>RMBW01000001.1:0-600000 GCA_004009845.1 Davidsoniella eucalypti | reverse complement strand
ACGGACTAGAAGGCGGCTTTGAGACTAAGATCAGAATCGATTGCCCCAAGCTTGACTTCACAAGGCGATAGTCAGAGCAAGAGAGATGGCCACCTTGGGATCTAACGATAGCCAATATGTTCTTGAGTTGCTTCTCTTCGTACTGTACTACACATGACCTCTGGAGTGTGATTACAGTCATCTCAAAGGCTTCTTGCGGCCGTGACTCAATGCCTCCCAAAGCCTGTTTGGCCCGCGTGCATCATGCAGAGCCAAGTTCCATGCAGGAGGAAGCCGAATAGCACATGGCTTAACCCAAGCAGGCGTTGGTTTACAATTACACGAACAGCAGTATTGCCAAATATGGATTAGCCGATTAAACAAGAACCAGAGAATTGAAAAAAGAAAAGAAAAGACCCGAATGGAAAATGGAATCATACCTTTGCTGATGGGCCTTAAGGATGGCGATATATCATCTTTTCTGTCATCATTTAAAGCAGACAGACCATCAGGGTTCTTGTTCTTTTCCTTCGCCTGGCTTCTAGAAGCCTGGTAGGAAGCTTTTTCGTAGTTACTCAGCATTTAGAAGTTTTGGCGATACGGCAAACTGAATGTGATGTGATTGCTGTTTGTCTGCAATATCTGCGCCAATAGACGCCAGCAGTTTCACCAACTGATTGTTACGAGCACTGCCATTACCCGTCCGGTAGCCTTTTGATTCCAGCATCAATATCTTTATCTAGATAGTTTAACTCACTGTAACTTTAAGCCTATCCCATCATTCGCTCCCATAAATCCGTCAAGAATCCCTCAAAGAAGCATCTGTTCATTTGAATTTTGATTGATACGCTGAATGCACCGTGACTAGCCCGTCTTTGCTTTTCGTTGGCTTACTTTGTACTGACGAGCTCGTCATCGGACTTTTTGTTCCTTTTCTCCTTTCATTCTCCCCCCTCCTAGCGACGATCGTTTTCTGGTTTTATAGTCTTTCTGGGTTAAGATTGGATCAGCAGATGTCGCCTGACCAGTTGTTGTCGTCCAACTCCAAACAACCAGCGCAGAAATGTTTGAGATTTGGCGCCTCTTTATCCTGTGTTGTTGATGGCCGTGTGCACATTTGGTTGTGCACTGTTTTGAGATGCGTCGCCCTTATAGTCTCCGCGCTGGTTTCACCGCTCATAATAGGATGGAAGCGTCTGTGTCATTTGCCTATCAAGGCCCTTACCAGCATCCTGATCTGCTATGCTACCCTGTGAGGGCCGTGTGAATTGATGCGACTTTCACTACGCCGTGCAATGTATGCACTGTAGAATAGACTGTGTTTTTGAGAGGTCGCAGTTGCCTGTTTAGCATTGTTTACAATAGGATAAATGGAAGCAACTTCTACACCTAGAAGCATGTCAATGTGGATATTAGCATATTGCTTTATATATTTTTAGACAGCCAATTAAGTGCATAATAGTCAATGGATTTTGCATATTTATCTTGCTTAACCCTCACAAACACAAACCAAAATCCAAAACCGCAGCATTTCTGGTTCTTCTGTCTCAGTTTTTCCGGTTCCTAGGTAGAAATCAAGCCACTACCAACCTCAATTTCCGCTCTAATTTGCATTCTCTTTGATATTGTTGAACCTGACTGACTCCAACGATAAACAGAAACCAAGCCAAGATAAACGCCCGTTGTGGTTCGTCACTCAGCCTCGTCACGTCTCTCTATCAATATACAACACAACTGAGCTAGATTGTTTGCTAGCTCTGGCTTGTGCTTGTGCTCTTGTGCTTCTGCTCTTGTTTGCTCTTATTCTTCAGCTGTGGCCCAAAGTTCGTCCATTGCGCATTTACGGAGACTCCGTTGTTTCTTCTTTCCAGGATCGTCGCTCGCGCACCCATATATTTTACACAAGGCCCCCCCAGCTCCAGCACTTTTGCTGTCTTTGGTTTCTTGGCTAGCCAGCCGCTGATGATGCTAGCAGGGTCTCAGCACCGAAATCGAGCAAAGTTGAGCTTACTTCACCGTCATTGCTTAATTAGCCTTCGTTTTGGCTTTGGTTTTGCAACTAGCTCAGCTTACAATACAAGATAAAGACTACGCATGGTCGGCTTGATTCGGGATTGATTGCTTGCAATATCGAATTCCTATTCCCTCTTAGGCTTCCTGGCCATTCGAAGTTACGCCTAACAAGCAAACTGAGACCGTCCAAAAAAAGAACAAGAAACAAGACGATTGCCGTTGCTTCCATGTTCCCTGGTCATCACGTCTCAGAGCTTCTTGTTCGTCTGTGACCCCAAACAAGCTTAACAGCCTCACTGTTGCTCTATTGCCGCTCAGAGTTGCCGCTAGCCAGATAACTAATAACATTCGTTGCTACAACTTAAGACTACAACTACAACTACTGCTAGTCTGTCGTTGGCTTTCATCCTTCGTTTTCCTTGTTCTCTTCTCGACATTTCAACTTTAACGCATCCTTTTTTTCTTCATTCTTGCCTGTTTCTTGCTCAACATCTCTATTTATTCTAATCATTTTGTTTGCTTGTTCTTATCTACGTATCAGCATATACCAGCATTTCGACTATTAAATATACATTAAACCCTGAATGCCGAGCTCCTATCAATCACCATTCACAACTGGTCGTTATTAAGCTGCCTGACTCGAGCATGAAACCTTTGGGTACAGTCGATGAGATAAACGATGACGAGTACTATGGCACTGTACTGCACACCAATAAGCCGGCCTACATCGCAACTGTCATCCAGCTCCAAACCAATATCACCCACTTGAATGAGCCACCATCTTCTTCGTCAGAGCCACCTGCTCGGCGCCCATCATTATATTCTCGGCCCTCTCACCAAAGCCAGAGCCGACCTCGAACTTCGGCTCCAATTGCAACTTTGGAGCAATATGAAGCCTTGACACTGCGATCAGTAGCAAACGCCGCCGATGCCCCAACGGACGGGAAACGTAAAACCCACCGCCTGAGTGCCAAACTGAACAAATCTCACAGCCATAAATCTCGAGATGATGCTGACCGTAGCCCGCCTAGGTATGTACTCTGCTTTTCCATACACCCCTCCTTTCCCCCTCTATATCTTGAGCTAGCTGCTAACTAAGTCCGTATAGAATGTGCATGTGCTGCTGTGATACGTTTGCCTATCCTGAATATAGAGTTCTAGAGTGTGGTGATGTGTGTTGTTTGCTGTGCCTTGGGAAGATGATCCTTCCATCCATAAAAGAAGAGGCTAAACTACCTCCACGTTGTTGCAGTATTCCCATGTCTGCGGCCACTATCTGTGCTGCGCTCGATAAGTCCCAACTACACGACTTCCTCAAGGCTGTCTATGTAGCGATTACTCCCATGGTGTGCAGAGTCTGGTGTCCCAAGCCCACGTGTAGCGAATTTACAGCTCTTGATCCCCAAGACCTCCATCTTGACTCGACTGTAAGTTGCTGGGCTTGTGGAACTGATATATGTGCGTCATGCAAGCAGTACGAGCATCTCGGATCCGAAAAGTGTGCTCTGAACCTGGAACCACCAGTGGTCCGCGACATGATCTACAAGTATGGATGGCGACAGTGCATTCGCTGCCACTGTTTGCTTGAGTTGAAAGAAGGTTGTCGTCAGGTACAATGCTCGTGCGGTGCCTCTTTCTGTTACATCTGTATGGAGCCTGGAAACTGCACGAAGGGCTGTTCCCTAGCCCGCCTTGACCGATACCGACATCAGGCCGAGGTGGCTCGCAAGAGAGATGCAGACTACTTAGCCCAGCGGGATGCCCAGCTCTCTGTGTCGACTAACCAGAACCCGTTATTTGTACATCTCGAGCAAGAGTCCCGAGAAGAGTTGCGCAGATTCTACGACTATTATACTGTGCAGTTGACTCGCATGCACACCCGTCATGAACAATACCTCAATCAGACCCTTACAATAACTGGCTCCCAGGGAACGACATACCTCGACAGTATTATTGAGCGCCAGAATAAGATTCTGACATCTCTTGACGATTTCCACGTACGCCAAGAAGCTCAGCTGATCCAACAACAGGCCACCAAAGAAGCAAAACTCGAGCAACAAGTCCACCGTATGCAGCGTCACTGGAACAGTGTTCTTGATAGATCTCAGCGACACTACAGCGATCTAGAAGAACAGCAAAACACTTTACATCGTCTTACTCGTCGCCATCAACTAGAAATCAAGTCACTCCGTGACGCACAGCAACGCATCCAAGACGACCTACGGGAGCGTTTTCTTAAGGAATGCAAGGCAGCTGCAGCAACTCAGCAACAGCGGGAAAAGCGAGCCAGTAACATGATTGCCCGGGAAGAGAGCATCTTTGCCATTGCATTCCAGCGGCGCCTCGAGAATCTATGGAAGCTCTGGTCTCTACGCTGGGAGGAGCTTCGGTCTAAACTACTCCGTTCACAGTCCTCAGGCTCGTCTGCTATTGACTACGGCCGGTTCCGACCTGGGTGGCTCGCAGACGGCCGCAACTCGGAAGATATTCGTTTCTTGATCAACGAGTTACGCGGTGTCTTGGTTGTACACTATGGCAAGGAGACGATCGACCGTTTGGTGGGTGATATGGTGGGAGAATATATCGAGGAAGATACTGTGAGTATCTGGGAATGGGAGGAAGACAACGACGATGATGACATTGATTATCATGACTTTGTGCGGCCGTGGAAGAAGGCGCGAAAGGTGTCAAGCAGCCCTTATGATCTTGGCCCGAACCCTACCACGTTTCGGGCATCTCCTCGGACAACCGTGTAGACTTTCATTTTCTTTTCTTTTTGTTTACTTTTCCTTTGTATTTGCTTTACCAGCACTGGAGTTTCATGCACAATGCGGATATGATATGATTGTTTCATATTAATAGCGCTATTTTGTTTCGGGTGTTACAATTTGGAGTTATACGGTTGCGATAGCATACGATTTCATGTTTTTGATACTTTGTATTTTAGAGGGGTTTTTAAGGTTTTAAGCATTTTGCCTCGTCGTCCCTAGTCGGAGAACAGGTTGATTTAGGTCTTTTTTCGTATCATACATAACATGGTTCATTTATCTAGATATCTTCTATAACACCACAGTATCTTAGTGGCGATCTGCTTGCTTGTTATCTGACTTGTCATCTCTAGATGATTTCCCATCGAGCAATCCAAGCAACTTCATGGCCTGGGTTTCGTACAACACATAGAAAAGCTTCCCTTTCGCTTCTTTCGTTATTGCTTTGGCGTGCTTGGTGTACATCTCTCAATAACCAATCAGCCCGTAATGTAGCAATAGCCGTCGACTTTCCACAGTGAAGAGAATATCCGCCGGATGTCACGAAGCCGATAAGATCCGATTCACTTGGACACATCGGGTGACCGTGTATGTCCTCGGAGAACGCCGGTGTTGGCGGATACGGTGGAATGTTCCGAGTGTTTGTAAGATGAGCAGCGAGAGCGCTCTTCTTAGCTTCCCGAGACTGGCGAGCAGTAGATGATGAGCGAACGGTCCGCCGGCCTCCGCTGGCAGATGGTTTTACAGAAGAGTCAGTCAGACGCAGCCACTGTTGGCGGAGGTTACGAGGCAGAGAGGGTTGTGTGTCGGTGGAGACTTGAGTAGCAGGCACTTCGATATTTTCTTCTGGAATTTGTATCGCTGGCGATGAATCGGCGTCTGGCAGGCGGTATATACGAGCAGTAGGGTGGGCAATGCCCTGTGAGAAGAACGTTATCTTGGCGCGTATCACACTGTAGGCTGAAAGTGGCGGTAGGGTTGGCGACTCCAGCATAATCTTAGCCTGAGCAGCCGTGGCCTGGAGGAGCATATCCAGCTTGAATTCTTGGTACGCCGGATCTAGTGGGTTGCCCTCGAATAGCCGTTCATAATCACAAGCAACCGGATTTCCAACCTCGCCTCGACGACCGGCGCCCAGATGGATAGCGTCCCAGGCGGTCCGCTTGCCCTTTGGTCGTTTATTCCACAGTGTCTCGCGGTCCTTGCGCTGCGCCAGTTCGTATTCGACACCGGCGGTGGTCGTGGGGAAATCACGAGGAAACAGTGCCATGTTGCGTTCATCGTGAGCCTGCGCTGTCTCACGCAGGCAGCCGAAACGTGGGTTTCCACCGGAAGCTAAGGGCACATGCATTAGGCTGTGCCAGAGAGGCTGGACGCATTTCCACGGTAGAAGAAGCGTAAGCGAGCCGCTGGCGCGTACGCCGGAGCTGGATTTGGCGTTGGAGTTGGCACTTGTGGCTAGAAGAATAACGGGTATAGCTGGATCGTGTGGTCCGGTTGGGAGAGGCTTGCCTGGTGCGTGGTGGCTTTTGCGCCGGTCGAGGAACTTCTGGCTGGGTAATTGAGAGGCAGTGTGCCGAGCAGTACGGTCCCAGATATTGTATGGGCCGAGATTATTCTCGATATTGTTGGACCAGTGCTCTAGCGTGCTCATGAGCTTCTCCGTAGAAACTTCAGTGAAATGCACCGTCTTAGGTGGATAGGATAGGCGGGCGTCAGCCATATTAAACCCTAACATGGCACCGGAGGGCAAGGCACTTGGATTTGTCAACCCAGCAAGATTTTTGAATATGGAAGCATGTCTTTGAGAGTCCGGGCCGGAATGATATGGCTTGACTGTAGCCAATAACGCCTCCATAGCTGCTGGGCCGGTGATCTCTATGCTTCCAATTTCAAAGCGAAGATCCTCGATGTACACCTTGGGAGTTTCCATTTTGGACCATGCTAACAAGCTCTCAAACACCTCCATGAAGGCAGACGGATGTACCCTAATGAATATCTGGGCTTCTTGTTTCTTTGGTGCTGGCTCTGAGACTGTCTTTGCTGTTGGGTTCCAAAGAATGGTGCCTGGGCATATTTCGCGGTGCGTGGTGCCTGTTTGGCGACTTAACATACCGGACCAGTTTCTCACACCCGCACGCCATTTACGGCCTCGTTCGTCCCAAAGACTTTCTCCCGTCAATCCCAGCTTCTTGAGCACTCTCTCAACACCAGAAGCTCGGCCATATAAACCAATGGTACTGATATAGCTCATGTCCCAGGCTAGAGCTCCACGATCACTGAGGGTCCGGTGTGTTGCCCGGAACATCTTTTCGTTAGGGCGCAGAGGAATAGCGAAGCGCCATAGCGGTGTCTTTGGGTCTGTCATATGTGCTCGTTTGGCATGCCATATGTGTGTTGGCAACCATGTTTTCGTAAGTTGGCGTTTGCGGAACTTGGATCGAGGGATGGTAGGGTCGTTGAGGGCGTTTCTGCGAATCCTTGGCCGGCGCGTACGCAGAGCCACGGGCACATAATCTCTCTTCTTGTTATCATTATTTGTAGATACTTTGCTCTTCTCGTCCATGGGGACATCGCCGTCTGCGTCCTTTTTAGCAAGTGCCTTTGCCGCACGCTCCTTTCTTTGCCTCCGCTTAACGGCTAAGATACCCAGCCGTTTCGCAGTTTCGGCGCGGATGCGCGCCCGAGTTGTCCGCGGCTTTCGTCGGCGCGCAGTAACCGTCGGCGTATTGTCCTCCTCCATCTCCCGTATTGCCCTGACCCGGAGTCGCTTGGGTACACGTTTAGGGTTATGGCTGGCAGTACGGCGGCGCATAGAGCGTGGTACGCGCTGGAAGGCACGCTGTGAGCGACTAGCTTTGCTGAGGCGCATACTCTCTTCGAGAGCGGTGATTTCGAAGCGTCGTGCCTCGATGAAGGCTGGGAGATCGAGCTCACCGTTCTGTAGAGCGGCATCGGCCGGTTGCGTGAGGATATCGCGGGCGTCACGCCGGGCCTTGAGACGTTTGGCGGCGCCGGCCGATTCGGGTATGAACACATTACGGGCTTTGCGCTTCATGGGCCCGTCGGCGCCGGGTCGAAGCGGCATTGCGACGGCTGGTTCGGGCATAGATAGCAGCCAGCAAGTGAAGTTTTGGGTCAGATTCGAGATTCGATAGTTGAAAAGGCCGAAGCTTGAAGTTGGTCGTCGTTGGCAACTGTAGTAAAAAACTTAACTTGACGGTGCTTAATTGCAAGGCCCCACCAAAAAATATAGATTCATTCACGTCATAAATAGATGCTCTTATCGATAAGCCAGCTTGGTTAACTACTTAATGCCAGCATCATTGAAGTTCGATGCTGGTTAAACGGGCAATCTGATATTCCCGGATGAGCAGTATTTTAGACACCTTTTAAGCGGTAGTAATTCGATTGACTCTTCTCTCCTTTTTCCACTTTCTCTCGTATTATCGTCGGGACAAATTACGCAGAATTTGGCGATTTTTCACCATCATGTTTGGCTATCGTCTGCTGCTGAAAAGCGCAAGGTGAGTACAGTGGAGCAATGAATGAATGACCCGCCTGTATCTTTTGCGCAAACCCTTCTAAAATGGAACATCGACGCTCTATGATTTGTGCATATCACTCTCTTAAACGAATCTCTTTTGGCGTACCCTGGCTCTCGAACTAGCTATAGTGCTAGCTAAAGCCTGCTATAAGAACCCGCTATTAGGGGCCGCTAGTAGCGGCTCTTAGGGGGCATCGAGGGGGACCCCTGTTCTAAGCCCTCTAAAGCAATTAAGAATCCCTCCCATCTATTCAGTTCTGATGGCACGATGTAATAATCGTCAGAGCTTCTTCCTGACGTCTTGGACACTGTATTTCTCCAAGCTATGCCACGTTCATTCTGAACCACCTCCATAACCACAAACAAAACACCTCTCGTTGCCGTCACAATCGTCTATTTCTAGTGCCATTGCTTGCTTAACTGCCATCCACCCGCTATGAAGAAGTTATTCCGTTCTAACGAAGCCAATGTGCGCCAGCCGCGCTTCGAGCTGCATCTCAAGGTTCGTTTCATCCATCGGCCTCCAGATCACAGTTTCCACCCAGAAATATGTGTCTGTCTGTCTGTTGTCTTGCTATTTCTCTGGTTCTCGCCTCGCTAACGCCACAGTCCGCATCGCTAGATCTACGACCTGAATAACGTTCCGCTCGTCGCCGGATGGTCGCTCGTCAAATGGAACATCGTGCACTCTATGCATGCCGAGCACAAGGGCACCACCGAGCGCTGTGCCATCGCCAACCATCGCGTGTACTACTCCTTCTCCAAGCTGATCGGCAGCATCCGAATCCCTATTTACAAGACCTCGCGTCTCGGCGAATGCTGGCTGGAACTCGAGGTGCTCCAGGAGTATTCGTCTGGCGGCCCACGTGACGAAAAGGTCCCGCTGGGTGTTGTGCGCCTCAACCTCAGCGAGTTTGTCGAGGAAAGCATGAACCTCGATGCCCCCATGAGTAGACGAAGACCTGGTGCTTCAACCGCCCTTACGACACCGACGGCTCTCCCGGGCGAAGAAGACGTACAGGATGGAGTTGTACGGAGATATCTACTACAGAACAGCAAAATCAACAGCACCCTCAAGGTTGGCATTCTGATCGTACAGGTCGACGGTGACCGCAACTATGCTGCGCCTCCGCTGAAAACAGCACCTGTATTCGGCGGTCTTGCTGGCATCCTGGCTGGCGAGGCACCAGAGCAGGAAGACGGCAACAGTAAGTCTGGCAATCTAGATCTATTGCTACAAGTTATCCTCAAAACACGACTTGCTAACCTAACGCCTTTATAGAAGTCCAAGTCGTCGCGACTCAGAACAAGCCCCGCGATATCGCTGAAGCCGACCTCTATCGGTCAATGCTCATCGCATCGTGGCACTGCCCACCCGACGAACTACGTGCTGACGAAATCGTCGAGGAGATCTTTAACGACGGCATATCACGCCTTTTCCAGCATCACTTCCCCTCATCGGTGCCTCTTCCACCATCCAACTCCCACCTTAGCGCTGGCCACAATCTACACCAACGCGAATCAAGCATGTCCGGCGACGAAGCTTACAGTTCTGGCGGAAATAACGGTGGTACGCTCGGCGGTCCCAGTAATCTCAACACCGCAGGCTATTCCAATAGCACATTGCGCCCGCGGGACCTAAGACGCTCTCTAGACCGACATCGGCGCTTGAGTAGCGGTATAAGTGATCTCAGCTCAGCTACAGTCACTAGAACAGCCAACTCTGGAGCAGGCACAATTCCGTTACAAGACCGTATCACACGACGTCCATTAGGCTCTCCATCTGTACATCGCCGGACCATTAGCAGAACCGACGATAGCATACCGACCGGGCGCCGTAGTCGTTCGGGGAGCTTCACAAGTCTAGCGCCTACTGAAGGCTCTAATGACGAACGTAGTCGTGATATGATGGTGTTGGGATATCACCCAACAAGAGAAGTACTGGAGTATGAAATCCGAGACGATATGGTTGCTTGGACTATGCCTCAGCACAAACAGACGACTTAAGCCTGTATGTCAAGTCTTTCTCTTGTTCTACTTGTATCTCTCTTTCCAAATTCCCTTTGTCTTTGTTTCCTTTGTCATTATTAGCAACGGTGTTCTATCTTCAACTGGGATGTCATTCGATTCTACATTTAGTTATAGCACACAATCTGTGCTCATTGCGTCACCTCATTTAGCATTCATAGAGTATCATATAACCTAGAACCAATCAAATAATAAGGCTCTGGTTTCCTTCCCCTAGACTTCGATAGACAATTGTATCTGTTTTTGAAAAAAAAAATTGTTTTTATTTGGTTCATTCATGCAAAAATAAAAGCAACCGTCCCAACTAGACTTTTGTGTATATCCTCTATAACATGTACAAACCAGCCCGTTGAACCGTTAGGAAAGCAGTTGTTCCCTGTTTCCCTTTAAGCGGAGATCGAGCCACGGACACCACCCTTAGCACCGACCTCGCGGGCAGTAAATACCACTGTCAAATCGGCGCCAACAGTAATGCTGACCTCGATCTTAGCGTCCTTCTTAACCCCTCTTATCGCGGCCTCGGCTAGGGTAGAACCGATCTTCCACACCTTCTCGCGCAGGTCCTCTTCTTCCTCGTCGCTGTCCTCATCGCTATCTTCCTCGGTCTTCTCGGCCTTGGCCTTGGGCTCAGGCTTGGTGACTTGAATGTGAGTGTTACCCTCGGCGATCTTGATCAGAACATCGCCAGCAGCGGCAGCGGCCAGTTGAACAATACGACGAGCGGGCACGGCAGTCTCGGGAACCAGGATAGGAGTGAAGACCTCCTTGCCTTTGGTATCGATAGAAACGACACCGATGGCGTTGGTGATGTGGTTAACAGTGGTGACGGCGGCGTGGGTGGACTGGTCGACATCCTCCTGCTCGAACTCCTGGATCAGCGAAGCCTGAAGAGCGGCACCACGGACAGACAGCTCCGAAGGGTTGACGGCAGTGGACTCGGTCGCAGGGGCCTGGATAGTGGTGCTCTCGGGGAAGAGATCAACTAGATTACTAGCAATGCGGGGAGTGTGAGAAGTACCACCAGACATGATGACCTCGTCGATGTCAAGGATATCAAGGCCAGCCTTGGTGATGACGCTCTCGATCAGACGGCTGTAGCCATCGAAGATCTTGCGGGAAAGCATCTCATAACGCAGACGGTTGATGGTGCTGGCGAAATCCAGACCGTCGACCAGAGACTCGACGGAGAAAGAGGCGTTGGTACCCAGAGACAGGGCCTTCTTGCAGGCCTCGGCCTCCAGCTTGAGCTTAGCCAGAGCACGCTCGTTCTCGCGAGGGTCCTTCGAGTTCTTCTTCTGGAACTCCTTGGCGAAGTGGTCGATCAGGACCTGGTCCAGAGCGGCACCAGTGAATTCGTAGTCGTGGGCAGTAGCCAGGACGGTGTACACGCCACCGCGCGAGGCAACGACAGTAACATCGGAGCGGGTGTTGCCCAGATCAGCAACGACAATGGTCTTGTCCTTGATCTCGGCGCCGGGGCGGGCATCGTAAGCCAGAACAGCGGCAACGGGCTCAGCAATCAGCTGCAGAACCTCGAGGCCGGCGTCGTTGGACGCCTTGATCAGAGCCTGCCGCTGGTTCTCAGAGAAGTTGGTGGGGATAGTGAGGACGGCAGAAGTGACGGTGTTGCCGAGGTAGTCGGAGGCGGCGGTCACGAGACGCTTGATGAAGCGGGTAGAGATCTCGGAGACGGAGACGGTCGACTTCTCGTCACCCTCCTTGTCGTTGATGGTGAAGGCAACGCCATCAGCAGCAGCCTCGGGGTGGGCAGAGGCGTGGTTGTGAGTAGGGTCGATAGACTTGAACCTGTTGGGCACGTTCATGTCAGTAATCTATATCTTCGTCTGGTTCATGCGTCATTCGGCGTCGACAAGTTCCCTGCCATGAATCACTTACTCCTGGCCCAGAAAGTCGCGGAAGTAGCTGACGGTGTTCTTGGGGTTGCGGACGAAGAAGGCCTTGGCCTGCTGGCCGTAGTACTCCTCGCCGTCAACGTAGGACAGGATCGAGGGGATCTGGCGGTCTGTATATCGAGATTTCGTGTTAGCGTCCTGTATGTTTGTGTCCATACGTTCTTGAGGACAGGGTCTCCTGTTGGTGATGCCTCGGCGTATGTTCCAGTGTGGTGTTTTAGCCTATAGGCCGCCTACGCCAGTCCAGGAGACCAATTGATGGGCCGAATGGGCAGAATCTACGTACCGCCGTCCTCGTTGGCAATAACCTCGGCCTTGTCGTCGATCGTGACGGCAATAGAGCCGTTCGAGTTACCAAAGGCAATACCGATGGCAACGCGGTCGCCGGGAGCCACAGTGGTAGCAGACATTATGAAATAGATAATGTGAGAGAAAGAAGGGAAAGGAGAAAAAAAAAGAGAAAGGAAACGGAGAGCCTGAAAAGAAACAAAAAGAACTTCCCTGGAACGCTAAACAAACAAAAGAATATCCTTCTATAGAAAACCAAGCCTCCAGTCGTGATAACTCTTCTCTTCTTTTTAGCAAGGCAATTTAGCCAGGCTTTTTTCGCAGTTTTTCCCCCCAATTGTGGGGCAACTCTGGGATTTTTATATTTTTTTTTATATTCAAAAACTTGCCCCTCCATATATCTGTACAGCACCCATTCCATCCATAATCCCATACCATTTAACAGCTTGAATTTATTAGCCATCCTCTTAGAGTCTAAATAGTTGTGACCCTTTGTAATAGTAGAATCCTTCTGCTCAGCCTTGGGTTAAGACCCGGGAACTTTTTTTTTTCAACAGCCTTGCGACAATTGAGTATCTTACTCAAAGTTCAAGCTTATATTGGCCTTTCGCTCCCGACACTACACTCTGTCGCATATCTACACACTAAATCATGGCATCGACGGCGACATATATCTTGCCTGGCGACAATGTCGACCTTGCCGCAGTTCCCCGTCATGAAAAGAAGCCATTGCGTCTTGGCCCTGGCCTGAAAGTTGAGCCGCCGAGCACAATTGTTCCTGTTATTGCAGGCGCTCTATTGTCTGATGCGCGCAAGAACCTCGTTTGGGTTGAGCAGGGTGCTGGCCGGGTACGTTTCCTGCTACCATATATGCTTTTCAAGTCGGTATAGCAGCCTTCTTGAGTGAGCTCTCTCGTCCTCTATGTTGTTACTAACATGGTCTCTGTTTTTTTCATAGTATGTCCCCGCTGTCGGCGATCTCGTTATCGGAACTGTGCAACGCGGCACTGGCGACCTCTACATGGTTTCCCTTTCCGACTATACCCTCCCTGCGACTCTCAACAACCTTTCTTTCGAGGGCGCCACCAAGAAGACTCGCCCACAACTACAAAACGGTGCTCTTGTATACGCGCGTATCAGCGCCGCTCAGCGTCACATGGACCCTGAACTAGAGTGTGTGGCGGGATCAACAGGCAAGTCTGAGGGTCTCGGTCCCCTGACGGGCGGCATGCTGTTCTCGATCTCCCTCGGTATGGCACGGCGTCTTCTCATGCCCAAGGCGGTTTCAGACGGCAAGTTAGTAGTCCTCGAAGAGCTAGGAAGCAGTGGCATGGCTTTCGAAACCGCAGTCGGTAGAAATGGAAAGCTGTGGGTGAGCAGTGAGAAGATGGCGACAGTTATTGCCGTTGGACGGGCGGTCACGGAGACGGACGAGAAGAAGCTGGACATCAAGGCGCAAAAGAAGTTAGTGCGCAGAATATTAGAGTCTAGCTAATACGTGCTTGTCTTTTTTTTGTTTTCTGTCGCTCCCTATCCATCAACAACTTCATAGAGCAGCCGAATAGAGGCTATAGTAAGCCGTGCGAGCAAATATGCAAGGCTTTTGTTATGATACCAAGATTCAATGATATTTCTGCTTTATGCAATCCATCTATATCCTTCTACACATCCACGTCAAGTTCATACTTTCCCGGACTCATTAATCATAGATATTCTATCCCAATGCCGGCTGTTGTGCAACTGTCGATCAACACAAACTCACCATTACAACAGGGTTGTTATGTCCAAACTATATGTATACGCTAACCCTAATTCTATAGAGCAAGCTGCCTACTCCGAATGTCACTAGCGCTACATTTCAGTCTGGCAGGTCGAATGGAAACTTTTATTTGTAACTTAAGAAGTCAAAAGTATGTCTATATAATTCCAGAATGCTTGGAGATACCAGACATGTCACATTCAGAGCTAGCCTAAAAAATCACGACATGTGGACTTAAATTTGCCTGCCTAGTGGCAAAGATAAGTCTACTTCTATGGTAGCTATTGATTTGGTTGTATCACATTTTATTGGAGATGTAAATGATGGAAAAAGTGTAATTTCAGTAAATATATTCAAACTTAGAGTACAGCTTGATTATCGACCCAAACGGATCGAACTAACTTCCCTTTCGTGCGGGGAGCGTAGCAAAACGCCTGAACTCATTCGTAAGACCTAGCCTTGGCTAATCCCAAAATCCCAATACAAAACAAGACATGAAAAGAAAAAAACAAACATAACTATAACTAGAGACATAAAACCAAATCATTGAGTGAAAAACAGTAGGTGCGGGGGGTACTTGGAGGTACCGGGAGATATTTTGTTACAGTGTTCAGATCATCTGGTCCATTTAGACATCGGGGGCCAGGCGCATGGTGACGGTCTTGTTCTGGGTGTAGTTGGCCAGAGCAGCTTCACCCAGCTCACGGCCAATGCCGGACTGCTTGAAGCCGCCGAAGGGCAGCTGGTGGTGCAGCTGGTTGTAGCAGTTGACCCAGACGGTACCAGCCTTCATGGCGTTGCTGACACGGATGGCGGTGTTGATGTTGGTAGTGTGAACGGCAGCGGCCAGGCCGTAGTCGGAATCGTTACCCAGGTTGATGACCTCTGCCTCGTCCTTGAACTTGGCAATGGCACACACGGGGCCAAAGATCTCCTCGCGCATTATCTTCATGTTAGGCTTGACATCGGCGAAGATAGTGGGCTGGATGAAGTAACCAGTTTCACCGTGACGGCCACCGCCAGTGACTAGAGTGGCACCTTCGTTCTTGCCAATGTCGATGTAACCCATGATGCGGTCATACTGCAGCTGCGAAACCTGAGGGCCCTGGAAGGTCTCGGGGTGGAATGGGTCGCCGACCTTGTTCTCCTCAGTACGCTTCTTGAAGGCAGCTAGGAACTTGTCGTAGATGCCATCCTGGACGTAGATGCGGGTGCCAGCGCAGCAGGTCTGGCCATGGTTGAAGTAGATACCGAAGTTGACCCAGGTGATGGCCTCCTCGATATCGGCGTCGTTCATAACAATGTTGGGGGACTTGCCACCCAGCTCTAGGGTAACCTTCTTCAGGTTGGACTCGGCAGCAGCCTTCATGATCATGCGGCCGACAAGGGTAGAGCCAGTGAAGGCAATCTTGTCAATGTCCATGTGGTGGGACAGAGCGTTACCTGCAACACGACCGAAGCCGTTGATCAGATTGAAGACACCAGGAGGGAAACCGGCCTCCTTGACCAGGTTGGCAAAGACCAGAGCGGACAGAGGAGTCTGCTCAGCAGACTTGAGGACGATAGTGTTACCGGTGGCCAGAGCAGGGCCAATCTTCCAGGCCAGCATCAGCAGGGGGAAGTTCCAGGGAATGATCTGGGCGCAAACGCCAATCTACAATAGCATTGTTAGCACAGTTGTACAATAGAAGTAGGGTGAGGTGAACAAAAGATAACTTACGGGCTCGTGGCGGGTGTAGCAGAACATGTTCGGGCCAATGTCGATGGTCTTGCCCTCGATCTTGTCGGCCCAACCACCGTAGTAACGGATGCAGGCAGCAACGGCACCAACATCGCCGCGGGCGTTGGAGATGGACTTGCCGTTGTCCATGGACTCTACGGCAGCAAGCAGGTCCAGGTCGCGGTCGACCAGGTCAGCCAGTCTGCACATTAGCTTAGAGCGCTCACCGGGAGTGGCCTTGGACCATGCGCTTTCGAAGGCATTGCGAGCAGCCTTGACGGCAAGATCGACATCCTCTTCAGTGGCTTCGGCAACCTCGCAAATAACCTTCTCGGTGGAGGGGTTGATGACCTCGAAGGTCTGGCCCTTCTTACCGGCAACCCATTCGTTGTTGATGAAACTGTAGCAGAGAAAGAGATGTTAGCATGTGCAATCATAGTAGCATTAGGACGCAGAAAATAAAGGGGAGTCTTACAGGCCGGTATGCTGGACGTAGTCGCCGGTGATGGGCTGGTTGAGCTTAACCGACAAGCTAGCCATTGTGATAGATATGATGTGTGTTTGGAGGGGTTTTGGGGATATAGAGCGTGAAGGTGGACGTATAGATGAGAGGCGGGAGGGATGATGATCAAGCACAGCCTAGATATCAAATAGAAGAAGAAATAGTATATATATATATTTATATATAGATACTTTGAATGATAGATGATAGAGATGAAGATGAAGTTGAAGTTGATGATGATGGAAAGCAAAAATGAAACATGTCAAGGCAAGAGGAGGGGCCGGCTTTTATAGACCTGGCGGGATAAGGCACTACGATCCAGGTCCGCGGCGCTCAGCGAACCAATGGAGGGGTAGCAGCAGTTCTGACTTCTCCATACGAAGATAGCTATTGCAGACGCAAAGGGTGTGGTGTGGCTCCAGAGACGCAAGCAGCGGCACTTCTACTCGGATGCCCGAACACTGGTAAAATATGGTAAAATAGAAGGATGATACATAATAACACTGTGGAAAGAGGACAGGTCCCAGGAAGTCTTCTAATGCCCATGTTCCAAGGGACTACTTACACGCCCTCCCCCACAGTTTTTTTCTTTTTCCACAGGCCCTAATTTACTCCAAACGTCATTTACTAACTAATACCTCTTCTCCTCGTTATCCGCTCCAGGTTGCCGAACTAGTGGTAGAAGTAGAAACACAATCCATGCGGCCACATGCGCAGTAGTTTCTTCTCTACTAACACTGTTTGCATGTCCTATACTATAGTTACATGCTACATAGCTGTATACTGTATACTCAGGGCAGCTGTAAACGTGAGCCAGAACGCTAAGCGCTGTGACGTCGCCCATGGGTAGTTGTAGAATGACTTCTACTGCATTCAGGCAGTTTCCAGGTCACGCGGCTCGAAATTCCTGGTCTAAAAGAAGGCAAAGGTTTTCCAACTAGGGATGCTTTCCCCCAGAAAACGAACAGGCTTCCATTCTACTTCCCCTCCACCGCGCCGAATAAGGATGGCATGTAGAACGTCAGCTATTCTCGTTAGTTTGTTCATTTCGATTGCAAACGTAAGCACCCAACTTCTAGTCTTTTTAACTTGTATCAGCATGTAATCTTTAAAGTCTCCCACCAGCGCAAGTCCCCGCAATCATGCTTAAGCTCAGGTTAAAACAGCCACATTCTGGGGAACACAGCTTAACTCTAGGAAAAGTAGTAAAAGAAAACACGGGGCTCCGCATTTTAGCAGGGCTTAGGTTTGATAAGAGAAAATAAACAGAATTACGTCCTGTAACTGGCTAGAAATCCACAGGCTCCACGATCTTGATAGAAGAGAAGATATCTTCGGCCTCTGCGACCGAGGCCGAGACATTCAGGCTCGATAGTCGTCACCCGCCCTGGCATTAATTTTGTGCATAGAAACTCTTTGATACTACCATACCCGACCCTTGAGGTCCCCAGCCTATCCCCAGAAAAGAAAACCACAATATTGCTTGTTTTGGGCCAAGTCAGAAGTAATACGACAGTAGTAGTAGAGCAGTTTAACGTACGTAGTGTGGCATCAACAGACTAACAAAGAAAAGTAACCCGTCTTCGATATACAAGCATGCAACGATAAACAGAAATAGCTACAAGGCAACAAGATAACCCCAAAGCATTAGAGATATTCTAGTACAAATCGTCTTGCTCTCGTGACATTTGATAGCCCTTACCTAGAATTGAAAATAGATAAATCATAAAAAAACGAGGCAGAAAAGGGACGCCTGGACGGGACGATCACAAGTCTTGGCATGTCGTTGTCCTGTGTTTGTGTGTCTGAGAACAATATCGGACAAGCCTAAATAGATTGATGTCTGCAAAGGGAATACTATCAACAGAAAATACCAAGTACATGTACATGCCAGCTCGGAAACGAGCATGGGGCTCCGTCAAAGGAAGCTCCGCCAAGACCGGATACCAGAAATCGGAACAAAGCCTTGCTTTGGCTTTACGCGGGTTTTTTTTTACTTTTTTTCTATTTCTAAGCGGTCCATTGCCAGTGGATTAGAAAAGTAGAAAGCAACCCAACACTGCTATGTATGTCCACATACATTGAGCTAGCTGGATGGGTAGACGGATGAACGTCCAAGATTGGGGTTCAAGCTTTCGCATTTCTGTTACTTTCCTCATGTTTTCTCTCGGCGTTTCTTACTGCGCTTGCAATAACTAGCCCAATCTAGCTGAACTGGTAGTTATCTCGTCATGAACATGAATACAAATGAGAGAGAATGAAGGACAGCACAATACAACCAGGCGGCTGGCCGGCTCAATTGAGGCTCCGAGGGCAGTCCTATCCACCCTAACGATATGCATTGCAACTTCTGTCCATGGTAGCTTGTGTCTTGCTCTATGTTTCTCTGATGGAGCCGGTATAATCATTACTAGTAGTCAATTTCAGATCTATCAATGTTTCTGTGCCATGATGGGGAGGGAGGGGCGTGGGTTGCGCTTAGGCTTTCCCGCCACACTAAATTTCTACTGTGGCACAGTAACAGTACGTTATTATACCTCACAGGGCACCATAGACTAAATACCGTGGTCCGCAAGAAGAAGTAATTATATGTCAGGTCGGTGTCGAAGCCAACGACCACGAGACCGCAAGACAACAGCCTCCACGCTAGTTCTCATCCTAGAAGTTCCAGGTTGGCATAGCGAGTTTGACTTAGCTATCGTCGCTTTGATCGCCCCCTCTGAAGAGGGGGGCGAAATACATGAATGGATAGTCCCCATCTAACGAGATTTTCAAGTCCGGCCAGCCTGTATAGATATCCACTTGCGCGCTGTCCGCATGATCAGCGTGAGTTTTCACCAGTGGCAGCTTGTCTTTGCCTTGCACGGTCAGTCTTGGAGATATAATCGGTTGTGTATTGTTCCTATAGATGGTAGTAGCTAGTCAGATGCTATGTTACAAACCCTCGGAGGGCTAGAACTACTCTAGAAGAAGTATTTCCGGACCGGTTCAGAACATCCCATACGTGATAATTCTATGTAATACAGATACAGAGGAGATCTCTCGCCATATTTGCACAGGGCGCTATTCATAGAACCGATATACTAGTTAGCAGATTCGCCATCATGTATATGCGCCTCTATCTAGCCACTCATTACAGGAAATCTCACTAACAAAAATAATCACATACTGACAAAAAGGTCATATTCATATGTTTTCTATTTCTCCTCATCATCATTCTTCCTAGACCAGCCCTTGCGAGTAGAACTTCTCGGTCCAGCGGCGCATCTCTATAAACGGCAGTAAATCCAGTAGGGGAGGAACGGCTATGTCGTTGACCACCAAGCCGAAAAATGGAAGGCACACTGCGCTTCCCTGAAGGGGAGGAACACGAAGGAACAGCCAGTGGGGCAAGCGCCCCAAAGAAGGAAGAAATATGTCAGATGCTTTGTTGCTTAGGGATTGTGTTTCCTGTAGTTTCCTGGGCTGCAACTGCCCTGCGCGTATTAATTAATGACGAGCAACTGCTTCCTGTATTGGGTTAACCCATTCTGCGATTGCTGTTGCATTGCTTGTTTCTTGTCCTTTTTCTACTAGCACTATGTTTTGTCTGAATCTTGGCGCTTTCTTCTCCAACACTGCTCTGCTCCATCAACGAAATCAGCTCCTATCTACTAACATCATCCCATAATACTCTATACATCGTCAAACTCTCCTTTTCTTACACCTCCTTGACTATTATTGGAGACACTGTAGATACCTTGCTCCGTCGTGTCTCTTATGGCTAGTACCTATATTATTTGGCCGTCTAAGCGATTTCTCTTTCAGTCAGGCGTTCGCTCAGTACTGCCTATCCGAGCTATGACGACAACAACAATAACAATGATATCCAACCCTCTTAACAGCAACGATAGGCTTCGTTGTTCAAAATGGCTACCAGAGCCTCCATCTCAGAAGCAACCATAAATATATGATATCAGCCAGAATTCATACATATTCTTCTGCAAATAATCATGAATGCTCGCGTAGCTGCAACCATGGCCTCTACACTACTTGATGAAGGGCGTGCAGTTCCCTTTCTTCCTCTTGGTCTTCCTTTTTTGGAGACCCTAGCCTTCTCTTCTCTGTAGCCTCCGTTCTGGCAGATTTGGAGTTGGAGAGCCGCTATCTTCCCCAATGTCCACTCAGTGCCATCCCTAGCTGTAACCAAAAGTCCTTCTCTCTTTTCACAATATTTGTATGTCTCCCTTGTCCCTTTATAGACGTGGTCATATGCTGCTTCTGTTGTATGTGGCTTCCTCATATTTAATATGTTTGAGAATTGTATTCCGGAGTCATGGAGCATGTACTCCAACAGGCTGTAGGGCGAAAAATACCAAACAGCCCACTTCTTATTTGAGGTCTCCTTCTCTTCCGGGTCAGAGGATGTTTGGCTCTTTATCTGCCATGACTACAACTAACATCGCGGTCCTCTATGCTGTTAGCCTTCCCGTCGGTCAATTTCTCAGTTATTCAGTCGCATATATTTGTACACCAAAGAGCATGCAACCGGGTTATGTCCGCAAGTCAACAACAGTACCATAGATGGAGGAATTCATGCACCCTACCACTAAGAACAATCATGGCTTTCGTGGAATCGTTCCCGCCTATTTTGTCCAGTTGCTATAGACGGTTGCATTCACTCTTAATAGTGGTATTTCCCTCTTCTAACTCCGTCATACCACAATGGAAATTCCAGTACAGTCAGTCAAACTATGCGTAATTGCGCATAATCTGCGGCTACAATGTACTAAATACATATAACAATCCAACCATAATAATGAAACACGACGGGTAATCTTAGTGTCATCGAGCAAAGTGCTTCTCAAAAATATTGGTCATATTGTGACAAGTCTTACCATATAAGCCTCCACCTCCTATCAAAAAAACATATATGTAACTGTCTATGAGAGATTCTTTTGGTGGCAAGGTGGCAAGACATTAGGGATGCTTTGTCGCCAGCAATATTTTGTTTTGACAGCAAATCTTGGAATATGAGGTGGCATCAGCACGAACACACACATGCAACAGCACGATATAAACAAAGCCATGCGGATATCAAGTCTGTGATCTAGTAGCTGGATACCTCCTTTCAGACACTTGAGCAACGCGAAGCGGTCTTCTCATGGCATATTCCGTTTTCAATATAAGCATGGTTCCCGTGATGTCACCAAAATCACAGGTCACTGATTGTTGTCGAATCTTGGGGGAGGGTGTATTCAAAATGTTCATATGTTTTGATCTAAGGAGGGGAGGGGGGTAACACTATCAAGCCACAAGCGAAGGAAGAAACCACAAATAGCCAAGTCAATAACATCAAAAGGGAAAAGAAGTACATGTTAATTTGAAAACTACAGGGATTATCTACGAGGAAACTTGAGGCTCATTATATGTAGCTTCGATGCGGGGAAAATCCATCAGACAAGGAGGTTCAGGATTGTTGCCCGAAAATGGAAATGCGGGTTAGAAAGTTCGACCTCGTTTTCTCTGCAAGGCCCTAAAGTCTTAGCCAACAAAAGACAACATGATGAGCTAGCCGAGTCGTTGTTTAGATTGTTGTTATGTGCTGTTTCAAGGTTTGTATGTACGCCTACAAACACCCAGATGGAATTCGTCTGGTTGTACCAGCTACGATGCTTCTATGCGCTCGTGATCCTCGTGATCGTTCTATTCAGTCTGTCCAAGCTCTGGTATCATTCAGGAGCAAGTCTGGAGCAATTCCCCGGGTCCGAACTTACGGACGATGTCTTTATCGAGGCTTGATGCTCAACTTTCTACGAGTACTTAACAAAGATTGTAGACCGGATTTGTATGGCAATCGTTGTTAGTGGATATGATTCCGGTCTCGCCCCAATACTCCAACAGAATGTTATTCATAATCAAAATTCAGAGACTATAGTCTCCAAATCAATTTTCAGTTAGCATTCTCAACTCCACGACATCTTCTGTTTGCGATCGAAGATTTTTAGTACACTGTATACGTCAACTACATCAAAACATGATGCAAAGGTGTTAGTGAAGTTAAAATTAGCTCTTTATGGTGACATCAGAGCCAAAGTCTAGAAGGGTTCACTTTGCGGGGAATATAGTTATAGTTCTATAGAAGTACGAACAAGAGGATTTGAGGAAATTGTAAGAAATAAGAAACTTAATGAACTCAATGATTAGTGAAATCATAGTTATGAATGAAGGTAGTAGGGTTATATGATACAAGGGTTATTAAGCTGGCCAATATAAGGGTTGGTGACTGTATAGGGTTAGAAAATATTATACCTTAATTTTACAATCAAGTGGGGCAAACCCCGTATGAAAGCCTATCTCAAATACATACATAATACTTTACAAAAACTCATATACTTACAAACACTAATTAAGCTGCACTTAAATTTCTGGAATGCACTATTCAGATACGTATGTATGCCTATGCCTATGCCTACTACTGAGGTCTACGGGTTAGTGTTGATGACGTCGACTTTCCTTTGTAGCCACCGGATGACTAAGCGAACTTCAAATTTAGATAAGATAACAAAAGCATGCTCGACGATATAGTGGTACTTTGCTTAGTGTGTAAGGCTCAATATATAATCATGTACCTTCTTACTGATACAGGATCGGAATTCCAGGCCACAGAAAAAGTTCTACGATAAGAAAAAAAAAAAAGTTGGGACATTTTTTGCATGCATTCGGCTGTTAGAATTATGGATGAATTTGCTACTATTAATCAATCCTATCAAAATTAAAGCGACAACTTGACTAACGTCTCTTCGTGCTTGCCTCCCAATGAAACAAAACAAGCAAACGATCACATAATTCATCGAATCTAAACCCAATTCCCTGCAGGAGACGACTCTTGTTGGTCATCAATCAAACAAGTGACATTTGTCGAAGATTGCGAGGCTATTTGCGCCCACGATATCATAACACTACCGTACAATTACCCGGATATTGCCCTTCCGCTCTCGATCCAGCATAGCAAATTTCCCTGCCCGAGTCAGTCTCGATTAGTTGTGCATCAGCTATGACGGCTTAACTGGGGCCCTGTTTCTCAACCAATCGACGACATATCCGGAATATCTATACATCACCATCTCCTCCGACAAGCTTAGTCTGCCAATATCGCCCTAATGTCTACCGTAACTGCTGACCCAGCAGCTACACATGTCAACGCCGCCATGAGCAATCCCTTGACAGATCTTGCCGTCGACCCTGATGCGCTGGCGCAAGCCTTGTTGCGGGAGTTTGAATTGCAAGGTATGTCAACCTTTCTAGCCACCATATGATACCCTACATCCTCGCCCGGCGCGCAAACAACGGCGCTCTAACAGCTTGTACTTTGCGCTTGTAGAAATCCATATGAACACATCCTCACCGAAGATATCACCAGAGATACCCGACATCGAATCGCCGTCTAAAAAACGAAGCTTCGATATCAGTGGCGAGGATACCTCGAATGAAACGAAACGAGTCAAGCTCGCCCCGGCTGGCGACGCTAACGACCATGACTTTTCAGGCCTTTTCGACTCCATTGTGACCAATACGCTCGGCGAGGTTAACGACTTGATGGGACAGTCCTATGGTATCGACGACAGCCACGACCTTGACGACTTCGATGTTGATCAAGCTCTGGCGGCCTCCCAAGAAGAGAATGCCATTGCGCCTATGATCACAGTGCCTTCGTTTTCTCAAGGCCCTACTCAAGCTCGGAAGGCCATGAGTGTTGCTATATTGGCTAACTCGGTATGCCTTTGACTAAAGCTTTACAGTTCTTCTTATGGGACTTTGTGAAACTCGTTCCACAATGGCGGGATGGGACTCTTGAGCGCCAAAGATGAATACTCTTGATCTGATTCTTGTATCACCTTGCTAATATCGTCTCTTTAGTCAATTCAAATACTCATGATACTTTCTGAGCAACCGTTCCCGACGACTATCTCCCAGCTTCGAATCGCCGAATCTCACGCCCGATCGCAGTTCCTGGAAATATCCCAAACTTTCGAAACAACCTTCAAGCTCTACACCGACGGAAACATTGCCCGAACACTCACATGCGACGACCTTGGATTCAGCGACTCACCTGCCAAGCAGACTGTACGACTCGCCAATCTAGCATGTACATGTCCTGGCGTCTTCGCCAATCAAGGGCTTCAACTGATGTTTGACAAATTCTTTGACCTGTTTCTACCCGAACAGGCGGAGCTCACTGCTGACATTGCCGATCTTCTTCTGGGATTACGAACACAAATGCTTCTTGAGCAAATATCAGCGAAAGCTGTGGCAGGGATAGAAATCACACCAGAGACATATGAAAGTATGCTGGACACTATGCTCGACATCGACACTATGCTACGATCAAGGCGTGATGGCACTGAACTTACACAAACCGAAAACGACTTAATATCGGCTGCCCATGCGCGAAAAGCAGCTATAATACAACACAACAACTCGCCTCCTGCCGAACGATTGAGTCAACTCCAGACAAAATACGCATATGACGACTTCCTCGCCAAGCTCAACATGTGCCTGCACCGGATTCTTGGATCTTTCGCCGATCATGCGAGCAATTTTGGAATCAATGTCCCTGTACCAGCTACTGAGTCAGACCATCACTCTCTGGAGTTGGATCTTACCGACGAAGATCTAGCATCTTTCTTACAGACTACTACTAGTAATCTCGTGGAAAACGTGCTGGCAGACTTGATAGATAACCACTTGCTTGGCGGCGAGGATGTTGACCAGATGATAGCCGATGCTTCAATTCCAGCTGCCCCAGCACCAACGCCTTTGCCATCTGGCGCATCTGACCCCGAGATATCGACACCAATATCAATTGCACCATCGACAGCAGCAGTCACCCCTGCCAGCGGTCTCGTCTCTACCAATGGCAAAATCGACTTCAATGACTTTAAGGCTCTGGAGGCCATCGTAGCTGAAAGCACTTCTAATTATGTGCGTACAACTCTGAATGGGATCTCCAAGACGTCTTACAATATCAACTACCCGGGTACAAGCTCTTCTGTATCTTCGAAGTTCCCGACCTTACAGAACCTGACGGATCTCCAAAACGGATCCAAAGATGTAACCGAATCCGGAGTAACTCCAGACCGGACAGCCGCAAGCTCATATCTCTCCCGTTTCCAAAATACGGCGCTTGGCACAACCGGAACCAACAGCACAGGTCCTATCGCCACATCTACTCAAGCATACTATCAGTACTCACAAACGGATGCGGTACAGTCTACGCCAACTGGAACAGAGAACCCATCTGAGCTGCCACCATTCCAGAGCTGCTCTAGCTCTACCCTTTACGACAAAGCACGACAAGCAGCCCTTTCAAAGTCCTCGTCCCATACTCGTAGAGAAGGGGTCCACTCGACGCGTCGTCCATGGACACAGGAGGAAGAAAAAGCCTTGATGCATGGTCTTGATAGGGTTAAAGGTCCCCATTGGAGTCAGATTCTGGGCTTATATGGAACCAATGGAACGTGTGGGGATATCCTGAAAGACCGAACTCAGGTACAGCTGAAGGACAAGGCACGAAACCTCAAGCTTTTCTTCCTGAAAACAAACTCCGAGATGCCTTATTACCTTCAAGCCGTGACAGGCGAACTGAAGACCCGAGCCCCGAGCCAAGCAGCCCGCAAGGAGGCAGAAGAGCGCGAGAGAAAGAGATTGGATGAGCAAGACGATAAAGTAAAAATGAATGGACTCAGCAGTATATCGGCCTTGAATAATCTTCACGCACAGAACCGCCACCTACCACAAAATCATGGCCTTCCTCTCTCTCATGCGCAGGTCCACGCAACCCATGCCGTTAGTACACCTGCACAAGCCGCGCTTGAAGCTACCCGGAACCCAGCAACTTCACAGCTTAAACAGGAAACGAACACGGCACCACACGAGCTTCACCAACTGCAGCAGTTCAACCAGATGCAAACGTTGCAACAGGCTACAGAGCAAATGACCCAGCAGCAGCTTCAAGCACAGCCGAGCCAACCCGCTCCACAGAAACAACTTCAGGCTGCCATCCAACAGCAAACGCTACAACAGATTCAGCAACTACAACCCGCACCTGCAATTCAACAGCAGCCAGCTGTCCAGCAACATTCTCCAGTGCAGCCACAGCCAGCACCGGCGGCAAGTTTGGTCCCTCAACAGACACAGCAGCAACAACAACAGCAACAGCAACAGCAACAGGCCGCTACATTATTACTTCAGCAGCAAGTCGCCCAGTTGACACGGACATCAACTACTGC
Organism: Davidsoniella eucalypti; assembly: GCA_004009845.1. Classification (NCBI taxonomy): domain Eukaryota; kingdom Fungi; phylum Ascomycota; class Sordariomycetes; order Microascales; family Ceratocystidaceae; genus Davidsoniella; species Davidsoniella eucalypti. Next base: position 573,212 of record RMBW01000001.1, on the reverse strand, counting down.
CAGTCAAAGTGCGATGCCAACAGCTACACCTGTTTCGCAGCCTCAGACACAGCTGATACAGTCAGCGGTATCTGTTGGTAATGGAACCGGAGCTATCTCTACACCAAAGCCTTCAGTTCATCAGATAATGCTACCCCAGTCTCAACCAACTGTCAACAAACACGTTCAGACTGCCGTGAAAAGTCTCCCACGAACTCAGTTGCCCCTACCAGCGCAGGCACAGGCTCCTAGTGCTGCACACGTTGCTGCTACTATTGCACCCCAGGAACCGCCAACTGCCGTAAAGACGCCAATCTTATCAACTCCTTTGTTGTCCCAGCCTGCTCAAAGTCTTGCTGGACCGGCTACTCATAGCATTTTGAACCCACCGCTGCCTAAGCCACCTGTAGCGACTATCACCGAAGCACCAAACCCCTCTCCTCTACCAGTGACCTCGTTACCTATGTTCACCGAGCCAATGTCTGCTAGCGCTATATCAGCCCGAATCTCTGAAATCTCTAAGATTGGCACAACCAGCGGTCAAACATGGCCGTCAATTCTTGGGAACCTGCCGACTGGTATCGGTTCTAGTAGCACATCGTCTGCTAATAACGTGCAGGCTCACATGATCCTTGCTGAGATCCAGGCTAAGGTAAACGCTCATCTGATGCGGACACGTGAAGCCGAAGCCCAGGCCAAAGCAGCACAAATAGCCCAAGCCCAAGCACAAGTTCAAGCCCATATCGCGCAGGCGCAAGCTTTGTCACCATCTCATGCCGAGTACCAGGCCAAGATTCAAGCAGAGATCGATATGAGAGTTGCGCAACACAAGAGTACAGCCAAATCTCAGCAGCAGGAAGCTGCTCAGGCGAAGGCTGCTATCCAGGCACAACTTCAAGCACAAGCGCAGGCACATGCCCATGCCCAGGCTCAGGCCCATATTCAAGCTCAAGCTCAAGCTCAGCTTCAGGCCCAGGCCCAGGCTCAGGCTCAGGCACAAGCACAAGCACAAGCCAAGGCACTTCAACAAGCACAAGCAGCAGCCCAGGCTAGAGCAGCAGCAGCTCGGGCACAAGCTGAAATACAGGCGGCTGCCGCAGCAGCCGCCGCAGCCGCCGCCGCTGCTACTGCTGCTCAACAACAGCAGACAAAACAGTTGACTCAGGCACAGATTCATGCTCAAGCGCAGGCACAAGCCCGGGCTGAAATTCTGGCACAGGCACAACAGCAAGCACAGCAAGCAAATCAAGCGGCACATGCAGCAGCTGTTGTTAAAAGCAGGACACAGACACCAGCCAATTTGTCTACGATCTCCTCTAGAGTTCATACGTTGCCGCCTACGCCCGTGGCAGCCTCTCCTGCTTTGTCAGTGAAACCAGTTGCTTCTTCTTCGTCAAGCATACCACCTGTTACGGCCCCTACAGCTCCCCAGACTCAGGCTTCGGCTATACCCGCTGTGCACTCTGTAGCTGTCAGTGCCCCTCCTGTTATTTCATCACCCGTGCCTCAGCCCTCGACAGTGCCTTCAACACCTGCTACTCAAGCGGCAGCTCCTACTTTAGCTACATCTGCCCCTCATCAACCTGCAGCTTCTTCTAGCATGCTTGCTATGGCTCAAGTTCAGGCCACACCTGCTGTAAGCTCTGTAGCGTTGAGTGCTCCTTCGACTACTCCATCAGTGGCGTCACAGCCTTCAGTAGTGCCGACAACAAATGCTACTCAAGCAGTAGGTTCTATTGCAGTCATGCCTATCTCTCAACAGCCTGTGGTCATATCTGTCCCCCACACACCGACACAGACTTCAACGCCAGTTTCCGCTGCCCAAACTGTGGCTACCTCTGTATCTCAAACGCCAACACAGATTCCAACACCTGCCCTCGCTGGTCAATCTCCTGGATCTGCTCCACCCCCCCAGACTCAACCACAGCTATCACCACAGGTACAGGCAGTTATCTCGGCACCCCAAATCCAGCCTCGCGTTGAGACACCTACCCCGGTCACTGTTGTTGCTACTCAGCCTTCGTCTATAGCATCAGAGTCCCGTCATATACCAGCTGCTCAGCCACAGGCTTCTGATGTATCAGATGGCCACATAAAGCTAGAATTGAACCCACCCGATGTTCCCCAAATACCGGCTCAGCTACAAATTCCGTCAACTGCAGCACATAATATAGAGGCACAACTCCATTCGAGCACCGTCTCACAGGAAACACCCTCTTCTGCTTCTGCTGTGGCTCATTCAAACACAGCGCCTGCTTTGGTAGGAATACCTTTATCAACCTCACCACCTGTGTCTATTTTTACCTCTCAACCCCCTATCTCGGATACGGCACCATTAAAGGCTGGACCTGTATCTGCTACATCACCAGTCTACCCTGCCGGCAATACTCCTCCTTTCCCAATGAAAACCCCCGTGCTGCCCCAACAAGCGGCCCCGGACATGTCACAGGCGCCGCCAAACTCTGCTAATGTACCGACGGCTATTCAGCAGCAGCCCAGACCACTTCCTCTGCCTCAATCAATATCAGCGTTGAAATCACATACACCTGTGCCATCTGTCCATGCTATTCCTTTGCCGATACCAACGCCTTCTCCGGCTCAGTCTTCTGGGTCCAATCTAGCACTAGCAATCAATATGACAGCCAGCGCTCATATCCAGCAGACACCAGCTGCCGTAACAACTGTTTCTGCTTCTGTGCCTTTGGAAGCGCCCATTCCGATCTCAAATGCTCTCATGCCATCTCCCAGTGCCATTGCTCCGTCTTTGATGAATGCAATTGAACAGCAAAACGCAGCGAGTAGCGACCCGTTTGCTTCTATTATCGCTCAGACAGCATCCTGTGCAAACACGTCACAGTCTCAGCAACAAGACGGGCAATCGGCACCTGGTAGTACTAATGTCGAGGCCCCTTCACAAGACTCCATCCTGCAAGGGCTGCAAGCATTCATTGATGCTGCCACTTCATGATTGGGATCTTGACATGAGTTGGCGTATGTGCACGAATCAGAGCCCCGATATTTGTTTTCACAAATGCAACGCTAAGCTCTATGAGGTCGAGCATGTTAGTTTGGGCCAAACAGAAATATCAGAACAATGATATCGGTTGAGATAACATAAGTATGCGTCCCTTGTCATTTTGTTTGCTATCCTCAGTAGGAAGACGGCACAGTCAAGTGTGACAGTTTCTTGCCGAGATGTTACGCAAAAAAACACCTGGCATAATTATATCTAGGTGGCAGGTTTTCATACCCTTTTTGGGAATCTTCTTCATCGTAAACTTCCTACGAACCTACGTTAGTTTGCTTGATAGCTCTATCTACCTCCCTTCTGTTTCTTCCTTTGTCTTATTGTATATCCTGATCTTTCTATTCTTATACCAGAAGCATGCTTTGTCCCCGGACAAGCATCATAAAGACGGGCAAGGAGTTTCTGTACTTGTTTTATCTTTCTTTTCTGCTTGAAATTTCTTAAGTATTTTTTCTTCGGATTATTTAGCTTGTATCTTATTCATCTACCTGTAGGGTGGCTTCTGAGGGCCGTTTCTGTTGGTGTTAATTTTTCTTTTTTCCTTTTTTTGGGGGTCTTATTCTATTGTTTTGCTTCAAACAAAAAGTTTATCTTTGTCCTTGGTGGGTTTTGGTAGGGGTATTTTCTTCATTTTTTTGTCTTGCTCGAGTCAGCGTCTGGCGTAGGAATGGAACAAAAAGCACGTTTGATATTTAACTTGCATAAAATATATCATGGTATATTCTTTCTTTTCGCCTCTAAACTAGTTAATATTTCCCGTGATCTAGGTGGCTCTCAAGTAGAACTTCGTTTATCGGGTTACTACAGAAACGAAGGTACACGATCGAAGCAAGTACCCGCGATAGAGCCGGATAGCTTCTTGACCGATAGGTAAAAGGGATCTTTGGCGGTGACACGGAGGATAGACTAATCACAAGGGTAACTTGAAAAAGCACCGAGCAACTGATATAAGAAGGCGAGACTGGCTAGCTGATCTTTCTTCTATAAATCTACCAAAACCAACCTGCCAATGTCAAGCTTACTCTGACATGGAAGCCTATTATCCGTATCCGTTCCAGACATGGCAGCCTCATCCACAGAATCTGGCTGCCCAGGAAGCTCTACGACCAAGCTACCACCGACCAAGATCCCACAATCAGGGCAGGATCCCTCCAAACCTCCAGTGTGAAGTTGAAAACATAATCAGATGTCCAAAACGCAAGAGCCGTGCCTTTATCAACGGGCATTGGATGGACTGTCGTTTCTGCAAGGCGCATCAGTGCATCTTGATGCTCAATAGGGCTCTATGCGATTCGCCCAAGAAATCTACAGAGCGTTTCTGTACTACACGTGAGTTCAAGGTCCTCTAGAGAGTGGAGTGAAGGATGTATATCGCGTGTTAATAGAGTGATAGACAGTAGATGCCAAGCTGCCATGGGCGATAACGGCCGATGCAACAACATCGTAAAGCAGAACGATCCGACGACATATCGGTTCTGCGGCGACCGGCGTAAGTTCCGAGCTATATCTTCCCTTGATTTCGACATGTGTACCTCACTGACTTATGTCTACATGACAAGATACCTGCACGGTAGACAATTGCCCCAATCAACGAGCCTCTCGAGATGGCACCTTCCTCAACTTCTGCGCGGACCATCTGTGCAACCACCATGCCTGTTCGTCTCTACGTGCATCTGCCGCCAACCCAAACAGCAACAACAGCCCGTTCTGCGCCGCGCACCACTGTGCAGCCCCGGATTGTCTAGCTGCAGTTGACGCCAGCACTGCATCCGCCTCGCCGACTGACCCACTACGTTTCTGTGACCGCCATCGACCATGCGGCGCGGCACCAGCTTGTCACCGGTTCTGCGACTATCGAGACGATACGGGACAGCTGAGCAGCTGGTGTCGCGCTCACTATTGCTCGGTAGCTGGCTGTGATTGTACAGCACCAGCGGCTCCTGGTGCTGCAGTATGTTTTCGTCATATGTGTATTGTTCAGGTGTGCCGGGTGGTGAGGGCTGACCCGACTGCGGGACTCTTTTGTAAGGGCCATGAATGTGCCCAGGACACATGTAAGTCGTTGGCGGATATTGGTGCAGGAAGCACGTTTTGTGCACGCCATACGTGTAGAGAGCCGGGTTGTGTAGAGGAGGCTAGACCAGACGGCGAATGCGCGGCGCATACACGATGTAGTGTGATCGGCTGTGGCAGAATTAAACGGCCAGGTGATGGAACAGTATGTGAATCTCGTAAGTAGTAGCACCCTACCTTTAGTTACCCCTTCGTCGGTATTGGGCAATCAGGGAGAAGCTGTTCGTGGCTAACCATGGATCACGGTGCAGATGAACCGAAGATCTGTAGCTTTAATAGATGTGCACAGGCGGCAACTGGCGCTAATTTGTGCGACTTCCACCGATGTGCTATGCCTGCCTGCGAACTCAACGTGGCCATTGACGGCACGCGATTGTGCCTGCAGCATAAATGCATGGTGCCTACCTGTGCATCTCCACGCAAATCTATCTACCCGGCTCCCGGCGGTGGCGGCATCTTGGGCCAGAACCACATGTATCCGGCCTACGGGCTCGGACTTGGTTTAGGCTCTGGCGCAGCCTGCATTCAGCCTCTAGGCGCTATTCTTGGCCGTTTCTGCAACGAGCATGGCTGTACAGAACCTGAGTGTTTACAGGACTCGGCAGATTTAGGTGGATTGTGTCGTTTTCATATGGTCTGTATGCGACAAGAGTGCGATAAGCCGCGAGAGCGCATGTATGGCGCCGATGGACTGCACTGTAGGCAACACCAGGAGACGGGTCGGCTAGGTGGTCATAATGACGACGACGAAGAAGGCTGGGCACGCTGGGCTGGGCGGTGGTGAACTGTGTCTACGCAATGATGTCATGTGGCCGGTTCATGGGATGTAGAACTATGCTTTCATCTTTTCAATCAGAATAGGCGGCAGGCAGGTGAGAAAAATAGTTGGAATAACTATCATTCTCGAATTTAGTACGACGACTTACATACTTTAACTGAGATCGATCGACAGTCACACAAAACTCTCGGAAAACAGGCCGTTTTGTGGCCGCTTCGCATGTTTGAGTATCAGTTTGCGTTTACTTGATCCCCACCGAAATATATAGATTAAGTCTCAGTTTGTACACAGCACCCAACGTGATTTCATATATCATATCTCCTATCTTATCTTAAGTCCCGGGCTAAGCCTAAATAGCCCATTGTATGTACTATAGATTGGTTGGGGTCCTAATTTTGTCTCTGGTCGGGCTTCTAGACGCATGACTAGCTTGAACTAGATGGAAGTTTCCCGTGCCTGCAGCACCTGATCGCTTTTAACATGGACCTAAATCTATAGACCAGAACAAAAAAAGAAAGTATTTTTTATCCTGCGACTAATTTAACCAAATATGGTATCTTTCTTTGAAAGACCGTGCCTGATTTTTCCAACAAACCAACAAACCAACAAAGAGTGTTACGAAAGTTATCGCAATCATCATAACGAATCAAAGATATGCAAGTCGGCTACGCACCCGACGTCTAATCTTGACTTCAGAAAGAGATGTTGCCCTAGTTCGCCTAGCACAATATGTCTCTGTACTACTATCCCACTTTCATCGAAGTCTAGTGTGGTAGTTACCTACTTGTAGTTTACCATTCAATGTGATGCAAAATACGTAATTGACATTTTTTTCGAGTCTCAGTTGCGACAACTATACGAAGTTTTTTATGCTTTTTTTCAATTTCATTCTCACAGATGATGCACCTTCCTTTCTAGGAACCAGTACCAAAAAGGTGGTCTCGCTTAACACGATAGGCATGATATTGATGTATACTAACGCTTCTACCATCAGCCCGGCGCTGCTTTTGGAATTTGATCTGATTGTTAAATAGACAAAGAAACTAGGTTATAAGGCAAAAAAGTCGGGGTCTTGCAACTTCCATACCCGACACAGCAGTGCCTTTTTCAAAGACGTTTTTCACAAAGACCCAAAGAAAGGCGTTGCTTGGTCATATTACTCGGGCTGACGCCTAGTGACAAGAAGCGAAAGTTGAAACTTACTATGGATTCGTGCACATGCATGACATGTGCCGCATTAGCACGGGCTCGCGACACTAGATAATTGAAACCAACCCAGAGGAGGGCACAGCTGTGAAAGAAGTAAATCTGACAAGAGAAGACAAGAGAAGAGAGGGTCCAAGTCTGACCTTTATATACCAAGAATGGAATTATCTATGTTGCCCAGCCCTGTCGGCCTGACTCCATCACGACCCGCACCTTGGACTTATAGTTGCAGTAGCAGCAGGAAGTGTGGCTCGTTTAAAAGAATCAAATGAGACTATGGCAACTGCCGCCCGGCTCGGGATCTTTTTTTTTTTTTGTAAATAATTTGCTGGTTGTATATCTTGCTTGCCAAAATATTGGAACCTGCAGCGCAGCTGAGCCTTAAGCTTGGGACGAAGCCGCGTGACACTCAAGGATGAGAAGCCCCCACTACAGACTACACTCTTAATTCACATGTTAGTATGTAATTATATTTGCTTGGTGGGATTTCTTGTTTTTTGTACCTGCTTCTCGCTGCCGAGAAATATTGAAATAATATAGAATTCTTTATCTAGGTTAAGTCTACCTACCCTGTTACCCATTTCACTAACACCAACAGATCTTTGGATCATCAGCCGTTCTCGTACTTCCTTGCTTTGATATGTTCTCGGCACGCCCTGCAGTTAGACAAAATGAACTTTCTTTGTGTTCTGTACTCCAAAATAGCCATATTACATTACGTCTTGACAACGATGCGCTGGACACTCTTTTGTTGCTACATAGCATCTCTACCTGGAGTCAAGTATCACTATACACGACCGTATCCTTTGTTCGGTCGTCTTCCTCATCAGACTTCTTTGACTTTCTGTCAGCTGCCATCTCCAAGCTGAGTCACAAGTTTGCCTACTAGTTCGGTATTGTAATTGATGACATATTCATATTCACATCTTAACTAGTTTTAAATAAACTTTTTTTTTCTTTGTTTATAGATATCCCCTTTACGCCTTCACCTTCAGCACATACAACACACATACCTGTGAGTAGTTCAAACTCGGGTACATGTCTGCCTATCTCAATACGGGCGATTTCTTACGCCGAGTCATATGCTATGTTTCTTGCTGCTAGCTCCGGATACATGGCTGTGCTCTTCATCGTGATTGCGTGTCGCTATGAGGGCTCAGGCTAGTCAAAGGTCGCTTGACTTAGACCCAACGCCTTAGACTCTGTGAATTTTGTTGACCGTTGACTCGATCGGTCTCGAGGTCAGTATATATGATAGGTATTCCCGTTTTCTTAGGTCTTTGTTTTCTTTCCTCCTTCATCACCAAACACTAGCACACACTCTCCTCCCAATATACCCAAGTCGCTTGTCTTATATAGCCAGTATCTCGTGATCCCAAGATCTAGTCTTCTGACTTCATTATTCTCACCTGAACCAAATCGTTGCAAACCACACCTACTTCTCTCAAAGACGCTGATAGCACCCTCCTTATCAAGAGGTATTATCATCACTATATCAACCCACAGACCGTCGCATTTCCCTTCCTTTAATGCACCATGCCTAACGTCTCTCAACAGCCAGAAGACAAGGACATGCTGTTCCACTACACCGTTGAGAAATCCAACGGCGGCCACCAATACGTGCGCCGTCGTCGTCGTCACTCACGTTCCAAGTCTTCTAAACATCAACACTACGATGCTTCAATCTCGCCCACCGCCGATTTTACATCTCCATTCTACGGCTATGCCCCTAGATCGCCCGGCTCTGAGACTGATTCCGACGGTTGGCAATCACACTATCGCCATCAGTACCTGCCAGACTACCATCCACAGTACTATCAACAATACGATCCATACGCAACGGGTATATGCCCAGAAGAGTCCTCAGCACTGCCTCCCCACCAATACAAGAGTGTCCGCAAGCAGTATCTCGCACAGGAAAATGAGAAGCTACGTCAAGCCATCAGCATCTTGAAAGCCGACATCGCCGCTCTCAAAGCCGCCGCCTCCTCACCAGCAGCCCAAAACGCAAGTCGCGAAAATCTGCGCTACTACCGCAAGACAGTCATTCCCCAACTCCAAGAGCAAATCGCCCAGTTGACCGCCACCAACGAAGAGTTGCAGCTCGCAGCCTCCAGCCAGAGCCATCATCATCGCAGTGGATCTTCATCGCATCGCCGTACCCTCGAGCGCCTATCCGGCAGCTTGGCAAATGCAGAGGCCGATGTCAAGGAGCTCAAGAGCCGACTGCGCCGTGAACGCGACAAGCGCAAGAAGGCGGACGAGGAGGCGGCTAAACTGCGCGGAGATGTGTATGCGTGGGAGGTGCGGTACGACGATCTAGATCGTGTGCGCAAGACGGAGCAACAAAGATCGCTCAAGGATATCGAAGATCTGCGGGGTGAGATCCGGCACCGAGATGTACGTATCCAAGGCTATGTTGAGCGGTTCAACATATACGAGCCTCTGTTGCGTCGCGAAGGATATATCCGAGACTAGTATGGCATTCCTCTTTTGTTGTCGTTAGCATTTGCTTTCCTTTTTGTTTCTTTTTGTTTGCTCATTCTTTCCATCTCGTCATTTCTTCTTATTTCCTTTGTTTTCACGATTTATGTTATGATTTGTCTTGGCTTTTTTGGTCGATATTTTGCATGTGATCGAAATCTCCTTGTTTTAGTATGCTACATTTTTGCTTACATTTGTTTGTGTTGGCAGCCTAATTTGGAATTGTTGAAATTTAACCATGTATGTTACTTTTTCACATGTACTCAACTTTTTCTTATGTTTCTTGCTAGTTAATTTGTGTTTCTTATGTGCGTATGTTACGACTGACTGTCTTGTATTATCTTTTGCCCAACAACACAATAACATAGCCTATTATGCATCTTAAAAGTATCCTAATATATAACATGTGACATCATCGAAAGCCGTGGCCGCATCATTGACTGATGAGAGCTCAAGAGAATATGGTTGTGCATTCAGGAAAACTGTAGTCAAGCCTGGAAGTCACTAAGTAATTCGGCAAAAAAACGCATCATCCACAAATGGACTCGTTCTGACAGGGCGAGACTCAATGCTGCCTTGGGTAGATTATCTTTCCTATGCCTGGCCAATCATATGATAATGACTATCCTCCTTAATACGTCATTTGTCGCTGGCCTCATAAAAGTCAGAATTATGTATTTCTACAAGTAGAAAGAAAATGACGGATAATGCAGATAGATAATTAGACTACTAGAACGTATCTTGCGCTGTATTCTATCGTTGGCTTTATTTTAGAGGGACATTGAATCGATGTACTTGTAATACGGTTGAAATGGCGTATCAAACTCTAATAACAATGTATGTATAACATATCAAGTCATCTACGGGAACGATGAATAGGCATTGAAATAGATGCTTCTCCAGGGCTCTTAGCCGAACCGAGTCTCGTCTAACGGATATGCAATCCGCTTTACAGCTATAGTTCTTTTTTGCTGTCAGCTAGGTACTGGCCTATTGACAATTGACGGGAGGAGCCTACATGTGCATATAGTTGCACTATAACTACTACGGTGATAGTTATATATTGAGACGGTCTCCTTCTGTACTATCATTTCATTTATATCCATTGACCTCGTCATTTGATGGTCATTGGTTAAAAATATAGAGATACACTAGAATACGAAAATCAGTTGAAGCCACCCCACGACTTGTTTACCTGTGAGTCATGGCCTATATGTATATACATTTGTAATTGTACAAATGAAAGCCCAATGTTTTGTAATGGATCAAACGCACTTGACTACGCTAACAAGGTGAGGTCTCACTCCCCTCTCTCAGTCTCGTGCTGCTTAAACTATAAGTACAGTTAGGCTTTCGATTAAAAAGTATATCAATATGTGTATATACTTGTGTAAACGGTCAGATACAAAAACTAACTGTCACATTTGGACCAACCCACTATTCTGAATCTTAACGGTATGTATCATTCCACATGTATTCTTATCATCGAAGTAACCTCTACCACCTCTATCTTGTAGTGCTATAACCAAAAAAACTGAATAGGCCTGTCTTGGCGTTGAAATTTGGTTGGGTTTTGTTTTCACAATGTGGCTTTGTACTTTACGATCTGGCATAATGGAAATAACAATCTATGCGTTAGAACAATAAATGGTGAGATTATGTCACCAGCCGCAGAGGCAACCTCGATAGTTGTGATAGTATCCTTGTTAGGCGCAAGAGGGATAGAAAGGATGGTGGGATGTATAACAGCGATAAGAAGAATAGACTTAGGCTGGCCTAACTGGAGTCCAGTCTCGTCCGTATTCTAAATATCATCTAGTTGAATATGATCTTCACGAAGAGTGCTTTGGAGTCTTCTAGGATTCCAGCTTCTCGGCGCTTTACATCGATGGCGCCTTGCTTCACAACTCGATATTTTGGGTGTCGCTTCAGAAAACGTCTGGCCCAGTCTTTCACAACTACCGGACGGCCAATTTTTATAACAAAAAAAGTCAAGATGGGCTACCAAAGAAGACTCTTGCACAGAAGAGAGACGCTTTTTATGGCCACCGTGTGGCTTACGAGCTGTTGAAAGTAGGTTGACCTTTTTGATATTGTACCAAAGAGTAGATACATTAATATGTGCCATAGACGCAATAGTTACAATTAGAGCCTCGGGGTGTTCAAAATGATATGTCACTGCATCCTTGATCGCGTAAAACACGTGTTGTTTCTTCCGTTTTTTAAGACTTATTGATTATATCGCGAAAAAGAAGGATAGCGGTTAAGAAGTTATTGATGAATAGTAAAACTCACCGCCAAGTTCATCTTGGAGCACTATCAATTATAAATACTGTCGGGCGCGGCACGAGTATACAATATAGTAGACCAGCTATCATCGAAATAAGACTAAATGTTTGCTATCTCCAAGTCCGCCCTAGTTTGGATACGGAAGTCAACAGCAAAGGCGCTATAATGACACCCATCACTCCAGTGCTGTGAAGATGTAGAATCTTGTATAACTATGGTTTCCTAGCTGCTAATAGTTATAGTCCAACTAGATTTCCACCAGAAGTTCCAAGACAGGCGGCCTCCGAATAAGTTACTTCTACACAATTCCTGAGGCTGACATGGTTTTCTGACACTACTGCTTAATTGAGCCTGTGGTCATCGCTTTGGCACAACGTACTAGGTAGCTAATGTATCTCATTGTTCGACTATTATATTTGGGACCCGATCTGTCTTGTATAAGACCAACACAATAGTCTCCCTCAAGAGTTCGCTTTCTTTCCATCATTCACTCCAAGCACATTCTCTTGTTTCGATACAAACTAAAATCTTTATCCTTCTTACGTCTTCCCATCAGTCATCCTCTCTCATATACATCATTATTCCTCCATACAACCAACTATCCTCCATATTTTCCCGTCTTTATAACGGAAACTTGGTTCTTTATTTGCACTTGCTGCTACTTTTATTTTTCCTGGGCTCACATTCTTATCTCTTCTGTCATCCCTCCCGTTTTCTATCCAACGTCCTACTTCGTCAAGCACCAGATCATGGATTACAGAAAGCAGCCTGGTAGCACTACCAGCTATGTCTCTCGTCAAGAGTTCGACGTCCTCAAGCAAGACTACGACTTCTATAAACGAGAATGTGAAAAGAAGGACAAGCGCATCAACTTACTCGCAGAACAAAACAGGCGCCTGGAGGGACATCTCGAGGTGGCCAAGGCTGAAAACTTGGTTGTTTGCAACGATATCAAGAAATACCGCAAAGAGATCTACTATCTGGAAGAGCATATGCGCAAAATGCACTACACCTTCCCTCAACAATCTCAACAATCGACCCCCCCTTCCTCGGATATGTCTTCAACCACCAAGAAGACGGGCCACTACAAAGAAGGTTGGGGAGATGGCCCGCGCAAGTGATATAGGCCAAGTACTATGGATCTAGCCGACTCTCTTCTACGATCATACTACGGCCTACGATTCCGCAATAATCCCCGTCCAGCCAAGCCTTTGGGCGATTCACAACTCTCGCTTCGCCGATCTTCCAAGACGTCCTCTTATGGTTCTTTTCTTCTTATGCCCTCGCTTTCTTGGAGCGTTTTATGTCCATCCATGTTTATTTCTTTTTCGTCATCTGCTGCCCTTGTACCGTCTAATCTTTGCTACTCTTTACGTCAATCTTTTTGTCTCCTTTTACGCCTCATCTGTTGCTTGTCACGCTCTTACTTTCTTATCTTTTACGTCCTTTCATATTCATTGCTTTTTTTTGTCAATTCCTTGACCTTTAGCTCCTTCAACGTACTCTAATTGCTTTTCATACCCTGCCTTACCTTCTTGTCCTTTCAACAACGCTTTTTTCTTTGCATTTTATGCCCTTTCTTGTTCTTTATCTTCTTCAACGTCCTCGCGTTTATCGATTTCTTTTTATGTCTATTAGTATATCCCTGATTTGCCTTTCTTTATTTTATGTAGTTTTATTCGTTTTAGGTCCTTTCTTTTTACTCCACAGTATAGATAGCCATTTTCATTTCACTTCACTGATTCCTGCTACATACCACCGCCAAATCTGGATTCAGACTGTTGCCTGACCCTGATTGGCTTTGATTGTTATTTTATGAACTTTGAAGCAAGGCAGACTAAAGCACTTCTTGCTTACTGGCTGAGTAGGTTGGTCAGATTGGATATGTTCGATCTTTATGTAGCAGCTAGCTTTTTAGCCAGAAGATGAACTTGCGCTCAATTCAATTTTATTCACATTTGCTATATAAATTCTATCTCTCGTCCAACAATCAGTGTCGTGCTTTGCTAGCTTAATAGTGCCATATTCAGCCCAGTCCATCATGCCCAAGTTCTACGACCAGATCCCCGAAGACATTGGTGTCTGGGCCCAAAAGCAGCCGCTATTTCTTACAGCCTCCGCGCCTCTCCAGGGCATTCACATCAACGTTTCCCCCAAAGGCCTCGATTCTCACTTTCGGGTGCTCTCGCCAACGCGAGTTGCCTATATCGATCGCACAGGGTCAGGCTGTGAGACTATAGCCCACGCCTACGAGCCAGGCAATGGCCGACTAACCCTTCTCTTCATCTCATTCGGCCAAGCCCCGCGTATTCTTCGCCTCTTTTGTCGTGCTCGCATCGTCGAATGGGATCAGCCGCCCTTCGAGGCTCTAGTGCGCGAGGTGGCCCACGGCAAACGCAGCGTCTTCGATGGCGCCCGTGCTGTCATAGTCTGCGAAGTGGACAAAGTACAGACGAGCTGTGGCTTTGGCGTCCCCATGGTTCGCCCCGAGTTGTATCAGAATAGTACTACTAGCCCTGATAACAGTAAAGACGGTGGCAATAACGGCTCGTCCAATCATGTGCTCGACGAAACTTCAGTCTTCGTTGACCGCCCAACCCTAGACGGCTGGATAGCTAAAAAGGTGGCATCGAATCAGGCGCTCCAGTATCAGGCAGACAACAATGTCCGCAGTCTCGATGGTCTTCCAGGCCTGCGTACAGCGCGGCAGGCAGTTGGTCAGAATCTGGCCTTAGTCGATCTACAAGCCCAGTTCAAGGGTGCCTTGACAGAAACTCGTGGAGCTCTACTTGGGCTGGTTGTTGGGCTGATTTTGTCCCTCTTTGTTATGCCCATTGTCCAGGGTCGTTTCCAATGCTGGTAATAGTGGGCAAGTTTTCACCTGCTGTAGATATAGAGAGGCGAGATTTTGACTATCACTTACTGGATGGTACCATGTGCGGGGATTATAAGCTTATATGTACAGATATATATACTTACATACAATATCTGTAACTATATATAGTTAGCAAGATATATTTATAGAACCCTTCGTCAATGCAATACATATCGGTTCCTTCCATATGCCTTTCAAATGTCAAGTCACACTTCATGTTTACATGAGTCAATGTTTGATAAACATACTTTTTAAACGCCATGACACCCGTTTTGACCTGTTCTTTTCCAGCTTTCTTAACAAACATAAGTAATTCTATCTAGTGAGCTTTTTTCAATACAGCCCCCCTCGACCTCATAACAAACTTAATTCGGATAAGAAAAAACAAGAATGTTAACGGAGTCACAGATAACAAGTATTAGTAACATATGCAATGATCATGTTTTTAACCCATGGAAACAAGCACTTTGTCCCATCGAGCCTTTGTAAAACAACACACTATCAGTCTATTTTAGACTAGGGTTGATCCCTGGCTGGTTCTTCTCAAACGCTTCTAGATCTTTGCCAGAACACTTGCATGGGTCTTTCGCGACCCGCCAGCTTTCACCTTGTTGGACTTCTTTCGAGAATCATGAGGCTCGGAACTCCCCTGTGCTTGGTGTAGTAGTTTGTTCATAGCTTTCGTGCCTCTTCAGCCCGAAGCAGCTGCTGAATGAGCCACAGTACTGGCGCTTGATCCGCCATTACTTCTAGAATTCTTATCTTTGTCGCCTGAGTTGTCCTTGTCCTCCTTGGCCTTTCCACCGCCACCTCCACCTCTACGACCACGACTCCGGCGGCTACCCGTCTTCTCGGTCTTCTCGGTCTTTTCAGCCTTATCGCCATCTTTGGGAGCTCCGGCCTTGGTGTTTTCGGTGGTTTGTGTGCCGTTAGCCGTATCAGGGTTCTTCGTTGCCGATCCACCGGTAGGCCCTCCCTGGGCACTGAGCTTTTTATCCTTACGCTCGACAACTTGGATATGGCCTTGTCCAATTGATATCTGGCCTACACGAGCAGCCGAAACTAGAGATTCGGGTTGGGAAAATTCGACATAGGCAAAGCCCTTTCGGCGATCGATTTCGATTGAGTTTATAGCTCCAAATGAGCTCAAGGCAGTTCGTAGCGAAGATTCGTTAATGCCTTGAGAAGCATTGACATGTTTCACAAAAGCATGAGTGGCGCCTTGTGTTATGCCATTGGCGGATGAACCACCGGAGCTCTTCACAGCTGGCTTTTCGGACTTGCGATCTTTACCCTTCCTCTCGTTGGGTTTGCTCTTACTTGAGCCAGCTCCATTAAGCGTAGCAGTTGTAGAAGGCGCAGGTGTACTTTTCTCAACCGAGCCTTTATTGCTAACCTTCTGGGAAGACTCACTGTTCGACAGTGGGCTAGGTGTCGCTGGTGTAGTGTCAGTCTTCTTTTTCAAAAGAATTATAGGCTTCGAAGGTGTTTGTTGCTGTGGTTTCGAGGTATCAGACTCGGCACTCTTGCCTTTGCCACGGCCTCTCGAACGCCCATTCTCACGTCTATTGCTAGCAATAGCCTGATCAGCAAGTTTTGCTGTATCTGCAGATCCACTGGCGTTCTTAGCCTCTTTGCGATCTACCACAGGGCTATTTGGGCGATTTGTTGGTAAAGCAGCTGCCGACGCTGCAGCTGCAGCTTTGTTTTCGGCTTTGGCAGAGACATCAGCGCGTGCTCGTCTATGTGCTGCGCCAGGACTCATGCCAAATTCGCGCTGTAGAATGCGAGCTACTGCTGCAATTTCGGCCCGTTTAGATTTACTCCCAGTAGTCCCGGTTGCTGCACTATTATTTGCGCCCTTTCTAGAAGACACTTCTGTTGGGGCATCCGTAGTAGAAGAAGTCTTCTTCAAAATCTTGACTTTTTCCGAAGGTTTGTCCGTGTGGTCTTTATCTCTGGCTGACTCGCGGTCGCGGTCCTTGTCGCGTGATCGTTTCTTATCTTCGGACTTCGATTTAGATGACTTGCTATCAGCCTTGGAATGGCGGCCATTTCTGCCAGAAGTGGCAGTGTCTCTATCCTTATCACGCTTCTCGCGCATGAACTCGACAAGAGGAGTGACAACACTAGCCTTTTCTGTAACCTTTTCGCTCTCAACGACTAGATTCACAGACTTGTCCTCCTCCTTTTCTTTGGAGGCAATTTGTGTCAGACTTGTCAGGAAGTCAATAAACTCCGTATCTTTATCGATAGTTCCCTGCAGCGAATCGGTAGACTCCTTATCAGAAGGGTTCTTGCGATATGCCGACTTTTCAAGGTAAGGCTTTGCGCGGAGACAAGGGTCATTGAAAGAATCAGCAGCATCTTCCCAGACTAGATGCTTGAGACATTCATTCAAAGCAGCGTTATCATCTTCTTTGATGAGATGCAAATATGCGGTGGAACTTTGCGATGGCTTTCCTGGTCTATAGCATTATTAGTCTTCATGAACTTGATGCGCAAGAAACGGTAAACAAACATACCTATTTGATACCTTTCCTGGATTGTATCTGAAATGGTCGACTTTTCCCTCTCCAACATGCCATTCTGATGGAAGGATACCAATGGCTTCCTCGGCAGTCATGCCTGGTGGTAGAAGACGGATTTTCATCATGACACCAGACTGTTGGTTGCGAGAACGGCCACTCCGACCGGAGCTTTTAGTTGACACATGACTTGGCTGCGCAGCTCCGTTGACGGTGGAGGATGTTGCATTTAAAGAGACCGGGCGGAGCGTCTTAGTCGATGACGAAGTTGTCATGGTGGGCAGATGCCTCGACAGCTTGCAGAGAATAGAGTCAGATCGATGACAAATTGATTAAAGAAAGCTAGACACAAGTAGAAATGCAGATTGTAAGATGAAATAGAAAGAATGGATTGGCAAACGATGGGCGAATTGATACGGGATAGTTGATTGCGCCAATTTGGTTGCAATTTATCAGCCATGCATTTGAAGCTTTAGTCATGATATTCAATTTGCGTAAAGTCAACAAGTCCGAAACTGCTCCACTGTGTATTCCACTTAACAACACACGTGTCCTAAGTTAGGGTTAGTTGCAAGGCTAGAATGTAGGGTCTATAGAGAGAACCCTTGATGAAAGTCAAATATATATATGTAGTTTTCGACGTAATCATACTTTCAACTACATAAGTTTGTTACTGAACTGTTAAACTTACTACTAATTAACAAACCTTAAGTAGTCCATTTTGGTTACATTGTTTATTTTCTATGAGTATCGGCCATTGTTGATGCATTTTTGCATTTTTTCATTACTATAAAAGTTTGCACTCCGTAACCAGGTTGGTTGCTACTACTAAACCCCTTCTTAAAATACAGAAGAGTCATATATTAACATACATAACAGCAACCGCACGTAAAACCGCTAATCGACTAGGATGTAAGGCGGGATAACACGGAGATCAATATCGGACTACAGCGCTGCTTGTTTATAGCTAGGATTGATCAAACTGCGATATGCGACTGATGCACAGAGTATAATTGCAGTGCTGCAGGTGTGCTGCAGGTGTACTGCAAGATACATACTATACTGGCTGCGCGGAAGACGCAGGAGTCATAGCCGGTGATGGTTAACAGAGAATATATTATCTCTTAGTAGCAACAGAAACGATAGATAACAGTGGTACTTCGGTACGAAACAAAACTTGGTGTGATGCCTTCTGCATGTGATGTTGATGTTGGGCTTGGCTGAGGGGTGTGCATCTTGACATCAGGGGTATATCTGCTGTAGACCAGTGATGGCCGTGCATTGCTGACAATATTGGGTCGTGGTGTGTTGGCGGGCGAGCTGGTTAGCTATACAACTGTAGCTAATATCATTTTTTCTGACTTCCACCTGTCCACGCCTACTTGGTCTTAGACATACTTAACGGTGTTTGAAGAAACTCGAGACACTATCATAAACAAGCCACCTAACAAGGCGCTTGCGCTTTTCAGCCAGCACTGGAACTATGTTAAAGCAAGGTACCTGACTAGCAGCTTTCCTAGTTGGGTTGTGGGCTTGTTGTTTCTGGAGCAGCCCAAGCAAGTTCTTGCTTCTTCTGGCGTACTTCCTCTTCCTGTGGCAGCCCATGCTAACCGACTTGTGGGTTGTTGGGCTTGGTCTGGCCTTGCTAGGCGATTACTATGTATATATACAAATATATTGCTGTTGTATGTATATGTATGAATATTTGGTTATTGGTTATTGGCCTGTTCTGGCTGAACATGGCATATGGTATCAGTGGTGTGTTGTTATCTAGAAATAATTGAGAACGTGGTGTGGATCTCGGACAGAATAATTGTATAAAAAAGATAGAAACTCCTGACTTCATGCAGTAGCTAGAAACTGGAACCCTTGACGAAAGAGCCGCCGTTGAGGGATCGGATTTCGAAAGCAACGTATGTAAATAAGAAGCACTCCACCAGCCGGCGACAAGACCATTAGACTAAGCTAGAGGCGGACCTGCTTTGTTTTGCTTTGTCCTTCTTGAGCTTTATCGTTTGTCTACAACTACAGCAGCAAGTTCCGGGTCTTGTATGCAATTTGATAGTCCGCAAAAACCCCGAGCTCTTGCAGACTGTTGGTGATTCTTCGGTTATTGGCAAGCCTCAAAACGCCCAACCTTTTTTGCCTTAAACACTGCTTCTACAGCATTGGTCTCTCTTTTACACTCTCTTTCTTCGTATATTCTTGATTTTTCATCTTCGTTCCCTGGTTCTTTATTTTGGTGGTGTGGCTGCCGTCTACGATTATTCAACTGTGCCTTTACAGCTTAGGCTGTGATCTTCTGGTGGCACTACTAAGCTCAGTCACTATCGAACCAGCTTGTTGTGTAGCCTGCTGGCCCCCTTTTTTGCTCGACTGGCTAGAAGACAGTATTGCAACTGCGACCTGTCTGCTGGCGCCGCCATCACTCTCTACAAAGTGCTGCAGTAGCCGTCTAGCTCGAGAGTTTCTTTTCCTTCATCATTCTACTACAGACCGTACAGCTCAAGCTGCCTTTCCACCAGTAGCTGGTCCGGGTGCCCTTCTTTTTTTTCTTCCTTGTTTTTCCCCCTTTGGAATTTGCACTGGTTGGTGTTGGGATTTCAGCAAACGCCAGGCTGGCTGGAGCTTAAACCCAACATAGCCCAAGCCACTCGTTCCTATACTGAACTGCTGCCACCATAAGCACCCTATAAGAGTCTCATATACAAAATACCATATACAGCCCATACGCAGTAAGCATTTGTACACAACCGATTTCTTTGTCTCTATTCCTCTGCGCCAGTTCTCGTCATACATATCGCCTATATTTGGCCTGGCCAGCCCAGCATCGACCTTGAAAAATTCGCAGCCACCATATGTTTTCTTATTACATCAAGGCCGTCTTTCCGATCATTGCGCTACACTGCACATACAACCTACACCTGTCTCTGAGCTTTGGTTTCAATTTTTTTTGTCCAGACCCCTTCTGGCTTGCCCTGCTTTGTTGCCCTGGACCTAGAAACCTAGCATTTTCTCAATCGTGCTACTCCTAGAGTGGTGCATCTTCATCAGCTAGCCAGCCACTAGCTACAAGCCACTATACGCTGCGTCCCGCCATTGCCTACAGCTGGCAGGACCTGGCACTTTACGTCCGCACGTGACTCAACACACGGCTAATCTCAGGCTGGAGCTCCGGCAGAGCCTTGGGAGAATTGGCCTCCCCATAGCCCGCTGCAGAAAAATAATGGAGGATAGGCACTGCCCAGGTGAGGGTTTCAAGCCGTCAATGTCGGCCTCGCAGCCAGAACCATCTCTAGCACCCGGCGTAGGACAGTCTGTTCAAGCCTGCAGAACATATAGCAACAATAACAGCCTTAGCCCCGGTCTCTACACTAGTAACAGCACCATTCGACACATCAGCCCTTCTCGTCGTGGCCCATCATCGAGGAGTCGATCGCCTAGTTTTGTCCGCATTGGCCGTCCCCCAAGTATCGCTGCCATAACCGTTGCTACTGCTGGCAACGCTTCCACTAGCTACAGCCACAATAGCACCACCGCCCAGGACCCAAATAGCACTACTGCCGCTTCCGCTTCCATCACTCCCACCTCCAGTCGTCGTCGGCGCAACGCTATTGACTCGACTAATCCACGGGTCAATCCCTTCTTCGACCCTCGTAACCTCCCTGCCGTCCAACCCGCAACGCCCGATCTGCCTCGTTCTGCCATAATCGCCGCACAGACTGGCCCTGCCCGCTTCCGTGCTGATCCCCGCCGCCTAGAAAAGCCGCCATTTCAACAGCAGCCTTTCACTAGCCAAAGCCCATCCAAGACACGACCCAGTCACGAGCCTGTTCATCTCCAGCTCCCCTACGGTGCAGATTTTTCTGTCTCGTCGAAGGCTTCTGACAAAGACGAAGACGACGTTGTTCCTTTCCCCGATTACGACGACGCTGCAGCTTCTGCTGCCCTTTCTTTCTCTACCTTGTCGCCATCTGTCTCGTCTGCCTCTGCAGATCCCCGCTCGCTACCTACCATATCTCGAGATACACTGTCTGCGTTCCCCCAGACCTCTTCACGCTCACGCTCTCGACATACCTCACCCGCTCCCTCTTCAACACCACCCCGACGAGCCCGAGCCGGAACCCGTGACGCAGGCTTGCCTTTTCGTGCCGTTTCATTAGAACGGCCCCGCTTTGGTTGATTATATCCTTTGTTTTAATACACCCCGCCCCTAGCAACGACGACTACCGAACATACTTTTTTCACCCTTATCATTTAATAACTTCGTTTTTTATCTCATTTTTACATACAACATGGCCAGCATTGATATTAATGTTCCCAAGCCAGGCCCGGCAGTTTTGTCTGCCAACTCTGGCCTGGATGAATGGCTTGAAGAGGCCAAAAAATGCCATTATCTACCTGAACGCATTATGAAGGAGTTGTGTGAAATGGTCAAGGAGGTACTGATGGAGGGTATGTGATCCGATTCTATGAGTAAATTAAAGTCGAAAACATATATATACTAACATACACTTCTAGAATCTAACATCCAGCCAGTGTGCACTCCTGTCACGATATGCGGTGACATTCATGGCCAGTTCTACGACCTCCTCGAGCTCTTCCGTGTCGCTGGCGGCATGCCTGGAGAGAAATCGCCACAGGCTCCAAGCACCCTTATCAAACATGATGATTTACAGCCCCCAGCCGAGATTACAGACCCTGAGTTGAAAAAGAATATCCGAAATGGAAACGCCAACTCTGCTGATGAACAAAATGGCGAGACTCCAATGACTACAGAGACTTCCGCTGAAGTCACTACTGGTGCACAGTCCGTCAGCAACAGATTCATCTTCCTCGGTGATTTCGTTGACAGAGGTTACTTCAGTCTAGAGACATTTACCCTACTCATGTGTCTCAAGGCCAAGTGAGTCGAATCTCAAAATCATCAACTATCCTATCACCATTCGGCACTAACATACTTCATTAGGTACCCTGATCAAATCATACTTGTCAGAGGTAATCATGAGTCTCGCCAAATCACACAGGTATATGGCTTCTACGAGGAATGCCAACAAAAATATGGCAACGCTTCTGTTTGGAAAGCTTGCAGCCACGTTTTTGACTTCCTAGTCCTTGCCGCCATCGTAGACGGTGATATCCTCTGCGTCCATGGTGGCTTAAGTCCTGAAATCCGTACTATCGACCAAATACGTGTTGTTGCTCGTGCACAAGAAATTCCCCATGAGGGGGCTTTTTGTGACCTGGTATGGTCAGACCCTGATGACGTCGAAACTTGGGCAGTAAGTCCAAGAGGTGCTGGTTGGCTATTTGGTGATCGCGTTGCTACCGAGTTCAACCATGTGAATGGCCTTAGAACAATTGCACGTGCCCATCAACTGGTCAACGAAGGCTACAAGGTTCGTGAGAAACAGTAACTGCCTTATTCTTTACCACTCATATTCTAACTTGATTATAGTACCACTTCGATGAAAAGTCGGTTGTGACTGTTTGGTCTGCACCAAACTACTGTTACCGCTGTGGTAATGTTGCTTCCATCATGACAGTTGGCAATAATCTAGTTCCAAACTTCGACATCTTCATGGCCGTTCCCGATAACCAACGGTATGTGCCATCAAACAGGAAAGGCCCCAGTGATTATTTCTTGTAATCGACGGCTTTCTGTGTTGATTTGTTCTGCTATTCATTTTTTTCTGGCTATGGGGTTATGACTTCCAGGCGAATTTGGCGGCATCTGCTTCTAATGGCTTATAAACTTTCATCCGCATTACCAAGACCAACATAGTCTTGTGTCCCTGTTCATTCTTTTCATTTTTATCTCTATTTTTACTTTTTTCCTATTTCTTTCTTCTTCGAGACCTCATCTTTGCACTTTCAATTCTATTCTAATCACTCACATTTCCACCCACGTAATCGGTACGTTGGCTGACATTCCCCAATCAATCATTCTTTCTTTTTTATCTCTTTATCGTTTCTTTTGTCACGCGCTGCTTTTAACTATGGTAGATCTGGGCGGCATCAATTAAAGTCATCTATCTGTTCGGAATGGCCTCGTGAGGCCACTTTGGCTTACAAACATTGGACATGCATAATGTTATGAATAACGAGTGATAATCATGCCAATGGCACGAGACGCCACGATCTGTAATGTAACAATGAGGGAAATACGGTTCAATTTTATAGACTATCTTGTAACAAATCTTGATTTTTATCTTTTTCCATTTCAATCTCGGCATATTAAATCAACTCCGTGAGCATACATGTGGCTGAGTAATCAACCCTAATGATAGTCCCATAAAAATTATGTCAGTCAATACTTTGACGCAAGAGAAACCACGACCAACACGTCTTATCAAGCTTTAACATCGAATATCTGTCTTGTCGTTTCTTTTTTTCATCATGTCGCATCTATCAGCCACAGCTACTCCTTATATTGTCCCTGGACTACAGGAACGCATCAACTTTCTGACAGATGCTGCCTATATAATGGCCAAATCCTCACCCGAAACATCAGCAATTGCGATGCGACGACGTAGTGAAGTTCTGGACCAATATAGCATACCAGTAACCAAAATCGACGAGCAACATGTGTGCACAGGCTGTGGGCATATGCTGATACCTGGAATTGGAAGCAGTCTCAACATCGAATCTGGCATTGCGCATCTTTCATCAAAGAAGATATCAAGACTACGGAAAGCGGCGCAGAAGTCGAAGAAGCAGAAATTTAACAAACATTCGGCTCAACCTCAAGATATACCCAAAAATAAAGAGAGAGAAGGGCCTAGAAAGATATCCAAATGTCGACGTTGCTTTTCATTCACTAAAGCCCAGCTTCCTCTACCGCCAGCCTCGTTACGTTTCAAACCATTGAAAAAGAGGAACAAACAAACTGAGATCAATGATAGCAAGGGCTTGGCTTCTGGGGCTAGGGAGCAGAACGCTGAGGCTAAAACGCAACCGTCTGCGTCACCGGCTTTGGCCAATAACAGCAACAATGATAATCCATCGACACAAGCTACAGCTTCAACAACGAACAAGAAACGCAAGAAAGGCAAAAATGGCGGTTTGCAAGCCCTTTTGGCTAGCAGCCAAAAGAAGCCGTCTGGTGGTCTGAGCCTTGCTGATTTCATGATGAAGAAATAGAAATCCCGTGATGAGAAGCAAGTGACAACCGCACACTGTATCGTAATATCATATCGAGATGATACATGGTACGTATCTCTCGCTTCTTTTACGGCCTTCTAGGCGCATAATGCTACAGAAGGCTCTATTCTCTTGCGTTTAGTAGGGAGTTAATTGCCACTGGCCCTTGAAGAATATGCTATGAGGACTCGATAGCCTGTCTTGGGCTTATGGGGGGAGGGGCCTTCGAAAAATTTAGCACATATCGCAAACTAGATTACAAACGCTACCTAGTAAAAATAAATAAAAACGCCCCGCGTTTTCCTAATACAGCGGGAAAAAAAACACCCCGCCATTAAACCTCATTGCAATATTTCACCTAATTTTTCGCTGACACTTTATCCGCCTTCGCAGATCTTCGTTTTCTTCTAATTTTTTTTTCTTTTCATTTATCATGTACAACCATCACATCAACTTTCACAATGACTACTCCCGATACTAGACCGACAAACGAATTCGAGTCTATCGGCGTTAAGGCCGAGCAGACTGACAATACCGCCGACGTCCAGGCTGTCGAGCAGATAGAGTCACTGTGCATGAACTGCCACAAGAATGTAAGTTTAGTCAAAGCAAGAGCTCCTAAATCTTCATATAGCTAACCTAAGTCGCGTTCATAGGGTATGACCCGTCTGATGCTCACCTCGATTCCCTACTTCCGCGAGGTCGTTATTATGTCCTTCAGCTGCGACCACTGCGGCTTCCAGAACAACGAGGTCCAGCCCGCTGGTAGCATCCAGCCCAAGGGTTCTCACTACGAGCTACGTCTAACTGCGCTGGCCGACTTCGAGCGCCAGGTCGTCAAGGCCGACACTGCCACCGTCAAATTCATCGAGCTGGATCTCGAGATTCCCGCCGGCCGTGGCCAGCTGACTAATGTCGAGGGTCTTCTACGCGGCATCATCGACGATCTAGCTATGAGTCAAGAGACTCGCAAAGCCGAGCAGCCCGAGATTTACGCTAAGCTCGAGGAAATCATCGCTACTAGCAACAAGATGCTTTCCGGTGAAGCTTTCCCCTTCCGCATGTATGTCGACGATCCGGCTGGCAACTCCTTCATCTCTCCCGACCTAAAGGACGGCGTGGGTAAATGGGAGAAGCACGAATTCCTGCGTACTCGCGAACAAAACGAGTTCCTCGGCCTGACAGGAACCGGCGAACAGTCTGACGGTACCCTGATTGGAGACCCGCGCCTCCAGCCCGGTCTTGATGACGACGGCGAGATCATCCCCAACGAGGTCTACTCGTTCCCTGCTACGTGCCCTGGCTGCTCGTATCCCTGTGTAACTCACATGAAGATGGTCGACATTCCTCATTTCAAGCAAGTCATCCTGATGAGCACCGTGTGCGACTCCTGCGGATACCGCAGCAACGACGTCAAGACAGGTGGTGAAGTACCAGAGCTCGGCGAACGTATCACCATCAAGATTGAGGATGAGGTTGACCTGGCCCGCGACATCCTTAAGAGTGAATCCTGCGCCCTTGAGTGCCCCGAGCTGAGCCTCGTGGTCAACGCCGGTACTCTCGGTGGCCGCTTCACTACCGTTGAGGGTCTGTTGTCACAGGTTCGCAACGATCTTCATAACCAAATATTCGAGGCGCAAGGTGAAAAGCCAACGGTTCTTTCTAGCACGGCCACTCCCGTCGATAGTCTGACTCAGTCTGATACCGTTGTCAAGGATGAGCAGATGCGTGATGCCGGCGACTCAATGGAGACTGACCAGAAGCAAACTTGGGCCAAATTCTTCGATGGTCTCGATTCTGCCATTCGTGGCGAGAAACCCTTCACCGTGATTCTATCAGATCCTCTTGCGTCTAGTTACGTTCAGTCCCTCACTGATGATCTCAACGCTGACCCCAAGATCGTCCGTGAAAAGTATGAGCGTACGGAAGAGGAAGAGGAAGACCTTGGCTTGAAGGATATCAAGGTTGAAGGCTACGAAGAAGATGCTCAAAAGGCTGCTGCTGGTGGCAATACGATGGATGAGTCTGCCTAAATCACACCTTGGCCGTGTTAAAATATACAACATGAAGGTTAACGACAAAAAACGGGGAATCGAATATAGGGTAGAGCCAACAATCAGGAGTACACAAGGATATCTTTGTATTTGTTTTTAATGATTTCCTTTGTTTTTCCTTTTAATGCAAGATAGCATGTAATGAATAAATATATACAACGATATCAATGCAATATGTGATCATGAAATTGTATACACACTATAATTGGACTGGCCAATTTTGGATGAAAATGAGTTAACGTGACATAGGGTTTTTGTTGCTGGAAGCTCATTATCATATAAATATTTTTTATTTCTTAATCAAGCTAGGTATATAGAAGCCATCATATATGACTTAGCATTAAGCAGCAGGCGCTGGAGGAACACGAGGGCCAGGGGTCTTGGCTGTGCTGGGATCCTCACTAGGGAAGGCTTCACCAGATCCAGGTAGACCACCATCCATACCATCAGGAGGCAAAGGGACAGCCATCGGGCCCGGAGGAAGAGGTTGACGGCCAGGAATTGACTGGCCACGGATCACCAATTCAACCTCCTTGCGGTCAAGAGTTTCGTACTCAACGAGAGCCTTGGCTAATAAGTCAAGCTCTTTTCGGCGAGTTGTCAATAAGTCACGGACGTTCTCATATGACTCATTGAGCATACGTTGAACTTCGCCTTCCACCATCGACTTGGTTTCGGACGAAAGGTTTTGGTAGTTTTCGGCGTAGTCCATGTTACCGAGTTTCTGGGACATGCCAAACTGGGCAACTAGCGAGAAAGCGATCTTGGTTGCCTTTTCCAAATCCTGTGATATAGTTAGAACCATGATAGATTTAAAGTAATTTATGGAATATCAACTTACACTAGAAACACCAGAAGTCACGTGGTCGACACCATAACGTAGCTCCTCGGCCATCTTTCCACCAAGGGAAACACGGATCATGCTCAGGTAGTCAGAGAGGGTGTATGAGTGCTTGTCCATCTCAGGAAGGAAGGCAGTGTGGCCTAGTGTAGGTCCGCGAGGAAGAATCGTCACCTTGTATAGCTCATTGGGTGGGTTTTGGGCGAACAGCAAAACAAGGGCGTGACCAGCTTCGTGGTAGGCAGTCATTTCCTTCTCCTTTGCACTAATAACCATGCTACGGCGCTCGGAACCCATGATAACACGATCCTTTGCCCATTCGAAATCTCCCATGTTGACATCCTTGGATTTGGCACGGCTAGCATGAATGGCGGCTTGGTTAACGATGTTTTCAAGTTCAGCACCAGATAGACCAGATGTGCTAGAAGCTAGAGCTTGAAGGTTAACATCGGCAGCAGCCTTAATCTTGGTCGCATGGTGCTTTAAGATAGCAAGCCGGCCGCGGACATCGGGAAGCGGAACGGTAACGTGGCGATCAAAACGTCCAGGGCGAGTGAGGGCTTTGTCCAGAAGCTCAGGGAAGTTGGTAGCAGCAAGAATGATGACACCACTGTTTTGTTCAAAACCATCCAGTTCAGTGAGAAGTTGATTGAGTGTTTGCTTGACATATGCAGCATCGCGGGCGTTACGACGACCACCAATGGCATCTAGCTCGTCAATGAAAACAATTGCAGGAGACTTAGACTTGGCAGCAGCGAAGAGCTCGCGGACACGCTTGGCACCAACACCGACATATATCTCATCAAATTCGGAGCCAGACATGTAGAAGAAGGGAACGCCGGCTTCACCAGCAACAGCACGGGCCAGCAGGGTCTTTCCAGTACCGGGAGGTCCAACAAGCAAAACACCCTTAGGGAGCTTGCCACCGAGGGTTGAGAACTTGTCAGGGTTCTTGAGAAAATCAACCAACTCCTGCAGTTCATCCTTGGCTTCCTCACAGCCATGAACATCGTTGAATCTAGTGGTTTGGTTCTTGGGCTTGACTTCACTCTCGGTTTTGTTGCCAGGTCTACGCTTATTCATATCGTCGAAGAGTGATACTGCAAGACTAATCATGACAAGGCCAAGATATGTGCTCAAGCCAAAAGTTAGAAGGAACTTGATCCAGCGGAACAATGTGGAGCTACGGGACTCATCAACGACTACATAGAGAGGGCCGTTCTTGGAGCCGTTACCGCCACGAACGGAAGCAACACTACCAGCTATAGAGCGGGCAGCAACACCTTGGCCAATGGTTTGAGCAGTTTCGTTCAGAGCGTAATGGCCATCCGATGTTTCGGAATTCTTCACCATTCGTAGAGCTCTGGTGTAAGACTCGTCAGCAGCTTCATTGGTAGCGTATAGACCTGATTGATATCTTTCTATGACGATGGCGGGCATGTTGGCTTTGAGAAGAAGCTGGTAGAAAGAGTTTTGGGCCGTAGCACTTCCTGGTGCCCGATTCGCGGCAGCTTCACGCGATGCTAGCATCGAGCGGGAGACACCGCCGGTGGCGGTGGACAAGTTCCGCAGATGTTGTATCGGGTTGAAGGTTGAGGATGGTGACGACCATGTCGGCCGCAATGACGAGAAGGCTCTGATGGGATTCGGCGCCGTAGACAGGGACAAGTTAGCGACACTGGTAGCGAGCAAACGTAAGCCCATGCCTGAGTTTGAGGTAGCAAGCTGTTGCATCACAGTGCGCTGGGCCGCAGGCCGCAGGCTTTTGGTGGTCACAAGAGCCTGATTCCGTAGCATAATTGCAATAGACAATCTACGAAGCAATGGTGGTGGTATGGAGATGTGGTAGATGGATTTCAAGTCGGCGTTAGTTCATCGGAGAGCGCAATCGGCGAAGTTTGACGTCAGTCAGGCACACGATTGTGCGTCGTTAGATTGAGATATCACTACTAAAAACGTCAAGCCACAGCTTTGGTAATGTTAAAATAGGAACAAGAAAGAACGGAAGAGTGATGAAGGAGTACTATGGAATTTCACATCAATAATCAGTGAATGATGACACTTACGGACTTGGATCGCAAGGTTTGGTGGAGGATGTGTCTAATTATGAAGTGCTCGCGATTATCGTCAGGTCCACAACTATCGAAACAGTCACTAAAAAGACAGGGCCTAGAGCTAAAACAATGTAATGGGCTAGCTTTTACAAGGCAGTAGAAGAATCCAGGAACGCAAACAAGAACAGAAGCGGTGCGGAATGAAACAAGATGTCGTAGGATAAAAAAGGTAGCAAAAAACGATTGACAGAAAAGTATCGTAGGCAGAAAAATTATGATGCTGAGAATAAATGTGTGATGAAGCGTTGATGATGTTTCGGAGCAAACAATAGATGAGAGGAGAAAAAAAGACGAGGCAAAACAAGATTTTTGCTATAGCGTTATTGCCCACTTGTGTTTGGCAATTATGTTGGCGTCGTCGTGTGTTCTGCAGCCTTCGGCAGGCTTCCAAACTATAGAAAAAAGACCACTGAAATGCTAGCAGTCAGTGCTAAAGTCTCAAGCTTTAGGTGAAGCGATCCTTTCGTCCAGCAACAAAGTCAAGGCTCTAACTTTTGCTACCGTCACTAATGGCTCAAATTTGGCTTTCTCTGCCTGCGATGCTAGGCGCAAGCAGAGTCACGTGATGATAATCTGTTTATAAATGACGCGAGCAAGGTGGGGTGACTGTCCAGGGCACGATGAGCTTTGTCAGCAATAGTCACTAAACACTAAACACCCATTCCACAATTAGATAAGACAAAGCCTAGTTTTAGTAGACAAACCACACAAAGACACACTAAAGAAGCATTCAAATGAGATTAATGGAAAATGGAGGTATTTTTAATGTATTTTTGCATTATTTATGAAGCGAGTCATGGCTCCGCTTTGTTGACATGTTGAAAAACATGTAGATATGTATAGAAGATAAATAAGAAACCATTAAAAGGCTGTCAGAAGCAGTAACAAACACAACATCTGGAAATTCCACCTCTTGCTAACATAGGAAACAATAAGTCGTATATCACTTAACTTTATCTTCCCAATCCAATCCTAATAATACTCAGATAATAAAAACAGAAACCCAAATGATAATGATAATGATAAACAAAAAGTAAGAAATCAGAACCCATAAAAAGACAAAGAATAACGCCGACAGCGAGTATTAAGACATGCCACACAGTGCAAGGTCAGAAGACAAGGGTAGCAGAAAGAAATGGAAGACAGAAAAATCAGACAGCCACCGGGGAGGTATGAAGAAAATAATAGGCCAATAGGCAGTAAAGCTAAAGAATCCAAGAGGACGAAGCGAAGCAAATAGCAGACGAGAGGGACTCCAAAGGCTCCAGGAACTCCGAAATGCAGACGCAACAGTAATAGAAGTAGTGGTACACGGATAACACTTTCCGGGGGAGAGAACGCCGGTGTCACCAAAAGCAAAGCCGGTAAGAGACGGCAAAATGACGAAGAAGTACTAGTAGTAAACAAGAAACGTGGGGTATCGTTCGGTACTGATCAGGCTCAAGTAGGCACACAGAAAGCAGAAAGCTAAAGCCGGAGAAAACAAAAGAAACAAAAGCGAAGACGAAACTGGAACTCGCTGTTTACATGTTCGCGATGCGCTCACTGGGCATCTGCAGCGAGGGGTCCGTAGCAAACTCGATCTTGGGCGCCCACTGATCGTATACATTAGAGCCATACGAGGGGATTTGGCCAATTGCTGGGACCTCGACGGCGACAGGTGGCTGGAAGCTGTACCACTGATCGGCATCGGGCTGTGATGTTGGGGTCTGGTGCTGCTGTTGCTGTTGTTGTTGCTGGTGGTGGTACTCTTGCGAAGAGGCAGGCGAGTGCGGTTGTGACTGGTGCTGCGAAGGCAGAGGCTGTGGTGAGGCCATAGGCTGCTGGTGGTGGTAGCCGGTGTGAGGCGCCTGTGCGTCGACGGGCGAGTTGCTATGCAACGTGTATGTGGGAGCGGCAGGGTGGCCGTAGAAGGTCTGGTCGGTAGGACCAGCCGAGCGCACGGGAGCGCCGTTGAAGCTAGTGGGAGAGCTCATGACATGGCCCTGGGGGTAGACGGGGATGTCTAGGCGATCCACTGGGTGGCCGCGGGGGATCTGATATTGAGGCATGGCAGCGTTCATGGCGGCGTTCATGGTGGCAACACCGGGGTTGGCCTGCTCAGTGACGTAGTAGGGCATGCTGGCGGAGCGGTGGACCATGTGCATGGGCTGGCCGGGCTGTTGAGGCGCATCGTACTCGCGCTGAGGCTGCTGGCCCGCGCCAGGTGGTGGTGGGTAGGCACCGGCCATGCCATAGGCAGGCATCTGAGAGCTGAAGTCGGCAAAGGACTGGGTCCGGTTGAGCATCTGGCTGTTCATGGCACCGGGGATCATGCCGGGAGCAGGCCATTGCATGGCCGAGTGCTTGGGGGTAGACGGAGACTCGCCACTGTCGGAGTCGGAGGTGCAGTCATCGAGCATCTCGTTGGGTAGCAGACCGCGCTGGTGAGAGCGGCGCTGGTGCTTGACCATGGTAGTCTTACGGCAGAAGCTATAGGGAAACGAATGTTAGTTATCTGGAAGGCCAGTAGAAACAGAGAAGGCAGGACAAACCTCTTGAGGCAACCATCGTGTGCGCATTTGTAGGGACGCTTTCCGGTGTGAATGCGGCGGTGGCGAGCCAGTGATGAAGAGTCAGAGAAGCGCTTTCCGCAGCCAATGTGCTGGCACTGGTGCGGCTTTTCGCCAGTGTGTGTGCGGATATGCACAGTCAGGGCACTGCGCTGGATGAAGCTCTTTCCACAGCCAGGGGTCATGCACGAATACGGACGCTCGTTGGTGTGTATCCGGTAGTGGCGCTGGAGATCTGACTTGCGGTTGAAGGACTGGTAGATTGTTAGAGACCATTGTTTACGAGTGAGTATACACAGGTGCGCCGAAGTACACCGGTATATAGCAGAAGAATCATGAGTAATCATGAGCATACCTTGTTGCAGGCGGTCCAGTCGCACTGGAAGGGACGAGCAGTAGGCTCGTTCTCGACAAGCTCCATGAGTTCCATTGTTGGTGATGTGAAAGGTGGGAAGGTTATAGTTAAAGACAGAGAAAGTGCCGAACAGAGTAAGCCGATATTTCTATGAAGGCTCGCTCAAGTATCGCTAGTAGTAATAGTGATTATTGATGATGGTTATATAGGCCAGATATAAGTATACTGGAATCAAGCCGATGGTAGTAGTAATAGTAATAAGTAGTTGGTAGTTGAGGCGGTTGCAGTAGCGAGCAAGACTAGAGAAAAATAAAACAAAAAAGAAGGAAAGACGATCCAGATATATGTTCAAAGTAGATCAAGCAAAGGAAAGAAGGGTGTGTCTGAACGAAAGTCAACACAGAACACAACTCTTGATAAAGAGAGACTGGATGTGGAAGGACAGAAGATATTGTATAAAGAGAACAGGATGTTGATGGATATATAAAGTGAAGCCAGAGAGTGTCTGGGATCGTGAAGAGAGAGGCAGATGCCAGAGATATATAGAAAAGCCCGAGTGATGTTGATGATGATCAGAACGAATATTTCTGAGGTTAAAGGCAGGGAGAGCTTAAACTATATGTATAGATGTGGAGGTGAGGTGTGAAGTATTAGCTTACTTGCTGCTTGGTTTCTTTCCGTTAGTCTTCTGTTTGGCAGGGGTGAATCTTTACGACTATAATTGAAGGATAGCCGAGTATTCCTGGGTGGTCGAACTATAAAAGCCAAGGTATTTTATGTACCCTTTCGTGTTTCGAGAGATAAATAGATCATTTTAATTTAGCAGACGATATAATTCTTGGTTTTATCGAGCTACAGCAGGGCTATACAATTTGAGTGATGAGTTTATATATATTAAATACATATTATAACATATATATTTGCCATTAATTGTTTATTGCTTTATTATTTCTTCTATTATATCTGCACATATATTATATATTATCTAATCACACTAAAGAAGAGTTAAACAACGGCCATTGCAAGTCCCTGATTTCCGACTTCGTTCTAATGTATCTGTATAGAAGTAAGGGTGTGTTCGTAGAGAAACGCTGAAGCCTGGGTGTGCGATGGCGAGTAATCATCTACATAGTACTTCCACGTACACCCTTTCGACCTTAGGGTATCTTTTGTTCTTGTCCACGCCTTCATGCTTCAAAGAAGAGAGAGGCAGAGATCAAGAGCTTTCTCCCGCTTTACCTTGCCCTGTAGGCTGCAAAGATAAAAAGAAATAATAAAATACAGAATATAAAAGCATAATAAATCAATCAACAACTGAAGAATTAGCTCAGTCGATAAATCTACGCATTTAATTCTCTCAAGTTAGATATGTACGTGGAGATAGTCGTTGGCCGTTTTAAACAGCCTTTTATCGTCCTCATCCACACGTGATGGTGGCCAGCGTGGTAGTCGTAGTAGTAAAGGCTCAGGATGGCAAACAACCTCACATTGACCTTCTTTTCAAGTGTATCTTCATAGTAGAGCCACAAGAGATGCTGTCCCCGTATACTGCCCACTGTTATCGTCGAATGGACAGCGAGCTTCTCATCTCCCGTCAAGCTGTCTTGCCACCGAGAGATACACGGGTGTGTCCGCTGTGACGAGATTCTACCAGGGCAGAATGTGGGCACATCGGTGGTTTCTCAGAGTTTGATCTAAGCCTAGTATTTTGTTTCTTGGGTGTCGCGGACTGACGTGATGAGCAGCCTAGTCACAGCACGAGAGAAGCTGTAGAGCTAAAAGCCAAAGGGAAATATAAAGATAAAGACGAAAAGGCGGAAGCAAAATCACCTTTTTTGCGCATGAAAACGGAATGAGCCCTCGTCTACACACATGTATGTATTAAAACTTTTGCTAGTCATCATCGAGAAAGATATCATCAGATACAGCAGTCACTCCGATGCAATCCTCGTGTTTGGCCTGTTCTCCCAGTACTTTATGTATCCTCGCCTTTTTCTTTTTTTCTGCCCTCCTTCTCACTTCTCTAAGACAGCCCTGTCAAGATCTCTTTCTACACTGAAAAAGCCCTTACAAGCACCACTATCTAGCCAGTATTTTTACTACTAAGCCCTCCCCCAGTCTAGCCCGGATAGCCTACATCAGCATCCCAGTCAGATGCTTGCTGCCCTACTATGCATTATAATGCCTCTGGACGATTTAGGCTTAGTACGTTCCTTGCCCTCACTATATAACGTCTATTACCTCAGGCAAGCAAGACTTTGATTATCATCCTTACCAACAATGTTCCTCCATCTTGCTTCCTGCCTCCGCCTTGCGACTTCAAGTCTGTTTGGTACTTGCCCAATTATTGGCTTATCCTCACTCGTTACCCTTTGCTACTTACCTACTCCCACACTCACCCTGTCTGTCTATCTTGCGTTAGAGACGCGACTTTCATCATGGCTCTACCGGTCCTCTGATGAAGCCCTTCTTCCTTCACTCCTTCACCCCAAGGACTCCATTCCGAATGGTATCTAGATCTTCCACGCTCCGAGAAAGTCTTAAAGGTCCATTCTGCGACAGTTCTGACTACAGTCTCGCTAGTCAAGGTATGAAGTAGTAGCAGGAGAGCTCCTAGTACAAGTGCCAACTGGAGAAGAGTTACTGGGGCCTAGTTTTCGTTACCCTTCGTTCTCTTCGTTCCCCTCATTCCGAAGCCTAGACTCTAATTGCTACGATTTCCGCTTAAATCTGAAATAATGACCTCTTCACCCATCTGTTGATAGGGAGTCTAAGTCCAAGCCGCCTTCTCTAATATGAAAGGAGCTCTCGTAAAATCCCCATCGGCATCACCCAAGATTGATTTCCGATATCTTCGTGCTTTTGTTCGTTTAGTCTTGTTTCCTCCGGGTTCCATGTAGTACTCGTCTTTGCCTTTTGTCTCTTTTCCTATCCAGAGCGAGAGAGCCTAGTAGTTCCGCTAGTACGGAGATAGCCAACTATCGCAACATCATGGCCCGCGTTTGGGACTTCTTACTGGGGTACTTTAGGCTTCCCCGAGCACGTTGTTATCGCTCTAAACTAAATTGGCCATGATAACTTCAAAAGCCTGGGAAGACGGTAGCATAATAATGTCTCTATATCTCGGGATATTGTGGCCTGGCTTCATTATTTACCGCTAGTTGTGTACAGAGATCTTCTAAATTTCATACTTTTACCAGCGTAGCACTATAACAACAGATACTAAAATTTAAAATATAAAAATTCTTTAATTTCATGGAGCTATAAAGCTATGAAGATGTTACTGATGCTATTAGTCTAGTACATACATATATACAATACGTGTAGCTTCTCACCGTCCGCCTCTTTGGATCTTAGGCTAGCCCTATCCCCCAAAAGAAATACTAAATAGTGCTAGAATGCATGAACAACCTGTCATAAACAGGTTTTTTGATCTTTCCTTTTTGCTTACAAAAGCAACCTGACGTTTACCATCACTTTTCCCGTATCAGTAACTAGTGTCTTCCAGAATATTGTTTGCCTTTCTACTGCTAATAAACAAATCAGCTTGTTCTTGTCAACCCAAATTAGAGAGAAAAAATATGTCATCTCAAGCTATGCATATAGGTTTTTTTATTCTCAAGATGGATCGCATGAATGTTGAAATTCTACCGTGCTTCCTTCGTCCTTCCATTGTCTTGTCCATTGTCTTTGCGCTTCGCCACTTATATATCGAGGTTATCTACTGCCGTGGATCGATTACAGCCCAAGCACATGGCGAAATACTAGCAGCAGCCGTCAAGCGACGCCCTGATTAGCCGCTGAGTTAGAGCCTAGTTGTAGTTAAAATCACTCCTGCTTGTCTTTCTTTAGCTACTACTCGTCCACTAAAGGCCACCACTTCCCGAGTGGAAGCATAACAAAATGGGAATGAAAACTACAGGCGGTCCGAGTGCTAGAGAATGTATGATGAAAAAGAAACCATCAAGAAAGAAGCAATAATCAACGAAATGCCGCTAGTAGAATGATAACAAGCCAATGTAGGAATAGAAGCAACAGAAGAAGCTACGACTGCAACTGTAGATGGTGCTAGTAAGGCCGTTAGGCTAAGGCACGGCCTCTAACTGATATCATCGTTCTATTGTAGGTAGCAATGTTGCTCTCGCCGCCCGCAAGCTCACGGCGAAAACAATGACTTTTTAGTAGCTTTCTTTGCATGTGAAGAAATGGGTCAAATTGGAGGAGAGTCACATAGAATAATAGTTAGCGTTCTCTTGGTTCTGGCTGGTTTCAATGCTGCACTCGCTACAAGCCCTTGACAATATGAAAACTAGAAATGCTTGGCTTGATACCAAGAGCACCTTCACTCAGCCTTAGATCTATTGTGCTGTTACATTATCCGGAAGTGCCGCTTGTTGCAGAGTTGACGATCTGTAAACGCTAGTAACTAGTTTGTTTTCTATGAAATGGATAACATCGAAGGTATAATATTCCTCTATTTTGAATATTTAACCAGTTAAATAACATGTTTACGAGTCATTTCAAGAATGTAAATAAAATGAACGAACTGAATCCATCCAGTGCTTCCCCTCTTGTACATCGGTTAAAGGACAGTTC
The DNA here is from genome assembly GCA_004009845.1 of Davidsoniella eucalypti. Classification (NCBI taxonomy): domain Eukaryota; kingdom Fungi; phylum Ascomycota; class Sordariomycetes; order Microascales; family Ceratocystidaceae; genus Davidsoniella; species Davidsoniella eucalypti. The sequence goes on along the minus strand of RMBW01000001.1, from coordinate 536,317 downwards.
TTTGTATCTGATAACGAGTCGATCATCGTATCTACTATAACAAGGATACGAGATATCAAGCATTAGGGTTCACATTATAGGACATATATGTACACAATTTGGCATCATATTCTTTAACTGCCATGTCTACGAACACCGTAGAACGCTTGACGAAGTGCTACTCATATTTTTTGTCTGTATTATACCTGAGAAAATATGGTAGATAACAAAGATTAGTTGTGCAATAGAAGTTCGTTAGAGTTACATAATTCTTTACTTCTAGAAGCTGGCATTCCCTTGTATATTCAGATAGCCAAGGTTAAAGGTTATAGAAAAGAATAGCCGTCAGTACACTAGCATAGTAATCGCTAAACGTTCCGTAACTTCTCCGGAGATTTGTCGTCTATATTCATATATTTCACTAGAGATGTTTAGATTCTGGGCGAGCTCTTGGCGCACATTAATCCCGCATTTGTATCATGGAAAATTTATGAGAACTCAAGGATCGAGGAACGTAGACAGTAGGAAAATAAATACCAAATGAATATTAGTTCGGCCTCTTATATGCGGACTAAATAGCGTGCTTTATACGGCCTTCGCCGCATAGCGCTAAGTAGCGTAGTATGTATATGGAAGATTAAGTAGTTCTAGCACATACTTGTCCTACAAGTCTTCTGTAACCCTAATATGTGTAAGTCAACCCTTGCAACTTATCAATCTAGGCTTTTTGGGTCTGGCCGTCGTATTGCTGTGAAAGTAGACGTGAAAGAGTAATACTATACTATATTATCTAAGCTTTTTCGCACAAACCCGTTAGCTTATTATTGTCATCTGACGTTAAAAGCTATAGGTTCGCATCACTGCTTAATTTTGCTTACAAACATAGGGCACTTAACAACAAGATGGTATATGGTGAAACCGGTCAATCACAGCTTTTTGCTTTTCTTTTCCGCTATAGGCTTTCTTGAATTGTCAATAACAGACCTATATTGCTGTATTTTTCATTATAAAGAAAAAAACAGATAATTATAAAAAAAAAAGTACATTACTGGTTCACCATTATGCAGCGATATATAGCACAGTCGTTGGCCATATAACAACCAATTTTCCCTCATATTTTTCTCGCTATAAACAATACACTTCCTAAAAATGGGTCAATTATATACCATGTGTTGATGTGAAGGAATATTGGACTGAAAATCGAAAACTGATAGCGTGAAAACGAAGTCCCTGAGATGTATGTATATACTAATTGCTTTATATATCCAGACTGGGCACTCTATGATATAGAACCTGCTATACATTCAAAGTTACTAAATATTCCCGGGGTCTAACACCAAAAGGCAAAGAATAAATACTGAACTAGAGAAAGCACCGTAATTCTTTATCCACTGGTAGACAGGTATCGTAGGAGTGGTAGATATCATACGCAAAAAATATGATTACGACGTACTAGCTTATCATTACTACTTCGACCACGATGGTAAATGGCCCATCCTACTGCATAGTGAACTGTTACTTGCTGTATGTTGGTTATTGCTAGTTTGAATCGAACGATAGTCCGCTAAAGTCTTTATTTCGGAAGACTGGACGCACAGCAAGAAACGTTACGTGCGTCAAGAACTTGCACTGTTATTACATCATAGTGTAGGCAAATATAGTATTAGTTGGGGATTATACAAAAGTCTCAGAGCTTAGATGAAAAAAGAAACCATTAAATAAAAGCAATCACATAAGTAACGTAAACGTGGACAACACACGTAGGACTTTAAAGGAAGCCTGAAGGCCGTACGGAGAGAGAACGTATATACACAAGCATGGTATCATTCAGAAGCAATTATTCTACTGCCTATGCAACAGAGTTGTGTGTGTAGCGATTGAAGCAATTACAGTCGTAGTACATATGTATATATAAGTGGGCTGTGGTCATAGTAATATGGTCTTAACTCACCGACTCCTGGGTAAGGAGACAAGTAATGCAACTCAGATACGGTGCCGAATGTATAATTGTAAACATACTGGCTCACGTGATAAGGCCGATAGTAGTGGAAACTTACCTCCGTTTACTTGATACTATAGCCAACCGAAATATTTCCGTCAATATATATCAATGATATATAGCATTATAGAATATATGTATATATGATATGGTATTGCTAGGTACAGAAAAAATGTATGTGGAAGTGTAGGCTATCAGACATGGGAACGGCGTGTTATAGCTTATCTCGGTCTACTACAACTGTGATATTCCGAACAATAGAGCGTAATTACACCGTATCTCACTATACAGAGCAGGTGAATGAACGATGGGGAATATAGCATTGAGCATATATCCAACATACTTTTATACATATGTCAATTACACACCAGCTTAAGGCCATGTCTTTTGCTGATGTTTTTTTTCTCCGTTAGTGTTAATAGTAGGCAGTGCTGCATAATACAACAAAATTGGTGCGATCATTATCAGGGGGGCTATCTTTATAAGATTATGCACACTTATTCCGATCTCAGTAATAGGAAGATAGCTAGTGTTCGTTTTTGTACAAACATCCATCAGTTTGTTCGAGTGTGTGCGGCGCACAAGGATAGTAAACAAACTCTGGAGCAAGCACCAAATACAGACAAGCTTTATATTCCATTACTTAAGGTATGATGGGGGGTCGATATCAAGAATGCATGCGCTATATCAAGACACTGCAGAAGACAATTGGAATAACAACATAAATTGGCACAAGAAGAGCGGCGCGGCGGATAAAACTGTGCATAACCAGGTTAACTTATATACAGGGTATTTAGAACCAAAAGACCCTGAATATGCATCGTATAATTTCCATCGTCGATGTTGGATTCGCTGTTGAATCCTCTCGCTTGTTTTTCTTTTCTTTCTCTCAATCTTGTTGGTGCGTCTACTAAGTAATCCGTCGGTCATATGGACGAAATCGAGAGGTATACTGCATGTCTCCAAGTTATAGTACCAAAAAAAGAACAAAATTATCATGAGTTGCCACGTCTGTGGCCAAACCCCTCTATGATAACGTCTACAGCCTGCAGAAAACCCTGCAGACATACGGTCCTAGCTCCTATTTGAGCTGCCGGCCACTGACTTACTACTGACTGGTCGAAGGCACGTTGTGTCTCAAATTCTACTGTAGACAACCGGCCACCTTGAGAAACAAATTAAAGATTATCACACCCTGTGCAACATTCGTGAACATGTCCATATAATACAAAGACAAATGGCAGTTGGCCGTGCCAGCACTGAAATCTACAGGATACCAAGTAGTCACAAGGTAATTGTCTTCCTTCTCGTATAGCTCTTATTATATATCTCTTAGTCGGACAAATCAGCATTAATTAGCCCTTCTCCGTGTTGTTAGCTATCAAAGGGTTTTTTATCTTTATCTTCGTTTGCCTAATACAGACTTACTAGTCTTTTGGCAGACAATGCCAAAGGAGTACAAAGAAGACAACATTATGGGAGTATAATGATACACGACTTCTCTACAACCACAAATTCCTTTTCCAAAGAAAAAATATAGGATTTTTCCTCAACCCAGATCAGAAAAAGATACCTTGCCACTTCGGTGTGAGTCGCACTCCGAATTGCTTGCCAAAACTACGGATACCACTTTGCTTCTATTGTACATGTATGTCTACTTAAGCAGTCTAACATTCGTAGCTACACAATCAAGTAACATTATTTGTATGCTTTTACTTTATGTTGTCTCGTTTCGCTAAAGCACACACGTACGTATCTATCTCTATAGAGCTGTCTGTATTGTACATGTAAGATACACACATATACGGATATCAACAGCCGACAGGGCTGGTATACAGGTGTTTGGTGGCATATATGGGGTTGTTTTATCTTTTTTTTTTCGTCCCTTTCGTTCCTTTCTTTATTTCTTTCTTTTGTTTTTGACCATGAGAACGGACACCTGCAAGGGACCGGGCTATCTTCAATACCAGGTCTAGTAGCTAGGATTACTGTAATCTGTAGGCAGGAAAATGGAATACAACATAAAGAACCCCCCACGACAACCTACAAGGTAAATCATAGTCAATCCACCGATAACTGCTTGAAATCAATGTCTACCAGACTGTCTACTGGCATTCCCCGCGCGCCCTGTCAGAAAAAGAACCATAATGATAGGAGAATTCATCAAGTAGTACCGGCTACTTACACGTGTAAATTGTAAGCAAGCCAGCATGCACCCACCTAGCTCAAGTATCCCACTCCATCCGGAGTGCTAGATACACAGTAGTATTATAGAACTGTGCAAATATGTAATTGGCGACTGATATACAGCACTGCTGAAAATTCTCCGAGATATGAACTGGCTCCTACATTTTTCTTTGTCGTCAGGTGGGTGAGCTCGGGATATGGATGGCTTCTCTTATTTGCGTTGGTCCTGGCTATCCTAAAAGTTCAGCCGGGAACCAAGAAGAAATTTCTAATGAAGGTTAGTTCATAACATATGGATTCTTATTTGAGACGCCCGCGGCATAGCCCAAAGAAGGAGCAGAAGAAAACAACGAAATAATGCCCGGCATGAACGCTATACTTACATATATTAGCTTACCAACAGAAGGCATTTTGTTCCTTCCATGTACTTTCAAGCTTCTAGCTTGATATTTCTGATAATCACGATGGTGCTCTTGGAAATCGGCATCATCTCGCAAACCCTAGGAGGCGCATGAATACTCTAACACTAGTGACATCCCATTGTATTTTAGCCTATCACATTTGTTATCACATCCGAATAATCACTCCAGAACGAAGGAAAAAAGAAAAAGCTACTGGGTTGTATTCCGTTGTTTCTTCGCCCCGTCCCTACATGGTCTAGCGGGTGAAGTGTCGTGGGACTCACATCCGAAATGACGCCTAGAAGTAACTTTTTGCTCTCGACATGTCCCTTTTTCTTTGCACCCCTAAAACATTCTTATTAACACGGCGTTTTGATATGGCCATTTTCTACTTTTTCTTCCCTTTCTCACACTTCTTCATTTAAATACAGCACATCATAACTATCACATATGTATACCGATATACTATCGTGCCTATACCACTGTTCGTCATGTCAACTCAACCTGTTTTGGAGCAAAAGCTTCAACAAAGATGGCAACAAATGCAGTATCTCAGAAAGAACACCTTCAACCCGAATTCCAACAAATGATAGGGAAATGACCAGATCAAAAGGGCGTGAAAGTAAGAAAGAAAAAAACTAGGGGTGCAAGAAAGGGAGCAACAAGTCACTTCTTAGCGTCGTTTTGGGCCCGCTCTTACACGACAGAGAATAGACGCTGTAATATGTATCGTCTGGATTTTGAGCCATAGAATCATGCGAGGGGTCATGTTAGACAACAAGTTTTCCCAGGCTAGAGAGAGAAAGAGGACAAATACGACATCCTACACAAAATCAGCAAAGGATTTCGTACTATACATTGTTGTGGCTTCAGCCGAAGGAAAAGAAGAAGAAGGGGAAACAAGTAGGCGGCTTGTCTTCTTTCACCAATCGCTTGTGGCTGATGGTCATTACTTTTGAAAAGAAGGGTTTTCCTTATGTATCAACTTTGTCGTCCCAGGGACGACGATCCTTCTAGTCACTAAGTTCTAGTCGGTGTGATCCAGGCCTGCTAAGCAATCAACGGTGTGATTTAGTCTTGCCCGGCTTGTCAAATCTTAGAGCAAACTCTACAACTAACACGAGAGATAACCCTTGAAGATGCGAACCCTGATGGCAATGATCACCTTGCTTCTGAACATCGAAGATTAGAGACAGCAATAGTTGACATATATAACACAAGATGAAAGATAATCCTATCTCGAACCGCTGTCAACATCAATCAAAATCGCTGGTGTCAAAAATCCATCCCGTGAAAAAGTAAAAAGAAAGCAGTTACAGGAAAGACATGATCTTATTCAGAATCAAGCAATAAACAAGAATATCTTGGCTTTGGAGAAACCATAAATAATGCAGCAACATTTTTGTTTGGGAATACACATAATTGTACGAAGGAAACGCCCTACTTCTGTATAATAGTGTGGTCATTAAATTTGAGGATTCTCAATGCCACTGGAAAATCAGCAAGATTGTCTACTTTAGGTCTAGACATCTCGGTTGGGTTGTTGAATGTTCAAGGGTAAACCCTCTCTTCCCCAACCAACTAACAATAGTTAAAGGAAGTGAAAAAGAAAAAGAAAAACTCAAGGATACAGCGGAATCAATGGAGAAAACCCACGAAGAGCTTTTCTCGACAATCACATCACTAGTATACTACTAAACTTTGTCTGAAGATGCTTAGCCCATGGGTGAAAGATGATGCATAGTTATTGATATCTCATATATAAAAATGTCTTCTTTGGTTCACCTGGTCCAAGGTAAGAAATTCTAGGCGGTCTACATTCATAGACGATTACTCAATATGGGTATATTTTAATTAACGAAAAGTCTCTTTCTATCCGTTGTTTCAACTGAAACTTCTTCATGTCAAAATTCGAACCTAGTATAGAAAAGCTCCAGGTTTTCTTTTTTTCGGTAGAGCTTCACCGAAACCAATATTTGCTTTTTTTCTATCTGGTTTCAGGAAATAGGTTAAAATATGATCTACTTAATGCTGTAGATTTATATTCGAAGGTTTTTGTGAGCCAATTTACCAAGTTGTGACTCTTTCCGTTCAGTCTATACTTGAAGTAGGGAACTAATTTTGTCAAAACTGAGATTTCGACTTTCTTTTCGCTTAAGTACTAGATAGGCCTTCATGGTGTAAGAGATGGGCATAGCTCATATCTAAGGCAAATCGACAGCAAGCCTAACTAGCCCCTACAGCAGTTTTTATTACAAGGTTAGCAGGAAAAACACAGAGACAATGGCTGGGAATGAGTAGTACAAGAAGGCGAGATACATTATCTGTCATCATGCAGCAACTCGTCGCTTTTTGGAATAATGTGATGTAATTATTCCATGGTCCGCTAATCCTCGCCTTGGGGAAATATTGCAACTCGGTGTGAACAAGGCAGCGAGGTCCGCCATTGCTAGAATATCACACTGTAACTATATTCCACCTCAACAGTTACAGAAAGACCGCACCATGATATCCCACGATAGGTATGATGATATGTATAGCTAGGTTTGATGACTGTGCTAAACCGCCATAGGTGTGGAGAAAATGTCAACCATATGCTCTATCTAGCCGTTCACCCGCGAGATAGATCATACATAAAAATGAGAGCATACATGGCTTTCCTTTTCCTCCTGGTTTTGCTTGTTCGTTGGTGATCAAACAGGTGGCCCCTCGATCTAGCCTAGACCAGCAAGTTTATTCATGCCAGATAGTGAAAAACAAGAAGACTGAAGAAAAAAAATAGCGCGGTAAATGAAGCTGCCGGCATGCCGATCGAACGGGTTTTCACACCAAGTTTGTGACGTAGCATTGATCAACCTCAAGCGGGAGTGAAGCATGCCTACCTTGTCTACATCGGAGTTTTTTTTTCGTTTTTTTTCATGTGGCGTTTTCGGTGTTCTCTTGCTTTTTTTCTTCTTCCCAAGGGTACAGTTAGTTAGGGATTGAAGAATAGAACCGAGAGAGGAACACGGCAACAAGGGAAATTGGGTTTCTATCAGTTTATTCATTCTTTTTAGTGTCCTGAGACTTGGTATGGTGGGAGGGTTTAGTATACATATGATGATAAGCTAGTACAAGTACATTCATGTCGGAAAGAAAATCAACTATATGTTGATGCATTGACGAGGGACAGAAATGACCCGAGATATGGGTTCTTTGTGGTTTCTATTGTGGTAATGAGTACGATCATGGTAGTAATTGTGTACATGCAACTCCTCACACTAGATCTGGAGGAGCATAACGGCATGACCGTGATCATCCGGAACGTAGCGGCCAAAGGAAATTAGCAAACGCCTAGAGTCTCAGTAATGAAACTTTGCTATATGGTGGTGTTTCTGGCATGATAATAATACAGAAGTTTCGTAGCAGGTTGGTTGATGTCAATCAATCACTCATCGTTGGCAGTTCGCTGTAATAGAACAGTGATGTATGTTCTATAATATGTCATTTTCCCGCCTGTCAATAAAAAATAGTTTGATAAGAGAGACAGATGGCTGAGACATGCACGCCATGATTCCTTGGCCCTTTGTAGGTAGCTCGGGTTTTGTCTCGGAAGTTACCGTGGTAAGTGGGACTCGAGCTTGCCAGCCGTCAGCCCTCGAGTTTGAGTCTTGGATATGTACTAGCAGCTGGCAGCAGCTGTATTAGGTATAACTGCTCGGTAAATAAAAGCAACACCAACCCCGATCTCCATGTGCACCAGACATGACACCCAATCCTCTGATAAATACGATATATTGCTGCTTATCATGATTGCTATCTTGTGTACATGCATGGCGCCTATTGAAGGGATCCCATCCCCTACCGATCTGTTGAGTTACCAATCACTATTTTGATCCTACAACAACAAGCTCCAAGAACCCCAGAATCTTGAAGAGATCGAATGATTTGTTTTGCTAGCTGGCATAGGCCATCCGATTCAATATCCTAGGCTGCAAAGACTTGAATGAGCGGTAGAAGGAGGATGTTGGGATTTGAAAGAGGAAGACATAGCAAGCTCTACTACGCAATAATGCATGCCGGCAGATACCACCAGGTAGATAACGCGATGTGGGATGCCTGGTTTGTGGGCCTAGTCTTGTATCTTGTTACCCTGGAAGAGAGAGCTAGTAAAAGGACACAGACCAAGAAAGGTACATGCCTTTGTCCACGTTGGTACTAGCCAGAAAACACGAGATCTGTCAGTAGAGTGTTCTTCTTGCTCTTTTGCTCTTTTGCTAGTATAGAGAACTGGTCTAGAGGACCGTTTAGGGCCAACTCGGGGCTCATTTTAGTTCCTGATCCGAGCGGGCAAGATATATCTGGTGTTACGGCCGTACGAAACGTCTGTGGCTGTGATGTCCGTGGGCATCTTTGTATTTAGTTTTCTCGCACCCAAACTTCACTTGAGAATATGCTCGGTCTATAATGGCCAAAAAGAACATATTGTAACCCTCTACATACAGAATAACATGAGGACTGTACTTGAAAATGCCACCGCACATGGATGGTGAAAGCAACGACATTTTCTCTCCAATATTGTGTCAATTGCGTCAAATATTCAAGATGGGTGTTTTATTATCAAGATTTATTCTGCAGATTTACTCAATACAATTGTGCCTATCCGTTTCCCTGTATTTATCTCCGTAAGTTCGTTCGCATGAAGGAGAAAAGTTACAGCATATAGGCTCTAACTAGGTCTCATTTTGGGGTTTTTGGGTTCCAGACCAGACTTCACAGGGCGGTTTTTGACTATGACAAGCTAACTTGGTCTCATACACACCCGACCTTCGGGATTGAATGTGACTTATCATTGGACAATGCATAGATACAATCTGGGTCTAAGGCTCTAAGTCGTGTATTAATACAGCATCTAGTAACGATAACTTCGCCACCAAGGTTACAGTGACAAGAAGGGGCCACGATCCTGTTACGTTTAGCAGCTCAGAGAACAATAAAGACACAAAAATAGCACTAAGAACCAGAATGTACTATGCGTAAAACTTACATGTATTCCCTGTCCCATTTTGTCTTCTATATGTAACTACATATATTCCAATATATATACATATATATGCGCTATAAACAATGCTCTACGTCTGCACATGTGAGTGGTAGCGATATATACGACGTGGGTGTTAGGAGTCTAAATTTTAGTATTCCATTCTTTATACATTTGCTAACCCGTAGAAAAAAATCAATGCGTCACTAATTATCACGTAAAAACTACAAAGTAATACATTAGCCCTATATCTTGATACCGTCTATTTAATCTTCACGCTTCACTAGCTTCTTGGCCTCCCGACAAATAAACCTGAAAGTCCTCTATACCTCGACATATCAGTCGACTAGCCTCAAAGAAGATATCCCAATGCATGTAATACCGATAGTAGCTAGCTTCCACTATCTTGGACGTCATAATAGAGGAAACTCTCACTATTACCAACAAAGGCTGCAGATGAAGGATGAAAGCCAATGTTTTGAGGGGCGCTTGGGCCAAGATATTTTTATGATATTGGAAATGCGGAGCTCCCTCCCTCATTGTGTTGATTTTGAAGCTATCTTGTGGGCGTTTTTCCTAAGGATACATGACTATAGTATTACTACCTATCAACCTGCTATCTGGTTATCAGTCAAGGTATAAGTGGGTGAACCAAGACCAACTTCGGCTTGATCTGCTGCCCCCTGTGACCACGAAGGTATTTGATTCGGTGCTGTTGTCGCAGAAATCCTGGTTTATGGATTCCAAAGATTCTGTATGTGTGGAAGTAATGCTTGAGTTACAGGAAACATAATAAGATACAACTCAGATACAAGACCCCGCGGGTGAGTGGCTTCTTGGCGGGCTTCCTGTGTATTCAAGCAGTCTTGGCCTTCAGCATTATTCATCTCTAGTTATATATCGTGCATTAGTAATTGCAGTATATAAAAATATAAAAAAATATATATATATATAAAAATATATATATAAAAAATACCGACACGGCCCTGATGTATATCATGTTTTGTCGCATAGCGGATCGTGAGATTCTTGGCTCTATCGCTAAGCTCTACTACTACGTTTTCTGGAGGCTACAATGCCAGCCATTTTCGAAATCTAGCCGTAATCTCCCCTTGGCAAAAGATAGCTCGCTATCGGTACTCATTGCCCACGATAGACCGCAGTAAGTAGTATCGCTAGTGGATGATATAATCCCGCGCGGGCTCTCACACTGAACAAGATACAAAAGAACTTACAAGTCGCAGCCAGTACTAGCACTGTACTAGCACTCCATAGCTAAAGAAGAAAGCAAATCGACTTGCGACGGTGCACTGTCCATTTCTTCATTTCAAGCATTCCACTAAATATACTTGCTATAGCTTCAATGTCGCATTATCTCTATTCTATGTGTCTAGTATTACTTGCTTAAATCATCATATAAACATAAACATACCCACTGCCACTTGTCGTGTCCCTGTTCTCCCAGCGAGTTTCTCATAGCAAGTATACTTTACCTCGCTTATTCCCAAGAATGGGATTCTCTTCCTAGAACTCCAGTCCAAGCGTATTTCTAGATGCTACTCAAACTTCTTTCTTATTTCCCAACGAGGCGTAAGCTGGAACAAAACCTTCAACAACTATGCTTGATTGGTAGTAGTGGGATTAGTAACGGCTGCGATATTCCGAACAATACATGTATTAGTCTTCTCGTTTATCACTTGGACTTTTTGATTATATCGGAGTTATCCTAGCTCCTTGGAGGGTTTTATCAAGGTTTACGGCTGCATCAAGATAACAAGCAGTGTCATCGCTTGACTTTTCAGTCGGACATACATGTATCCTATTTGCTTCTATTTTAAAATACGGCGCAAGTACGCTATCTACGAATCAAGCAAGTCAAGCGATGTAGCCCAAGTGATGCTTCAGAATTGGTGAATCTGTTGTGTTAGCTCTGAAAACATCTGATGCAGCTAAAAACCTCACAAGGGTGGAAAGATAGAGAGTCGTTGATGTGCTTGGCTATAATGCACCAAAGTCGAGATTAATATAAGAGGATTTCTTCTACACGTGAAACATCGATAATTCTGTTGAACATTGCAAGAAACTATATCCATATCATAGTCTACATGATAAGCTATAGTCGTTCATAATGCGCCATCAGACGGAACGGCCGTATGTTTCCTGGATGATGTGCAGATTACCAGTCCGACCGTATGATCCAACACTCTGGCTTGATTTCTGTTGTGATTTAGTATAAGCCGCCGATAATATAGCATGTCGTTCACAAAACCAGTCAATCACGGGGAGAGCTAGAAGGTTTTGATCGTCGTGATCGACACATTTGTGACAGAGGTGATTTCATCGATGTCATGCTCGGTATGGCGTATTGTTAACCCTAATACATACCCTTGTGAAGTTGATAACTCACAAAAACCTGCATCAAATGTCATGACGGATAAAACAAGTGGAATAAGATAAAATATTTGTTTCCTTGCAGGCTGTTCACAGGATGAAGTGGGAGGACTTGGTGTGTTTCATCTACTACAAGGACATATGCAAGTGAAGAGGCTTGCATATTTAATGATTACACTGACGCCATTTGGAAAAGTCAACAACTGCCGATGAACTACTAGTAATAAACCTGAGGTTCTGTTACTGTTGAACCTTGATTACTGACTAACCATCTATGTAGTTGCCAACTTGCCCGAGAGCCTCGGACCGATAGAAGCTCTCGCTGTAACAAAGCAGCCCTGTACTGTTCTTGCTGTCTGCAAGTGCTTGCCATTCTTCCTGAGAGCTCGTCGGCCCCGCTGTTCCGATTCCACCGTGCGGTAGAACGGGATAGCAAGTGCAATAGAAAACGTGTCCAAGCTAGTCATTCTTATCGGAGATAATCACTAACGAATACAGAAGAACGAGCTAGACTTGCATTTTGCACTCCTCAGGGTATAATTCCTTCGAAGCTTCCCACAAGCAAGAAAAAGCATGCTAGTTTTCAGGAGTAGACGCCTGCCTGTCTTTGTGGCCCTGGAATATGTTGAAGGTTAAGCCTTGGATCCGTCAAGTGGGAGTTCTACAACCTACAGTTGCAGCACTAGATGGACCTAGTGTTAGCATGTTCCAGCGCCGGTATGGAAAACGCCGAAGTATAAGGAACAAGCAGGAAGGGTTAGTGGTCTAGGGAATTGAGCCTTGTGTTGTTTTCCAGCGCCCTTTCCCATCTTTGGCCTGTCAGTCGTTTAGACTTCATAATGACAATACCCAGCATGCTTGGATATGGCCTCGAATTCCACTTCCAAAGGCACACTACACTATTTTCTTGGACAGCCGGCCGCCTTATGTGCCTACGGGATAGGAAAAACATCCCTAGAAAAAGCTCTAACTTGGTTGATACTGACTTAATTGGGGATGTAACCCGTTCTTTCATGTGATTGACAAGTATCTTTGGAGGGGTGGATGGCATTGAACAAAGGGTTGATTAATGCAACTGCTCTTGCTAGTGCGGCCTCCTAGATTTTACACCAATATAGACTCGTGACAAAGCTAAAGAAGACCCAAGGACTAGAAGATCTTTGCAGGCTAAGCTATCTGGAACTAGCCGATACCAGCATGTCATAAACGGCAAGGTATCGGAGTTAGCAGCAACAATAATGATGTCTCGATCTCCAGATCTAGGACAGGGCCTTGGTATAAAACAAGGAAATAAACACACACGCTCGAGATATCATCTATGGACCTAAGCTTTTGTTATCTGCACACACTGAATGGTATCTGACCTTGTCGAGAGCGGTTAAGATGGTAAAGATAAAGCCTTAGACCAGTAGTCGATATGGCGCTGTCCAGTCAACTGGAAGAGATGTACCAGGTCTTCATCCCTGTCAAGGCTACATTTGACATGTTGCCAAGTCATTTTTGTTTTATCCTTTCACTTTCAATCTCATGGACATGTATTGGCCAAATAAACAACACAGTATGTTCGAGTCGCGAGGATGGAGAGCTAGAAAGACCAAGACAAGACTCGATGTAACAGGGATTCAAGCGTCACCCGGCATTTCCCCTGACACCCGGTCCGGATTATCCAAGACTTGGTCTGTCACGTGTATAGAGTATGTACGAGGATAAGAAAGATATAGAGAAGAACAAGCCGGCCTCCTTGGGTTGGATTATAGATATGTACATACATACTAGAGACTGTCTGGGCTAATCATATTTAACACGAGATATTGGTGTATTCTGCTTGTTATTACTCGTAGATATAACGTCGTGACTATTTGTTGTTATTATATTTATTCTCTTCCTAAACTATTACGAACCTCGTGACTAGTTGATGGAATACTATCTTTTTGACAAAAATGATTCATGGTCAATCATTTTTGACCTGGAGATACAGATATGACTCAAAGATTATTCGAGGACTGGTGACCTGAAGCAAGCTCTATAACACATCATGACTATAGGCAAGGCCACTAGATGAGAAGCTTGGCGAGATTTGGCGGGCGTATACTATAGCAGTGTTTGCACCCAAAATCCCCAGTGTTTCGACCAGAATGGCGGCAGTGCTACAGTGCTTACCCAGCCTCGAGAACTTTTCGATATCCTCGCTGTCTTGTTTAGACCGACCGCCGCTATTAGTGACTTCTACCATTGCCATTACTACTCTATATCGACAGTAACAAGGGTTTATGCCGAATCCGTATTGGTTTATTGGCTCCGCCACTTGAAGACTCAAAGAAGTTGGAAAAAGCCATCTTCTATCAAACCGCGAGTCTTGGCATAGTGTTAAACCGATGTTTCCAAGAAATGCCGAGTTATGGCTAAGAAAAATGGAAGCATTAGTTTTAGCCACTTCCTTTTCTTCACGATAACCTGGCTTGGTAATTCTTTGATCACAATCTTAGCTTATTTGCTACGACTTGAGTGGCGTTGTATCCAGGCTAAACCCAATGACGAATAAGGGGGAGGTTTCTATTGTTGGCAGTCCACAAACATCAATATAAATGGGCGCCCACCGTCTTTTGCAGGGCGGTTTAACAGTCTTGATATGAACGGATTGGAGTTTGCCTTCCTTGAGATCAGGAGTGGCCATTTTGTAAATCTCGCTCCGTGGATGGCTTTACGTGCCAAACAATAAGAACGTACTTGTATAGCACAATGTTGACAAGGCTTGTTAACTTTAGCTGTATCGCAAAATGGTCTGTGAGGTGTCATCCACCATCAAGGAGGTACTGAATATATATTGCCATGTTGTGAGTGTGAGCCTGAGCGTAGAACGCAACAGTGCGTTAGCCAAAGCAAGATAAATAGGTGACGAGAAAGCTAGCGCCAGGAGTAAAATCGTGATTATGTACCTTTGCATATTCCCGTGGGGGACTAGAAGTCCAGCCAAAATGGAGCAGGAGGAGAAAACAGACGGGGCTATCTCGTACCAAGATCTCGATTCTTCACACCAGAAATAGAAATACATTTTGATATCCACATGCCGACAAACAAGACGGTCCAGAATCCGGAAGTAGGTGCACTGAAGTTGTAGCTTCCCACTAGGATGAAGATAGTTGTAGTAGCGGATCGAGATAGACCCATGTGGACGTGGGGACTGTTACTTCCACCGTGATCTCTTACTATCCATAAGCACAACTATCTTCTCTCCGATGGCCAAAGTTGCATTTATCTCGGTGGTCTTACTGTGACCGCTTTCAACGACGTGAGGCCTTTTCTGTGTTTGTATGGCCTATCGTTTAGATTTAGTTCAACGGACAGGGCCAGCATTAGTAGTTCCGCTGATTACTTTTGATACCTTCCCAGCCAGTCGGGTTTCTTTGTGATCTAAGCGAGTTAATAGTAAATGATATGAACGGAGTGGGGGTAGGGGGGGGGGGGGGACGGTGATAGGAACAAAAGAAGCAAAATGCTGGATACTCAAAAGTAAGAGCACAGAAAGAAGCATGTTTTAGCATGGGACATTGGCGTGATATCTTCAAAATCTATTTCTACACAATGAAATTATGCCAGCCTCGACGCTGTTTCCAATCGATCTACGGATATAAACAAAGTCACAAAGGTGTATTACTAGCAGCTTGAAGAAAAAAAAATTATGCTTCAAACTACACACCTGAGCCTCCCCGTTATAGAGACCGGTGAAACCATGGAGCTCATCTACCGATTCCTTCTCGGTCTCGGGGCAGTGACTAGCCTGTGATTTTTGGTTTTATTTTTGTTTTGCTGCTTTCGTATTCCCTCCCAAGTCAAACAAGATGAAGAGAAAAAAAGAAAAGAAGGAAACAGAAAGGAAACTCAGTGCTTTTGTTTATAGGGCCTTGATCCATGTTTTTTTGTTGTGACAAGGGTCTGTTCATCTATCTTTACGTAGAGGTCTTCTCAAGTAATCGAGTATGACCAGGAGCATGGAAGTAATGATAGTTGAGTAATCGTATGATCTGCTCACAGTAGAGCTACTAGTCACCATTATCTACACCATAGGGAGTGATACAAAGGATAACTAAGGCCCAGAGCAGATATGATTAGGACTAGGGCTATATGTACTGTACAAGCAATATCAAGTATCAGGGTCTGTCATTCACGATACGCCTGAGAGTGAGCAGTAGGAATGGCAGATCGAGATTACGCTCTGTTATAATTTTGTTGTTTTGCATTCTATGGCGCCGATTAATTGCCTATACGGAAGTCATGGTTGTTTTATATTTATTTGTACACGCATTCCATGAAGGACTTTCCAGATCTTCTCGAACACGCACGGAGGCCCCAAGGTTTACGTCGATGTAAACCATTACGTAGTAGTGCAAAATCCAAACAAAACACATTATCTAAGAACCAGAAATAGAAACACAGAGCAAAGCAACTGTTACTATACTGGACAAACACCTGGTCTGTCCCGCTCTCGACACCAGGCGACGAAGGAAGATGTGCTGCGATATCCAGTTCAGAATAGTAAGCTACTTAGTGTCTCAGGATATCTGCTACCTCCTCCCTGAAAGTATACAGATATAAAGGGCCGTAAAGAGTGTTCCCCTACCGCTGAATATAGGCAGGAACAGGGACCTTGACGGCCAAGCAGCTCGAGAAACTAGGCCCTCTCCAAAAGATGTCGCAAACAGTACAAAAACTAGCTTAAAGTCAATGACAGAAAGGAATATTGACACATTGAAAGCCAAAATTCAGACTCGAAACATACTCCTAAGTTGTTGTCTCATGACTTGTGGAAACAAGAGACATAGCCAGACACTAGAATATCTCGATCCAGGGCCTAGGATGCCATCATATTACGCCATTCATGTGCAGTTGTTTATATCGAAGTGATGCACTAAGTAGACAAGCCCTAATGCATACACGGACAAGAGAATCACGGCGTAAGTAGTGTAAAAATAGAAAGGTCAAACATGAACTATGTAGTACACGGTCTCTAGGGGAAACAATTCTTTTCTCCATTCGTTAATGTTTACTCATATGCTGAAGCCTGTTGAAAATAGTGGTTGAAAATAGTCAAGTAGTAGCAGCGTTAGTGGTATCAGCCGAATACGCACGTATGTCGACTTATCCTACATACATCACCACCAAAGCACACAACACGCACCAAGCCATGACGAACCCTGTCTGTGCCGAACGAACGCAATCGTTCAAGTCCGTCTGCCGGACCATCATCTGTACATCATCACATCAGTCCCTACTAAAATAAGCATCTGAATGCAAGTATAGGAAAGGGATGATGGCATGGAGTAGACACATCTCCGTTGTGATGACCCAATCAACACCTCTTATATCACAAAACAGTCGGTGAGGATATGCAGCCTGTAGCCCTATTGGTACCGTATCTTCAACCATGGGGAACGTCGCTGAGACTCTGCTAAATAGTGAGAGAATTATGCACTACTACCAAATCTATGCAAGTGTAGTGAACAATAACTCAAATACTCTGTAAATACCGCAAGCTAATGTACGTTATATGCAGTGTCTTTGATAGGATGTTGGCACTATTTTAGCATCATACAATGAAGACATGCAGGCCATTATCAATATGAAAGCCTTCTAGAACTCCATCGACAGCATCAAATGGAAGGAAAAGAATGGAGAAGCTATAATGATACGGAACCCGGCTCATGTTTCCTTTTCTTCATTAGTTTCTACGCTCTAGCGGCATCGGAGGCGTTCATCATTTCTAGCTGTGTGGACTAGAAAGGTCTCACCTTGCGGACAAAAGTAGACCGATGGTCATTTCAAAGAGTAGTATCAAGGCCGAGAATAGTATGCTTGATAATGATCTCCAACCAAAATCCATAAAATGCCCCTTGATCTCTTAGAATCATACTAGCAGTCAGTAGCTGTTTTGTATGTTGGCTTTTCGTCTACAGACAAACACACAACCGCTCGGCCTTTCTTCGTTTGCATACATGCTAATGATGTCTGCTATGTGAAATCGACTATTCTGTGCTTGGCAGTGTCCGTTTGCCCTGTTGCTACTAGGCCAATATGGAGTTCTACCAGTACTGTTAGCAGCAGTAGTCTTGGCCTGGAGGGAGGGAGGGGTGTGCAGAATGTCGATATTGCTTGATAAGTAGTAAAGATAAGGGTGCATGTCTATACAAATATGTGCTCTCGACATGAAAGCTTCTTGGATAATGGACTAGCTAGGTATCTTGACAAGGGTTACCCTCCCATGCCTTGATGAAGGCAAGAATTAGACGCAGACAGAAACACACCATTGTCCGTCATATGTAGCATTTACTTTTGTAGACTTCTTCTGCTTATTTATTGCAAGATGTACACAATAAACACCTCCCCTCCCACTTCCCATACCACCTCTACAGCTAAACAAAACCGGAGGTGTGAAAACATCCCGAGCGCAACACCGGAGATGCCGCCACATGTCGACTACAACTCTACACTATAGCAGGAAGTCAAACCATGCAAGTCTAGTAGCAAAAACGCCTAGTGAGTCGTAGCAGCACTGGTTCGAACGCGAAGGAGATAACAAAGAGAGATAGATGTGTTAACAAGCTACTACACATCAGCCTGGTTGTTTGCTAGTATACAACTTTTACGGAGAAACTCCGATAGAACAGTATCAGAACAAATATGATGCAGAACTAACAAAGGATAAGAGAGAGCACTTGAAACATGGGGTTTCAACCGCCTGAAACGTAAACCAAACATATCACTCTTTATAGTAGTTCGCACAGCCCTAGGGTTGTAGCCGATGATCATAGGCCGTTCGCAGACGGGTTAGCAAAAACACAAACATGTAGCATGTGTGACAATCTTCATAGCTCTATAGCTCCATAAGATTTACGAATATAAAAAAATTCTAAAAAGCGTGTGCGGCAAGTAGTGGGAAGCTCATTAGCTCGATTCTATTCTAAGATGATGCCCTGGAGATCGCCGTGGAACACTAGAGGGGTTGTTTCGTATTTTTCTTTTGTTATTGTCCTTTACATTTATTATTATTCCGCTAGCAAAGGTTAATCATAGAACGGTGGCGAATTTCTCTAGTATCAATATATCTGTATGAGCTTTACACGACAAGGCGGGTGTCTCGCTTATTGTCTTGTCAAAAGTCTAAGGGACACTTCTGATTAAAAGTACAGTTTGATACACACGGTTGGTATTGACACGAAAGAGAGACTATTATCATCACATAAGCCCTGCCACTACTACTGCATAAATGTATATAGGGTTGTGAATAGTGCTCTAACCAGGTGGGCGAATGCGAGAAAACGATATCAGTGAATTAATCCTAGGCCCTTGTTCCCAACGGCTCGGATCTCGGACAACTCGATATGCTATGGCCTTGCTCGTGTTCATGGCCCGGGTTCTTAGGCCCTATAGCCCGGGCCTATTCACAATCAGTTGTACAGGCTCCAAAACTACGTCAACAAGAAATGTAATATTGCTATCTGATGGGCTACTATAGTATAGTAATCAGCAGACAAGAGCTAAGTACGGAATGGTCTAGTAGATAATCAGTATCAATAGTTACTACTTTCTGTGACATGCGTACTAATAGAACCCTACGACGAAAATATAAATAAGTTAAAGATGTAAAAACATGCTTGTTGTGGGCCGCTATATCAGACAATATGGAGATTTCTAGCCTTGTGGGTTGTTCCCACATTCTGCACAACGGAAATAAATAATATAATAAAACTAGCCTCTTTACCAATGGATAGGAATATAAATCTTGGAATCATGGCGTGCCTCCAGAAATGGGGTTTTACTAGTGAAGGAACCTTTGTTTCTTTTCTTTATAACAGTTGATATTCAATCGGAAGATGATACTCGCGTCGTATTATCTTAGTGATCCAGGTAAACGTTAAAATATAGTCAGGTCAGGTCGGAAGATAATGCCGCGAACGGTCAAAAAGAGTTCATGTAAGACACAAGTGATAATTTGACAGCACATAATATGATTCAAACAATTCAAACATGAGCCATACATATGTTGAAGAAACCGATATTATGAGCAACTGCACCTCTCGGACAAATGAAAAAAAAAAAACACTAACGATTGCAAGTGAAACAGCTACTGATTTGTCGGTGTGCATACAAAAAATCCTGTAAAGAGACGGCTTCTGGTATTATTCCAGAAAGATATTGCTTCTGACCTTTTTGGTAAACAATAGTTACATTATGTGACTGATCACATAATATAGGGCAATCCGACTAGGCTTGCTAGGCAGTCAGAAAAAGGGAAGGTCAGCAAAACAAAGTGGGCGATTTTACTTTAGCTTGCAGTGAAGAAATGAATCGAGGGGGGGTTCTTTTTTAAGGGAAGTGGGGAGGATTTCATAAGCAAGCATTGGCCTAGGTCAAGTAGTCACTCATAAACTACTATAAAGTAGAAATTTGTTTGCTGTGAAGTAGAACAGCTAAATGAAAGGTTGCTTGGCGAGTAAGTTTACATAATATTTATACTGGTATATCTGCATGTACAAATAGAAGTCAGTAGCCGTGAGGCCGATGCCTTTTATAGTGCATAGTTAGTAGCAGTCAGACGAAAAGACTAACCAATAGTACTTTAGTAGGCGGTCCGATCAGTCGGCTCTTGGTTATCGGAAAGCGGGAGCGAAAAAAAGCGGGTCTCTAAGCTAAGTAATATAGGCACAGGGGGTCTAGTCAGGATAACTAACTTTACTAGCACTATGTGTATACTTTGAATATAGTGTATACTAGGTCATCATACATGAGAAAAAGAAAGGGGATAAATAGAGAAGTAGAAGGTAAAGAGGGATAACACGGACGGTCGACAGAAAGGGGGACACCTGCCAAACCAGATGAATCTAACAACACGAATGTTGCTAATCCCATAATTGAATGTATGTATCATCTCATGCCGGGCAATTAGGCCGTTTGGCTGTGGTGGACACGCCTTGAAAGAATACGTAGATTTGCGTCAGAGGGATGCGTCGGAAGCGAGTAAAGAAATTAATAAAAGAAACAAATACATGGGAAACATAAAACATACGCTGGTAACGATTCATATTGCGATGTCCCGCTGAGGATGTGCCAAGCAAGATCTAGAGAGAGAAAACAAAATTAAGAAGTCCGCCTCAGAAACGGCAGGCAATTGAAAGACTAGCATGTGATGTTCTTTCGGTCAGTTTCACTTGTTAAGTCTCGTCGTGATATACCGAGTCTAGTTGTACCTAATGAGTACTGTTAGAGCTTGCATATGTATATGGGCCTAGACGGATTTCTAGACTTTGGAGAAGTGCCAATGAAAAAGAACAAAGAGTCCGTCTAGGACTCGTCGTTGATCAGAAGACAAATAGCAACACATCTTCTTCTATCTCAATGCCTCAACTTCGACTCCATCTTCCGTATACGTGACTATAAGTAATATAGATATTAAATCCTATCTTGTTTTGATGGTGCCACCTTGTCGGCTGACTTTACTAAAAGCGGAGTCAAACTTGCCCGCATAATGCACCATTAACGGCAGTCAGCCCTATTGGTGATAGCAGTGATACTGGGTGAGGGGTTTTGCGAGAACAACAACAGCAACATGTTGTATCAGTCGAGAACGAGGTCGCTTTCTTCCTACAAAATTGCATACATTTCTCCGAACATCATGTACTAGTATTTAATGTGGTAACAAACAGTGCAATATAAGACGCTATATTAGCATGGAAGTGTAATGCGTAATACATATCATCTATCACACATATACACAACTAAAGCAGGGTATCGAAGAGATCAGAAACCCTACCTTTGAAGTATTTTCTTTTATATGTCATACATTACCCAAAAAGATACCCTGTTGCCAAGTCCCAGGATTTTACGGTGCTTGGCCATTGTCGAATAATAGTCGCCAAGACAAGTCTAGATCTGTGTACTAGTGATGGAAAAATCAAATCATAGCCACCTCTAGTTTATAAAGGCGGCTTTCATCATTGTCTCTAGTGGCCCTTCACGTGCTTACTAGCGCGTGCTGGAAACTGACTGATGCTGCCTAGCATATGTAATAACACATCTATTTCCGCCGTATATCTCACGTTGACGAGGGGAGCTATAGTAATAGTGGAATTACTAAAATCGTCCCGTATTCGCAGTGTATAGTTTTATCCGAGAGATGCGCCTTAGGTACGCCTATGAGCTTGCATAATCCGCTCAATCTCAGACAATAGCACGGCACTAAGAAGCCGTACGGGCGTATGGCGACGAAGCTTAGGACAGGATATGTACCTACTATAGATACATGTAATTGTCTACCTTACATTTATGCTGTGCTTCGCCAATCCAACAAAGAATAGAGTTTGTGTGATAGACAATTGATTGGAAGAAGCCAATCTGTCGGAAGCTACCAACCAGACAATTGCGGCGCGCTTGGACTTTGAGGATGAGAAGGAATAAAAATTCAAAAGACAAACCCAAGATACTCATCGGAAGGAGGGAAATGGATTAGGATTCTACTACACGTACGTATTCATAGAAATGACTGTAGCTACCGAAGGATAATATCTATAGCTAAGTATATTACAATATAACGGCATTGAGGGGTTGGTTCGCATAAGTCAAGAATGGCCAAAAGACCAAGTTATGGCATGATAACTTATTGATAGGATGCATTACGGTTGATAGAGGAACACTATAAACATGAGGGTCAAAGGAAGCAGCCGAAAAAAGAGGAGAAGAATGGACTGGAGACACCATCTCCAGAAAGCTCCGTGTCTTTTACCTATCATAACTCCTTTGACGCTTCCTCTTGCCTCATTATTTGTATACTGAGGCTAGATGATGCAATGCATGTTACTTATGTAAAGGGAATGTGTTAGATTAAAATGGTACATACTAGGATATCGATAATTAGGGCTGATCTTTCCAATAGTGATGGAGTTATCTAGTTGATACCTGCATTCTCTTATTGAAAACTCAAAAAAGCAAAGAGAACACAAACTAGTACATGTGTAAATATCTCCATATATTGCCTAGCATAATGCCTCAAGTCAACGCCCGCACTAACTCAGATGGAATCAAGTTCTCTTCCCCTAGTCACTATGCAATGAAGGAGTGATATAGGAGACTGTTAGAATAGCAAGCACATATCTGGTCATGTTTTTCATCTGCACATGATTTAGCTACAACTGGGTTGAACTAGGCTGCAGGGACATGGCTAGTTCGAAACAAGTCAGTCGCCTGGCAAGGCCAAACTGGGCAAGAGATATAGTACAATCATCCGAATTTTAGCCATAGGCTAGGCTGGCCTCAGGAGCGGAATAAACAGAGGTTTATGTGATGTGATGACAGTTGGTTCCCCAGAGAAGTGAACCAAGGGCCTGGGCCCATATTTGTGATTGAAAAAAGGACTCTTGAAAGTTTGAAACAAAGAAGTGCAATTTTTTTTTCTTTCCATGCTCTTCATGATACTAGCATCTCACATATATGGACATCATAACAGCTGATAAAAGGGCCCCCTGCAGTGTTAGGGCCTGCAAGGGCTGTTTCGATAATTTGAGCTAGCTACTCTGATACCTGCTTTTTTTTTTCTCTTTTAGAGCCGTTGATCAACAAGCAACTACCTGGCTTGCGGGCGTAGACGATGCTGTGGTTAGTTTCTGGGATATCGTCGATTTACCACATGTATGTACATGCTGCTGTTACAAGGACAAACCCTGTGAATATTTTTGAAACTCGCCGCCTGATGATTTTCATAGTAAGCTTGTTGGTAAGTTAGATGGGTAAATATTTGATATGTATCCACCATAAAAAATAATGTATATTTGCGGAAGCACAGCTAAGAGCTAACTAGTTAACTATATAGTATGAGAAGCTAGTTTGAAACAAAAGGAATATTTTCCCCGAAAAAAGGTCGGCTCAGCTACCATTATACGAGAGATAAAAGGGTTAGCAAGAAACAAATCGTTCCACGAGATCACGATATGACTAAGATAAATCGTTATATTGTTACATAAGATATTGAACTTAGTGGTAACTGAGTGAAGACAAAAAAACTGGGACCATAATTATGTTGACATTAATTTACCCAAACACAGTAGCTACCATTGACTAGCTTCGGACGATATTCCTTCTAGCAGGAGCAACTCCCTTTTGTCAACTCGCACAAAAATCAACGCCATGTCGTCAAACACAACTATTCATTATGGCAATGAAGACATATTTTCCCTTGGTCGCGTCTCCACTGCGTAAAGGACCAGGGCGGCGCTTAACAATTGCGGACACAAGTTCGTCAATAGTCAGGAAGCACGTGACACAAGTGATCATGAAAGCCCAGGCAAAGCCGAATCCATGCGCCTTCATGGACAAGAAGCCAGCTTGAAAACGATCATAACATGCAGTATGCCAATGAAAACTTGGACTCAGACAAAAGCATCTAGTAGAGCCATCGATCTGTTGTACGGGGCGACGTCGTTATCACGCCACGACATATATTTAATGAGTGTATTGCCAATCGTCGCAAGGGTTTATACTCTCTACTACTCCTTGATGGTCACGCCTCGAGTCTTTTGAGTTTGTTTCGAAATGCTGGGAGTACAAAATCATCCCATTCTGTCTTCCTTCTCATACAACCCATTTCCTCCAACCCCTTGATGTTTGTGTTTTCCAGCCAATTAAGTTGGCTTATTCCCAAGCTCTCCATGAAATCATTTCATCTGGCTACCGCAAAATCACCAAAGATACCTTTCTTTGGACTGATTACCTAAGTACGGCAGAAGGTCGGCAGAAGGTCGGTAGAAGGCCATGCACAAGAATCAGATCAACATTCAAGAAGACTGGAATCTTTCTATGTAACCCTCTAGTAGTTCTCCAACCATTGCTTGACCGGCAAGAACGCTATGCCCCTCGTCCTTCCACACCACCTTCCCAGAATGAAGACTCTCAAGATGTCGGGTTTGATAATCTTCAAACTCCCTAAACTAAAGAGCGGTTTGTTGAGATGACTAATTTAATTCTAGAGTCTATCAACAATGGGCTAGACAAAAGACTCATCTATAATGGAGTCGTCAAAATGTCACGGGGCGCTTTGCCTTTATATGATAATCGAGTATTACTTGAAAACTGTATTAAAGTGATCACGAGAATTAGATCTGCAGAGGCACGACTGCGGAATTCCTGCGAAAGACTTCGGGAAAATGGTGTGATAGAAGTATTACCTACCCGACGCCAAATTTCGTGAAGAAATTAGTCTAGAAATGTCAATGTTCATTCGCATTTCTGTGCAAACTGTAATGGGGAGCTTCTACGGGAGACAACAGGTGAGGAAATAGCAAATGAGGATACAGTAAATCGGGATACATAAAAGCGTGAGTTTTGATTTCTTAGTAAATTTTTCAATAATAAAAACTTGTTGAAAACATAGTAATTATCTTCTAACTACTAGTATGATTGATTGAAAGTTGAAGTTTCATTAGCGTAAATTTTAGGTTGTTGCTGGAGGAGGGTTGGCGGCCTACTGAAGCCTTAAACCGGAGCATTGTTATATTGCAATGGATGTACTTAAATGTGCTTTTTGGAGGATGTTCTCAGGTAATGATTCACACCGTGAAAGATCCGAGCTCTGCAGATAGCACAGACACTGAACCTGCTTTATTTATCAATACGAGCAAGGTGCGAATCGTGAATGGACAAAATATAGCCCGGGGTAGATACAAACGTTCCGATGAACTTCTATTTCGGCCTAGAATAACGGCTGAGGAAGCACGGATTATCATGAGGATAGGTCTTTGAAAAAAAAAAATCCCCGAACTGTCGCCTCTGACTTCCTTGACTTCCTTGTGTTTTTGGTATCATCTTTACTTGATCTGTATCTCTTTTCGGTGTAGACTATGCCACATAACAAGATAGGATAGTATATATATCATGACCACTATTGGTGCATTTTGTCTTTGTAGTAATCAACAATATTGACTTGTAAGAGAAGGAGAAAAAAAGCTTGCAAAGTCATTGCGTCGGAATGGAAGTTTACATATCCCGATGGTATGGATATGGAATTATTTTCTCGGTCCTAGATGATGTGCTACACGTTGCTTTGT
This sequence comes from Davidsoniella eucalypti, assembly GCA_004009845.1. NCBI lineage: Eukaryota > Fungi > Ascomycota > Sordariomycetes > Microascales > Ceratocystidaceae > Davidsoniella > Davidsoniella eucalypti. The sequence goes on along the minus strand of RMBW01000001.1, from coordinate 510,253 downwards.
TTTCTTGTAGTTCGTAGTAGTATCAACAGGTAGGGAGGACTGAGGATTTATCTTGCACAACATTGACAAGGTAAAAAATCATGTACTGTTGGCAAGAAATGTATATACACATATGTATAGATCATACTAGCTACATGTATTCCATGCCTATTAGCTAGCTCAGAAAACTTTTCTGATATGAATACTATGCCGGACTGCCCGGGCTTTATAATCAATCTAATTAACGGTAGAGCTATTGATTTCAAGGCAATATTTATGTTTCAGCTCTTACATGAACCAGTACTGGTGCATTGAATTTTTGGATAGTCAGATTAAGGACATTCATTGTTATGTATTGTTGTCAAAGTTCATCCGAACGATGTCACTAATGAGATGCCAGCCTTCATCCTTTTACTAAGTGCAGCCTTTTTTTTTTTTTTTTGGCTGCCTTACGAGGTGGATAACATAGACACTAGGAGAAATATGGGCCTCTTTATTTGGCGACTCTATTCATTTTCGACCTCATCTTTACGATTGCCTCTTAGTATTAATATAGTAAAAGTCTAAATCAAATCTTAAGTTTTTGAATCACATTGGACGTTGCAAACTTGTAAGTCAACTAGTCATCCATTTCATTAGGGCATTTCCCTATTAGGTTTCTTGTTCTTCTTGTTCTTCTTCTTTTTTTTTTTTTTTTTTTCTCCAAATTTTCTTTTTCATTTCAGTAGTAATAGTATCATAAGTAAGCGAGGCCGAAACTTATCAGACTTATCGGACCAATTATAGGCCGTGTTAGCTACTGTTGGGTCTCAACCAATCATAGCAGCCCTGGAAACCCACAAAAAGCAAAAGACCCCCTACAACGCCACCCTAGAACACCACGCCAACTATAATTAATAAATGTGGAAACGAGGCTACACTACTAACAACTACTAAAATATATAAATTATTAAAATAATAAAAAATTAAAATAAAAAGGCATGTAAAAAAAACTTGCGTAGGAAGAATCTGTAGCGGAAGACTTAGATAGTTAAGTTTTCCCCTAGGCATAGGAAATGCCACTGCACTGAGAGAATGTCAAAAATGGAACAATAAGTCAAAAGAATTTGTGCCTAGATTCCTATCGATAGTACAAATAGTGTTGATACGACCGTGCGCTAAACAACTAAAAGTTTGTGCCACGGCCCTATTCTCCATCATGTTTAATTACACCATTCTTTACTTTAAATCTAGGTGTAACTATCTCCATAATTCTGCCTATAATAGGTCTGTCTGTCTGTTTAATTTGTCCGCTACATCCTCACATAGAGAGACACTAACTACCCACGCCATAATTCCGATATATACAAACCCCAACCTACTTCTAAGGTAAATTATCATCGCTAGTTATAGGACTTATCTCCTCAGTGTCCACTTACCTTGTCGTTTTTACCCGTCATGGTAGTATTATTCAAGCTGGCCCTGTACTTGACCACTCATCTGTGCACTAAGAACAAAAAAGGATGAGCATTCTCAGGTATTGGGGGAGGCAAAGGACCGTGATCTTTCGGAAAACAAATGTGGATAGCTACAAACTCACTTTCACTTACAGCAAGATGACAAGGGCTGTTTGTAAGTAGAGCACAGTCCGCAATGCGCCCTGCGCATCATAGTAATGGCATGGGTTTTCACATCCAAGTTCAACCTTCCCCTCACTTACCCGCCCATTATGATCACTACAATGGATAGCTATCTTCCAATGCAATTAAGAGTCGAGATATATACTAAATGTATGTATATACACGTAGGGGTAGTAACCGATTTCTCTCATCAGTATAGTTGATAATAAGGACTAGCAAGTTGAGTTGGTCTAAGCCCAGTTGACCAAATTTCCCATGAATCACACCGTGATGACAAAAGATAGGATGAAAGAATAGCTGCTGAATTAATACCGATTTATTCAACCTTTCTTACACGCCTTAACATCCGATACATGATATGACGGGATAGCATAACCCTAATATCAATACAAGGCTGCCAATAAGATTTAACCATCTTATCGCTCGATCTTGTATCTTATAGCTTAATCCTTCTATGATCAATCGCGAGCTATAATAGAATCCGCCATCGATATTTACCCAAAAATCCATACACCCATCGACACTCATTATCATTCATTGGATGTTGACTTAACTGAATTTGAAACTCGGTTCATGGCAGGAGCGTGTCATAAAAATCAGACTGATTCGTTGGTTTTTGCCGTGTACGGAAACTGCTTCAAACTACTAGACTACCATACAAACCGGAAAGATCCGACGAGGACCATATATGTACCCATCATAAAGTCGAGTAGTGCCTGCTCTTTAGTGTTCCTTCAACGCTCCACTCGTAACCTCCAAGCACCTCAACTGAATATTCCAAAAAGAAAAAAAAATAATACCCCAAATTGATATTAGAATTGAGAATAATACGGTCTGGGCATTTCTAGTATGAATTATCCGGTTTCACCCAAGCCACGTTTTTTTCCTCCAGGATTGTTTATTCTCTCGATACTCCGTAGGCCGAGTAAACACTCAGAATCACGGCTTCTATAGTCAAAGCGGTAATCTATACTACACATTATTATTTTCTCGGTCTTGGAGTACCTTGCATACAACGATGATACCTGATAATCTGCCTCCTCGTAAGGCGTAGCCGGCTACCGATTCATGGATTATCTGCTTCTTGTTTGAATCCCTTTCCAGCAAAGTTGCGGAAAAAATAATCATGAAGGAAGGTGGTTGTTCGGAGGGCTCATAACTCAGTTGTAGTGTGAACCATTGTGCCTATAAATCCATAATAGGGTTAGAATTCTTGATACCCATATAGTAAATCCTTCCTAGCAAGCGCATTGAGCCTCTAGGCATGAGACGACGCTAGTGATTGCCTGCTTGGAGTCGACTATTGAGTAAAACAAGATTCAAACGAGATACGATATAATGTACATTTCAACACGGAAATATAGTTTGCAGATCAAGGACCTGACCTTAAGCACTGGCAATTCATGACATTCTCGAATATTAGACGCCGTACAGTTCTCTTGCAAGGAATGCATAGATCTGTAGCCACAAAGTCTTGTCATTTCATAATTACAAAAAGTGCATACATAGCGAAAGCATATTTTCCGATTCCGCATTGAACCCTGGTGTTATCTTCAAATTATTGATGATTTGGGTACCTTTGGTACACGCTAGTAAGTTATACATCATATTGAAAGCCAGATAATAGACTTAATAGCAAAAAGCGGTCAATATCAAAGAAACGAAAGCAACTAGAAAAATGTACGAAATTAGTGCTACGGGATATTTGTTCATCAGTTGATATCGGATCCTATCATGTTGTCTAGTCTAGTTGGGGGACTTGAAGTTCTCCAACAAAGAAGGTAGAACAATGAGCAGCTGCCATTTCAACACGTACCATACAAGGACTATGATGGGGTCAGCCATTGTCGTGTTTCTACTTCAAATATTTCGTGGGGCGTTCTTTCATTATAAAATAATATGGACGTAGAATGCATACACCTTATTATGTTGACCCAGAGAACGAAACATTGTGGTAGAATGAATGCATGTTGGGCTGTTCGCAACGAACCTTGGTTTAGCTTCATTAGGAATTTGCTATTTGAATTTTTTCTTCTTTTTCTTTTTCTCCTCATTGTGCCGCCGCTAGCGCGAGAACCAGGGACACCACTTGCTATCTTTGTATGGTGATGGCCAGATGAAACATTTCTTTAAGCTGGTTTTCTCTCTTCGAATACATATTTGTCGAAGCCTACCCCTCACTACTATATTTTAACATGGAATAGAAGAAAACACCGGATGCTATGGAACAGTTTTAGGAATGATACGACCCCTGATGATGCTATATGATGGTTGTTGATGGAACAGAGGCCTGAAACTTAACAACTTGTTTTTTTTGTCTGCTGCACGTAAAATCAACAATATCGCTACCGTCCTTTCGTATCTGTAGGCAGGTATGGAATAGGATAATCATATACCATATTCAGAGTCCCAGCTCCCACTCGTTCAGTCAACTGACGAAGTAGAAATAATATTTTACTTCTTTTGACATTACCCGTCTGGGACAACTACTGATTCTGGTGACCAAGGTATCAGGTGGGTAATATTTATATTATATTCTGATGATGACGACGATTATTTGCTGGTAAACCTGGCCTGTATTTTAGGCAGATCCATGACTTGATACATTATGTGGTTGACGAAATCGAGCTTTCATCTTGAGATGCATACGGGCACTTAACTTTGTTTCCATGAGAAATTGACCTGTCGAGCCCGTTCTCATTTCGGTGGGAGAAGACGTGGTATATCGGTGTATGTTAAAATTATCAACGTTATACTAACGAAGATTAATTTGTCGAACCTACACAAAAGAAATCTGTCTGAAGTCGTAGTACTTGTATGTGCCAAGCACATATTGTCACTCTCTGATCGTGTCCTTTTCTTTTCGAATGATTTTGGGTTTCAAGATAAACCGTGCTTAATCACGATGAAAGATCGACTAAACAGGATCGTCTAAAATGGCCGTTTTCTCAGTGTAGCACTTCTGGAAGTTTTCTTATCATAGATCTGGAATGTTTGGTATGTAATGATATTGGACAAATCAAGATAACTTGCAATGTTCACATGTCATTTCGTTTACTTGTTTAGTTTAGCTCGCAAGAAAATATTACACAATATGGCCACGGCAGCAGGGAAACATTGCATAAGACAGTAAAAAAGGGCTATAAAAGGGTCTCACGGCCGTTAACTTCAGTCGGGAAACTTGGCAAATGGAATTGGGGGGCTTTTGTAAAAAATAAGAGTTACAGCCATATCTGGTTTTGGTCTAGATTCAAACGTGTGGGCCAGACCGCAACCTAAATTCGGCCAGATGAGATCTCACGTTCGATTAGATTGACCGCCCTATGCAGCCCTCTTTCTAGAACGGAATTTACTGAGATAAGAATCTTCCACTAACTACTGCTACTATACACACCACCATACCCATCCCATATTGGCCATTTTCATGATTACTACTCCTACTGAAGATAGTAATACGATAACAACTGTTTCTATATCTAGCACCACATATAGTATATTCACATGCCATTAGTGAGATGGATGCTCGATTTCGGCATGATTATGAGCCATCACTTATTGCCTGATAAATATTCTACAGACGCAAAGCTCAGGCAAGATATTTCCTTGCGTCTACAATTGCAACACAACAAGACATTGGAAGCTACCCTGAAGAAGTCGGAGAATAAACGAGTTTGGGATTTCGATTCTATTATCAGCCAAGGTATCCGCTCTGATCAAAGATTTGGTTGACTGATCATATTGAGCTATACTCCCATCGTGTTCTCGTTTTATTCTTAACAAGTACCAGGCAATAAATGTTGCTGTGGTCGCATATCTGAGCTCTCAATTCTCAAGATAGACTAGTGCGTTTCCAGCCCCGTAAGATCTAGTACTATTCTCTGGTCCTTGTTGATTTTGGCTATGATCTTCTGGCTTGGCGCCTATTTTTGCTAACTGAGACTTAACTCTGTGATCCATCCCAGATAATGATATAGAGCAAAGAATTGAAGAAGCAGCGTATAGTAGAATACTGGCATAAGGATGGACAAAGCAAAAGACAAGTGCGATACAATCGACAAGATCTGGGAAGGAACCCTATTAGCTTTGGGGGCCTGAGACTAAGCCAGGGACGGTCCTCGGACAACTGCCGGTCGTCATACCTTTTTAAATAAGCTAGTCAGGTTATCTTCTTCGTCTATTTATTTTATGCTTGATCGAAGTACTTCCATGTGAGATCTGCTCTCAAAATAAAATAAAAACTCAAATACATATTAAAGAATATGGTAATTTTTCATGTCCTTTTACAATATGGGATTGATACTCCATAGCCACAATTAACAAAGTTCAATGCCCGACAATCAAGCTAAAACAATGCTATGCCGTATCGATACTCAAACCTGAATCTTGTTCCTCACAAAGTGGGCCGTTTAGTACATAAAACATGGGTGATAGAAACCTCGTTCAACAAGCCAATTTGGGTGGATATGTCTAGACATGACGAGAATATCAGTTGTATGTTTGTTCTGCAACGGATACTACATTATATGGAGATTTAGATCCATTCACTATGCAAAAGAAGAAGAATACCTACAAGACAATATACCGGATAGCACATGATACAAAACAGGTAAACAAATATCAAACCTACCAACCAAGACCTACCAACTAAAAATTTGCTTGGTGAAGTCCTAATGGTACAGATCCTAAAATACAAGGCCACCTCTAGATCGTCATTTATCGTGGACCTTGTCCATTCCCCCATCTCTGGACTTTAACGACGAGTTTCACGAACTACAAGAGAAGAAAAGAAGAGAATTTTTTTGCAGGGATACTAAACTTGGCGCCTGTATGGAGAAGTAGATTAAGAACAAAGTCAAAAATTATCCGCGGTGCAACTCCGTGGAGGGAATAAGTAAAATAGGAAATGGTAGTGGATCTCGATGGTTGCAACGTCAGCACGTACTTGGACTGACAGTGTTCCTTTGTGATTACTTCTTCTACCTTTCTGTAGTAGTTTCTTTCACTGGAGATCTTACAAATCTGACGGGTCATTTCAAATTCCAGAAAGTTCTTACGACCGAAGTGTTTGCGTCCAGATTCAAATATCCCAAATATATCCGTGCCCACCACCATTTCATAGGCATATTGAGAAAAGGTTCTAGTTACTCCGGAAGGGATTTGAACTATCGGGAATAAAAGATGAAGAGAGAAGGTAGAACACCATGATGAGAAGAAATTAGCAGACAAACAAGTATTGTCATGCTTTCTGAGCAAACCAGCCTATCCATAGTAGCAATCGTGATTGTTATCTTTTTTGTTCTGATGTAGCCGTAGCCTTTTGCAACCATATCATAACGAAGGAGTTGAGTTGTATAAGTATTCTATTGTTATAGACTAGGGCTTATCTTGGACATTCCAATCTGTTTAATCTCTACATTCCATTGTAGCTATCAACCTCTAACGCCACAAAACGTAGTAGATTTTGGTGAGAAATATAAGGCACATGTCTTAGATCGATGTCAAACTATATCTGTCCGTATAACATATATGTACAGAGAAAGTTATGATGATGTATTTTGTACTTGTTGGGGTAAGTCTCGGTTCTCGGCAGCCCGTGGGACGAAGAAAATCGAGCGGAGGGCTAAGGAAAGAAAATGTAAAGGATACGGACAGGGGCAGAGATTAAAGCCTTGCTCACGGTTTCGTATATCAGAACTTGGCAATATCTAGAAACAGACCGAGAAAACTTAGTAGTAGAGAGTACAAAAAGAAATTAAAAGCAGATCCTAACATGGCGTTGCCTTTCTTTCCCAGTTGGCACTGAAGAAGTGAAAGTTACAGAATTCAGTGATAAATATGCTCACAATGGAGGGGTGTACTGCAACTCGGTGAGAATACGTAAATTTTCTTAGATATATGCCCTGAAGCGGATAAGTGTAAGTCGTAAAGAGTGGGTGGGCTCGGTTGTGGAAAATTGAACCAGTATCTTCACGTAGCGGATCTAGAATAAGATGACATGGATTGGTTGCCAACTATTGTCAAAGGCTTCTACTTTTTCTCACATTACTGTTCTATGTAGCATTGATACCAATACATACTTGCCCTGGAAGCCTGGGTTAATTTATATAGCAACAGGGCTATGGCTAGCCGGCGCATGCCGTGTATTTTCCTGAACAGACATTTTCTAGGCTAGTATATGGCAGTCTGTTGGGTCACCCGGCAAAATGACAACCAAGGAAAGGTATTCAAAGGTTTACTCATGAACTAGTAGCAGTAAAGCTTCACTAGTAACTCGCTATCCTTGTGAAAACAGAAACAATAGCGTCCCATTGTTATTTCGTCTATCGGACTGCCAGGACAAAGAGGTAGGCGTAATTACACTATTATTGCATCTACATGTCGGCACACACATGGAGTACCTAGTCGTACTCTAGTTCTTGGTTTGGGGTGTATATTCAAAAAGAAACAAATAGCAATAGGTAATATCAGACAGAGTCTGTAAAATGAGACTCGCATCCAAGTCTGATATTCTCTTGCTTGTAGTTATCGACTTGTGTGGTGGCATCAAACATGAAACAAACCACCCACCCACCTCGCCATGCACTGTCTCCTCAACTTCTTGGCCAGTTGTTGCAACCTACCCAAGACCTCGTGGTCTCTTTATCCAGGTTCTAGTGTAGAGTAGCACGTCGTTGGCTCTAAATGATCACGTTTGTGCCCTGACGGATGCAAAGTCTACGACTCCGTTGTTATGCTCAGCCATGCCGTGGCCAATCCACCATTTATGCATCCGGGAGATACCAAGCAATACAAACCGCCACTTACTTACTACTGTTATCTCGCTATAAACAAGACTGAGTGAACTAGTGGCTTCGACAACATCGTATGGAGACCATGTAGTCTAGATTCGCACTAAATCGTATCAAAGAGCCAAGCCTAGATTAGCTCTTTGCAAGGAATGCTCTAAAAGTCAAACACGAACAAAGTTTGGACAACTGCACTTCAGCTTTCTTTTGTCTGGCCCAGCACTTGCTACAGCGGATAGGAAGACATTGAGGATGAATAGACAACTTCTTCTTCTTCACGATCGTCATTGCAAGGATTCAGGGAAATAAAGTAACGTACCTTGGGAAGATTAAACGGGCGGAGGAAGGACTTGATCGGACAACTCAAGAGTGCGAAAGTAATACATAGTAAGTTAATGGCGCGATATCACAAATCATATTTTTATAGTTTGGTATTAGTATACATACACGCAGTATGACAGAGCTCATATTATAGGCGCTAGCAGTAGCCTACCGGCCAAATAAAAGCCATAAAGACCCCTGAGAGCGCAGGACCAAAGCCTGTAGGTGTAAAGATAGATAACCAATTGTACGTTTCCTTGATTATTGACCGATGGTCTTGAAGCGCATGCGGTGCAGGTCACCATTTTACATGCCACTATCATATCTGGAGGCCACATTGTGATATATAAAGTGGGCTACCGCCAAAGTTGTGTGTACAGATATATCTGTATATTGTGTACACATGAGAATTCGGCCAAGTTTTGTACGGTGCTTCAACCAACGCTAGCCGAACAGAGTAAAGACTGGACTATCATGTATGCAACCTTCATGTAATGTATCGTCAACAAAAGGAAACTGGAATAATTCTCTATTTCAATCTCTGTTACGCCGAGAACTGATGTAACTGTATACTCAATAAATCCACCGTATTTGGCTGTGCATGTCTTCACCGACTTCTAGGCTTCACTAAGGATCGTCCAGCCGGATTCAAGAGAGTTTATCTTATTCAGATGCTGATCAAGGCACTATCACACCTATGTCATTGTATTTTGCACATACAGTACCTACATGAATATGATATGATTCTACCTTCCAAGGCAACGCCGTACCATAGACCGTCTGCTACCGTTCGGCATAAGTGCACATGCCGACGTTTGTTCAATTTCGTCTGTAGTCAATTCCAGCAAGCCATGCATGTGGTTTACAGCCATCAATGGGCCCAACCAGCCGAGCACTGGAGTGTCTGTGAGATGGCTAGGCAAAGACGATCGTCTCAGTAGATACACTCTGCCATTTTATCCACCCGCCACTAGTATTGCTGTTGCTGCTTATCAGGGTTGTAATCTATTGCTACATTGCCGCATCTGCAGGAACAAGCAATCGTCTTCCGCCCTCACCGTTGTGCCTTGTTGTCTCCTTCCTCGAAACAGTAGACGAACCACCGTCCTCTTTGGTCTTCTATGAGCCACTAAAAGGACTGTCGACATCGGACCCGGAGCTTATTTCTCTCCAAGGCAAACCGTCAGCGTTGTACTACTTGCTCGCTAATCTTCCCAAAAAGAAAGAACGAAGCATTTAGAATGAACCGTCCCGCAGATAGTCCGCTTTGGTGATATGAAGACAAAAACCAATTATCACCAATACCACATGTATACACGCAGACACATGTGAAATATATCTGCAGGAGTTGCAATATGGCCTGTATTGCAACCTCCCACGTAAACCAGTGTCTGGTATCCCCACCTCCTCTTGTAATGCAACATGGATATGTAAAATAGCGTGGTGATAAGGCGGTGAGGATAGAAACAGGGTTTTTTAATCTCGCTTTATGCTGGTGTTACATTGTTACATGAATTGAGTGCGTTGCATTTTATCAAGAAGAATTTAACCTAGAAGGTACCGACCACCTAACATGAAAGCCGAGTTAGGGTTATACGGTATAAGTAGGGTTATATTCTAAAGCTTTTGAAAAGTGCGTCTTTTGACACAAATTGGTGATGACTGAACAAGATATATCTCGGTACGTCATTATCTTGCGGCAATAACAATGCTGAAACCGAGTTAGCGTGCACATCAAAGCAGGTACTACTGTAGGAAGAACATCTTTGAACGATTGGTCGAGGCACAGCAGACAAATAAGGGTGAGAATGACGACTCCGCCATTACGATGATCTCGACAGATCTGTGTGAACTAAACATATACATAGACGGCACAAGTGCGTGTCCATCCATCGTTGCCAAGGACTTGAATTTGCTCTGCCTTGCTACTAGTACGATTGCGTCCCCACTAACAACAAGACAAAAGAACCTGTTTGGTATTTGTCGCGCGGGGGGGCGTGTTGGTAGTTTGAGATAGCAAGATGGTAGCATTTACGAGTTTATCCACAGTTTTGGCAGCGATCGAGGCAGAGAGATAGTTGATTAGGAAACTTGAAGGAAAAGCCACATGGTCTGCTATGTCTGTGTACTAATACCGCCTGGTGTACGTTGTGTTGGCATAGGAAATAACACTGAAAGAGCAGCATTGCACTGACGAAGCACAGGCTAAAACTGGATAGAGGGTCATGATGAGCGAGCACATACTATACAATATGGCACGGCCAATTAAGTCAAAGAAGAAGAAAAACTGAAAAGGTATAGACTGACTGTGCAGTGGCCTTTTAGTGATAGGATGAAAAAAAGAAAGAAATCTATATGAGATCAGACTGGTTGGCCGACAATTCTGTCATTACATGTATAACATAGTAGTAGTAGTTATCTGCCAAGTCTTATAGTGTTATTGTGGATTCCGATGTCAAGCAAAAAAGTATCAGAAGACAAAAGGGCTTGGCTTACTAGCCTAGTACTGTAGACATATTATCACACACTGTACTAGTCATATGTAATATTTAAGAAATTTCGTCGTAAGTGCTGTTCTTTCATGGGCGATGATGTGCTATAATGAAGTCAAAGCTGGCTACTTTTTATTTTTATTTTAATTCATTAATCTTATGGAGCTATAGAGCTATGAAGTTGTTAAAGCTGGTTACTATATCATAGCACTGTCGAGCAATGCCAATGTTCGTAGTCGACTAGGTTGGCTTTGTTTTCAACTATATTATTTACTTCTTAAGCATACTGATGTTTTACGTATTTGGCTTATAAAAAGTGGTTTCCCTAAAAGATCAATAGTTAAAGGGATGTGGGCGGAGCTCGAGTACGGCCCCAAAAAATAAAATAGAATAGAACAGACTGGGGTTCTTTGGACAATTCGGAGGAGTTTAAAGAAAGATAATGTCTCATTCTGTTTGTATAAGAGTGACAATTAGGTAGGCTCAGCAGCCACCGTACGACATTTTGGGAGTGGCTGACTTCACCATGTGTGGCTATCTAGCATTTATGGGGCCTGGTTTATAAGTTGCAATTATACAGGCTAACGACCTATCAACGACTTTGAGATAATGTCATGTCTACCATAACCCTTGACATCCAGAGTATGTTTACTCCTTTTACGCTATCTTCCAAACATTCAACTGCTGCCTTGCTATATCACATAATACATACGTATATACTTTGACGTTGCTACGAGGATGTAATCTGCCACGACTCGAATCTGGGCCAAGACTCCGGTCGACTGACCATTGCTCTTATCCCCGTATATGAGCCTATAATACCAATCTACCAGTGATACTAATAAGTAATATCCCAGGAGAGATATATGTCGTATCAGAATGGATCTCTTAGCACCATCCACATATAAGGTGTGTAGTAACGGTCTGTATCAATGTCGTGTTGGAGTCTGTTTTGGGTAACTGGACAGTATCAGTTCGTGTTTCTGCAAACCGAATAAATGTTTTTACCCTTTTGGGAAACACATCAGGGTATATATTTCTTAATCTGAAAGGGGAGAAGAGTATCCGTAGGCTGTACGTAAAGAGAATCAACCCATGGTATCGCGTTGCCATCGAGTTGTTTCTTGTTCCGTGGGGAATATTCTGGACAGCAAGCAAGCAAGCTCTAGATCAAAGGACGAAGGAGGCATATTGCCATTCATGTTTTCCAAGTAAGGACAGGGAGGGGAATCAAATTTCGTGGGTGCCCCTCTCTCTATTGCAATGGAAAAAGAGCCTGGCACGTTGCTTTGTAATATTACGGAATTTCAAGGAGCCAAATAAAACGATTGCAACTGCAACAGAGAGAGTGATGGTGTAGGGAGAGATAGAGATTGCATATTCAGTACGATAGAGGGTAGCATGCCACTTGATTGAAGCATATTTCTGTTAATTTTACTGATGTATCCGTCTATCGAAGAAAGAGGAGCATCTTACTTTCAGTTACCGACTTGGTTTCCGACTTGAGAAGCTATAGCACAAGTTCCATAATAAGTAATATTCTTCGTATGCAGCTAAAATTTGCCGACCTATGTAGCCACAGAAGGAACCCATAATCATGGCGAGGCAAGATCACCAAGTGCCTGAGCTCTCTTTCCTTCATTATATTTCTTTATTTGTTGAACCTACAGTTCCGGCTTCTCAGGACACCCTTGTCTACTCCTAGCAACTATGCCAATAGAACTGAGTCCGGCACCAAGACTGTGGGTCGTTGAGAACGGTGAGAAGAGTCGGAGAATGAGTCCAGTGCACCGGTTCCTAAGTAAACCGCCGTGATCCGCAGCTGCCACAATGAATCAAAGACCAATGGAGGGATCTTGACTTGACTTACACGAAGTGATTTGCTCGGATAGCATGGCAAAAACTAACCAATTACAGTATAGCAAAGATTGTGGCACCTGACAAGTCCTGGACTGACACTTGAGCAGCAGGAAACCTGCATAAACTGACAAAGGCTGCCAGTCAGAAAAACAATAGTCTTCTGTTCTCCTTTGTATTGGAACAAAGCAAGTCAATGCATAATAACGCAACCTGATAGATTCTCCTGCCGATGAACGCGGCGTTGGCTGCAGGGAACATCGGCATTTACAGCAGTTCGAACACCGTTGATCCAGCATCTTGTAAAGCCGGCTTACGGGTTCTGGCTTGCAGTTCTCTTTTCATCTAATACAAGAATACCTGGGAGAGGCCTTTTGTCCCCCTTCCTTGCCCACCCCCTCACTTCTCTAATCTTCTCCGTCGAGTTTTATGCCTCGTAAAAATGCAGAGAAACTTGAAACAACAGGCTATCAGGACTAGATCTTTGGGCTAGATCTCGGTATAAGCGAATTTGATTCCACTGCGAATACACACTTGACGGTTGCTACAAAACGTAGGAACAAGATGATAATAAAAAAGACTCAGAATCATGATGCTACTGGGATCCCCCGTAAAGTCAGCGTTCCCACAGACATTTGCAGGCGTGGAGTGCCTTGTCCGGGGTAAACTGTGGCTGAGCACTTGAATACTGTTCTGCTCATTAGCTATATTGCCACTGTTGCCATTTCTCACCAATCATTGAGGTAGTAGTATCTCATGGTAACAAGTATAATAACAGATCATACAAGATGGTCGGTGTCTGGCTTCGGAACTACGATTCAATGGATTCCGGGTGGCCAGCCTTGTCTATAAGTATTGTGCTAGTACCAGCAGATGCCATGCTGTAAGACGAAGAGAAGAAGAGAAAACTTGTGGTAGCATTCGCAGTCTTGTAAGAACCCGTGGAAGACCAAAAGATGTCTTTGTTCCTTCCCCTAAAACCTTCACATACTACTTTGTTGCTGCTACCAACTTGGCTGGGGCACACAGATGAACAGGAACTGGGGAACAAGCACAACTTTCCTGTGATATTCATGTATTGCTTCTTCCCTGAAAAGCCGCGCCAGCCAGAAACTGGCCCAGACGTGATTTCCTTGAAAACATTAAAAAAGAAATCATCGTCACAATGTCAAGGGAGAGCTTGGTGAGTTTCCCAACTTGGTAAAAACCTAGACAGGAAAAAAAAAAAAAAAAAGTATGACAAGTAAAAAACAACATGGTGCAAAGGTTTGTTGAAATGAAAATATGCTGGAAACAAGGGAGGAAATAGTGATGAGACATAGAAAAACCTTATAGTGCCCCGTTCACCTGGCCACTCGACTGCTGGAGTGTCGTTTGCTTCAGTTGCCCCAAGCTTCTAATAATTATATTTCATTACTATGGTATAATATATACATGTCTCTGTGGTTCCCTAGGACTAGCAGTTGAGCCAGGCACGCGGATGTCATCGATACCGAAAACTATAGTCATAGTCATACCAAGGGAATCCTCGTTTAGTAGTACTAATGGCTGAAATGTTTCGTAGCTTAGAAGTTGACAGTTTGTATGGACAAGCCATGTCATGAGATAGCAGCCAGTCTGCGATAAGCCACGCTCTGAGTGAAAGAGGCTGAGGCCCAGGACTAAGAAAATATATTTGTTTTCGAGCTTTGTTTTGACAGCGACAATACTACTCTTCTTGCTGCTGTTTATGGTGATAGCTATAGTGTATTATATGTATATCTGTCAAACACATACGTATATCTGCAGCTATTAGTAGCGCCAAGCTACGATCAAACCTGCGTCTTCGGTCTTTGCGCGAACATCGATATACCGAAACATCGAACACCAAAGTATACGTCTCACATAGCCTGGAAATTAAGATAAGAAAAGATCAAAGAAAAAGCCTCAGCAGATACCGACGTTTTTGCGATTCTGTTACAGATTCAAAGTAGCTACGAGAGCTTTCACGATGCTCATCTATATGATATGGCCTTATTAGAAGAAACTTCCCGAAGAAGCAAGATGGTACAACTAATAATAGTAGCTGTGCAGATCCCAGCTGCCTATTCAAGCCATTGACCAATCTCGATATATGCCATAAAGCGAACAAGACAATAAGAGTAAACGAGCAATCTTCAACGATTATTTTTAATAGGATATAGTTAGTCACTTTTCTCGTCTAGAAAAATACATATCGTGGTAGCCAACAAAAGATAAAAGGATAATAATAATAATAATAAAAGCTCAAGGAACTAGGCGTTGCAGATATCTTGGAGAATTTCTCCGGTAGACCACAAAGACCTTTGTCTCTGCCCGCTCCGCCTCCCGGTAACACTAAACCAAATTAGTAGGAAGAACAAGATCAACAAAACACTGCAAAAAGTCAAGCAAACGAGCTATAAGCATCTACCCGTGCATATATAGTGGTCATTGCTCGAAATCGGGCAATTCATTGTCGTAACTCGATCTCTTACCCCGACATGTGTGTGAATAATGAGCTGTATAGATAGACGCTTACGAATGTATTATTCGGCAGATGTTTATGGACAAAAGATGCTGCAGGCACAGCATTGCCAAAGAAAACAGAGAAAAATCCCGATAGATATTCCCCATTGTGTGGACTACGCCAACACCGACCGATTTGGGTTATAAGATACCTGTAGTCAGATGGTAGCTCTAAAGGCACTTCCAACCTCTATCCAACTATATGCTACGAACAAGCCAACTTTGGGCCAAAGTTTACGTTTATTCTGCTCTTATGGAGTGTGTTTTCTTCTCTGGGTCCGGCAGACCCTTCACGATATCAAGACTGTGATATACGATGCAAGCTTGTCGTCTCCCTTTCTTTGGCTTTTTTATGTTCTCAAGTTTTACACGCTGAATCCCTGACTGGCCTAGAAAAATAAAAGTTGATAGTGGCTTGTGATGACCTAAATGTTTATACAAATCCTTGCTCCCCTACCAATACATGGTAGGTTTTCTTTTTCTTGACATCTATGTATTTTGGTCAAAAACAGGCCATATCTTCGTGTCATATATTATACTACTACTTTTAGGCATACCCCTTTCCAATGCGCTTCCCCGGTGCCTTCAATATCAGAGTTAAAGCTTCAACATAGTAGAGTACATCACCGCCCCTTTTAGTTGAGATGCCGTCTTCAAAAAAAAAAGAAAAAAATTAAAACCCGACAGGGCCGGCGTTTGACTCGTCTAATATAAGCTGGTGCAACCATACTTCTAATGGCGTGACGACTTTCGGCCATATACATATTTGGAGTTGACAGCTTTAACCGTATCGGCCATTGGTCGAATATCTAGCCGGAAGATTCTCCAGCTGCATGTGAACACTGGAGAAGAATACCAGGGGGGGGGCCGAGAGACTGATGTAAGCCGTCTCGGTCTTCTTTAGCTATGTAGTTGTATATGTATACCAACCAAACAAAATAAGAATATTCCACACGGTTTAGTATTAGCGTGTCTGTTTCCGGGCTCTTCCTTCAAAAGACCAAGACATGCATGTGACGTAGCCTCAGATGTTGGAAGAAACATGTATAGTCACGGATTCTAGAAATTAATCACCTTATCACTATCACATCCGTACGTATTAACTAGCTTTTCGGTTATTAAGCATGGAAAACATGCAGGCTATTATATAGAGATATAAGTCACCCAACGACAAGCCGGCAGTACTAACGTCGTATACAGGGGCGCAAAACTTGAAAGTACTACCTCTACCATAGTTTAGGGGAAGATTAAAACAAGTATGAAAGAGAAACTAGCGGGAATAGCATGCCCACTTGGTCAGTGAATCTCTTCTTTACAGTATGGAATCGTCTCGTTAACATGCCGTTGTCTTCAAGCCTAGACCAACACCGAGGTTGAGAATCGAAAAGCTAAGCTAAAGTGGCTATGAGATCGCCGGGCTTGAGCACTGCCTGACCGACCTCACAGACATTTCCCGTTTATCGAGTAACCCTATCTCACTTCCTTTCTTTCCTTTTCTCCTCACCAGATGTCTTTCCCCTACTGGTACAAAATTCATGCCCCCCTTACTCAAGCTATTACGGTAGCATCAAGACCAAATTGTCGCCCATGTGTTTACGATTACTGTTTTTTGGGTTATCATCACTGTCGCAAAAAAGATGATAGTGGTGATTAAAGCAGGACTGGCACAACCCAACAAACATCACGCGTATACCAAGGAGAAAGTGATAGACGGACGTAATCGGCCGAAATTACTGGATATCCCACATAGAAAGTCGCTGCATGCTAAGGCGGCTTGTTTGCGAGTCAATCATGCTGAGACACACCTGAAGTGTCACATCCTAGTGTGGCGACTTGCCTCTGTTTTTGTCTATGTTTTTTCTTTTCTTTTCTGGTGCGTGGCCCGAAAAAGACAGAGTTGTGTTTGTCACTGGCTGGCCCCGTTGACAGGGCTACCTTTGAGTGGGCAGTGTGACGATGGTGTGATATGGTACTCTGTAAGAGTTCTGATGCATGCAATTTACCAGCAAGAGGAGAAAAAGCGAGAAGAAGCATGCTGCTTAAAAACAGCACCTGTGTGGGCTGAGATTGGGATATGCAGGACGGTGCCAGTACTGCTACTTCAAGCCAACCGACCTCGAATAGAGAACGGAGCTTACATAAGATAGCAACGCTACGGCCGTCCGCTTGCATGAAGATGCAGGTGCTACGGCACAATACATTGCGATTTAGGAAATATACCAGCATCGGTGGACCCCATTCTTCAACTTCAATCTAAACGAAACTTGTTTCACGCGGACTTGTCGATGTGATCTTTCATGTACACCGAGACCGAGAGGCCTTTTCCTTGCCACTCTGCCACTGTTACTGCTGCCTTTGCTGATTATGCCTGTGCTGGAATGTATCTTGTGTCAATGTCCGTGGGCCTATACGTAAATGGCCCGGAGACTCATCGATCAGGTAGTGTTCTGCTCAAGTACAACGTCACATGTGGACGGTGGCTAGGGAACAGACGTTGTTTGTAGTCTTATATACACATGTACTTGCCTTGGGTATTCGCTGGTCCTACTCACTTCACCTCTATAGCCGGATGTCGTTTCCGGACACGGTGACAAGCTGCCAGCCAAAGACTTGCTTGGACTTGCTGTGTGAGAGTTGGAGAGCCCTCTTGTCAGTCATCTCAAGAATAAATGTGTCACATCAGAGATAAAGAGCGCGGATATCCCGTCAACCGGCCGTAGTGTAGTGTAAAACCCGGGAATGGCAACTATATGTGACAGTATCAGCGCTTTCTCCTGATTTGAATGGTTAGAAGGAAACGCAAAAGAAAGAAAAGTCCCCTTAGCTACGACATTCTGGTCTGTCTCCCAGATATCATGTTCTCGTCAGACAGGACCCTCGCTTGCCCAATTCCTGATAAGAGAAGAGAAACTTCGATAATGGGCCAAACCAAGTCCATCCGGGAATATCGTATTTCAGCGCGTACTCGAGTTTGTTTGTTTGGGTCACACTAGTCACGTTCAATGCTCTTCATATCTGGGCTATATTATAAGTATATCCCTGGAGAATGAGAACCAAGCCAAGACAACCCACCGGTCCGACAGACCAAGTATGAATACTAGGCTCTACCCGTTGCGTCGGGCAGGCAAAGGGCTAGTGACATTACTTAGCGGTGCTTGTTGGTAACAATATTCTTAGTATTAGTAATATTCCGAGACCTGTGTCTTGTTTCTTTTTTTTTCTTTTTTCCATTGCCTCTTTATGCAGCGGCCAGCCGGATAGTCTCCCGTCTGGCTCCTTAGAGACACCTCTGTATACGACGCTATCTAGGCTACGATTAGTAGCTTTGTATTGAAAACAGAAACATATGCCCCCGTTGTGAAAGTACATGCTGAAGATGTGTTTTTTTTCTTTTTCCATTCCTACTCCTATGCGAAAAAAAGAAAGAAAAAAGAAAAAAAGAAAATTGCCGCGAGATGTTTTCACTTGGAAATCATGCCACAGCGGTGGGCACATTTGGGAGCCCCCTCAACCAAAAGTGCCTCATTGACTCTTTTTAGGCAAGTAAATTGTATCCGCGTGGTAGTTAAACAGGCCGTCGGGTTCTTTATTTGTCGGGCACTGCTTACTATTCAGTCTACTAGCATGGCTAGCTACGTAGTTTTGCTGTAGCCGAATAGGACCACGCAACTGAGAGATATATAGGAAACTAAAGAAGTCGGGAGACGAACAGCATTACAGCCAGATACAGAATGTAGCTCGACTCGGCCAGCTCGACCGGACGGTATAGAACTCAGTGCAGACAAAGGCAAGATGCTCCTCCAGTACTGTCCATTCGCTCTATGGCCGTGATACGCCCCGAGTGCCTTATTTGCTTCAGTATGACTGCTAGACGAATGTTTAGTGCGGGAACATGCAAGTCTTGTCTCGCTGATTTCCTGTCGTGATGTTGCATATATAATCATTTACTAAGTTCGATAGCCACTCCAGTTCGCCTCTCTTATCCTGGTCAACCGTGTCGCCGTTGTCGATGTCTCTTCTCGAGGCCGTTTTGAGGAGTCTTCTTGTATACTGACAAGATATCATGTACATCTTGTTCGGTCATTGTGGGATCCTTAGTCTTCATATCCTGCTATAATAAACATACCCCCTGTGTCCTTGAATGTGGACTCTCGGTCTCTGACCCTAGACTTTTCTTTTGCTTTTCTTTGTAAATGTAAAGACCCTGTCATCTGGTTACAGGGTTATTCTTTCTTTTTTTCTTTTTTGGCTTTACCAAGGGGCGTCTTGAAAACGAAAAGCAGACTAGCCTGATTGGGCCACCACCTTTGTATTATTTTCTTTGTCAAGCAATTCTTTTCTTTTCCCTTTTAGGCTTCAGTCCTCTTTGGGCAGTAGTCAAGGGTCTGTCCTGGCTCATCTTCCAACTAACTAAAGGCAGTAGCAAATCTCCATCCAGACAGGTAGGAAGACATCGTCTTGACTGACTGGCTGGCTTTCTAAGCCATTCTTGTAGGAACACTTTGTCAGGCCGGTAATCTTGGAATCTTTCAATATAGACAGCGGCCTGAGTGACGGCCCAAGATATCTTGGCCGGCTTTCATTCGCCCAATTATCTTGATACAAAATACCTGTTCTCGTTAGTCTATAATCAAGTATACACATATGTATTTTGATCTGCAGACATTCCCCATCAAATAGTACGAGAATGGCTTCCGGGCAATATACTTGCATTTAGTACAGCCTGCAAGACACGGTATTAATTCCACATTAGTGCGCCGTAAACTCGTTAGACTGCGGCCCAGTATTCTACTGAGCCTTTCTGGTTCACTTGCCGCACTGCTATTCGCACCGATTCTTGCTGGAACTGCCCAGCACTGCATCCTGTTAGCAGCGTTACTTGGTACATCTGGCGCAGCCACTGTCCCATTACTCCATTCTGCAGTCTGTTGCAAGGCCGTCTGCATCCGTCTGATTGCCTGGAGGAGTCCTCCTAGCCTAGTCGGGGCCTGATGTGAGAACTTCCTTTGTAGCCTCCAGTCTTCGTTTTGACACTGGTGAAGCAACATTGCAGCAGCTGGCACCACAAGTAAGCCGGCAATACCATAGTGATACTCGACGGCATTTGGTGGTATGTGTGCATCTTAAGCTTTCCAGGCTGCTCATTTAACCTTTTATTCGTGCGGTTGGTCGGTTGCCATATTGGCGCGAGCTTCATGGCTTTGGCTATTGCTTGCCGCTCTTTAAAACTCCGCCGTAGCTATTGCTTTCCTGAACGTGGCTATACAGTGTCCTTTTGGCAATACCTGAAGTTTCTGATCCTCCTTACTGCAATGCACTATAATATGCTATGATATACTATACCGAGTTGCCTGGGGCATAGCTTCTCGCCAGAATACGGAAAGACGGACAATATTTCCAGACCGCTTGTGCAATATGGCCACTGCTTTTCTTTTTTTTCATGTCAGCGTCCTTTGGCCTATCTTGACCTCCTGAATGTAGAAGCTGGTAGGGACTACAGTTGCATAACTACGGCAAATACCAATATGTATATAATTGCACAAGCGAGATCAAACGATGCTCGAATCGACGGCCGACCTCATGCAACGTCCGTTGCAGTGGCTTGGTCCCTATGACCCAAGGCCCCAGGGCCATCGTATCGGTAACTCAAGAGACCAACAGCGGTACTCTATGTTCCGTTAGACCCTTTGCTTGCAGCATCTATTTCCAGAAGCCAAAAGTAGAGAACTGGCTGGTAGTATTGTTGATGAGTGAGTATGTATCCCCATGCTATAACAATAACAATAACGATACTAATAGCACAACCTTCCCTCGGGGGGGGGGGGGGGGGTACCATTGAGTTTACAGTACCTCACCCTCCGTCCATAACAGACGGATTTTTCCCCTTCGTCGTGGGCTTTTTAAGAGCGGCCGGCACATCTTCCCAATGCTGCCGTCCATTCCCGTTTTCTTTTTCGACACTTGTCGTTTTCGAGGCACCGAGTCGTGAGGCCTTGAGCCCGACTTTTCAGGGATGTTCTCACCGACAATTGCCTCCCCATCCGCGATCGCCGGTCTCCCGAGTCACTTCCACCTCCAAGCTTAGGGAGACACACTCACACCCGACGGGCAATCTCTTTGGAGGCTCCGATTGCCCAACCCGCGGCGCGGGAGTCTTGTCGCGGTACAGCGCCCTCCAAAGCCAACACAGGCCTAACCAGCCTACACTGTCAGCAGTGCCAATCCTTTGTTTTTCCTAGTTCAACAGTCAGCATGTCCCCGCCGGGAGGGGAGAAAGTCGATCGACCTTAAGTCACGGCCTATCCGCATGACTATATAATATACACAATACAATACGATACGATACTAACAGCATACATCAATGCTAATACTATCACTGGGAGGCTATATTATGAGAGAATTTGCGTTGTAGTAATGCACAACCATCAAGTCGCGCCGTGGTGTATGGATATGTAAGGCAATGCATGTATGAACATACTACTGTAGGCCGACGCTTTGTAGACACACATATCGATGTACATGTGTACATACATACATACATACATTACATGGCATACATTGATGCAGGCTGAACCTAGAGAACGTGTACTAATCACACCGCAATCACCAACCATCCCACGTAGTCGGTGAGATACGACCCGTTGCCATGGCCACTCTGAGTGTTCCTTCGTCACTAAAGGCATTTGCCCATAAGGCGGTCTGTACGTAAGCAATAGCGTCTGGAACTCGGCTTTCTCCTGTTGGTCTTCTGTTTTGCCGATGTCGACATCACAAGGCCCATTTATGTTCTAGCTCTGAGGACTCCGATGTCGTAGGAGCAGCTGTAAAGACTACCAAGCTGAGTTACACGGCGTAATATATCCTGAGAAGCTAGAGTCTAGACACAGACTCAGCCATGGACTACACCGTCATAGCAGATTTGAGAGTAATACAGCAATGTCTTGATCTCTGGTTATCTTCGGGGTTTCTCAGAATTCGGGTCCATCTTTGGTGTGCCGTACGGTTGCACAAGGCAAAACTAATGCCGGCAGCCTGTTCCCGACTTGAGTAGAATTTTCATACAGCAATTCATTGAGCAGCAGCATCTCAAAGCAAAAACTAGCTCAATAAACGCCCTGCCTTACAGATCCTCAAAAGCAATCCCCGTCGTAAACATACATAGATCACAAACAACCAATACGGGCATAGCCATTTCTCACCGTCTACTCAATATAGTACATGGTATATGCCCGCCCTCATCACCATGCAGATGCAGATAGGCTCCTGCCAGTTGGCAGATCACATTTTGGGCTTCTGCCCGTAGCCTATCAGTGGTAGAAGCACTCCGACGAAAGAATGGGGGATGGTCTTTTTCTCCATCTCCTCCTCCCCTCCCCCCCCAGGATTTACTCCTGCAGCTTCGTCATCAAGCTCCCCTCCTCGCCGATATATGGCCCAGCCCACAGACAATGTTTTCAGAGTTCTAGACACGGTCAGATATGTTCTATCGGGGCCCGCTCCACTGCCAAATCTTCACCTGATGACCGCCTCGTTGTCTTTATGCCGTGCTAGTATCTCTCGAGGGATTTTGCTACCGCCGTTACCATCTTCTGTCTGTCATCATTCCACTGCCAACACATCGGCTAAAAGCCCACTTGTTTTTATTACAAGCAGATGCTGCAGACGGATCTTGCATGCAGTGCTGCTACTGCAACTACTGTTACTATTATTACTACCAACTAGTTGTATGTTACTACTACATTACCGCCTTTATTGATATCGCGGGTTTGCGTATCTATATACCTGTTGATTTGGAGAATACCCAAGATCCATGGAAGTCACCCCGCAACTGCAATTCTTCGTTCTATTGAAATGTGGAATCCGGATGGGAGGCGTGGTATTGCTTTTGCTTATGCATGTCGCTTGGGGAAGGAATGCATGAGTAGTATCTGTACTGAGAACTGATTGGCTACCAGATATACCGCACAATGCAATGCTATAGATCTCTTCCAAGATTCTTGAAAAAAAAAAGAACATTGGTCTTGATCAATCACTAAGTGTGTGGGTGAGAATCATCACGGACTTCGTTAGCTAGCCTGCCTCTTACCTAGTCTACGAGCTTCTCTGTGCAACCACAACACTTGTGATTACGCTGTTTTTGAGAAGTAATTCGGGCTCTAAATCCCAGTCTATGTGTCTAGAAATCCAAGGCATTGCAACACCAAGACTTGGCTATGTCGTATATCTGCCGCTGACGAAGTTGTTGGCAACTTGTCTTAGATAGCCAGTTTGTGTGACCTCATAGTTCGAGTTGGAGGAGTGTACATGTATGTAGCATCTACCAACGCAGTAGCAAGCGATGATGATCTATTAAAATTGAAATTCATAAGCTATCCCTATATAACAGTATAAAAACCTATGAGCACAGTCTAATCCCCGAGAACTACTCCTCTGCTAGCCAACAAATCATAATGATTTCCTCGGCCACTATAGCTTTGTAGTCCATAGTACCAACCCTGCGCTCCTGGTGAAGATATAATAAGGCTTTACATACAACGCTACCTTACATTGCACCAGCTTATCTTTATTGACCGCCGAAACCTACAGTGCGGTACGGGACTCTGTCCGACAAACAGCTGGGCTATACATCTACTATAGTACAGATCCTGCCTGATACCCCCGGTATGTGCGCCCGATATCACACTTCGTGTCCTGTTCTCTCCTTGCTGATAAACACTTGCTCGCAGCTGAATGTGTCGATAGCCAAAGAAACAGCTTGTCGATGTCTGTGAAACTCGCATACGATTAAGGCTATGAAGTTGAGACTATAAATTCAAAGCAAAATGACACCTACTTGTAGTCGAAAGTTCTGCACTGAAGTTTCTCTGCCAAGTGCTGAGGATGTTTTCAGCTGGGAAATGTGATCTTTTTTTTGTATCCGCTATAAATGTCGCCGTCTCTTTTTCTATATTAGCAAAACGGTTCTCAAAGCAGAAGAGCTTACACATTTCTTAACGCCGAGTGCCCATCTATATCATATAGTCATTAATCACAAACGAACGGTACTGGCTCTATCTGCTGTAGCACCGCTTTTTTCACAACGCAATCGTGTTTATGTATAGTACCATACTAGGTAGCTTTATTGTGTCGTTTTTCTTTTTCTTTTTCACTTCGCCTCTTCAGGCGGGTGAGAGACTTTAGTGGCTTGGTGATCTACAGACAGTACAGGTGACTACAGGTAGAATAAAATAGAGACCTGAGTACTATGCCCGAACAGGCAAAGAAATCAGCATATCCAAAAGACACAATTACTTATGTGCTTACAACCAAGGCCGAGGCGAACTAGGCCTATAGATAATAGTAGCTGTTAATAGCCATCCTCCAAAGATAATTCAATACTATGACGAAGCATGGTAAAAAATGACCGATATCGATTCTTTCGGTTGGATAGAATGCCATGATTTGATACGACAAGCCTCGTCAATGCAATAGTATGGGATGCCATAAGAGTCCTTTCCTTCACTATCAGTTCGTAATGCCGTTAGAGAAGATCATGTTCCTCATGATGTGATGGGGGGGCGAAACTACTATACAGAACCTATCTTCTGTTCGTCTTTTTCGGTGATGTATTGTGATAGAGGTGATAAGGACGTAGGCCATTATCACACCACCCCCCCCCTCGCCCTGGACAGCTGAATGAAAGAGACCCATGGTGCCAGCAACTGTTTTTGTTACACCTGATGAAAATATAAACGTTTTGAACAGATGCTTTATAGAGACCTGTCTGATACTCAATCCGTACATATCTTGCGCCTTACAGCCAAGTTGATCTTCTCATCAGTAACTATGTACATGTCCTATCCATAATTTAGCTTCAGCTCTACGGAGACTCTGTGCTATGGTATCAATTACGAACGCTATCCGGATTATAGCAGACGCCAAGCTTTGCTTTGGAATACTCTGCTTTATCTTATTACCACACTCAAGCGTTATAAGCTTCTGTGTCAATGGCCTAACGCTCTTTCTTTTATGTTTATCAGGCTTTGATTTGTTTCCTGCAGGAAGCCTACCGCCTCTTTTTTCCCGTGTATGATGGGTACATGTAAAATCACTAGTTTCTCAATATAGCGCCGAAAACGGCAGTCAAGAGAGCCACGGCGGACAATTTGTCACCAACATTTTCAGCTTTTTTGCTTATATAGAACAGTTCTTGTGTAATATAGCATATATACACTAGGAAGTATGTTAGTGGCCATCTACTGTCTCGGTGAGGCTCATCCATTATCATAATATACTTGGACTTACAACCATATCCATGGGCTCTCTAGCACGTATCGTTTATTCTCTTTTCACGGGCTTTAGGCAAGAAGCTAACTATATAGCATTCCAAATTTTACACCTTTAAAGCACTGAGTTCCACCGCATACTACTGTCCATGCATGTGTGTGCCAAGCTATATTATACAATCTTATATGATCAGCCAGCCTTAAAACATACTCAATCTGTGTATTTCCCAAACGAGTAGCTTCAAGAATAGGAAACAATATTTATGAGCTTGAGAATGGAAAGATTTTATAGGTCAAAAGCAAGATAAAATGCCTACAGGGTGGAGAAGGGCGAACAAATATGTACATACAAATATAGGCTGGCTGCATATCCCCAAGGTATCAATAAGAATTCTATAAAAAAAGGATGGGTTGTTGCATGAGCTGCTTTCCATCTATCCTAAATTTGCCGTTTTGGTATGGATTTTATCTAGCTTCTTAGTGGATAATCAAATTAGCGTGGCTGACTGCATTCTATGAACCATCTTCGTCTTATTTTCACGGTTAAAGATACTAGCTGCCCAATTATTACATCTAGAATCTATGTCATGGTTTCAATGATGAAATCAGCACCTCGAATCTTCGACCATTAAGCACCAAATCATCAGAAAAAGAAAAAGAGCCCATTTGCACGGTTTGAAACACGAGAGAACCCGTTAACAGCATACATGCCACGGACTTAATGATACATACAGACCCCAATGATACAAACGTATTTGTGTAAAGCCATCCCCTGCTAGAATTGTCTCAATATCTGTAATCTCAACTTGAAGGGAGTCTCTCAAAGTTATTTTTCCGCTATTGGGGTGTGTTGATGAAGTTAAAGCCTTCTTTAGTATGATCTCCACCGTATAAACATGTCACACTTCCTTTATCTTGAACTGCCCCAACAGTTGGGAATTACTACATATAGCCTCATGGAACTAGAATGAACAGGCTCGTTCACTAGTCTAAATCAAGCCCTCGTTCGATAAACCTTCAACCAGACAGTTGGGAGATCTTTGTTAGTATGTTTTTATGCCACACAATTGTCGAATGGCTGGTCCTTGTTCTATATTCCTGATATGGAGATCATCGAGAGCAACTACATTAGCGAGAAACTACTATTACTATCCAGCACCCGAGGATGAGGATGATTTTGTAAGCCTTGCCCTTTACCGCAATACATTCTGATAGCTCATTTACTCTCTTTATCATCTGCCGCCTACGTAAAGAGACACGTATTTAGGCAATATTTCCTTTTTTTCGATTCTTCAAACTAAGTAAATGCATGAGGCAAGTTTACCGGCAGCTCCTATAAACTTACGACTTACCGTTGTTATACTCGTCCATCAATACACGATATAAACCACGTTAATATTAGCAAACATAGCGCCTGCTGATCTTCCACGCAGACGAGCTCGGCTACGCAACCGAGAATCGAAGTCTGTAGACGATATGTCCATCGTGCTTGCAGCTGCGAGGATTAGTTGACAACGTGATGTGTCTGGAGTAGATAGGAAAGATGATATTGCTGAACGGAGTTATGGGATCGATATTCCGGAGCTTGAGTCAATCAGTCGGTACTGCCTACACAGCTATACTAGTGATTTACCAAGTATATACATACACCCTACCCTAAGAGCTATATGTATGTACATATATCTGTACATATGACTTCTGATGGCATGGGGGTGGTCTCCAATGTCGTAGATTGACTGTAGATATGATTCATTCAGGATTCCCGGGGAAATAATTGTTAGACCACACATCCCCTATTTTGTATCTTGCTGCCCTTTTCGACATGTCGTGACAACAGAAAGAAAAGAAAATCTGCAGCAACTAGTAATATGTACGTCTTCATAGCACTAGTACTTGCTATCCCCAGGAAAAAGAAAAAGAAATATAAAGAAATAGTCTCAGTTGGCGTGATTCATCTTGCTTTACCAGCCGCCGGGCATAGCCCCCCCCCCTTCTGAAGATTGTTTTAACGATGCCATTTTTGCTTCCATACTTCCTTTTTCTGCCTGAGGGGTTTTGTCTGTTATTTGGTTGAAACATCCCATCTCAAGTCTTGAATATGGCCTCAGCGGCTATTCGACCCTATCTAGGAAGCTCTTAGGATACAAAATCCTAGACGTAGCTGTACGTTGGAAACAATGCTTTCATTCCAAATCGCTCGCGCACGTAACTACTTATGAGATCTCACTGTCCGTGATCTTTCAACCTTAATATTACTATCATAGTTCCGCTAAATAAAGCTTAGACTAAAATGTCTGTTCATAATAGTCTAAGTTAGATACTACGAACTAAGAACCGATAGAAGAATAATGAGGAGGAAAAACGCCAAGAAGGACTTCGCCGTGATCCTCTCCGCAAGGAATCGAGTTTTTGGCCATGTCAATAAAGCTTCTGATTTTGGTTCGGAAAGTGGCGGCGGATCCCACGAGGCAACCCTATTTTTCAGAAAAAAATGCGTCTTTTTCCTTATTCAAGGAATACCCCGGCTCGACTTTTTACCTCGACGTATCGGATATAGTAGAACTTGAATGCTAGATAAGTCTATATGAATCTCCGGAAGCTAAAGATGAACCACTTCTAGGCTATGTCAACTGACTAACTCAATACTAATACGAGCCAAGCATTGATAGCGCAAGTCCGTGTTTGGAGATCAATAAGATGAGATGATGAAATACTTAATCATTGAACCCTGCCCACTTAATGGCTACATCACAGCACGATATCACTATTAATTTATGTTGGGTAAAACAGTATCAGTATGACTATCTCATCCCGAAAGCACTCTGTAATTAGTTCCTATAATTTCGAATTTGAGGTCGCTGATACCATGTTCAGATTCAAAGCTCTTCTAGTGTTGTTCAAGTAAGCAGATCTAAGCCTCTTGAGCCTTGGCAACATCACTTGATGAGGGTGGGGATTGCGAAACTGGAGAGACGCCATTCTCGCTGGTTTGCGCTTGCTCATGGGTTGTAAGACCCTGTCTGATAGCAAGAACATTATCAACGATGACCGCATCGATACCCTCTTGAACTTGTTTCTGTAAGGCGTTAGTTAGGTATTCACATTTGATGATATAGGAAAGAAGACTTACCTGGACCATAGCAGGGTTATTATTCATAGAACCGTAGCTGACGCAGACCAGACCGCTTTCCTTGACTACACGAACGAGTCTTGGACTGTTTATGAGGGGCTCGACGGCACTGACAACACCCAAGAGGTTCCACCGGCTAGCAAATCTTACAGCTTCTTGTAGGGACGAAGCTCTAATATCACCCACGGGGCATATACCGGCGTCTGTTAGGAACATGATAGGCATCGAGGGTTGCTTGAAGCTGAGACACAAGCAGATATCAGGGTTGAATGACGAGAAAATGATGTGTCTGGTGCCTGCCAAATCATACACCTTGGAAAGAATCGTGTCACAAAATGAGTTGAGCTCGACTGCGTATGTATCCATCTCCTGCTCTTCACTTTCGTGGAGCATAGGGTACTTCATTTCGATGTTGAATCCCACGTGCTCGGGCAACTGCCGGAAAAGATCTTCGAGCGTAGCAAACGGTGCCTGGATAAAGTTACCACGAGAGTTGCCCTTGTATCCTTGATTCTTGAAATCACGGGTGTGCTTCATACGCTCATTCATCTCATTGTGGCCATCCCCAGCGAAACCAAGCGTCCGAGATCGACGGGGAGGCCCAACACTAGTGCTTCTTGACTTACCTCCGTTCTGTTTGGCCGCGTCAGGTAGAGGAGCCCGATTTGAGCCAGGGTTGATATGTAGGAATTGTTCCAGTGTCAAGGTATGCACAGGGGCGTCGATGCCGGTTTCGCTGACGAGGAAGTCATGATAGATGACTGGAACATGATCCTTTGTCAATTGAACATCAAACTCGACATATTGAGCTCCAAGATTGGCCGCAGCAATGAACGATGGTACTGTGTTCTCGCCTAGCTGTAGTGACTTCGAAGAAGTGGCGTTCTTCCCCAAACCGCGATGGCCAATGACCATTGTAGATGACATCTTCTTCCAGTATGTCTTATCCGATGTAATCTCAATGTTGGGGTGAGAAAATGGTGTGATTACCAAGAAGTTGAAGTTGACAGCACCGATTACATCTAAATTCACATCGACTATCGGAACGCAAACATCGCCCTGTAGGTTCATCCTCTTCGCACCGATCGAGGGACGAACTGCAGAAAGCAACGCCACAGCACGGCCGATCTTACGCTGGCCAGCAGAATAGGTGGGTACAAGATCGAAGAGTAGCTTGACCTTTGTAGCATCATTGGTTTTGAATACAATAGGATCCGTCATGATATTGTCCTGGGCTGGAAGATCTATCACTGAAGGTTCGCCCTGAGCGCCGGAAGCAGAGACCACGATAGATAAAGCTGTGTCAAGCTCAGTGGAGTGTGCAGAAGCAAGCGGCACATGGTCTAGCTGGACAGCTTCGATGATTTTGCGCATGTCCATAGAACCTAGACTCACGAGCACCAAACTTTCATCCTTGAGGTATCTATGACCGAATGTCTTGACAGGCTCCGGTGCCTTGCCATTGGAGCGACGGTTATCAATGGATGATACGCCTGAATCACCCTTGGTACTAGATGGCGTCAAGGGGGGACGAAGGGCGGGAGGTGATTGTTTATCTATGGTCTCTTGTAAAAAGTTGGCAACATGCATATGACCACGAAACGCTGCATGTTCTTTCGCAGTCCAACCCGAAGAGTCTAGCATCTCTAGAGTTGCGCCGTTCTGAGCTAAGAGTTCTACTGCGGCTAACTTTCCATCCACAGAGGCCACATGAAGAGGCGTCCAATCGTAGGTGGATTCAGTGATGTCAATATTGGCACCACCATCTAGAAGAACTTTGGCACACTGAACCTGGTCATATCGAGCCGCTATGTGCAAAGCGGTCTCGCCTGTGTTATCCTGCCAATTGATATCAACGCCGGCTTTCACCAGCATCTCAACGATTTCGAAGAAGTTGGCCTTGGCGGCGATTGCCAGCACTGATCCAGAATGAGCAGCAGCCCTTTGGGGAGTTTCTCCGGACCCTGCGGCGATCTTCCAGTACTGGCCATCAATGAGGGCCTGTGTAGTACGAGGGTGGCCACCAATGACACTAAGATGGAGAGGTGCATATCCATCTTTATCCTGCCATTCCAGGGCATCGACGCCATCCTGGACATTGAACAGCTTCCACTCTTGCATCTTCTTCATCAGGATATCGCATAAGACAACAAAGCCAAACTGCGCCGCATAGTGAAGGGGGATTCTTCCGGATGAGTCCTGGCTTTTGATGGCGGCCCGTTGTGATGGGGTAAGCTTATCGAGAAGATAACTCAGCATCTTCACCGCTTCATCATTTTCCGGTAGAAGCTTAGGCTCGTTATCATTCAGAGTCAGCTCGGACATGGAAATAGGAGGTCGCATGTACTGTTCCGAGAACTGGGAGCCGGCAACGATACCATTGGTACCATTAGTTCGGGATGAGCTCTTTGTACGGCCAATGTGAATAACTAAGCGATGGATACAGTTCCGACCGTTGATATCATCAGGTTCATCTAAAGTCTCGGTATGGGCGATTAGATAGTCAACCACTTGATATGCCCGAGCTGAAATGGCCTTCTGAAGAAGATTAAGGATCAATGACTGCGCGGACACGTTGACAAGAATCTTCCCGTCATTAAGCTGTGACTCCAAAGCGACAATGTCATTAGCCTTGACAGCCTGGTCCAGAGAATCTAGCACAGACTGGGGAAGAAGAATAAGCGAGCCTTTGATTGAGGCTCTACTGATGGAACGAGTAGAAGACACTGAGCGGGCATCGTCGAACTTTTGGTCATCCGTCAGGGCAGAGAGCAGCTTGTTGATGATAGAGAGGGCCCTGGTCGTGGTAGTATCCTTGGCAAATTGCTTTGGATCGACTTTCGTTGCAATATAACGGTGTTGAGTGGCCACCGACGGAATCTTCTTGTCGAGCTTCTTGGTGATTTTGACGAATCCACGACGGTTGATTTCGCCAAACCACTGCAGCTTGCGAAGGTGAGATCGAAGATCGAGTAGAGCACCCATTAACTCTTCAATTTCATCACTATCCAAGGACGCAAGATCGTCCTGTGAGCGACCATAGCGTTCCTGTAGCAAGTTCATGCGACGCGAAAACTCGGCAAACTTCTTGTTATAGAAACTGTCGACATCCTCTAGATTACGGTCTAGGGCATAGAAGAACTCTATGGGTGAAGTAAATATAATAATCAGTAACAAGAGCAGTGAGAGCATATGGTAATTCTTGCTTACCAGCTAGATCGGCAGTGCCACTTGACTCGGAAGCTTCCTCGGCAGTCTTGATGAGTTTTTTAAGACCTTTATAGTTGATATAGAATGCCGCCCATTCAGGGACTTGGTTTCTCGGTAGACTATGAAGGGGTGACGATGTCAGAGAATGGCAGCACAGGGTGTACACGATGGCCACCATTACTTACGTGAGACCAAACTTCATTATAGCTATATCTGATATATCTCGAATATACGAAGAGATTCAACGGCAGATTGGTAATGATAGGCGGCAAATAGACCTATGCCGAAGCTACAGGTTGATGCAAGACTATATAAATGAAGACCGGTTGCTAGATTTTGTGGCAATGTAACAACTGTTGTTCTAGATTCTCCTGGTCTGGTACGAATGAGAAGGAGTGGAATTAGGGGTATTGACAACGATATATTTGAGGGCAATCAATGGTAGGCCATTTTGACAGCAGATAGAATAACGTATTCAGAAGAGATGAAGCGGCATAGGCGACGATGAATAGAAACAAAAACAAACAAGAAGGGGGTTTCTTTTGAAATATTTCCTTTCAATAGGTGATTGCATCCCATCCAGCCTACAATTAACGATACTGTATCAGTAACTACATACTACCCTACTTACACCACTAGGTGGCGCCTGGAGTTATGGGCTGTCGTTTTCGCACGGCGTGCTCCACCTCCTCCCTGTACTCTAGGGCGTCACTAAGGATCAGCGCAAGGCGAGCATCACGTGCCAGAATGTAGCGGTTGCCGATTGAGTTACAGTGCTTGTAAGGCGCTTAAACACTGTCCCGAGCTACTATTGTTATCAAAGTGATAATTCACGCCAATGATAAGCTGGCTCGATCGTCCCGTGGAGTCTTAAGCATCAGCTACTGGCTCGCGATGCCTGAAATCTAGTCGAGGAAGATACGCGGGGAAACCAAATTTCATGTCTTGGGGCTGCGGTGGTCGTCGCAGTGGTCGTCATATATATGTACGTACATACTGTATATCTGTACAGTATTTGTGTGCCATGTGTGCATGCATGGGTTGTATTGGTAAGGGTAGAAGGGCACTAAGAGACTTTGAATTTGGCACAATTACGGATCACGAAGCCATGTAGACATTTTGTTGGACTTGGGTAGTAACTCGACTAAGACCCTATATTGGACTTGAGTCGGTGAACTATGTCATGAACGACAGCGACTTTTAAATAGCCTCGAACTTGACTTATTGCTAGTATTATTCTGTAAATATGTAATAACGAATACATTGTATCTAACAACTACAGATATATACGCCAAATTTCTGATACCACCATGGTAGAGTCTCTCAGAAGATACCTCGGATGGCCCTTTCTTTGCCTTAGACTTCTCTCCATGATGTTATATGTAAAATTATGTAGCCAATCATATCTGAACCTAATAACACCCTCTCCTTGGACGTTTCATTTCATTTTGAAGGAATCATTCCATACGTGGTACGTATGCACTGAGATCTTCGTTAGCTTTTCTTGCGCTGCTGGGAAGCCATCGCAACTATCTTGTTATACATGAAGGATCCGATGTTCGCCTCCATTAATATACATATACATGTATATCTATGCCAATACAGAATATCTGCAGCCAGTATATCCTTAGAGAAAATAGAGGCAGTAGCGATGTCGGCGCTATCAGGAGATTGGAATTTCGTTTTGGGAAGGTGAGCATATGACCATATTTCGTTTCTGATCGTGAAGCAGAAACTGATCAGTTCACTATATACTAAGCAATATATAACCATTACGACAAATCAAATTGGAGTAGCTTGAGACTTGAGAGCCTGTCTTGCGGAGTAAGACAATATTAGTAGTGAGGGGTTACAATCAAATGTGTAAGTCAGCCTATGATGATCAGAACTACCCATTTTATACATATTATTATTTTGAAAGGAGATATCATATAATAAATGGAGAAAAAAAACCTGATGAAATTGATGCAAACTCATGACATAACGGCATGCCCTCTATGCCAAATGACAATAATAATAGTACAATGCCCCAACGCAGTAAGGCCAGGCTCTGCTCTCCAACAACATCTAGAAAACACGTCATAGATATATCATGTAAATTATACCTCAATGTATAAACCCCAAAAACCGAAAGAAAAATTGAACAGAAACGACCCTAAGCCAAGAAAGAAGTTGCTCATTGTGACCACTTTGAATGCGCCAGTAAGCTGCGCTGTAGAGACTCCAATAATGAAACCTTCTTTTTCAATTGCAAGTCTGCGTCAATCCGGTCGCTCATTGGCAATGAAGCTCGTTCCCAACCTTTGAGATCGGCGTTCCGTGATGATAATCTCTTTGCCGGTACGTATGGCGGCAACACCTCAAAATGCTTGGTGCTTTCTTCGTCTTCCAGGTCTTTCATAGCTTCATTGACGGACTGTATGATCTCCTGACTATCACGAATAGCCGCCGTAGTGGTTCGGCTCATGCTAGCAATCTTCAAATTTGCTTGGCCTTCGAGGTAATCTTGATAAGTAAAAGTCTCATATACCGGGTCGTGTGGACTATGGATGATCACATTGTTCCCGAACCAGCTCTGCGGGGAAGCTGCAGTCCAATGGAAGTTGAAGTCCTTCAGGGCAGCTTCGGCTTCTTTCGAAAGCTCTGATGGACTAACATCTGATGACAAGGCTTTGAACAGTCTTGTTGTTGCGCGCTCTGACTGTTCTGCCTGCAATCTAATGCTATGAAACTCCAGTGACTCTAGCACCCGAAGGAAACCATCCCGATCTACACCAGATTTGCTAAAGACCTGTTCGCAGATATGCTCTGGAACATCCTTCAGGCCCGTTATAGAGATGAGATATTGTATCTGATGCATGAGGATTGTTTGTAGTTCTGGCTCCCGGACAAAGAAAAGGTTAATGTGGTTGGGATCCCCCGCAAGACAACGCACAATCATCATTGCGGCTTGCCGGTCAAGAGAGTATATGCATATACCGAAGAACTGCACAATCGCCCATGAATTGATGAGATTGCCGAATTTCAAGCTCTGACAGAACATGGCAGCGGCATCTTTGATCTTATAAAGACCTAGGAGACCTTTAATGATGATCTCGAAAAGATATCTGCCCTTGTCTTGTGCTGAAGTCAAAAGGTTTCTTGTTGCACGAGGAATCGAAAGAGAAAAGATGTTGGAAATATAGTTGTAGAATAGTCCGGTGCGGTTGGCTTCCTTACTGTAGTTCAGCAAGCATACGGCAGTGGCGTAGTTTGTTCGGTAAGTGCGGAAATGTGATCGAACGTTGATGACAAGCTCCTCTGCGATGGAATAGTATCCGGCCTCGGTTAGTCGAGTGAGTAAAGAGTTATAGGTCTGTCCCTTAGGAGCCACGGGAGAAACAAGGAGATTGTAGCAAAGGTTCTCGATTGTTGCTGCCTTGCTTTTCTCAATTCCCTTCAGCAAATACTTGTGGAGTGTCGAGATATTATCCAGAGTATCCGAACATGGCGTTCGGTCTATGCGGGGATATTCCTGAGCAAGAAGGTTCTCTATTTTGACCCGTAGATTTGAAGGGCCAGTTGATGATGCCTCTTGAATTTGATCTAGGAAGCCGAGAATGGACCGTACGAAGTTGGATATTTCTCCCTCCTTCATAGTTGCTTCTGTCTCGGAAAAGCTTCGAAGTTCAATTGGCACAGCAGCTTCCTCCTCGAGCCAGCGGTTCAGTCGCTTGTAGTTTGTCCTTTTCAGTACAGGAATTGCTTTCCAGTAGCCCGACGTCTTGAGGGTTTCAAAGAGCTTGCCACCATGTTCATCCCACAGCAAGTATGCAGGGTCGTGACTGGACGCGTTCGGAATAAACTCTCCGTCACTTCTTGATCTAGGTTCTCGCTCGTCGATAGTAGGGTTCGAGTTGTTAATTTCGGCGGCATGTTTCGTCATGAGGGCCGCATTTTCGGCTTGTAGGGCGGCAATTGTAGCCTTCGTTTCT
The DNA here is from genome assembly GCA_004009845.1 of Davidsoniella eucalypti. NCBI lineage: Eukaryota > Fungi > Ascomycota > Sordariomycetes > Microascales > Ceratocystidaceae > Davidsoniella > Davidsoniella eucalypti. The sequence goes on along the minus strand of RMBW01000001.1, from coordinate 474,095 downwards.
TCGATTTGAGCATCGAGATCTAGTCGTCGCTTGTCTTTAAACTTGGCATCGATGACGGCAAAAGTACCAAATGCAGCCGTGTAACATCCAGTTATGACCTCACTTAGTGTCGGTTTCCGAGGATTGGGGCCAGTAGCGATCTTTCGAATTGATGACTTCACGGCAGTAAAACAAGTCTGGCACCGGCAAGCTTGCGACTTGCCTGCACGTGCCAAAAGACTCTGCATTGCTAATGCATTCGGCACAGTAGATAGCAGCTAAAGAAAAGAGCAACAAGAAATTCAATGGCTGATGCTATTATTTCGCGGTAGAGAAGCTCATGATCATAGAAGTGGGCTCCAGAGAAAAAGCTTCTGTGTCACGTGACTCTAAATTCGGGTTAAGGGTTCAAGAACTAACCCAAAATATGCCCCTCTCTGACCTGTATTAACAAAATCCTACTGCAAAACACCATGTAATAAAGCTTCACGAACTATTTCTAACATCAATCTACATGATTATAGCATTAAATTGCCAGCTTTCTGTATCGAGTCCATCGATACATAACTATGTTTGCTCTATATCTTACCGCTGAGCTCAACGGGTACGTCAAAACCATGGATCTTCCCATTTATTTATCTCCAATGCTATAAATCAATGTTACGAGTCAATGCTAATATCATATATAGAGTCACCAACCTCCGTCCAAACGACACCGAGGAAAACCCATTCTGGTACACTTTCACTGTCCAGTGTACCTCTTGCCGTGAAACTAACCCGAAGCCTATCGCTGTCAACCGTTTTGTAAGTAGCCACATAGGTGAACTACCTACGACAAGTCGTCCATATATCGATGCTAATCTATCACTATATAGGAGGAGAATGAGCTAAGCGGAAGCCGAGGTGAGGCTAACTTTGTCTGGAAGTGCAAAAACTGCAAGGTGCGTATAGTGGCACATTGATTCAAAAATATATTGTCTAACATAGGATACAGAGAGAATCATCTGCTTCGATCAAGACTTCCCCAGTGGCCTACGAGCAAAGGGAGCCCGCCAAGCGCCAAAAAATCATCGACATTGACTGCCGTGGTCTAGAGTTCACAAGCTTCCATGCCGAGGTAAATGACCATACGATTCTAGGACCAAACAAACAAATACTGATCATACATCAACAGGGAAAATGGCTAGCTACTGGTATTGAGTCTAACACCAAGTTTGAAGATGTTGAAATTAATGAGGACTGGTTTGAGTACGATGAGAAGACTAGCGAGGAGGTAAGCATCGTCGATATCAAGTTTGAGGTCTCTCGTGCGTAAACAAGTGTACAAAGTTATCCTTCGATAAAACTTCAAGTTGTGATATAACATGTTTATTTGATTTGATTTTATTACTCAAAGTTTACCTACTGTTATTTCGCAGCGATACGACGGCATATTTCGGGCGGAAGCGGCAGGTTGATGTCACCTTCCAACCAACACCCGAGCGGTCAGCAAATGCAGGTGTGCGTAGACCGAACTTCTCTCATGGCTTTTTAGGGTCCAGCACTGAGGCCAAGAGAACTCTCTGCTTAGCACAACCCGAGGGTAAGCCCGCGGGGTTCCAGGATTGGCTACCTGATGTTTTTACCGTACAACACAGACTATGAAAAGAGTCTTAAAGGCCGGTATGACATGTTGTATATAAAGCAAACCACCCAAAAAGATCAACAAGCAAAGTACTGAAGCGCCATCAGAATGACCTCTTGGATATCAGAGCAAAAAGGTACGACATTGAGAGCGACGAGACTCGAACTCGCGCGGTTTCCCATTGCGGTTCCGGTTAAAGATTATAACCTAAACACAACGCCTTAACCACTCGGCCACACTCCCATCTGCTGTTGTTGTTGTGGTTGTTCTTCTATTTATCCTCTTGGATCTATAGTTTTCAGGCAAATAGCGTCCGAGCAGGGGACGGTCTCGTCCCGCACATACAAAGCTATCGAGTTTGTCAAGCGGAAGACGTTAAATATCTGTCCGGTAACCAATCCGGCGTCGTATGATCTTAGTGATTTAGGTAGACGTTAAATATAATCAAATCAAATCAAATAGCGTCCGAGCATTTACAATCACAGGGCCAACCAGCTGAGCATACATACCTCGATTTTTCTGGGCACCATTTTCTTCTTCCTCGCGCCTGATATGAAAGACCGAGCTCTATCCAGAGACCGCTCATGTCCATCCTTCCCCGCCCCTATATAGTGGATTCTTGGAAATTTGAGCGCTATTGCCGGCTAAACGGCCAAATTGCGGCCGTTTTTCGCCGAGGCTTGTGAACGCCTAAAATCAACTATGCAACATGAAATGCACAGGAATAATATCTGACGAAACTATAACAAATGTTCTGTATCTCAGTAGGCTGTCACTGTTGAGAAGTAGGTTGTCCTTCACCTTACATTGTATACTAGTATTAGTTCAGGGCTGTGTATCTTAGGATACCGAGGCGCTACTTAGCTATTGGAGTCTATTTCCACCTTGGAAAAAATAAAGTGATCTCTAGATTTGCAAAAGTTGCCATCATGTCATTCAAATGTCCCGTGGTTTTCTTTCATGTGTTGGCGCCTCTGTTACACAGTTGGTATCCCCACAAAAGAGTTTTCCTCTAGCGTCACTTTTGCATAACTTCGTCAGAGCAAGATTTCCATCAAAAACTCTCATCAATTTTGTCACATTACCACTATAAAATTCACTCCAAACAACCACATCTTACAATGCTTGACGATGAAGATGCTCCTCACATTGACCGGTCCGGCGACGATGACGGTCATATGGACGAAGACGGCGCTGAAGACATGGCCGCCGACTTCCGGCTTTTTGAAGCCATGTTAAAAAAGAAGCAAGGCTATTCCAGCACGTCAATTCGCAAGGGCGAGAAAGACTTCGAAGAGCACGGCACGCAGAAACAGTCCAATAGTTTAGAGCAAAGTCGACAGGTGATGGAAGAGATCCAGAGCTATGAGCGCTTTCATAAGCATGAGTCTTGGAACAGGGGATGGTTTTTTCCAACATACTGGGCCAACGACCTGCCAAACAAAGTCAAAGATCCATCAAAATTCAAACCATTCGGCCAAGACGATATCTATTTACGAGATCGCGTTGTTGTGGTTGAAATGTTCACGGGAACTCTACAAAGATCGATTGGACGCACAATACCTGGCGTCACTAAATTCCACCCTGCCTTTGGCAAGTCATGGCTATTACCCGAAGAGGCTCTCTTTCTCGTTGAACGAGGAAATCTAGATTTATGGTATCCCAACAAGCCAATAGATTCATTGATGCCTGGCTGGCCGCGTGAGAGCGCACTAGAACGTGGCAATAACGAAAAGCCTTTTCCACAGCCTAAGCCTGACCCAGATGATTACGAACTTGGTACTCCACTCAGTTTACAGGCCGCCTATGCCATGCTCATTGGCTATGATGGCGAGCAAGGCAAGGTCAGCTTGCGTAGATATCAGGTATATGCGCATTTGAAGCGTGCGGGATTCCACGTGTTTCCAGCTTGGGTAGACGATGAAGGCGATCACAGCCAGCCATGGTCTTTCTGGAATTGGATGACCTCGCTCATCGATACAACGACGCTTACTGAATCTCAAATGGGTCCCCTGATTCGCCCCGGTGTATACCATAGTCACGAATCAGTATACTCCCGTCTTCATCAAGTTCCACGGCACATTCCTCCAAAACAACCTGTTTGTGCTCGGCAACCTGAGCAACCGTTCAAAGTTGATTACTTTGTATGGAAAGCAGATGGCGCACCTTTCACCAAGGGCCGCCCTCGTGCCCCCGACTTTAGAGTCTGTGTTGTCGACGCAGGTGATACGGTGATACCAACTATAGACGAGATATCAGCTCTCGTTGACTCTACACCATATTGTCCACCTAATGAGTCTTGGCAAGGGCCAGGGCGCATGCACCAGCGTCTCAAGCATGGCCATCGCAATGTGCTTATCGCGGTAGTTGATTGTGGAATCATCAGTTTCTCAAGGTGGTCAGAAACTTCCTTCGCTCTAGAATCTCAAGTCCCAAGATTTGACATGTCGAAAAGCTCAAGAGGAAGAAAAAACGGAGCGGGTCGTGGTAGAGGAAGAGGGCGTGGACGTGGTGGCAGAGGAAGGGGAAGAGTAGGCTAATGTCTTGAGGAAGAAAGCTTTTATTGTTAGAAATATTACACGAATAACACTATATAATAGCGATTCACGATCAATAGATGGGTAAAATATATAGTGATAACATCATATATAGCACACTATATCTCGCGTAAATGCAGAAATACCTAACTAAGAAAGGCATCCACTATTGCCCCCATTAGAGAAATATGTATCATACATCGAATAACCACAGTATCAGATCCTCGTTGCGAAGGATAAGGATTATATCATCACGGCTAATATCACCCTATCAACAACTTCAACACTATCATCACCTTCATCACATTAGTTATGGTGGAAGTAAAAGGTCATTACAGCCTATACATAGCCGAGCCTAACGTCATGACATGTTTGATAGTGCCCAACGCATTGACTGTAACTATACAGATATCTCCAAATTTAACTTTGTTTTCTTACAAATATTATATGCCAAGTTTCTTTGGGCTTGATACTATCCATATACCTATCTGTCAGAGTCATGAATTTGCAATCATGTTTTACGACTTGAAGAGACGACATATAAAAGGAGCAGCATGATGATTCTTATAACTATATAATATCGGTAACGCGATACACTTTGCTGCATGGGTGATCGGAGCTCTTTATACATCCGAGTCACGACGACAAACATTCTCTTTGGTAATATATTTCGGTTATTATCCGACGACAATTATTTCTCTAACATCATTAAAACAGCAGTGTGAAAAAATAGTTTATAGGATACGGGCGACTCATACAACATTCTTTGATTCTTCATAAACTGATAGTCTCGTTTTTTTTTCCTGACGTTCAGATGAAACAAGTGAGTCGGCAATATATCCGAACGATGCTGTGCTAATCTTACATTGAAACTGATATCATACTAATAAAATACCACAATCCCAGAATGTTGCTCATAGAGAACAATGTATGGGGATGGTTTCCTATCATTACGTATATAATCTCATGTATAGTACACTTTGTTCCAAGTCAAGACTACATTTTACATGTCTGATCGGGACAGATCGACACCTAGTCATGGCACATGTTGTTTAGTTGTTCTCGCATTAACGTATGTGTGCTAAACCACCAATGAGGCTTTGTATTTCAAAGACCCAAAATGTCTTGTTTTAATACGTGTACAAGCGATAGTTATATGTAGCAATATTGTACCAGTCCTGTGTCGATATATTACCAATGTTAGACAACATATTATCAGCACAGGGATACACATATGTATGTCCTCTATAGATGTTGTACGGTACCTCTCTTTCTGTCAATGTGGTCCGGAGTGAGGGGGGTGCATTGGGCCATATCAATCGATGGGATTATGTTGCCCAATAATGCCTAGCAGTACGTCTTAGGCTTATATCAGCATGGCGAATAGGTGTTCCATTAAGAGAGCTCCAGTCAGCCTTTTAACCGCACTAGAGACAAGCTCTCTTTGCATACGTTCCACATATTACTGCAGTTGGCCGCATTGGTCGATGGAATAGTTCTTCTGCTTTCATATCTACTAAGTTAGTCTTGGTGAGCCCATGTTTTCACGGCCCAAGAGGAACTCCTGTTTTATTTGGCCATGTTTTCGGTGAATCAAGAAGATGCCAAGTATATCTTTAAGAGCTAAATTTAAGGAAACTATGCCTATTGATGTATGCCAAGGCACACCTATCTAATATATGTATAATACATATGACTGGTCTGAGATCATCAGTCTAATTCTGTAAATCCGACCACTAATCCTCTTCTTATCATAGTTGGCTCATGATAATGATCCCACATAGGAATCTTCCTGCGTGTACATACATACATTCGTATACAGATATGTTTATCTCCTTCATGGCAGGTTCATATGTCTTGAATTTATCTCAATATTATTGTACCGATAACACGAAATGCCAGATTCAACAGGCCATAATCAAATATGTCACAGTGAATATGTTGCTACATAATTTATTCAGCGTTCACTCAAAAAGAGGGAAAAAAGCCATGAGAGGCCCATGATGTACAATTCTATAAACTAGCAAAAAAAATACATGTTGCGTTGCAGGGAGGCGGTCCTAAGTTTACCATCTTGCAGTTAACATAATCCCCCTCTAGGTACATCTCCTGGTAACAATAACAGATCATTGATACTCTCGCTAAATAGTCTCACTTCTAACTACAGCAACTACAGGTACTCACCTATAGTATGTACATATATATCTATAGTATGTGACATACTAAATAGTTGCGCCCAGAAACAGATGAATCCTAACAAAGGGAACAAGTCACATTGGCGAACGGCATCCTACTTCCGGCTTATTCCTTCTCAATCCCCTCAATAGTTGTATGTTTTTTGTAGATGTAGTTCACATAAAGGCCTCGCGTGTGTTCTTATATATTCTAAACAGATAAAACCGAGTTTTAGTACCCAATGTCATCATTGATTATCTCGATTCTCACCGGTCTTATACCATAAGCCATAAATAATGAGGTTTACTGTTACCTTATCCCTCATGATTGGCCAACACGCGGTCTTTGGTGGCAGCATGGTTACTAGCATGTACCCTGCAAGCCTTCCAGACATATTCTTCTTGGGCCTATTTTATTGTAATTCGAAGGGGAAAAAAATAGACATTGCTGTCACGCAATGATCCATTCCATATTTTCAATGATACGGTGCAATGGAATGAATGTCGCCGTGAGAGATCAAACAATGAAAACATTTGTAAGAAACAACTAGAAATGGTAGGTCAGCTCGCCCAGTGTCTTGGTAGTACCAGACCATTCAGGTTCACTGTTGATTTACTATTTTCATCTTAATCTAGGCTCATAGCGCGAAAAAAAAAAGAAACAAAAAGAGAACAAGCACCAGGATAGGGAGGAAAACTTTATTGGTTACATAGGCTTATATTTGGTTAGTCATGAATGAGATACTAATGAAGCTTTGAATCAGCACTAATAACAGAAGGAAGATAATATCACCACTGTTAGTAAACCTTTGCTGTGGGTGCTACTACAACTAATATGCATACGGATGAATCATTAACCCACAGAGTGTGTGACTACATACAGACACACATAGAGCATAATTACTGAAACTTCTTGAGAAGTCAGTCCTATCAACCGACCTGGGAGGAAGGGTTATACAAATCGAGGTTAGTACCTTTGCTGTTAATTAGTCGCTATCGTTTTCGTGGTTGGCTGTGTAGTGGGAATAAGATCAACTGATAATTCTCCGCTAAGCTATAATATGCAATCTACACAGGATCATCGCCTCCCAACATATCCAATCATCACGGAATTATAAAGTGGGCGACCCCCCATCCTAGGGACGCCTACAGTATGCATGTCGTATCTAAAAGTGGATCTAAACCTCATACAACTATAAACAAAACATGATGCCATACCGTATCTCGATATCGCTACGGAAAACGAGTAAAACTGGACGCCATCAATTACAGATACATGTTGTTCCGACGAATATATCTCTTCATCTTTGAGTGCATAGCGGAGTTTAAAAGAGAAACAAAAGACAACGTGTTTTTTTCAGTTTCCTTTCAGGGGAGAGTATAAACACCTGTAGATAGATGTATTGGGATATCACAGGGGAACATACTATTCCCAATCAACCAAGTCAAGTACAAAACAACCGAAATAAAGACCGGAGAAAAGCCACCAGGCAGCCCGTATCAGTATCGCCAGTTTCTACGTTTATGTGTTGTCAGTGCAGGCAAGACATGTCGTTTATGAGTCCATTTCTTACCATGTTGTAGGTGGATATATGGGTAGCAATGTTGAGCATGCAGCAACTCGGAGTACTACAGTGTTCCATAATTTGTTTATAGATAAACACAAACAAGACCTCAGAGCCGAGCGTGCCGAAGGAGGCATCAAGTGTTATATACTCAGTAGGCAACGATACGACAATGTCCATAGCTTGTCCCAAATTCCGTACTTGAGTCGAAATATGGTTTAATTTATTTATGGGTTCAGGGCCAAGATTATGTGCGACAAGTCTAAGAGTTTTCACGGGCTATTTTCACAGGTTATGTGGCAATTTTGATGGCTATTACAGCTACGGCTTTTTGGTTCTCTCATTTATTCGGTTGATTGTTGGCATGGATGGTGCCATCAACCACGATAAAACAAGATATACTCATAAGTACTAGCTACAGTGTGATACAATTGAATGCTATGTATTTCTACTCAGGCCATGGCTGTAGTCAGGGACTCTAACGCTATTCAAAGCTGGATAATTTGTTTGGGTGATAAGAGAGAGGCCTGTCACACACGTTGTGATTATTATGCTATGTATTAATTCACGGAGACTTTGAAATTAGGTAGGTTGGTCAGTGGGTCCAAAGGCATGTTGTGTTGATATTTTCATCATATGATACCACCTTGTATCATTACATATGTACGTACATATATATCATGTTCATCTATACATGTATACGTTTGTAGCTCACATTAATTTTACCTACCATCAACTTGATATTTTTATCAAAAACGTAAGAATACAAGATAGAAAGAAAATAATAACCAGCCATAGTAGAAAACATATATAAAAATATTCTGTCTCTATCCTGAATCACAGCGATGATACGGCGCGGAAGCTTCTATAACTAAGTACCTTGTGCCTATTTGCATGTTATTTATCATATCGCTGTCCGCCATCTGGGCAACTTGAAGCGCAGCCTAATAAGTACTAAGCTGACCCAACCATTAATCCTACGGGTCCTAGCAAACTAATGGTTGATATTTGCCATATGTCTTTTGATTGGTTCTGTGAAGCCCTGTAATATGTTTGTATCGCATGGGCCCCATGGTCCTTTGTACACTGTTGCGCACACTATCTGTAATGTTTTTTCTAATTCAATTTTTTTTTAATTCAACACTATCTGTATAGTTATACTGGTACATCATTCTGTAGCCTTGGATAACCTACCAATCAACGGGCTGTATACAATAATAACTCAAAAGCGAAAAGTCATATCCATTGCCTTTATATCTTCATGTTCTGTCAACTAGAAACGAGAAAGAAAAAAAAGTAGGCAAATGGGCATAAAGTGATGCTACCAAATCCTCTTACTATTAATTAGTGGAATGACTCTCTACAGATGCCTTAGTTCTTAGCCCTTGTAATTCCATCTCCTTTCCTTATACTACCACATTCTTGACCCTAATACTAGGCATTGGACCGGTTATTCTCAGCTTCAGTTTAACACAGTTAATGGTAACGGTTAAATCACCTTGAAGTTGCCACACTAAGTGACATTATTTATCGTGCAATGACAGGTTTTTTTTTTAAATTGAATATTATACTCAACATGTTGTGAAACCAAGGTAGAAAACTACTTCTTTTTTTTCTTCACCTTTGTCCTCCGCATATAAGCATCTATCGTACATTTAGTAATGGAAATGCATTTTTTCTTCCCAATATCGATTAAGAAACAAACCATCTGCGGTACCCTCATCTCACGCATGTATCGTGTTTTGAAATACAGATTGTAGCAACTGGTCAGCATATGGCGCTAGAATTTCTTTGTGTCCACTTATCTCCGTACTGATCTACGTAATCATGCAATATGGACGCCCAGAGCTTCTACTAACCCCGCTCAAGCACATAGACTGCACATTGGGTATATGTCTGTACATATATGTATGTATTCCGCCCGCCTTATTATTACAATATTACCAATATCTAGATAGTTGAAGGTAGGCACGTACATACTTGTCGAGATCAGATTATCAGATTTACGTTGTATCATTAAATATATACCACCATCGTTACTACATATGTATGTATCATCTGTATGTAGAATCAGTGGCTAGTATAGGATTTATTAATAATAACTGGCGTTGGTGGCGGCAATGTCCTGAATAGTAGTTAGTAAGCTCATGTGACTGAACCCCCAAGCTCTGTGATTTGTAGCCGCACATTTCACAGCTTGTTCGTTCCACCTTTCATCATAGTCACACAATTTTGGCCCGTCGACGACAATATACATCACTATAAACATGCTAATCAATGTGTTAAAAATGAGACATACATGTGTCGCCAAAAACCGCTGTATCGCTAGAAACAGCATAACCATCTATAGTTTCATTGAACACAATTTTTTTTTTCAATTAGATAGGATAACTAAAGGTAATCTTTCGTCAAAGATTGAAAACTGTACTTTTTGATGCATATCCCACATGGAATATTATACCCCTTGTATATAGTTTTGTATCTGTGTAGCAGTGTCACACACTAGGCAGACCATGTTATGAGCCAATATACATGCATACAAATAATCATGTATTCAATTCTCGGAAGGTATCATGAGCTTTCGGATTCGATTTGCGCGAATAACCAACCCATGGAAACTGCTACGTATTGTAAGATCGGCTTGTCATCGTATTCAAGATTTGGTAAAATATGTATCTTGCTGTGATAAGAAAAGGACATGTAGCTATCGACATACGCATGGGTTTTTTTTTTTTTTTTTTTTTTTTTTTTTTTGCATCTTATATATCTTGCATAGTTCTAGTTCAAGTTGCCGTTGACAAAATGAAAAATGATTTAGAAACCCTCCTTAGGCGAGGCACAAAAGCCATGAAGCATCCGGACTATCACATGAAAGTGATTAACTCAGACCTCGCGCGTCGTGTTGAAGGCAGCTGATTTGCTGTTTTGGAAGAAACTTTGCGTATCCACCTTTCAACTTGATGGTACTACTGTTGCTGACTGTATTAGTAGCCCCTCGCTTCCCTGAGCTTTGCTATGGGTCCCATGTCGAGAGGTAGTCTCGATTATTACACCACCAGCCGAAACATTACAGAATATGCTATGGTGTCCAAGTATAGTACATCTGGACGTTGTCGGTCGGGCGCACGGCGAAAAAAAAAAGAAAGAAAAAAAGTGAAAAAAATCGCTGGAAAAGGAAACAAAAACAAAAACCAATAGCTACCAGCTGCACAGACGATTTTGTTGTTCATTCCTTCTTGTGTTCCATGCGTTACAGAAACTGACGCTGATGCTTGATGTTGTCAAGGGAAAGGGATAGCAATCGCACGCTAGAGAGTTGCTGCTGTTGACTAGTTGACTGGCAGGCATTAGACCGACCTATCCTATGTTTTTAATCTATCCATGCAGCACTATTGTAGTACTTAATGGATGACCGTAGCACGACAACTTAAACTGATAGTAGTCATTCAGGCCCCGTCATTTCGTTTTTTCTTATTTTCCTCCCCGACCTGAGATTGCAATTCGAATTTTATTTTTCTCTTTTGCATCGCACCTTTTGCGTCAACACTGCCATCTGATTTTTTTGCGAGTCTTTAACTTGCCCCCTCTTTCTGTTTACAATACTTACTCCTCTGGCTTTCAATTCGCCGTCATATCAAGCCAATACTAGACTGTTGGCCTGCTGAAAATTGCTATTTACTGTCTGCCTACAGCTCGCAACAGGCTCACGGTTGGGACTGCACACCACAAGAACCACACAATCTTCCATCATACAACCATTGCTGCCATCTCCTAGGCTCGTAGCTCTATATCAGCCATGGCCGAATCAGACTCTGCTCGTAAGCGCCTCGGCTCTGGCATCGCCGAAGATGACGCTGCTTCCGCCATTGCTATTGTGGCTGCTGCCACTGCTGCTACTGCTGTCATCGATGCCAATTCTGCTTCATCAACTACAAGCTCATCAACACCACAGTCTTTATCAGCAACACCGTTATCTGCCGGCGCTGCCGTAGCTGCCCACGCTCCGCCTCCTACAGAAAGCAGATCGCCCGAGAAACAGAGACACAGTCTTCCAGATTCCGCCACCAACAAAACCCTCACTAGCCCATCTACCAACACGGCACCACCGCAAAGGTATGTACCAATTTCGTGATCTTGTCTCTCTCATTACTATGAACCATCCCATTACCTCAGCGCCACACCATTAAATACTCCCCAATCATTTTCCACATCAAATCCTGTTTGTTGTAGCACGTGGAATATCTTGTCGGCTCTACCAACAAGAGCCTGCTATATGGGTTCGTATCGGACAATTCGTCTTCGAACTGCCACCAAGTATCGATGGCAGTGTTTCCCTCATGGTAGCACAACGATAGAGCACCATGCTTGCCTTGAAGTTGCATGAAATGGGTTGTTTCAACGTGCAATCGCACTGTTTCTAAGACTAGTTATAACCATCCTACCAAAAGCTTATGTCCAATGGCCTGCTGGGTCTGCATTCACCTACCCCCTTCATCACATACCGTACCACAATAGGCAATATTTCGTATCCTGACAACATCAGTATATCGAGATACTCGGCTATCACTGTAGAGAGTATATTATTCTGCATTGGTTTGCATCTCGCTGTGTAAAGTTTTGTCTTTTAGATGTGTGTATAGTCAGATTAATCTTGTTGCTGTCTATCTATCCTTCATCTAGATTAAAAAACGATGCATGTACAACATTGCCAAGTGCTTGTACTTATAGCGACCGATTGCATTTCAAGCTATACTAGTTATTCACACTACCATCAAGTATAATATGTATGCCTATCTTTTATTTCTTCTATTTTATTTCTTTAAAAAAGAACCGTTAGGCGTTATATTAAGCGCCAGGCCTGCTGCATTCCATTGGCTTAACTGCAAGACCCCGACCCCCTCATTCAACTCTTTTCGCATCTACAACTGCATCATCTACACGACCCCCACCTTCCATTACCTCACAGTTCAATATATCCCATCATGACGCCATGGGGTTTTCGTATCAATACTAACCTTGCCAGCATTAGTATACCTCTCGGCGATGACGGCGATGATGGCGATGATAATCTAAGCCCTCCGCCGAGTGACAGCATGAGTCCGCCATCAAGCCTGAACGCTACCACGCCCAAAGATCCTAGCTCTCATGGAGCAGCTGATCGAGGCTCGCCAGCAATGGTCATGCCTGAGTATGAGCAAATAGTCAATGATGAAAACGATGACAGTCAAATCACCTACTCAAGCCGCAAGAGGTCTGCCATTTTCGAGGACCTCAATGAGAGATCTCTCGAGAGTACTAGCGTTGTAGGCGATGATACCCCGCGCCATCCTCTTCGTCGCCCAGGCCAAACACACACGGCGAAGCTTGTTTTAGTAGGATACTGGCGAGCTTCCACGGTCCCAGAAAAGAAACATAAACACAGCGTTGTTTGTTTCATCGACACGCGCGATCGTCTGCGGACTCGTGTACAGACTACGACGCGCAGTGGAGAGCCCGTCGCCACTCAATATCCAATGCCCGTTGGTGGTAGTTGGGTTCCTTTCGAACAAATCGTCTTCGAAGATCACCTAGTCAATCTCGATCAAGCTCAAATAAAAGAGTACGTCAAGATTAGAACTGAGGCTATGGAATCTCAGACTGTTGAAGAAGATCTGGTTAATGCCGAGCTTCACGCCAGACAAGAGGCTATCCGCCGTGTTAGTTATGGTCTTCAAGCTGAGTCGGGGCTTCCTGTCGCATATGGCGAGCACCTCCCTGAACAATCGGCGGGTCCTTACGCCGCTACTAAAAGACGTCGGACAGATACCGGATTCCTACCGATACATGGCGCCAATGAAAATAATATCGCTGGAGGCCCAATTCCTTTCACCTCTGTTGGTATTGCGCAAAACCTTACACCTTTAGATCCTCTGCCCGGAACCCGACCAACCAGAATTTTGATCGGATTTTGGCATCGATCCAGCGAGGCCCACGAAATCGATCGTCATGCGGTTTATGGAATCTTGGGCCAGAATGATATGTTCCGTGTCAAGGTTGTAAGAGAAACCAGAGATGGTCGTTTTGTAGATGGCAATTTTCCCAGCGGTGCTGGTGCGCTCTGGATTCATTATGAAGAAGTTGTTCTTGAGCCTCATATCCGGACGTTGAGCAGACACGAGGTCAAGGAATACTGCCGCGTTCGTCAATGGCAGATAGATCATGGCGAAATAGACAAGGAAAGATCGAGCAATGAGCAATTTGCTGTCAGGGAGGCACAAGCACGTGTGGCTCATGGCTTCCGTACTGGACAAATCACAATCGTAACCAAGCCTCCGGACGAGAAAGGACACAATCTACCGCAGATATCATCCGGGTCTCAACAGTACCATGAGATTCGACCAGCACCCTCTTCGATAACTCATGTCGATGAACACCGCTCTACCAATATCCGTCGGTCACTCCCTGACTCTCGTACACAATCATATTATCCAGGGAACGAGCACATGCCAATTTCACGACATGAATCAGATGCGTCAAGACAACTACATCCCCCAAATCCTTCCATAAACCACCCACCAGGCCCTAGCCAACCTACTCAAAGTCCCTCAACGTCAATCGTCAACGTAACTTCGGAAGCTCCAGGTGTTGGCCCCATACCACAAGCTGCTCACGATGCATCCGGACCCATTCCCCCTTCTGGTAGTAACAACCGATCGCTTTTTGTCGGTCAAGAGGAGCTTCAACGCCTCAACGATGCTTGGGTCGATCGTGAGCACCAGCGCCTTGCTGTCAGCGGTGAGGATGCCATTATCTATGCTGGTATTAAATATGAGAAAAAGAAAGCTGGTCCATTTAAGGATAGACACGTTTCTCAAGGAACTATCATCAGCATCAATGGCGAAGATTACGTAGAATACCGTGTTCTCACCAAGCCTACATTTTTCTAGCCAATCACGGTATCTCATGTTTGGCTTTTTATTTTTCTTGTTCTCTACTCCTTTAGAAGTTGTTTCCCCCTCGGGAAGTTTGAATTGCTTTTTGTTCATCGCATGGGCTGTAGGTCAGGTCGCTTGTTTTTTTTGTTCCTGTTATCTCATTTGTTTTCCCTTCGTTTTAGTCTACTATCACACCGATTTTATTCCTTTTTAGGCACTATTTCATCTTATAAATTCTACATTGTTCGCAAATTATGGTGGCCACTTGCAAAAACATATCCTTTTTCTGCTGTCGATTCGTTTCCGTATGTTCCCCATCGTACCATAATATCATTGATATATCCTGGGTATTAAATGTCTTGATAATCACTGATATCACAACGTCATGCTGATATCAACATATTTCTCGTTTAATGATTCCATTATATATAAAAGGTCCGGCAATAGCGAGGAGTTAAAATCCGAGGTAAGATATCGGTACATCCTGATTTAGCCCACGTTCCTGAATTAGTCACCGCTTACTTGAATCAGTTATCGCTTTCATGAACTACATAGCCACCTCTTTCATGAATCACACACTGCTTAGATTTTAGTTACAACCTATTGTTTCCCCCACGGCTCTTAATATAAAACTATATAAATGGCGCACAAAACTTCAACTGAACGAGCCTAATCATGAACAATACCAACATTTGCATAGCTCTATAACTCCATAAGATTAATAAATTGGACGAGCACGACAATAATTTTTAATGCTTTGACAACCGGCCAACTGCTTGTCTTACTTTTGACTTCAATATACCCTTGATGTAATTTCCAATATATTCATATATTCCTATTTGCTATTTCGATGCAAATCGTGAAAACTTTTGTAACTTTTTTATGTAACTATGTGTATGTAATTGAAAACTCGGCAGAAAAGTAGGTATTGTCCAAAATAGGAAATAATTATCCGAAAAGCTCGAATATCCGGTCTCTAACATTTTATCGAAAGAGAACCACTAACCCTTGAAAACCCTATTATGGTCTCGGTACTTCCGCGTCCGGCTATGAGCCCCACAATAAACTACTCGTGATAATAAGTATCCAGTCAGTACGATTGCCTCTTACGACATGATGTAGCTAAACCTAAAGAAATTATTAAAAAAAAAAATTTCTCTCGAATTTCACACACCGCCTAGGAGTTAAGGAGTGGAGTTAATAATGCGAAGAGATGATGGAAATTGATATTCTCTACTAAGGTCTAGGAGCTTCTAAATGCAGCCGTGGAGGCGGGGTAGCTTGAAGCTAGCAAGCATCTATCGAGTTGTGTATATGCTGGGAACTGAGTGATTATGAATCAATCATCATAGCTATCAGTGCTGTGTATGTAGGGAACATATATTAGGATGTAGTTTCATGCTCTCGGTAGGTTTTTAGTTTCCTTTCTTACACATCTCAAACTTGTTCATTAACTTCTTATCACACATTCTCAACAAATACATTTCTCAATATGGCCAAGGTTCTTGTTACCGGTATGTTAAAGACATCCCCCTCTATCTAAACTTTTGAGACTAAACGATCTTCAATAGGCGGTTCCGGCTTTATTGCCGTCCACATCATTGACCTGCTACTCCAGAAGGGCTATCAGGTTCTTACAACTGTTCGCTCGGATGAGAAGGGAGAATTCCTCAAGAACAGATTCACTGGAAAGCCACTTGAATATGCCATCGTTCCTGATATCTCTGTTGAAGGTGCTTTTGACGAGGTAGTTAAAGCGCCTGGTCTCGAATATGTGCTACATACCGCATCGCCGTTCCACTTCAAGGTCGGTAAGTAAAGATTATACCTCTCTCATTCAATGGTATCTGTTTCTATCTTGAGTTCTTAAACTTACAAACATGCCATAGATGATCCTATGGAGTTGATTAATCCTGCCGTCATCGGTACAACTTCCATTCTCAAGGCACTAGCCGCCTCGGCCCCCGGGGTCAAGCATGTAGTTGTTACATCGTCATTTGCCTCCATTTTTGATGAGAACAAGATGAACAGCAAATTCACATTCAGTGAGGAGAGCTGGAACCCATTTACTCTCAAGGATGCCTATGTTAGCAACCGCAATGCTTATATTGCCAGCAAGGTTTTGGCCGAAAAAGCAGCTTGGAAAACAGTTGAAGAGCTTGGCTCACCATTTGCGTTAACAACTGTGTGCCCACCTATGGTATTTGGTCCTGTTGCTCATCAGCTCAAGTCATTTGATGAAATCAACACTAGCAATACATTTATGGTTAATTTACTACGCGGCGATTGGAAAGAGCGCATTCCCGATACTACGGGTGCGTATGCGTGGGTTGATGTACGTGATGTTGCTAAGGCTCATGTTTTCTCGCTCGAGAAGGAGGAAGCCAAGGGACAGCGTCTGTTCATGATCAAGGGTCAGTACTCATGGAAAGAAATAGCTGATATCGCATACAAGGCGTTCCCCCAAAAGAGAGATATTCTTCCGGGCCCAGAGACACCTGGCGGCGCACCTGCCCAAGATCCTTTTGGCTTCAACAACGAGAAAACGAAGGCTATTCTCAACATGGAATGGATCGAACTGGATCAAACTGTAAAGGATCTTGGTGACAGTCTGATTGAGCTGGAGGAAAAATTCAACTGAAGGGATGCATTCAACCAATGATCACACTTTAAGTCTTATAGTACAGTTATCTTAATTCTAGAACTCCAAAAATGAGGTCTATAAAGTGCTCGTTATCAATATTTATTCGTCTGTCTGACTATATCAAAGTTTCCATCTCTACCCCTAAAGCATATAGTTACATATATGTATCTAGTACTTTATACCGGAGATTGGGAGATCGCTGTCCATTGGGTTATGAATTTCGGCCATAGGTCTTCATGAATAGAAAAGAAGTATCTTTGTATTTAATTGAACAAAATTTGATCACATCGTGCAAGAGACGAAAGCGTATCTAAAGAGAAATTGTAGAAAAAAAACTAGCCCATATCAATGTTAAACGGAAAAAAAAAAAAAATCATTGGTTTGTAGGGGGGGTATAAAAGAAACAGCTGAAACCATACAAAACATAGTTTGATATAGTTTGTATCATTAATTTTCTTTCATGGGAAAATCAACATTTTTGTTATTCCGCACAGCAACCGTGGTGCTATGACTAATTATAACGTATCTGTGTTGATTGTTCCCTAGAATATCTTATGGGACTTTGTACTTCAGCACCACATATTAGTACTTCAGCACAAATAGCAGGGGTTCTTCAAAAAGGTACTTAGCCCCACAAAATATCGGGTACTTCTCACGTAGTCTTCAAAAGCTGCCAGCTGCCAAGATCATCATACATATATGTTTTTATAGGCGATAAGCAGGAGCTTTAGCATTGCAAATTATGTTTTTAGCATGAAGTTCTATATACATACATATATATTCATACATCTTCATAGCTCTATAGCTCCATAAAATTAATGAAAAAGAAATGTACTGTGGCAGCTGGCAGGTGGCAGCCTTTGAAGACTAAGTGAGGAGTACTTAGTGTTTTGTGGGCTAAGTACCTTTTTAAAAGACTCCCTGCTATTTGTGCTGAAGTACAAAGTCACTATCTTTTTTTAACATCCCTGCTATAGCTTGTAGGAAGAACGGCCTATAAAATAGAAGCTCCCTAGAATTGGCTATCCGACGATATTTACAGGGTTAATGAGACAATGTGTGGTTTTCAAATCACCACGTACCTACATTCCATCGATAGCAGCTTTGGAGAGCAGTACCAAAGGTACCAATAAGATAGTTATGTCACTCTATAGAAATAACGAAGTACCAATTACATCAAAGAGTATTATCATGGCATTTCTTCTTTCTAAGTGGATGTCGTCAAATACTAAGAAGCGTAAACGGACAATTGTAAGCAAGTAGATTGAACCATAATAGTACTAGGTTTCATTGGACAAGCCAGATACCCATGCCTAGTTCCTAGTTAGTAGCAGACCCACTTTCGGTGCTTCTCTGCATGATCGTCGTGATATACAATAAGCACATGGGATTGCCAATTGTTATCTAGATGCATACAAATGGCAATGTATGACGTTTTGAAAGAAAAAGAAGAGAGAAGGAGATGATATGTAAACCTTAGTATATAGAGTGAGTTCCACATGGGAGGCTAGCACAAAAACAAAAAGAAGAAAAAAAGACATAGAGAGATAAAGAAATACAGTTTCGTAAAAATAGTTGCCGAGTCTATCCGTTATCAATAAGTTTGCAGTGATGCAGTTGGGGTTATCTTCGGGTCCAAGAGTGTACCCGGCTTTTCGGAGGGTTAACCTTAACATAGCTGAAGAGCGAGGTTCTAATCTAGCGAATTTTCTGGAGACACGCCCCACACACATGGGCCGTGGATCGCGTATCCATTTCTCCTTCCAGAAGCGCAACAAACGCGGGAGTCACCGTCGCCAGCCAGTTAAAACACAGAAAACAGACCCACTATGAACTCAACTGTCCATTGTCAATCACTATTGTGTCCTCAAGCAACAGCATGCTATGGCTGTATGGTTGAAAGCCAATTATGATGTGTATAAAATTAAATTCAGTTGAGATCAAATCGTGTACTAAACCATATATGCATGGTGAATTTTGAGTAGAAGAGTGAGAAAAAGAACATCAGATAAAAGGGGCTCAGAAAAGATGGATCGAGAGTAAATAATAATCGGGGCTTGAGGCTTCCGAAAAAGCCACAAAAAGAGCATTAGATTCATAAATACAAGACAATGATAGTATAGCTTATGTTGTCTTTGAGTTTGAGTAGAAAAAATGTTGAGCGAAACATGTCAGGCGGAAAGTACTGCTCTACAATGTTGTCACCCGTTGTTGAAGAGTAAGATATTACTTACATCTGAGTGAGTACATTAGTATATTGTTTTTGCAACCCCGACCCACATTTTGTCTCGTTTGTGCTCGTGCCAGATTTAATGGCTCTTACAGGACAGTAAGAAGGATTAAAGAACACTGTTTGTACAGGCAAAAATATAGTATATCTTCACTGTGCAGAAAAGCTGGGGTACCGTCCCTGTTGGAAATGGGTCGCAAAGAAAAATAAAAAGAACAAAAGATGACTTGACAGGAAATGGAAACTTTTACTACCCCGGCAAGGTAGTGGAAAATTTCCCATCACCTAATCGCTGCTATACGCACCCCTGCCATTCTGAGCACAAGGGGGCGTGAGCCCAGTCTGTCATATGCAACAAAGCTCCATCAAAGTTGTTGTTCTTGTCTATGACTACTGGTATGCTTCTCTGAACGTCGGCTAGTCAACAGCCCAAAGTGAGCACAGGCCTAACTAATATCGATGGCATTATCCCTTGCACTGGTCCACAGGCAGTTACAGCCGCAATTTCGTGGTTTGTTATTTTTTTTGCCTTTGCTGGACGGTATAGTAGGTACATACGTGTATGCACTTTCCGCGACAAGCTAGCTTACTGTACCTTGTTGCCTTGTTATCTCCTAAGCGGCAGGCAATAAATAGTTAGTTGTATGAGAGTATATGTACGTATGTAAAAAGATGTCTATTTTGACTAGTTGATGGACACACCCTGTGGCTTGACCCTATTCTGCATCCTTCTCCTCGTTTTTTTCGCACCCGAGAATTCCTTGTGATGCTTTGGCTGCATTCGATGCGTACAAGTGCGAACAGGCACATACGCTTTCAACGGCAAGTGCTAGAGGTGGTCTAGTCGTAGCTTTTGTTATTGATATTCATGTTGGTTTATTCATTTTGCTAACTTGATAGTACATTTAGTCCCCTTTTAGCTTCCTTCGCTCCATTCCCGCTGACTTCTCGTTCTCGCCAGCTTGCTCTATCTTCCCCTCTGTTAGGACGTATCATTAATACGACCAGCAGTGGTAGAAACGGCAGCAGCAAGCAATCTCTGGAGATTTTCCTGACTGGTTGTTTGTGGGTTTTCCATGCTTTTTTCCGACCCAAATAAACGAAGCCATTTTGTTCCCAATTCTGTCGCCCCTTCATTGTTTATTCTCCCCAAAATAAGGTCAATCACATCCGAGGCTTTTTTTTTCTCTCTCACTTTCTCAAACATCGCCGTTCTCTGCCACTTTTTTTCTTCCATCTTTTTCCCCTCTCACAACCCCCTTTTTCCTCACCACAACACTGCGAACACCACTACGACTTTCGCAACATCACAACACAAAACATCGCTAAAATCATCATCGCGCTCTCGATAGCACTGCCAAAGTACCATCACTAGAAGCGCCGATTTTTCTTGATTATTATTATTTACTTTTCTTCCGTTTATCATCGTTGCCTGCCTTTCTATAGCCGAGCTTAATTTGCTCTATTGCATCGCTGTACGTGACAGTCCTATCATCACAACATTTGAGTGAGGCTATTCGGAGGTGGACGAACACTAGTTTCCTGACGGTTTCCTAGAAGGAGCTGCTGTTGTGACGCACGGACCACTATTAAAAGTTGCTTCTCTGTTTTTGGTTGTTTCCATTTTGAGCCTTGCAGCGGCCCATTTAGCTAATACTGCTTGCGTCGGCTCGCTTTCTTATTGGTCAAATCAATCCCGCCGCTTCTTTTATAACCAGTAGCTTATTACCGCTTTTATCGTTGTAGCCTTGTATATTGGCTGCATTTCTCAAAGACAGCTCTCTGTATCTTAGGTTTACCCTTCATTTTACGGCAAAAGGCGAAATCGGTACTTGGTTAATGCCCTTTTCCTGTCCTTTTGATATCAAAAGGTTTGGTGCAAACCATAAAGCGTATCTTATCCTTGGTGTTCTATCTGATATGATCGGAAGGCCTCGGTCTTTCATACGACTCTGTAACTGTTTATCAGCGCAATCCGTCTGTTGAATACTTTTTTTTTTTCTTCAAGTTCCTAGCAATTGGCTTGCCCTACTCCATCCTTGCCTATGTTGTTGATTTCAATCATCTAATCTTCCGTTTTGAAATCACTTTTATGGTAAATCGTTTTTGTTCTTTTCAAATAGCGCTTTTACATCTTCTTTCAAGTCACGGCATATCAAATAACCTCTTGAAATCAGCTCTAATGGATAATATACTCCTTGGCAACATAACACCTGGTCGATACACCACCTCGAACCCCGAAGAATCCCACATCCAAATTCAACTCACTGCTGCCGGCCTTCCTCGCAAGAAGCCAGGCCGCAAGCCTGGATCGATGACCCAGAAGAAGAGCTCCCCAGATATCGATAGCGACGCGAAGCCTAAACGCACTAGAAAGCCCCGTGATCCTAACGCGCCCACTGTTGCCCGCAAACGAAAGGCCGCAACTGCAATTGAGACTGAAGACGAAGCTGATACTAGCAGAGTTTCCGCCACCTCAATTCCTTTTCACCAGTCCAAAATTACAGACATGATGGAAATGTCCATTGACCTTTCACATCCCCAGAACAATACCCCAAGCCGCACACAATTATCATCTCAAGAGCCCCCAAACAAGATCCCCCGCCGCGATACATCGATGCGTAGCATTCTCAATGATGAACCCATCTCTACCTCGCCCACCTCAACCCCAATTCCCCTTAGAACCAGCGGCCAAAGTTATGATCCTATTCGAGGAAACTTCGACCCTGTGCGAGATACTATGTTGGCACGTGACCCATACGGTACAAATGCGTCGACGAATGCTTCGCCGCGTGTTCCTTCTGCCGCGCCCATAGTACCCAATACCAATACCAACCGGCCCAGTGCCTCTCCGTCTATTGCCAGTTTAGTGGGCCCTGCGCCTGTCACTCTCTCCCCCCAAGTTAGCCACAACACTTTCGCTAGAAAACAATCGTCCGTTCCCCCTTCACCTGTAAATTTACGACCTGCAATTCCATCTCTTCCCGCCAAATCCTCATTAATTGCACCACCTCCTCCACCATCTGCTGCTGCTACTACTACTCCTGTTGTCGCCGTTTCTCCCACCACCTCTACTTCTACTACTTCCACATCCACGCCGACACCAGCATCTTTTGCCACACCTGCAACACACGCTCCCGCCGAACCCAAGCCTAGCAGCACCATGCAGGTCCCGTCGCTCAAGCCGTCACCTGTACCGGAGCGCAAAACCCTCCCGTCGGCTATTATTGCTGCAGAGGCCACTTATACTACAACAAAAAAGGCGGCATCGACCAAGGGCGAAAAGAAGACGTCAACAAAAGGCGACTCTAAAAAGGAGTCTGGTGCCGCCGTTGTTGCTAAAAAGCAATTGAAAGAAAAGGTAGTCAACTCTGGCTCTTCACAAAAAACCACCGACAAAACCAATGAAGATGTCGAAATGTCCGATGAGCGGTCAATCCTTGACTTTGGAAAGGCGAGACCAGGAGAAGAAGTTGTTGCACCCACAATCTACCTCACGATCCCGATTGTTCCAGGTGAAACCAACAAGTACGTGAATTTTATGCGTATGGCCGAAGAGCGTTACGGATGGGATGCTCTACATCCTCGCCTTGCTGCCCAAAGGGATCGCAAGGCTCGCATTGCCGCAGCTACTGCTTCGTTGGAAAAGAGTCTTGTTGGTAACAAGGACTCTGGCGATGATGACATGTCTGAGGACGCGTCTGATGCTGAGGCTAGCAATCTCGACAAGGCGCATCACAGTGGACTCGATATCCCCGCCAAGCCCACGAAGAGAAAGCGGGTAATGAAGGAAGACGAATATGATAAAGATGATGACTTTGTTGATGATTCTGAAATGCTCTGGGAAGAACAAGCTGCTGCCAGTCGTGACGGCTTTTTTGTTTACTCTGGACCTCTTGTAAGAGAGCCAGAAAAACCAGCTGTACCGTAAGTTTCATTCTATGCCTCTAATAAGCTAACTGATTTGCTAACATCTTTTTTCTACGTAGTGAACCAGTGAAGCGTGGTCGTGGTGGTCGTGGTGCCCGTGGAGGCAAAACCAAGGCCGAACGCGACAAGGAAAAGGCAGACAAGGCGGCTGAAAAAGCAGCCGAAAAAGCCGAAAAGGCAGCTGAGAAGGCCGAGAAGGCCGCACGCGGTCGTGGGCGTGGCGGTACCACCCGAAAGCCTAAGGCTACGAAGGCTCAACAAGCCGCAGCAGCAGCTGCTGCTACCGATAATGATATCGACATCCTTGATGTTGGCGCTTGAAACAGACAAGCGTATCAAATATCCTCTCTTTTTATTCCCGTTACTCATTTTCATTCCTCATTTTCATTCCTCTTTTTACACATGTTATTTTTCTCTTGTTTTTACATTATTGCGATTCTTTTCACACTGTTATTAGTGGCTACGCGACGAACCAAGGACGGTTATTTGGAAATATTAGGCGTTGGTAAAGGTCGGATTGGTTTTTTGCTTTATTCTTTTTTTCTTTTGGGATGTCTCCCAGTTTTGAACATTTTTTTCTGCTTTCGAACAACCTTTCTTGCTAAATTTTCTTTGTTTATTTATGGTCTGTTTCTGTTTACCCACGCAGAATCTTTCATCTTAATGTATTAGAGTGGAAAGCCCCAGGCGCTAGGAACTCTATCTCTCACTATAGGACTTTTTTTTTTCTCCTTTTTGTCATAGTCAAATTTCCAGGGAGGACGTTCTAAACAGTCTCTAACATCCTTTTCATATTTATTTTTTGGTTTAATTGGCGGTGGTAGCACCGGTCGAAAACCCGCCTTGTTTTATTTTGGCTGGTGTAAAAATACATTTCAATCTCATTCTTTATGATACGTTGCCTAGTTCAATGACGAGATGTTCATCCTCCTCCTATATGAATCCGCCTGCCGATGCGATCAATTATTTTATGTATATTCTTAGTTCCGATCTTAGCATTGACTTTTGTTGTCTTAATTCTTCCTTTTGTCTCCTAGACTTAGCTTAGCTTTTTGTATTTAAGTACGATGATCATTCCACCATGTAATTATATACAAGGATCTGATATCTCCTTCGTATCTTTACAACGACATTTGTTTGTTTTTCATACAAGTAGAATGTAAGTCAATTGATCTGAAGTTTAAAGGATGATAATTGGTATTCTATAAATATATTATATATGTACTAGAAAAGGACGAACTGATGATACTTTTGGATGATAGATTCGCAAATAAAACAAGCCACAACGGAATTTGAAGGCCTACCACTACATAGAAACGAGTCTACTTTTCCTATTGATCTTCTTCTTGTTGTTGTTGTTGTTGTAGTCGCTCACGTAGTATAATCCTCCTAGGAGGTTCCTTAGCATCTTGAGCCTGTCTTCTCTTCTTCAATTTCTCAACCTCCCACTCCGCCTTTGGCATATACTTCTTCTGGCCAGCGTTAACATTTGCCTTTGCCGCAAATAGATCCTCTGGGGCACTACCATCCGATTCTTTGACCCAACGGACCCAATCTAACCGCTTGCGTTTCCAGAAATCTCCTCTCCACGCTCTCCACACAGCCCGGCCTGCCCAAGACTCGCGCATCTCAGCCTCATGTCCACCTAGTTGGGTCATGATCTGCTCCTTGAGGTGGAAGGGGACACTGCGTCCTTCACTGCGGGTAGGAACGGCAATGATGCTCTCGACGATCTTGCGACCGTAGTTATTGGTCGCAAGCGCTACGGAATGTGGCATTAGTGCCGCAATCAGAGCCTTGTGGAAGAACTTGTTCAGCGAGGGCTGTTCCAAGGCGGTTACTAGCACTGACGAGCTCGAAGCTGATGTGGTGCCAAGAGCAAGTAGCTCATCGCTGCTTAGTGACTGCAGTGATGTCTGGACCGCCTTGGTGGGTGGACCAGGCACGGTGAGCATAACGGCAGCTAGCTGGGCGCCGTGAGCTGCAGCACGCTCAAGAGTGTTTTTCTTGGCAACCTTTTCAGCGTCTTTGGCGTCCTTTGGATCAGCGCGCAGGGCGCAAAGTACGGGAACGACGTTCTTGGGGTCGTTATTGCAGGCCGAGACGATGGCATTGCGGAGACCATCGATCCTGTCTTTAATATTGCGAGCATTAGCACGCTCGAGAAGAGCTTTGACGACGTTGTAGCGTTGGCGCTCAATCAGCGAAGCAACGGTGGGTGTAATCTTGTCAATTGCGTCAGCTAGATCTTTACCGCTCATGCGCTCTAGAGCACGAATTGCGGGGTATGAAGCAACGTCATTACGGGCATAGGCGTGAATACGATCATCAAACATGTTGGCCTGTAGAGCCTTGAAGATCTTGGATGGCGCATGGGCGATGATGGTTTCGATTAAGCGCGAGCCAATCGGGTCGTAGACCATGCTGTTGAAGAAATCAGATGCGCGACTTTCCGGCTTGCTGAGTGATTCGGGAGCATCGGGAAGTAAGCGTGAGAAGAGAGAGTTGTCAACCTCTTCTGCGGCATCGCCATCAGCATCCTTTTTCTTCTTCTTGCCCTTGGGGCGCATAGCAAGCTCAAGTTCGACGAGAAGCTGTAAGATAGGGTTTCCGGTTGGATGGCGAGCAAGAATCCGAATAGTTGCCGGGTCCATAGACGAAGCAACGTCACTGATAATCTTCTGGGTAGCCATGTTGAAGTTGGGCGGGACAGGGCGTATTTGATGGATAAGCTCACTAGAGTTTGCGAGGGCGCCTGGAACGGAGATGTGTTCGGCCTTCTTACTCTTGAGCAAAGACTTGGTCTTGACGTCTTGCAATGGACGACCAGAGAGAACGATCAATAGAACACGGAGAGTATGCGAGGCGTAGCGATCGGTCAGAAGATAGCTGAGTTGGCCATCTAGCTCGTCCAAAGTCAGAAGGAACATGTCTTCCATAGAAGCAGGAGGCTTCTTTTCCCCGTTCTCACCGTCGCCCATAGCCTCGTCCTCAATCTCAACCTCGGGCTCTTCTTCACCCTCGGCAGGAGTCTCTGGGATGCCTCCCAACTCCAGCGATACGGCAGGTGCCGACTGGAAGAATAGGGTCTCGCAACAGTGGCTAGCGAAACGGTGTTGGACAAGACTGAGGAAGTGGCCGGCGAATTGTTCGAACAGATGCTTCTTTTGCTTGGTAGAGGACAAAAGAATCAGGCGCTCCATGAGACGAGAGCAAGACTGGCTGCTGGCGAGCTTGAGCTCCTTGCCGCGCGCTTCCTTGTAGACGTTGGCGAGGAAGAAGCGGCGCTCGTCGGGAGTAGGGAACTGATTCAATTCAAGCACTTCATCGGCACTGCGGAAATACTCCTGCTCTTCATCGGTCAGCATGCCGAAGAACTCGCGCTCAGGGCGTCCATTCTCGTCGTAGCCTTCGCCTTCGCCGTATGTCTGTTGTTCGCCCATGTTAAAGTTGTCGCGCGGGTTCGTCTTAGGCTCAGCGGTTTCGGGCTTCACGTCGATCTCCCAGGCCATTGACTCCTCGGCAGGGCCAGCGGCTTCGGAATTGCCAACAACATCATTGTCGGCAGGCTCGTTTGGGGCCGCTTCGTCGGTAGCGCGGTGACGCTTAGTTGAGATTTCGCCGTCTTCTTCGTGATGCTTGCGCTTTTTTTCCTCACGCACAGCGGAACGTTTTGTTCTTGGTTTCGGCATTGCGATAGATTGTGGATGGGTGGGCTGGAAAGCTCAAGTTGCAAGAGAAGATCTTAGAGACGGATTCCTGGTATTGATTGATTGTTGGTCTTGTTACGATTTTGGTCGAGCCTATCAAGCTTTTTTTGCAGGGCAAAATTTTGATGGGCTTATCTTATCGCCCCTCTACTATAATAGAGAAAGAACGTAGGATAGAACGCTAGCTCGATATGGCTTCTTATACGAAACGTAGGATGTAGCTTCGTTGAGCTTGCACCAATTTTTATAATTACGTTTGATGTGCTTTGTTGTTTTTCTTTGCTGTATCTTCTCTCTGCTGTAAAGTTACGAATGGCAATGGTTTGGCGATGAATTGTGCGATATTTCAACTTGCATGTGTAAACCCAATAGTACGCAAATTTCATAAAGTAATGAGCAAAATCAATTTTCAGCCATGTGAACTAAGCCCGCTATACTTTATGTATGCCTATATTATCTGTATCTAAGTATAGTCTAAATTACATATCTTTGCATACTGGCTATGTACTATGATTTGAAATTACAAGTTTCTTTTCTTCTTTTTCATCCATTCAAGATTGCGAATTGAAGAAGTGAGGGATAAAAACAAAGAAAGAAATGTCTAGTAAAACAATAGGAAAAAAAAAGCAAAAAAAAAAAGGTCATCCAGGCTAGCCTGAATGAGAAAGTCAGTGTGCGACTGTATCTAATTGGTCGGTTTTCTCCACTTTCTTTTGTCTTATTTGCAATTGCCCATTCTTTCCTCAGTTTGCTCCTTTGAGCAAGAGTTTTTTTTTTTCTTGTTCTTTTTGAGGATTGGAAAATTTCGTTACTGGGCCGTTTTTTTTTCATCTGTTTTTCCCTCCTCTTCTCTAATTTCTGATTCTTTATAGACAGCTGTGTTTGTTTGTCTTCCTGTTGTTATTCTTTCCTATTCTATCACTCCCCGAATATTTAATCCTCTACCAAATAGAACACACTATTTACAAAGCTTCACCTTACATTGTCTCGCATCTGTTGCAATTCTTTTCCACTACAAGCTTAGCCAACGCTCCTCTATAGCCTAATTACTGTCACTGGCACCGCCTACACAACTCAAGTCACCTTGTTTTTGCTGGCGCATACAAAGTCCCATCATATCTCCCCCAGTATGGCACGATACAACAACAAAACAGTCGAGGCACAAGAGCCCAAGGACGTCTATCAACAGGCCAACCAGCCATCATCACCCTCATCGGTGCCTTCAACTGCTTCAAAGCCTGGCGGAAGCCCCGAACAGGAACCATCTTCTACAACCCCTACCTCTCGTACCAGCTCCAGCGCACCAACATCTCCCACAGCAGGTTGCAACTCGCATTCCGGCCTTCATGCCCTCTCAGCAGCTGCTGCCAGCGCACAAAAGAGCGTCCTAGCCTTGCTACTGAATCATGCACATGATGATTTGAATGCGTACACCTACGACCGTGATTACTGCAACCACCAATTATGCACTGTTTCTGACCTGACTCCAGAGGAGGCAAGAGCTTTGCGACTGCGTGCCATGGATGCTAATCACAACATCCGCCGTAGTCAGCAGAAGATCGACTTGATTCACTTCGAGTCGCAGACTGGCATCAACCCATCTCTTGTCCTTGGAGAGAGAGGTGCTGTTCAGGCTTTTGTGCCCCCGTCGGCTCCAGTGATTGCGCCGATGGTCCCGGAGCCTATCCCTATCGCAGACGCCGAAATTGAGTCTCAGAGCGCCACTCCGGCCCCGAAGAGAAGACGGAAACAAGATTGGAATGCCGAGGAGTCTACAAAGGCAGAGGAAACTGCCGAAAATGACGACTCGGGTGTACAAGTCCAGCGCTTGGGCTTCTGGAAATGCCGTCTGTGTACTACACAAAAGTATCTACAGGCAGGCCCGGGACGCCAGCCCAGCGGCCCTTGCAAGTGGCCTCTCAAGGATGTAGCTAAAATGATTGCGCATTTTACCGAACTACACCACGAGCATCTGCCCAGTGAACGGTGTGTCGAGCTCGGTGCCGCCTTGCATAGAAATCGTAAGTCACTTATCATTGTTTGTAAACACCACCAATAACTTTTGCTAACAGATGTATCATCATAGGTGGGCCCTTTGAGTACTGGCTGCGCCGGTCACACTCCATGTCACAAGCAGATAGCGCTCTAATCGAGGACTGTGTCAACGTCTTGCGCTCCGGTAAGCTGCCGCCGATTCTAAGAAAGCTCAGTCGTGCGGCAGCCACATTTCCCAAAGAGTAGTTGATGTTTCCTCCTATCGTACACACTGTTTTCATTGCTTGCTTTCTGTCGGAGTTTGCTATATACCATCGGATCACAGGGTTTTCATGACAAGCTTTTACTGTCTTCATATACTTTTTCTTTTTCCCAATACCCGGATCACCTCACCTACCACAAACATGGGATCATATGATATTACCACAATAAAAGACGGTTTACACACGCATTAAACAATATATAAAATTAAAGCTACTATCTACCAAGTCTATATGGACAACTTAGTGTTGTAATGGAGAAAGACTTGCCCATAACGAAGGGCCAGAGTACATGATACGTGATTTATAAATCGTAAAATGAAACCGGTACAGTGCAATATTTACATTATATATTCCCATTGATGGCCACGGCATTGCATACACAGCGACAAATAACCAGCCATCCACCGCAAAGCGATTCTTGTTCAAGTGAATGGCGAGTACTCCATGTTTCCCATTTCCATTTCGAAAATAGGCCATCAGATAGCCGGTGCGAGGATAGCATCTGCAGATTTGATAGAGCAGTGCATGGCTAAGAAGGGATCTTACGCTGTACCACCGCCTCCACGGTCTATCTTGTTACAGGGCTACCAGTCATCGGCCCTCCGAATATGAAAATGATTGATCCAAGAGTTTCTCTTCAGCCTAAGATCCATCGTTCACATCGCCAGCTTAGATCCGATCAATCGCCTGTTGTCAATCAGACCAATGTCTCGTGAAAACAGCCTTTATTGATGCTTCCTTTACTGCCTTGAATCATTTATTGCTGCTGGTATTTCTTCGGTTCTCTTCTCAGCGCCAAAGTTCCAGTCCTTATATTGAATCGCTCGCACTGGTGAATTCCAGCCGGCCCCTCGCTGCCCTTTTTGTTCCGCCCTGTGTTCATCTAGAATGACGTGTAGTAATCGTGCTATAGTTATCATGGCCGGCAAAAGGAATGTCCTCCAACTTAAGGACGAGCTGATCGCCACGCTGGTTTCATTTGCATTGTATGTATACAGCGTTGCCAGGTGCATAGTATCCACAAGCCAGCGCCTGCAGGCTCGAACAGGCTCCCTGCCATACAGCCCAGCGGGGTCTTTAAACGCCCGCTGTCGGTATTCCATGCTACATGCAGTTTATCCATTGTTTATGCTACTGTGCTTGCTACTAGCAGTTTGACTTCACTAAATAGGTATGCAACTCATATACAGAAACACAGGTGGCTGGATCAGTATGAGTGGCCGCAAGCCCCGTACGTTTAAAACACAAAAGAGCTCGACTTTCTGGTCGTTCACGATTCATGGAGAAAAGCATAGAAGAAGAAAAAGGAACAAGGTGGCTTTGTGAGTTGTCTAACGCCAGTTCAGTTTGTGTGTTACTCTGAGTTTATCGTCTTCCCCTGCTTTCATTGTTTTGGCACATTGCATTTATACTTCTATTATCTCTCACAAGTTACATCTTCATAGCTCTATAGCTCCATAAGATTAATGAATTATATAAAAAAAATCTCACAAGCACAAGAATCCGTTTCTTTTGTTCCTTTTTTTTTTTTACCTTCCGTTCTCAATTTTCTGGAGTCTTCCATGCAAAAAATATCGTATCTGCTAGCCGCCTAGCAACAAAGGAAAGCCATAGTTTTTGTGTATTTTAATATGCAGAATCTCGGTATTTTTTCCCGTCTTGATAGAGTCTAGCCCAAGTAAGGTTATCACAAAAAGATGCACTTGAGAAAACAAGACAAAGACGGTAGACTGAAGAAGCAAAAGTGCCCGCACATACAAAGATATTGAGTTTGTCGAGCGGAGGAGTTTAAATATCTGTCCGGTAACCAATCCGGCGTCGTATGATGTTAGTGATTTAGGTAGACGTTAAATATAATCAAATCAAATCAAATAGATAACAGGGAAAGGTTTTTGGATGGTTGGCCGAGGGCCAGACATGAGTTTGTGAGATCAACTAGCCATGTCTTCCATGTGGGTTTGTCCCACACATTGCTTGAGAATGGACGCAGTCAACTGGCCATGTCCGGGGGAATGTCGACTTGACATTTATCAAGCAGTCCCATACTTCGGCCTCACTGGCGAGCTGTGGGACTAGTATGGACCGGCGCTTGGCACACCACTTAGCCTTGTGGCAGAATTAGGACATGTGAAAGTCTCTTCCACGCCGGTGGATGACTGGCTGTGGGTGAATTCGTCTTGAGAACGAACTCTGGCCAATCTGGAACTTGTTTAACTTATTTGCAGGAGAAGAAGGTTTCAGCCTTTTGCCACAAGTCCAAATGTGGGTCCTTTCCTTGTCTTTTCCACACCTGTGGCATTCCATTGTGGCGTTCTCGTGGCCAAACCTTTCATGATATTCTTTAAAGTCACCATGACCAGAGAGTGCGGCCAGTACCTGTCCTTGACTGATTCTTGTCCCCCAGGTTATGGCACCTGCAGAGGGAAACCCTATTTCTCGCCTGTCCATGTTGTGTCTGATAGCTGCTAGTAGAACCATTCTTTAAACTTTGCCTGTTTATGTTCCCTGAACCACCTGTAAGCTCCTGCTATAGACATGGAGTGTTCCAGAGTGCATTTGGCCGAGCATTTTGCTAGTGCATCGACTCTCTCATTTCCGCTGATTCCCTTGTGCCCGAGGGTCCAGATGCAGTAGACCTTCCTGCCTCTAAACTTCTTGGCCTCGTCAATTGCCTTCTGTGGGGATCCTGCCTTGTTGTGTGATCCATTTATACGGGATACCACGGCCCTGTTGTCGAGGCAGATCCAGATGTTTGTGCAACTGTCCGTCAGTGTCGGGGTGAGGCCTTTGAGTCCATGTAGTATCGCAAATATTTCTGTGTCTATGACCTCTTTCCATCTGCCTCCCGAGTAAGATCCCTCCAAGGTGGCTGTTCCTCCTTTTTCGGCAATTCATCCGGAGCCTATCCATCCCTCCGAGCTTTTGGAGCCATCCGTGTATAGCCAGATGTCGGAGGAGGGGCAGGTTTCCTTGCGTCTCAAGTGTGCCTCTGCCGCTAAATCCTTTCCTTGCCCAGCGACCACCGCACTCGCTAGCGGGTTGTCAGTTGTTCTGGAGAGGCCTTCTACATGCCCGTACCTCGGGGGAGGTTCCGGGAGGGGTGCCAGCATGTTCACGATTCGGGTGGAAGATGGTACCGTCTTCCGGGGCCATACCGCATTTCTCGCAGTTCGTCCAGTTGGTACCATCTAATAGCTTCCCTTGTGACTGCATTATCCATTATGAGTCCTGCGGGGGGGATGTTTGCCAGCATATGGATCAATGCCGATGGTGTCGTTTTGTAGGCTGGGAGTGCAACCAGTAGTGCTTTCCGGAGTGCTTTTTGGAGTCGAGCTGCCTTGCTTGCTTATGTTGCCTCTTTCTCCTGGTTGCTTTTTATTATGTTATTGGCAGGCTTTGAATTAATTTATGTTGGTTTTAAACCTATCCCACTTTGATCGTTTTCATCTTGATAGGAAAATCCTTAGCTTACCTTATTTTCCTGGATTCAAGCTCCGTGTTAGGGTTATGAACAGCTCCAATGTTGACTCTGTTTTTGTGACCCCGCCATTGGGTTCCTTATTCTATGACGTATTTTCACAGCCCACTATTAAATTAAGCCTTATAAATACTCACGCCCCACAATATTCTATTGATGGTGCTCCGTACCAACTCCGTAGCCGCGTCCAATTTTATTGGCCCGACTCCCCCGCGCTCGTTAATAATAACAAATACAAATACAAGTCCGTGTTTTTCGTGACAGATTTCCCAACCTACATTCTTCTTTTCGCGATATCTTCAACAATAATTAAAAAATAGAACAAGCTTCACGTCTCTTACTCGCCGCTGCCCTTAAACAAACAGTGGCATATCAATTTGAAAACCCGAGGTTCCAATTACAACTGATACTTCTATGGTATATATTCCATCGACTTTTGGGCTCTTCGTGATCATATCAAAACGGCCAAGCTAACCTTCAACCTTACATAAACAACAAAGTAGTCATAATATGCCTCTTTCTGCTGTGCAGGAGACTTCTTTGATCAATTATCTTGAGTTTCTATCAAAATTAGCCTCCCTCAGTGTTTACTGCACTCTTGGCCATTAGCTTGCGCTACTGACTGTAAGTCCTACTGCCTCAATATCATTTCCCCTGATATCATTCATGTTACGGTTAAGCTCCTCTCATATTCTTATCTCTCTTGAAAATCATTATCTAAAACATTTACTGACCCAATATAACCACCCCTAGCCTGTTCCTAATCTGCCCTATCCAAAATATCGACAGGTTGAATTTTGATTGAATTTTGCTGTTTTACCAATCCATCTAAATTTAAGAAATTCATTGTAGGTTTTTCTTGCATCATCTTTCAGCCAAGATAGATAACTAACTATTGTGTATAGCAACTTCCGAACTCAGAGATGTCTGAGCCATCTGCTCCTGAGCCAAGCTCCTCTGGGCACCACCCCCCTTCTTCTCCAAAGAGCATTGCTAGAGCTTTTGAAGCTTGTCAGACATTTGATGATATCTTAGCACTCACTGAATGGGATCTTAACCGGCTACAGCCTATTTTCCAGAGTCATCTTACACAGAACGTTAGTGAGAACTCACATGTCAGAATCATTGAAACGTTTTGGGATGCCTATACTTCCGTTTCACTATTCGACAAGTCTCCCACTATTCAATCCCAGTTGAGAGATAGTCTTGATATTCAGATATATCTATTCTTGAAACTACCTGATACTTTCAAGTTCTTTGATATCGGAACTTGCCAGCAGCAGCAGCAGCAAGTTTTTGATCTAGCTAAGGCCTATCTTGAGTCGACAAACAGCACTACTCGTATTCGACTTCCCTTCGAGTTGGCATTTGATAGGGCAGAGGTGGACCCAAGAATTGGAGTCCCAAATAGTTTACGTCTACTAAACTATATCGACAGCTGCTATAAAGCCTGGTTAGGAGGACAGTATATGTCACCCTATAGTTCGGTTATTGGCCCTTCTGGAATAGGGAAGTCATTTACTGTGAAGCAGCTGGCTAAACGTCATGGAGTATATGTCATCTACATCTCTCTTTCTCCATCCAAAAGCCATGGATTTCCAGGCCGTTCTTTAGTTGCTGATATCTATACAGCAAACTATTCTCAACTATCAAGAGAAGGTCTAGAAGAAAGGTGGGAACAACATCTTCAACGCCACCTTTCTATCGCAGAATATCTTTGGAAATTAGGCATGTCCAGCTCTGACTTCTGGGATTTGCAGACTGGAAATGATAGTTTCCAGAGCTTTGTCTTCAAGATACTTGAGCTTGGTGATATCTCGTCTACGAAAAGAAGTTTGGATGGTGAGACAAAGTCTTGGGGCATAGATCTGTTGGAAGATCCGTTTTGGAGCGATAAACTCCAAAAACTCATTGAGGAAAATAGTATTGTACTGCAAGAATCACAAAGAAAGGATAAAGTCAGATTTGTCTTTGCTTTTGATGAAGCACGAAACCTCTTAGTTGATCAAGAAGAGGAAGGCTCTGATAGTGCTGTGCTATTTAGGTCACTACGATCAGCTTTACCTCTTGTTAAAGCCACCGATAATAATCACAGTGTTTTTTCTCTTTTGATGGATACTACCTCCAGAGTTTCAAACTTCTCTCCTCCCCGGTATCTGGATCCTAGCCAAAAGAAGCTATACAACAACACGACCCCTACAGAGCTTTTTCTTCCCTTTTTTGAGTTTTCTGCTCTGGATATCTTTGCACCGCCCCTCAACTTGGCCCAACCCGCTATAGATTGGAGATCATTGTTC
The DNA here is from genome assembly GCA_004009845.1 of Davidsoniella eucalypti. Classification (NCBI taxonomy): domain Eukaryota; kingdom Fungi; phylum Ascomycota; class Sordariomycetes; order Microascales; family Ceratocystidaceae; genus Davidsoniella; species Davidsoniella eucalypti. The sequence continues at coordinate 438,755 of RMBW01000001.1, read as the reverse complement.
TCTTATGGCCGGCCAATGTTTGGTGCTTTCTGTCAGGAATTTGAATGTGGGCGTTCCACAGAGTCAAATATATTCAAGCTAGCTTTCGAAAAGTTGGACCCAGATAGAAAAACTAAGTCATCAGCATTGAGTACGGTTCGCTACCTGGCACTCCTTTTGAATAGAGTAAGCTTTGAGGTTTATTATCAACCTCATTGCCAGAAGCTAGTGTCTGGTTGGATGCATTGGATCTTCAACGTATCAGAGGACCGAGAGAACCTATCTATTGGACAGCCCCCAGAGCCGATTCTGGCTATGGCAGCCTATGCCCATCTTTCTCTCCGTGGTAACCTTACCAAGGCACTAGTTGATTTCAGAAACAGCCTTAGATGGGGATTCGTCAATGTTAGCGATATTGGCGAATTTGTAGCAGGTTGGATTCTTTTGCTTGCTTTTGACACTGGATATAAAGCAAGAGCCTATCTGCCTGTTCCATGCAAACTCAGCTGCTATATGGAGAGTCTCTTTGGCACAGCTACTCAACAGAGTATATTCTCTAGTATAAACACTTCACTCAGTGTTGGGCAAGTTTTTTTCAACCGGGTGATTCGTTTCATTCCTAAAACTGTCGACAAAAAGCCCTCAAAGCCAACTCCTTGGGATTTGCTACATCTATACACTAGGTGTTGTGCAATTTTGCTTCCCGAGAATGCCCCAGGAGTAGATATTCTAGTTCCAGTCTGGGTACCTGCTACACATGGACGTCCTGCATGTATGGGATGTATCCTGGTTCAAGTCAAGAATAGAGCCCATGATAGACTTACTGCTTCTCTCAAACAGCATGCTAAAACTTCTATCTTAACTGCTATCAGATATCTTGGTTTCGATCCTGACAAGACACCAGTTCTTGGACTAATGCTTTGTCTTCGTGGCTCATCATCATCTTCCACAGTCAATGTATTTACAGCATCTATGAAAAACTCTGCTATCCCAATAGCTTTAGTAGTTGGTATGGCTAAAACTACTTATCCATTTCTTGCGGGGGAGGGTGAGAAAGATCTCTATAAGATACTTTGTGATCTTCTTGTCACTAAAACAGACTTGCATAAGATGAGTGACACTGAGTATAGCAAAGCCGTTGTGCCAACAGTAGCAACTGAACCAGAACCAGAGGAACCAGCTAGTTAGATTGAACTTGATAATAAAATTAATAGTCTTTGCTATTTGCTACTCTTGAAATGTACTGAGTTGGAGGGCATGTATGTTGAACATTACTTCTTTCACGATTAACTTTTCTTCTCTTTTACACATTCTATGTTTAGTTCTATTAGTTTTACAGTGTTTTTGGGGGGCTCTCGATCTTGGAATCGGACAGCATCTTGTGTCTAGCGAAGAACTTCGAATTTCTATCCGGTAGCCAATCCGTAGTCGTATAGTCTTAATGATCCAAGTCGGCCATAAATATAATTGATGCTTTGGTGACGGATGACAAGTTTCAATCAAGTCTAAATGCTGATACTTTTGGGATGATGAACACGTGACCAGAGATAGGATGATTCTAGACGTCGATAAGCCCCATCGAAGATCCCCCTATAACGGCTCATACGGATCTACAAACATAGCATCATCATCAAATGAAACCTCACATGAGATGCCATTAGGTGAAACATGAGACAACATATGGAACGAAATTTGGACTGTAAATAACCAATCAAAAGAAACTAGAAGAACAGAAGGAAATGAATTTGAAAGGACCACGATGGTCTACATTCCATTCAAGATATCTTAGTTTGATAGATCAATAGAAATTCAACCTCAAATCTTCTTAATCTGTAAAGACCGTGCAAAAAATCACTTATAGGTAACAAATGTTTTACACAATTTTTTTTTGAATCATGCAAGTCTGATTTTGGTTCTTGATTTTTATTTAAAAAAGTTAGAGCTCGAAAATTTGAGGGGTGGTTTTTTTTAAAAAAAAATATAACGGCATAAAAGGTTTTTTTTTTAATTACTCTTTTCTAGTTGGGACGAGAGTTTTCTCTCATATTACCTCAAGTCAAAACTCATAGTACCCAGAGCCTTATCTGACCCTTCAAGAATTGTCCAGTTCGTGGGAAATGGTGCCAATGCCATTTGTTCTATTTCAAACATCAAGCTCTAATAAGCAAGTATAGAGAGAGATAGTGATGACAGCCAGATCAAATATGCTATCGTAACATCAAAATTCAAAAGTTCAAATAGTGCCGTGAAAACAAACTAAGTTAGTAATCGGTCCTTATCGGTGCGGATTGGGGGCGTGTAGATGATAACTATACATTTGCCAAGACTTTTCACTCTGCGTATAACGTGAAGTTTATCCTTGACGAGGGAAAAAAATACGGGTTACATTTATCTGGTAGGTATTACCACTGTTAACGAATAAAGTTATAGTATCAGGCATATACATTAATATATACTATTGATTCTCTGAAAGGTTAAATATTTATGCATTCACTAGGCAGGTATACATAGCCTAAGTCCGCATACTACGAAAACTAAAACTGTATATAAGCTTAAGTGTCTTTCAGATTTACAGATGCATTGCTGGTAGTTCACTATTAGCAATTGGCATTTGTACCTTGATATTTATAATAAATAATTTGGACTTCACTCTAAATACACAACGATGCAATATATACACTATTTATCATTGAAATAGTAACAGTAACAGAAAGGGTAGTAAAACATTGATTAGGATGCAAGATAACCACGTTTGAGGAAATTCTATATTGCGGAATATGAATATAGATATAAATAACAATGTAAAACAGGAAGGGAAAAAATGGGTTGATAGATAAGGCTAGGAAATTCCGGCCAGTTCAGTCACATCCTATACCTTTCCGGGGTTGATCTTAGCATATATTTCTGTGCTGTCAAATTGGAAATTGACGTCTTCGTCGCAGAAAGGATGCTCTGCAAGTAGCTTCTCTGCCGTTGGCCGATCAGATGGGTTACTATACGTTGGATGAGGTTAGTACCGAGTGCCGGGTCGTTGGATTTCGGAAGGCTTCTGCACAACTTACACTTGGAAACAATCCAACATGAAGGCCAGTGCTATTGGGCTATGATTTATGTCCTCCGGAATGGGAGGTGTTTCGCCGTTGGCAAGCTTGTAAATAGCACCAACAGCTTCTTCGTTACCCCACGGTCTCTTGCCTGCAAACATTTCAAGAACAACACATCCAAGGGACCAGATATCAATTTTTGCGCTGTATCCTTTGCCCTCTGGGGGATTGATGACCTCAGGGGCCATCCAAAACACGGAACCCTGCATGGAGTTTGTCTTGTCATTGCCGTAGATATCGTCTGTCTTTTTACTGATACCGAAATCTGAAATCTTGCATGTACCGTCAAGATCCAACAGGATATTATCTGCCTTGAGGTCACGATGCAAGATACCTTCACGGTGTAGGTAAGCAAGTCCAGAAAGAGTCTGGCGAGTCAATGAGCTAACTAGAGGCTCTTCAAATCGACCATGTTTTTTCAAGCAAGAGCCAACACTGCCACCAGGAATATATTCAAGAAAGATGCTGATGCTCATTTCTTTGCGCTCACAGCCAAGATACTGTACGATATTAACATGGTCAAGGTGCTGCATCGTATCAATTTCTTGATCGAGACCAGCAACAAGCTCCTTGATTTTGTTTTTATCACCAGCAGCAGCTTTAGGGTTGACATCAACCTCTTTGACAGCTAAGAACTCACCAGTGGTGGCATTCATACCTAGGTATACGCGGCCGTACGATCCCTTGCCAATCAGTTGACCCTTGAACCAACGGAATGTAGTTTGACGTTTGGGTAGAATGTCCTGAGGGATTGGGGGGAAGATAAGACTATCTCGCTGGGGTTTGATTTGTACGATGTTGGCGTTGAACATCTTGGTGCTCTTCCGACGGAGCAAGGTTGTTGCTCGATCCGGAGTTTGCGATACTGTAGTATACCGCTTTTGGGCTTCGTGGGTATCACGGGCTACCTGACGGATAGACTTGAGACGGCTTAAACCGTTAGCCCGACCAATGCTACGATGAGCCACTGATTGGTACGAATCGCGGTTGGTATTGTTGGCTTTGAGGGTGGATTCGTCCGAGCCTAGAGTGTCGGCATCGTTGTACTTAGTAGTCTTGGGGGAAACCATATAAATGGACTCTGAAGTGGGAATTGGTGGTAAACTTGGAGGCAGCTGTTGGGACGGGGAAGCAGATGCCCCGCTCTCATCACTTTCGGGAATGAGAGGGGGGACTCCACCCTTGTCTCCTTCTTCAACAAGCGGTGCATCAAGATCGAGGTTTGGGAAGAAGTCGTCGAGGTGGTTAAGCAGCGCATCGGTAGGGGGACGGTTAGCCCATACGCCCTTATCAACGAACGACTTTCTACGGCTAAGCTTGCTATCCTCAGACTCCCAACTATCAGACGGTGTATCTGGGTTCCGGTTAGATGATCCTCTGCTAGAATCAAAGTTCATGTCATCATCATTCTTTCCGTTAGAATCTTTCGCACTGTCGAGGCCTGGTGGTGAGCCAAAAGAGACGGACAAGCCCATACTAGCACGCGAAGACTTAGCACCGACGTGTAGACTAGACCTCTTTGCGGCAGCATTGCCTGATTTTATGGCCGTTGCCTTGCGGGCAGCAATAGGAAGCGAGAAAAGACCATCGTCGGAATCTTCATCAGAGCCGTCACTACCTGCCGCGGTATTACTAGGCGGTGTGAATTCAACGTCATTTCCGACGAAGTCTAGATCAGGACCAGGAGCCTTCGGCGGTTCAGGCTTTGCAAAGAATGCTGGAGCATAATTTTGGGAAGACTGCGAAACACGACGGCCAGAGGCATCGGAGAAAGAGGCTTGTGAATTGTTAGCGTCTTGTAAACGTAAAGCATTAGAGCTTGCCACGGAAGCTAGGTTCATACCGAGGCCCGTAATGATAGAGCCAACCATTGAGCTTCCTCTTGGGGAGTGTGAGGAATACGTACGCCGATGGGAGGAGGTGCCGCTAACAGATCCAGATCTCTCTGGTACATACTCAAGCGTGTTGAATGATATCCGGCCCGCGTGGCTTGGCTTTCGTAGCAGATTTACTTTGGAATGAGTGGCGGATGGATTGCTGGGAAGAGCTGGTGGGTTTCTTGATGGGACTGGCTTCTTATCCTCTGAGAAATGATCGGGCTTCTTGTCATCATATGGCGAATTACGACGCTGATCAAAGTTCATTTCACGACCAATAATTTGTACACCATTGTCCATCTTCTGGCCATTTTTGTTACCATGTTTGAGAGCAAGGTATTCTTGCTGTTTCCGCTCAACTACAGCATCACGAGTACCCGCATCAAGAGTTGAAGAGCGGGAAATGAGGCCATTGTTTTCTGCGTACAATTCCTCATTGACTGACATTCCATTGAGATGGTAGGTTCCAGCGGTACCAGAGGTATCAACACGTATCAAAAGTTTGACTGAGCCAAAGCCGTCTGCTTTGGTGCGTTTGAGATTGAGAAGCTTGGGATCATCTAGAAGATCATCGTGGTCCGCTCTGCCAAGATCTGTCGTATAGATCTTGACACTGCTTGTGACAAAGATTCCCACGTTCTTGCAGATAATTTGTCTCAGATCAATCGCGGTATCAAAGTCTGTAATGTCACACATGTGATATGCCCACCCATCTTTGGTAATTAGGACGTATAAACGAGATTGAGCGTTCGGATTTCCTTTGCCTGGTTCGAATGACTGATCACTGCCACATGAAAGAGACCCGGCGGGCGTTTGTTTGTAGGCAACTCCAGGAGATGTTGGTGAATCAGTTTCGTCGCCATCGTCCCGTTGATGCTTTTTCTTCTTCCAAAATCTTTGGAATCCCTTGGTCTCGCGAGCAGACATTGGTTCGGATTCTGATGGCGATGGACGGCCGCCTTCGTGACCATTACGCCTGATGGTACTGCCGGTTACAATGCTACCAGGCGCTTCGCTCAGATTGATTCTTTGAGCCTCCGGAGGAACACCGCTTCCATAGATTGCGGTATTAGAGTTGACCGAGTCTGTACTATCTTTACTTCTGTGGCCGAGAGTTGGTGATTGGGATGATGCTGTAGTCGAAGGAGGAATGTGGACGGGGCTTCCAACTAAAGGCACTATAGGAAGACCAACAAAGTCGTTGTTGACGCGGCGTGTGGGCTCTACGGCAATACCCTTGGGGATCGATCGAGACTGTCCAAGACGGTTACTAAAACTAGGACCAGGCGCATTTAAAGGAGTCTGTTTAAAGGAGACAAAAGAAAAAGCAGAACATTATGGGTCAGAACACACAAATATGATGGATGGGCTTTAGAGGGAACGCAAGGGGGTACCGTTGTAAAAAAAATTACATCGTTTATTGACTTACATTTGGTGATTCGGTATCATGCCCAGGGTAAGCACTACCGGGCTCTGTACGAGCATAATGTGGCACTAGCAAGGCATCATTGTTTCGTGCAGAGTAGATATAGGATTTGATCAAGCGGCGCAAACGGCGCCCTTCTTCACGTTGCCGAGACTCGTCCCACGGAACATTGAGCTCGGAGCATTTTTGCTTGAGTTTTGGATACAAAGTAGACTTGAGGAATTGACCAACTGCTCCAGTCTTATGGCCTAGATCAAGGAATTTCTGTCCCTCTACCTGAAGCTGAGCAAAGGTAACTTGCCACTCACGTGAGAAATCATGCTGTTGTAACCATTCAAGAACTTTATCGATAGTCCAAGATGAAATTATGGGCTCTAGCATAGGTCCAGAAGACAAAGAGCTTGGGTTACTAGACGCTGTAGGATTATATGTGCCGGATGGTGTGTATGTGCTACCCACTGTGCTTTCTGGTTTCGCTGCAAACCGTTGCGAATAGATCGAATTGTAAGTCATCTGGGAATACGGAGCATCTGAGTTATTTGAGCCGGTCCTAGAGAGCGCCGAGTTTATAGGCGGGCTTGTATTAGGCGGTGGCGGGCGACTGAAAATCGGATTTAGTCCAATTTCAGAATACATTTCTGACTCCTGTCCTGGCATATAAGTAGCAGACATATTGTATTCTGCTGGTGGACTCGACGTGGGCGGGGGAGGTGGTGGTGGCATTGTAGAACTCGTGATAGAGCCGGAGTTCATGGGAGGTAAGGTACCTCCGCCCGGTGAGCCCATCGTTCCCGCTATTAATGAGCCCATGATGCCATGCAGTTGAGCATGTACTCTAGGATTGTATGCTTGTATAGATCCGGTCGGGTTACTTCGGTTCGCATAGGCCCAGTTGTGGTTGGATCCTATAGAATTAGGCGGAGGACCGGATGGTGGCGGAGGTAGCACCATGCCATTTTGTGTTTGTTGTTGTTGCTGTGGTTGCTGCTGCTGCTGCTGCTGCTGTTGTTGTTGTTGTTGTTGGGAGTTGGGATATCTCGGAGGCGGCGGCGGGAGATTGAGTCCTGATGGTTGGTTGTTTATTGTAGGAGGAGATATTGGCGGTGGAGGGGCTGCTTGATAGCCACGGGATGGATCGCCGCCCGAAACATGGCGTTGGCCACCTTGATACATGGCGAGCGGTGGACAATGTCGAAGATTGGGTGAAGCGCGTGCAGTAGTCTATTGGTGACTAGACAATCTAAAGCGCAGTGTACGATATCATGCGCTTAGCTTTGAGGACAGCACTCCACTGGCCGATCAGAGCTATGGCTACACGTTGTTGAGGGTTTGATATTGAATCAAAATGGGCTTCTAAAGGATAAAGTATTTGGCGGATATGGCGCTGGTGAAAAGAGACGATAGAAATGGAGATGTATTTAGAGCGACCGCACAGTACGTCAAGCCGTAGAAAGGAAAGGATGTTGAAAATTGGGACACTATCGACTGGAGGGAGAATGTAGAAAGGTATAGGTCTAGCACGCGAAATATTAGTGTCTTAGTAGTAGTCGTACAGAAAAAACACCAAGAAAAATGTAAACATACAAAGCACAGGTTAAGATTCGACATGAAAGAGCCCTCAAAGGACAAGTGACTTGGGAATGTTTGGCTTGACAAAGTTAATGAAAGTCAGCGTAAGGTTGGCAAGCAATGACGCTGAAGTGGATCAGCCACGCAAGGAAAGCTATTTGAAACAAATTGACAAGCTAGATAGGATATCCCCGTCGTTTCAGCGCTGGGCCAGTACTCGAAGAGAGCTATCGCGTGTTCTGAGATGGCTGAACGGAAACCGGCATATACGGCACAGCAAAGGACAGAATACAGATAAGAGGTATAGCACTATGCGTAAAAAAGACCCTCAACGTGGTATGATGGCGTCGGGTCAATGTAGGTATATGCGGGACGAAGCAACTGTAATGCCAATCGATAGCCGGCCGGGTACTGGGCAATGAAAGAAAGTTGAGCCCCGTTGCCCTCAAATTTGTAGCGCGGACAGTGTGGTAACACCACCAGCCAATCCTGGACTGTTTTTTTCTTCAATCGATACACAAAGAAAAACAGAATGTCACAGGACTTCAGGACCAGAATCACCCGCGATAAACTATAACGATAAACCGAAGCGCCTGCTGAAGTCGCGGATGTTAAAATGCAAAGAGCAGTAGCTTCTTTTCTCTGGTTTTGGTGGAGTTTTCAAGTTGATGATACAGATGTCCTTAAAAGTCAAAGCGGAAAGCACGAAGAATGGAGAATGAAAAATGAATGAAAAACCACAACAAAGCAGGTGCGCACGCTCTTTCTCAGTCTTCGTATGGGTCAAACATTGCATGCGACATTCGACTTTTTGTTCCATGCTCGCGCTTAACTAGAGCGTTATGGCCAATCACGGGCTTCAAAATGAGCCGCTTGCCCCACTCGCCCACCTGCTACCACTGTGAGCTCAACAAAGCAACAAAGAGCTTAGAGTCTTACCTTTTTTCAATTTTATCAAGGTAGAAATAGAGCTCTTGATAGAGCCTTACCTATGTGTATGTAGATAGTTACAGATCTTTCCTACTTAGCATCAACTAGCCCTCTCCCTGGCCCTATCTTACAACTTTCATCCCCTCACATCATCTTATGTTCTTCAAGAATATCAAACGTATTGGTGTTTTTATTAGCTATCGCTAGTGGGGAATAAAAATCGGTGAGAAAATTAAAGATCGTAGCTGCCATTTTGTTGGCCACTCATGCCTCATTGATTTATGCAACTTCTAATCTGGTTTCAGCAATGATGTCATACAAAAACACTAAAAACATGATGTTTTAGCATCTACCGATAAAGGCAGGGTCTAAAACTTAACCCAGTGTAAAGATTAACTACTAAAAAGTTCAAAGAAACCAACTCAGCCAATAGCTTCCTCATGATGCCATTTTGTTACTTTTCGGAAAGAACGATCAACGCGAGTTGATAGCTGCATAGTATTTGTTTCAATGGTATAGTGATATATCATGTAACTCATGATTCCATCATGGAAACATAGAAACGAATACCTTATAACTGCCACATATATGAATAGCACTACATAGTAGAAGATTAACCGAATATATCTGTACCTGTACTAGAGCAGTTTCCAATCTTCGTACTACTATATTGACTAACTACATTGTGTACAAATAAAGACACGCCGTTGTCAGATTCTATCTTATACAGGTAACACTACAGAAAAATATGTTTTTGTTCTATGAGACTTTTGGTAGGATCGTATGAAGTTTATCATTATAGTTCTCATCATTGTCTATATCACTTTAGGTACTGACTAATGACTACTAAAGTCATTTTAACGAATTCCAACCTCCTCACCTCCTCAACTGACCCTATTTTACTCCCCAACCAGGATATAATAGCCAGTTATAGTTAGTTGGTTATAGTCAGAAATTACCACTTGTCTAAGCAACAGCACAAATCTATCAACGGAGCTAGATATACAGATATTACCATAGTTGAAATAACGATAATGGTCAATTTCCGGGATCTTTATATATCCCCTTTTAGCACACCACAGAATACGGGAGAGCTCCCATCTCTCAACATGATAGCTTTGCGTGGTCTGATATATGGAGCTTGTCAGGTACCTGAGCCTTGTGGTCAGTGTGGCCCAGATTACAGGATGGAACAGAGAGGTACCCTCTCTACCATGTACACTGAACAGTTGTATCACAGAGATATTCGTGATATTACACAGCAGAATTCTTGATTCTTTAAATAGGAATTATGTTTGCTGGGACACAAAGGATCAAACTTTGCCAAGTTACACAATTGGCTTTACAGAGTCACGTGAATATCTGCAACATAGTTTACGTAGGTCAGTATCGGTTTATATTTATTCGGCTTGATTTGGGATAATAACTTTTTTCACTTGAAGGAAACTGACTAGAAGGAAGGATTGATCAAAACAAGAGACTATATATGGGCACAGCAAAAAGGCATTCATAAGAATTCATAATATAGCAATATCCCAACGCTAGTGTATGGCGCATGTGTACTTTACTCAAGGGGCTCGACATAGTTGGGGTCAAACAGATGACTTGACGGGCGAACAGTGGGGATTTGTTCGATGTACCTGCGAAGCTGATTGGTAGCAAAGCGGTTGCATTCGACAGCGTTCAGATATGCCATCAACTGGTCACGTGTATCCTTCCAGTCCTCGCCCCAAAGGTCGATATGGCGAGACTCGACGACCTCTGTGATCATGCGAAGGGCCTGGCTGCAGTATTCATTGCAGTGGGGTACGCGGCTCATATCCTTTTCGCCATCCATAGCTGAAAACTTGTTTCGGCAAAGACTCGGCTCTATCTGCTCGTCCGCGAGTAGCTCGTCGCCTTGAGGGATGCATGATTCAATAGTATAGCAGAAAATCAGCCCCCGAACGATAATGTTTATGAGCAGACGGTGGAAGTCGATCAAGGCGCCGTTGGTAGAATGCAGAATCCTCTTGAAGGTTTCGAAGTCCATGAACGCGTCTTGTTCGATCGTGGTGTGAAAGCGACACTTCCAGTTATTCTGCAAACGAGGGCGGATCAAGGCTTCAAGTGGAGTGTAGGAAACTGTGCCCAGCATGCGAGTGCATGGTCTATCAACAGATACGTTAGCGCTAGCACCATTTTCCATCAATAGACTAGTAGTTCTCAAGCGCTCACGAGGATCCAGTCCCCTACGGCCGCTGATCCAGTGAAGGACGCCCTCATGTCGGTCAAAGACATCCTTTCTCTCAACGTACGATACATTGGCGCCAGCACAGACCAGGACGCCCACTGTTTGGTATAAGCGGTCAGAGGGCGCACCTTTGATAGCCCAAAACAATGGCGGACGTCCAGTGTAATCGGTATAGTTGGCCGCAGTCTCGGTGTCTGGAGTCCTGTTAAGCCAGTTAAATAGAGCTTCGTAGTGGCCACGGTCAGCCAGCATAGACTGGAATGAAATACGTGGGAACCCGTCTTTGGAAAATACACACTCGGAGATTTGCTCAATGGGAACAGAGAATCTGGACTCACTTTGGCCCATGGAAGCAATGCAGTTGCACCGGCTACCATCGACAGCTGGATCCATGGAGACTCCACCAAAGAGATTGAAGAACCATTGGTTCTTGCGAAGCATGGGCGAGATATTGTGCTCGCGGAACAGCTCCATGAACCTCGATGTTGCGGTGCCCGGAGCTAGCATCGCTAGTACAAAGGCGTTGGCGATCCAGCCGCCATCCATAGCCAATGTACGAAACAACGCCGAGTCGATTCTCTCGCCCGAGGCAGAAAGGGAGAACATGAGGCCGGAGATATCACAGCCGCGATTAGCATCGGCACCCGTTTTCATGAGCTGCTCGGCTTTGTCAAAATCACCAATAATGCAAGCGGCGTGCAGGGCGGTGATGCCAATTCGAGGCCTATGGTCGTTCACGCAGTCTAAACGGAATGTTGTGCTGTAAAGGGTGTTAATGTCGCGATCCTGCCATTCCTTGAAATAGATAGCCATTTCAGTAATGGTTTTGAGTTTCTTACCATCGCCAAACCTGCCAAAAAGGTTGGCCTTGTTAGTGTCGAGCGCCTTGTATAGCGTATACATCAGCCGATTTTCGAGGTCGGGACTAGCAGCGCAAAGGCTCTCAAGGTGTTTGACATCGACTGTAACACCGTTGATAGTGTCATTCGTCTCAACGAGGTGAAAGCCTATAGACTGAATAAGTTCCACGGGCAGGCGCATCAGGCCCTTCTCACCTTCGACCCAGTTTGGGATATCATAGCTGGAGATAGACTCGTTGTTTGACATGGTGAGGGTTGATGAAGAGGGATGACTAATGGAAAACAAAAAGTGAAGAATAAGTGTAGAATAAAGATCTGATAATGAGTATGTGGTAATCGATAGTTGGTGATGATAACTAGAAAGTAGAGCGGCTATCATATTGATTTGCTGGGGGAAGCCATGAATTTATAGTCGTTCGATCTAGCCATGATAAAAGAATATTTTCTTAACATCAAGTTCATTGATACTATCTTGAATAGCTTTGTTCATGATCCTCACTTCCAAGTAACATAAACAAACTACCTGTACAGGCAAAGCTTCCCATTGTTCCAGATCCTGCAGCAGTAGAACAAAGAGACCCTGTATTCCAGAAAGATCTTCACAATCGCATAGTCACCCGCTTTTAGTTTCTTCAAGGCACAAAGATCATTGGATCAGATACAAATTTAAGAATTTTCGGGCTCAAAGACGCCCAGTGTATATCATGTTATAAAGAAACCAACCCACTCACTGACAAGTGAAAGAACAAAGACAACCAAAATTGTGGTAAAGACGCTAAGCTATATGAAGTAAAGATCGGTTGTTACACGAGAACAAACTAAAGACGAAGATTAAAAGAATTGAGCCGGTGTAGACAAAGGAGCAGATAAGTAAGAGCATGTCTCATAGATAACAATAACAGAAAGGACGCATTTGAGATAGGCATACCAAATAATACGGAAACTGGAAACTCGAAGGGGAAAATAAATCAAATAAATAGACGCCGGCAAAAAAAATATGACAATGCATAGGAAACTATAGTTCCTGTATAACAATAACGATGAAAAGCCGCGATGATTCCACCTACCATTATGAGATGAAGCACTTAACAAAGCCTTCAGATCCAAACTTATTAGAGCTGTTCTCATTCGATGTATAATAAGGCTCAAACGATACCTCTATATATCCCCCCTAGTCCATATAGTAACTTGTAGTAAATTAAATAATCTTCATCTTCTTTCCTAACATAAGATAGATTGCGAGCGTGTCATAACCATGTCCAAAACTTCTCCGAACGCCATGATGTCTTGATCGCCGACCTGGAAACATAAAGACAAGTCTAGATACGCAGGTTGTTTCTCAACCGTGTCGTAGCCGTTCGCCTGCTTGGCTCCAGTGTGCCAGTGCTTAAAGCAGCAGATTTCGTAGATACAGCTAGAAGTCCCTTCGGTTTCAATGAGGCTGTAGAAGACCGGCTCTGCTGCACAGTCGGCGTGGCACGTTTCACCCGTGCCAATCTAAACGTGGGCAAATTGGTAGCAGTATCAACTGCATCCACGCTTGCCGCACTAACACCGTCTAGGCGCCGACGTTTTCTGTCAGCATTCAGCGCTGCCGATCCGTTCATAGAACCGGCAGGAGCACGCAAGGTTTCCAGAGCCATCTCACCGCTAGCAGTACGTGCGCGCATTCTCTCAGCGCGCTTGCCCGCTGCGGACGATGTCTTCGCCACGTGTAGCACTGCCATGGCTGGCGGCTTGGTACCATCACTGTTGGTCGTGGTGCGATACTGCTTTGACTGTGCAATATAGCGCATGCCTTCTTCAAGCTCATCTTCGTATGGCGCATCATCGTCTTCATCGGGTCGTACAGTAGCTACAGGGCGAGATTGGAGCGGCTTACGCTGCTTCGAGGGAGACTTCATCAAGACGCGCTTGCCAGGGCTACGACTTATACAGCGAACCATGGGTGTCATGTTGGTAACATTAGCGAGCGAAGGGCGAGCCGGACGTGGCTTTGTCGTGAGCTTCGTATCTTGGAACACAGTGAAAAGCTTCACTGGGGGTGCAGCGACAGCGACAGCGGCAGCAGTTGCAGTGGTTGTATCTGAAGGTTTCGGGGGTATGGATGTCGCACTAGCTATTCTAGCTCTTGGTGCATCAGCTAATGGGCGCAGGGCTCGACGGCCCAGTTCAGCACCGTCTAGACCGGAGTTGGCGCGGGGTAGTTGTTTGAACACAAGTTCGTTTTCAATTTCTCGCGCTTCAATGCGTTTTGTTCGCGAGCTGACGTTGAGGCAGCTGATGGTCTCGGCGTGGCAGCTCCGGATCGGCGCCAAGTTCAAGATCATCGTCGTAATCGACTTGGGCTTCTGCCCAAGACATAGTACTCTAGTGAGTTTTGATTCTCTGAACGGGGTGCGTTTGTCGCCACGAGACATGGCATCGATGCATTGTGTCAGGACAAAAAGACTCTTATTGATGGCAGCCGCTTCGACAAGTGCCTCCTTAGAAGTGTCGGCTTTTCTGCTGTCTTCTGAGCCAGCTAGATCAACAGCAGAAGCTACACTGATGCGCTCTTCTCCAGAAATCGATTGCACAATCTTGACTCTCAGGATAGCATGACTGCGGCTGCTGTGGCAGTTTAGTTTTGTGCCAGCAGCAGCACGGTACTTGTTTGCCTCTATGTACACTTTCGAAAAGTCCTTGAGTGTAGGGCAATCTTCTTCCTTTAGTCCAACGATATGTGTTCCGGTTTCGCGATTTTGTAGATGTAGGCCGCGGCATGAGCGGTCGTCTGGTGGGCTGAAAAGATCGTATATTTCGTCGCGGTAGATTTCGTAGTATGATAAAAGAATGCGCACGGTAGTTTGGTCGGCACTGTCTTTGGCGACCTTCTTCGCACGCCGGTATATGTTGCTCATTAATCTGGGAACAAGGCCTCTGTCTTCAAGTTTCAGGCCACCGCGCATTGTGTGAGTCTTTCCGGTACCTGAAGTACCGTAAGCCAGATAAGTGACATCTCTGCCTTGGAAGAGATGCTTTGCATCGGCATGAGCTACAATAAAGCAAAAGAGAAGATGTTAGTTCAGATGGAGATATGGCTTAGAGGCTCCCGCTCGAAATTATAGCAATAGATGATAGGCAATATAGTACCTTCTAGATTGAAAAATGCCTCCTGGGAGACTTGGGACGAGTAGACGCAATCGAGATTAAACGTCAGCTCCTCGCTCTCGTCTCTTGGGGATGGTATCCTGACGGCCTTCGCGATGCCCTCCTCGTCGGCGGCAATGGGATGAAGAATTACGTCCTTCTCGGGATCCGACTCCAGGACAGGACGTATGCGCGCGACGACTCGGATGGGCATGGTGAAAGCTGTGGAGGCGTGGTTAGTAGGTCAAGGCAGAAAAGGCATAAAGTCGACAAGAGCCTCCTGAAGTCGTGTCCAATCAGATAGGAGCGAGTCTCAATGCTGCAATATGCAATACTGAGTAAAAATGAGCACAATGGACGCCTGTCGGATGAAAATATCACTAGCGTAGTTGCAGCATTAACAGACCAACTCTTATACAATGCGGCTCAATGTCAGATGGTGTGTTGTGAGCATAAAGTCAGAATAGGGCAGGAAGGATAGGCTAGCTTTTGACACGGGGTGTTCAACTAGAGAAAAGAAAGCCTTGAAAGCTCAACAATAGCAAGCCAGTTAAGCAGTGAAAGCAACACAACAGTCTTGCGCGCCTGCTAAGAGCGCCGTCCAGCGCCAACACGCCTTTGCTATTGCAGGGGTTTCCAATGGTGTCGAGTTTCCACAGCAACCAAGATCAATCTTTGGTGCGATCGTAGACCGTCTTGCAGGGATTGTCACATTGTCCCATTTCCCGCCATCGACTTTTAATCTCGACCACTTTCAAGATGATATAGAAACATTGAATAAACAATAGAGAAGAAGAACAGTAGTGTAAATCGACCAAGATAATGGGAAGAAGAAATAGACTGTTTTGAGAACATACAAGTCTAGTATTAACAAACACAAAGATATGGCATTATCAAATATGCGAAAATGAAAGTAGATATTAGTTAGGGTTTACATATCCTAGTATAAAGTGATGGCTTTAATTTTCTCGTTGCAACACTACGCCACATTCTTCAACATGAAACCTCACTGCTATAGCGCCACCTTTTAAGCTGGGAAACAAAGCCATACGCCACACCAAGCTCGAGCTTCAGATTGTGGATCCTTGCCTTCTTCTTTCTGCTTGGATCCGCTTTTGCGGCGCCCGGGAGCAACAATTGAAAAAAAGGCCAAAAAATCTGAGTGAAGCCGGCCGTCGTTCCGAAAGCTAACTTTTACTGCGGGCGACCCGACTACCTCTGCCACCGAACACGTTATTTACATTATTTCAACCGGGCCGTCTATTGGTAGATATTTATGTCGCTATAGATAACGCTCCACAATGAACAGCCGGTCATTTCTCAGCAGAACTGCCCGTGAGGCAGCATCGTCGTCGTCGCGGCACCAGTTGCCCAAGTTTGTATGCGTGCAGTGTCGCTCAATTCAAATCAGCACTGCTCCCAGCTCTAGTCCCAGCCGTAGCGATGCCTTCGGCAGCCGCGATGCCGCTCGTGATACTTCTGGTAAATATATAAAACTCCTTCGTCATGTCATGTAGTCCCTGCTAACCATTATTATCCCATCGTGCAGATGCTAGATTCGAGGTTATCGACTCGCCATACTCCATGCTCTCAGTTTCTCTATCGCCATCGCAAAAGCTATACACCCGTAGGGGAACACTAGTTGCTGTTGCTGGCAAGCCCGACAGTGTACGTAAAATCGATACTACCATATCTGTTACTGCATTGCTGATTGTGTTGTTGTTTATAGGTCCAATCTACTCTTTCAGTCCTCTCGCCCTTTGCTCGTGCTCTTCTCGGTGTTCCTTTCCTCTACCAGCGCATTACATCAACTGCACCAGTTACGGCACTCATCTCCACAAAGTCACCGATAACAACCTTTTCTGTTCTCCATCTCGACGGCACCACCGATTGGGTAGTCTCACAACGAAATGCCCTTCTTGCTTGGACAGGCCACCATCTATCGCTCCGCCAACGCTTACAAACCAGCCTGACTGTTGCTCATTGGGGTAGCACTACCCTCAAAGGCCGTGGTCTCGCTGCTCTTTCCTCGCCCGGCCAGATCTACGAAGTTAGAATCGCTGCTGGTGAAGAGTTTGTTGTTCATCCCGCACATGTCGTCGCCTACACATTGGGCCGAAACTTACCACTGCCCTTCCGCTTTAAGGGATCTAGTTTGAAGCTACAAGTTCCCTCCTCTATCAGCGGTTGGTTCGACAGTTTCAAGTTTGTCCAGGACGTCAAGGCCACCGAAGCCTATCAGATTGCCACTCGTGTCATGCATTCTATCCGCACATCATTGCGTCGCACCATCTGGTGCGACAGACTTTTCCTCCAGTTTCAAGGTCCTGCTACCCTACTCATGTCCAGCCGGGGTGTTCGTATCGCAGATGTTTTATCAAGAAATGATGTGAACGAAATCGCAGATGCTCCTGAAGGTCAGCTCAATGCTGTTCTTGGTCTGAACCAACTCAAACTCATCGATGCTGTCAAGGCGCCAGAATCTATAATCAAGGTAAGCGAGCCACAGAAGGGCGCTTCTGTCACACTGGAAGAAAAGAAGGAGCTTAAGCAATCTTTGTAATATGGGTGAGGAACCCATGTAGGGTGATAGTCAATCCCCATGTAAAATAGCATTCACATTCATTATTGTTGTACTACTTCATATAAAAACAAAGTCTTTAACTGAGAGACGAAACAAGCCCTTCGCGTTTGTGCGATGGATTAACCCTATACACGTAACCCTACTGATTACACACACTTTTCTTTGTTCTATCATGATGCACCAGCGGTACAATGGTAGACGGTAAATTTATATCGATAGCACCTTCGAAATCCCACTTTTGCAAGACACCAATGCTGGTCTTACAAGTAATGTCGTACATTGATAATGTGTTCACAATCGAGAATACTTGTATAACAAAGAAGCTGTGTCGGTTTCAGTGCATCAACAAGACATCGATCAGCATTTGATACCGACCGATGGCCGCAAGATGAAAGATGAAAGAACAACAAAAACACCAAATTCTCTTAGTTGTGCATAGTACAGGCCATCTCTGTTGAGGCATTTCATTGCTTGGCTGTGATTCAACTATATCCGAATATATCAGGGCGCTGTAGAGGTCTGAAAAGTCGGATATAACATGAGGCACATTATTAGGTGATTGGATATATAGTGGGGCCTTTGGACCGGGGTCGATTCCGTATTGGTATTCAAGAATCACGACTGGTGAAATTACAGGTAGGATTGAGTAAGAGAGAGCACCGTTCATGTAGATGTCAAACGATGGAGGTTATAAAAGGGGTGCGGATATTTGAGTTCAATACGAAAAAAGGTAGATATACATGTGTAGTGGTCGGCGTGTGCTTAGGTGCGACGGAAATACCGAGCTTGACACCGGCTGTGTTGATCTGATAAAGAATTTGCCTGGCGGGAATAACAAAGGTTACAAACACGTTCTTGGCATGCACGGAACTTGGGCTTGGCACCACATTACAGACTAACACTCGGCAATCAGATTGCATCCGAGCTGAGATCTTACATGTATAGCTACATGCTAATTGTGATTTCGGTTGAAAGTATTGTCAAACAGTCAGGCTATCGCGAGCAGAAAGATGATGAATTTGAGTTCAGGAAGGATATAGTTATGTCTATTTACATATTAAGCAATTAGAAGTATGTACATCTCGTTATGAGATCAACAGTCCTACAGATAGATGTGCAACATATTGGTGCAAAGATAACGGTACCGTGAAAAAAGAAGCATAATATGAAAGATAACAGCGTGCTTTATTGAGCCATGGGACTGAAAATCTAAGTCTTGATGCTAAGAGAACGCCAATTGTACATGCGAGGATAGGCAGTAATCAGGAGAAGGTCTCCTTTGTATGAGCACATGTACAACTACAAACTAGATTTGAAGCTAGCGTTCCTTAGACAGATCAGTATGGCTTCCATATATTTGTACATACTTACAGATACGTACTAATAAGGATTCTGGTCTCAAAGGATGTTGGCGGTACCAGGGAACCCATGACATGTTGGCATGTCGTTTGATGGTTTGGCAGCCAAGGCCATGGCTCCTACCAAGCTTTTTCTTCTAGCGCCAAGCCGCTGCATTGCACCAAGATTGACTGAAAAGAACGCGAAGTGCCGAATATCTGAATTTTCTTCTGGAATAGAGTGTATTTTATTATCGTGCATAGGGAGAAACGGAGAATATTACAACGCCCATCGTTGAATATACCAAGGTGTATGCAATAGTCGCTGATGGACTACCCGTCAGAATGATACATAACCCATAAGAAAGCACTGAGCCGACGGCTTTAACAATGGCGATTGAGGTACACAAAGATACATAGTACAGTATTTGTCTGAATTGGCTTCCTTCCAGTCTTGCCGAATAAACATAAAACTTGGCGGGTGACACATCATGAATCTAGAAGGCCCTTTAATTGGGCATCCCGGCTTCTAGGAAATGCCGAATGAATGGCTTACGTCCCGCTCGCTGAATGTACGAAGTCGCTTTTTATTACTGTAGTGTAATGTCAGCTCTCCCTTGAACCTCCTCATGTATCCTTATATCCGAGTTTAAGCACAGCTGGGTGAGTCGAAATGCATGATGGAGGCCCGGTATATTGTCTGATTGGCTCTCTTTACAATGAGTATTTCTAAGCAAGCCAGTCATACGTTCGGCGATCACGCATGGCTTCGATGACATTCGAATAAGATATTGAATATTCAAACCTCGGAGAAAGCATCTACATCTATGAACGGTTGTGCATTGTCTGTGCTATGAGAGACGCCTTTCCGACCCGTAAAGTGGGAGTCGGCCACGCAAAAATAGCTATAGGAGCATGGAACTATGTTTTTAGAAGAAGTGAGGAGAGAACAGTTCGTAAGTGGTAGCACCCTCTCTTCTCTTACAGACTTCCTGACCTAGTCCTGATTCCCATGCTCGCTCTAGAGTCTAGGCGTCGTATGTCCTCGTGCATTTCCTATCGTTTCGTTTCATCAGACCAGGGAGCTTGTCCCCCCCAGCTATTTAGACTTCTCGCTATCTGTTGAACAACCCTTCTTGTAATTACATAGTTATTGTATTGTAATAGTATTGTAGCACTTCGTGGCCATATCCATATACCCCCCCTCCCTCATATCCGGTTTGATGGCAAACTGGGCTAGCTTGCCGCGATTATTGTATCCAGAAAGTCGGAGATAGACGCAGCGTTAATAATCGATATTGGAATTGGACTAGACGAACAACGTTCCGCTCTGTAAGTGCTAGGCCCGCCACCCTAATTTTCTTGGTCGTATCGCATTTTCCGCTTTTATTTCTAGTTCGCTTCGTCATTTGCCCTGTTAGATGATCTTTATCCGTATTCCTACTTTTTTCTTTCTTTTTCTTCTTCTTTTCTTGCTTACTCTTGTGATGTGCTCGGAGAAAGGTGCAGTGACGTCTATCCGCTATCAGTCCCCATTTTCTTTACCTCCTTACTGTCCCTACATGTTGCCGACTACTTGAAAATCGGTATAAGAAGCTTGAGCCTCCATCTCTGTCCTGAACCTCATGATACTTGGTCCCTCCATCATCAAGACAGACTCACCAATCTTCGCCCTGCTCGCCACAGCTCAAGCTTCATAATACTAACATAGCAACATACAACCCAGCCTTTTATCGTCCCCATTGCTAGAAGTATACGATAGGCTACTGGACCACAGAGATAGCTAGACCACAATGACTAGCCAACCTCTAGCACCCTCGGCGACTTCGTCGTCTACTAATGTCGACCGCGCCGCCAACCACGAGGAGGTCAACCCTCTTCACCAGCTTCACTCTCTAAACAAGGAGACTGACGCTGCCATGTTCCCAGAGCCGCGTAACGTCGTCGAAGCCGAACTCCCCGAGATCATCCGTAAGGACGACGTCGAGCGTGGAATTGCTGCCGATGAAAAAGTTGCTGCTGACTCGGACGCGCCTCAGTCTCAAGGCCCACTGGCTGCTGGTGGCCCCGGCGACTTTCCCGATGGTGGCCGTGATGCCTGGCTTGCGGTCTTTGGTGGCTTCTGTGCCTTGTTCTGCACCTTTGGCCTCGTCAACTGCACGGGCACCTTCCAGCAATACTACGAGGAAGGCCCCTTGAGTGACTACAGTTCGTCGGCTGTTAGTTGGATTTCTTCTTGTCAAGTCTTTTTCATGATTGCTGGCGGCGCCGTTGTAAGTTGTGTCCCTTGCAACCCTTAAACAAACATAGAAACAAATAGTGTTAAACGTTATCTCGTCTATATACTAATTATCCTATCTGTCTACAGTTTGGCCGCGTGTTTGATAACTACGGCCCTGACGTCATTCTTATTGTTGGCACCTTGGTTTATGTCTTCGGCCTCATGATGACTTCTCTCTCTACCCAATACTACCAGATCTTCCTCTCGCAGTCCGTTGTGGCTGCCATCGGTTCTAGTGCCGTCTTCAACAACACATTCTCGAGTGTGACCACATGGTTCTTGCATCGCCGTGCCGCTGCCTTTGGCATTGTTGCGGCTGGATCCTCGGTTGGTGGTGTTGTCCTTCCCATCATGATCTCGCATCTGATTCCTCGTGTTGGTTTCCCCTGGACTATGCGTATCATCGCCTTCATGTTCCTTGGCATGCTTTCTATCACTTGCTTGACTGTCAAGTCTCGTCTGCCGCCTCGCCCTACACCATTCAAATTCTCGGCCTACCGTGAAGTCTTCTCATCGGCTCTGATGTGCATCGTCTGTACCGCCATGTTCTTCTTCTTCTGGGGCATGTTCCTGCCCTTCACCTACGCCCTTCTGGAGGCCAAGTCTATCGGAGTCGACTCTAAGCTCATCCCATATCTACTGCCTATCCTCAACGCATGCAGTTTCTTTGGCCGTGTGCTGCCTGGCCTTGCCGCAGATAAGATAGGCCGCTTCAATGTCATGCTCATGATTGTTCTGATGAGCGGCGTTCTTGTTCTTGCTCTCTGGATTCCCGCCAACAGCAATGGCCCCATCATCGCTTTCATGGCTCTCTTCGGATTTGCTAGTGGTGGTTATATCGGCTTGTCACCCGCCATCATTGCCCAGATTTCTGATATCCGCAAAATAGGTATCTACATTGGTGTTTCTTTCGCTTGCCAATCTTTCGCTGCCCTTACTGGTGCGCCCATAGCCGGCGCTATCGTTGCCCGGCAGAACGGCGATTACCTTGGCCTACAGCTCTTCTGCGGCTTATCGATTATGATATCCGGAGTTATCTTCTTCATTGGCCGCTACATGCAAGTCGGCTTCAAGTTTTGGGTCAAGGTTTAGATCCAAAAGTATGAAAAGAGAAAGGCAGTTTTGGACTTCCATGCCACGAATCTTATGATAATACCTTTTTTTTCTGTTACATTTTTTATTAGAGGCTGAGCTACTGGCCAAACTTCGGTATTTGCAACCAAAACAAGCATACTTTCCTTTCATAGAATTAACATGACATTATAATTATTCCCCCTCCGTGCAATTCACATTATCTTTTATTATTCTGGCTTTGTCGATCTCTTCTAGCATGTCTATGTGTCCGTGGAACATGATATATCTCTTGTATTCCATATTCTTGGCTGCAAACATGTATTCTCTTATATTCCACAAGATATCGTGAGACGATGATTATTTTTGTTCAGATAAACAGGAGATAAATGGGTATACGAATCACGATGTATGTGAGCAAATCTATCTCCAAGGTATTCACAAGCCCAACGGTCCTGACCCAGGCCCAGGGCCACCCGGCTTCATATTCCTCGGCTTAGGCTGTCTCTCGTATGCGTTGGGTTTCCGTCTTCTCTCTTTGCCTTTGCCTTTATCGCCGTCGCCAGCATTACCATGGGCACAATCATCGCCATGTTTATGACCTCTTCCCGCCGGGCGACGCGGCCGATCTGCATCGTCGGAATCTGAAACTGAGTCCGAGTCTGAAGAATCTGATGATGAACTTTCAGATGAGCTCTCATCGACGCCACGTGGACGATGGTAAATACAGCAAACTAAAAGAAGAGATACGTTGCACAGTCAGTAATTCCAAAGTCAGATGTATAGCTAGAAATATTGTCACTTGGAACAACAGATGAGTGGAAGAAAAACCTACCCTTTGATTTCTTACGGTTTAGATTCTCATTATCAACGACATCATCCGCCCACTGTACTGAGCGCTCTTCCTGTGGCGCTGAGCCCTGAAGACGAAGAATCGCTGGGGCAGCCGTAGACGCAGGTCCGAATAAGGACGATGAAGATGATGGACCTGCGGCAGTTTGGCTGGATGAAGAGGATCCGGGATCTTCCCTCGTCGATGTTCCCGTGATGGTTTGCGTTCGCGAGCCGTGGGATACCGTGGATGGAGGGTTGAGTTGTCTTTGAGCAGACATATTTAATGCGTTTCTGTTCCTTTTGCAGAGATAAAGCGCTTGTTTTCTGTTTTGCTAGGGGGGGTATGGGAACGATAAAGATGTATAATTGATATAGGTGAGGTTTTGAAGAAGTTTATTTGTTGAGATGTACACACTTTGATATTTGTAATGATGTTGGTGGTTAAAAATGCGATGTAGGTAAAGAATAAATTCAAATCATAGCCTAGTTTTACTCGCGTCTTATTTGCTATGGTCAGAAAAGTACAAGAATATGATATTTTCCTGAGAAGTACGACATGGGCTTTGTTCGCCTCATATGGTCTAAAATACAGATATAGTGTCTCTATTGCTGTACGGTTTGAAGATGTCATACAAGATAATCACTTGTAATAAACCAAAGCATGAGATAAGGGTAAAAAGCTGTAGGCTTGCAAGGGTTAAATCCACATAACTCATCCCCCAGGGTCAGATCCACGTGATCCACATAGACGTAAAAGGTTAAATAAATAAAGAAAGATTAGTTGGATCAACTGGAGAATTTATCATGAAAAGCAAAAGGTAGTTAATGGCAGTATGACTAAGCTACAAACATGAAGTATAAAAGTACAGATAGGCAAAGAAGCAAGCAGTTAACCAGAAGAATTACTCATGCTCACAAGCACTCAAGTCCTAGCGAGTCCGTGGATTGGTATGGTTGGGGCTTCTGGCTGAATTCTAGGTGAGGCATGAAAAAGCTACGCTGACTGGAGATACCTATCTTCTTAGGTCTACTTCTACATCTGCCCTTTTCAAAAACATCTCTCAACCAATTTTAGGAGAGTATATTTTAATGCACCATCTTCGTGAACCCAATAGAAAGTGTCAATGTCGTCTTTCTTTAGAGGCTCTTTTCCTCGTATTGAACATGGCGCTAGACTGCAAGGTGTGTTAAAGCTTGGTTTTTTTTTCTCTAAGGGGGTGTCAAATATGGAAAGCGGTGTAAGCTTGTTTTCTTTCATAGTACCTCTAGCCAAAAGTCATAGTACCAGAGTCTGACCCTTCTTGAATTACATGGGTGTTGAAGACGACACCACATTTCTTGCCAAGCATATTGAACACAAGTTTGTTCGTTTGTGCCAAGAGAATGGGCAAGTCTGTTTTAAATTGTTTTATAAATTGTTCTCTCGTTTGGAAAAGTCATAATCAACAAGTTTTTCGTAGATCTTTGATAAGCTTCCGGTTAACATTGTAATATGTACCATTCATATCATATCGATATGTACATCATAGCCGTATGTATATTTTTAACATGGCAACCAAATATCTGAAATCACTTTGGTTGTCTATCATCTCTCAGTGGCTATGATTTCGGTTGTGAGCTAGATCGTATTATTATTTCCCTAACTGGAGCATTCATCCCATGTCGTCTATTTCGGTCGATTCGTTAAGGCCAACAGTTCAATAGCCGTTGCTTAGCTCAAAGTTAAAAATCCCAGACTTCGATAGTACATAAATATATTCTCTGTGATCGTATACCATCAGCCAAGTCAGCTTTAGGCATTTCAGTTGTTCACAATAAGCTAGAAATCTACTATGTACAAGCCAAAGAAAATCATTGTGTCTAATTGTATACCGATTGGGGGTGTCTAGACTTGTCTATAGATGTTTCGCCATACAGTATGTGTGTCAATAGGGAGACAGAGACAACCCTGGACTGCAAGACCAAATCCTGTAGTTTAACATCTTCTCCCTATACGGCTTTTAAGTAAACAATAAAGCTCCATAAGATCAAGGCCGAAGGTTCTCTTTATCTGGGCTATTTGACGACCATGGCGACCACTTTCAACATCAAGTTAAGGAAGGATCTGCTAAGCCTGGTTACAGAAATACAACAGTGCTCAGGAGCTTCCGCAAAAATACAGTGTGATAAAATCCAATATGGTCCCAGCTTCAAGGGTTCCCCCATACAATTTTACTCCCAAACAAAGCCAAGTCCCTAAAGCACATCGTATCGAGCCAGAGGAAACGAGATGCCGTCGTCTAGTTGTACATTATATCCCTTAGACATTGAGCCCCTCTTGTTTTGAGAATACGAATTGCGAAAGAAGACCGTTAAGACTTGCGAACAACAACTATACAGAAACATACATAGGAATACTCCAGGTACAGCATATTGACATCGTTACATCACTATAACTATAGGCTGGTGTTGCATTGTAAAATGGACCTTCTCCGGGGAAAGGAAGTATTCAAAGGCTATGGTCAAAATACTGGCGGTAGAAGTAACCACAGGCCAGTGTGACCGTAGACCAAAAGAAAAAGAATGGTTTAAAGTTAGGGTTTCCACTGTAGTTAACATGGATTAAACTGGACGATTTATGAGCTTATTCTAACTTATGAACAAAAAAAGAACGAAAAGCTCTCCTTCGGTGCATTAGTGGCAATTTCCATCTGGCACTCGCATTGTTTTGTAACAGCCCAAAAGCGCATGCACACCATTAGTTGTATGCCCGTCTGTTACAGTTGCGTGATCGCGACCGGGGTAGTTGCGTTCGGTGTAATCGTTATCTTTCTATAACTAACTACAGATATGTATGTACAAATATAATTCACGTGGTTTACCCCGTGCCTGTCCCGTTAGAGTTCAACTACAAAAGTGGCAGGAAGAAGGCTTTATGCCAGCCTTGTCGAGAAGTCTATAAATCATACAAGATCCGGTCTAGGCTGCAGGATAGCAGAACAGGTCTGTCTTCCCTCTCTACCTTATTAGCATCCATTCCAACTCTCTGCTCGGCAAAAATATTTGTCTGCCAGCCACTCCACTGTGCGATCCGCTGCTCAAATCAATCGCCGGCCCATAAACCTCCCTGTTTCTAGCTGCTGACAGACAGAACTTGGTTGCTACGGACGGACCCCTTGGTTCTGGATCGTAGTTTGCACGCTTAGTTGGAGCCATTTTTCGACGCTGTGTTGTCTTATATTCCGCCTTAATATCAAACTAGGCCCAACGTGACCTCGTTTCCCAGTTCTTGGCATTGTGGCCCTCCAAGTTTCGGCCAATTCTCTTTGATTGCTTCAGAACTCTTCCCATTATCAGCGCATTGTTCATTGTTGCCAAACAGGCATTGCCTTTTTTGTTCTTAAGTATATTCGCCAATGATATCCGCTCTCTCTCCTTCATTCGTTGAATCGTTCTATCCTGCTTTTATTCATTCCTCTCCTTTGCTTCTCTTGACCTGCCCAGGTCTTATATATTTTACTCTATTGTTTCTCTCGCTTTGAGCACCCGGTGGCCCCTTCCGCCCATAAGCTGCCGAACATATTCCGCTCCAATTCGCTATACTATAGAGCTTCAGTTCTTCCCCACATCACCAACCAACGACACATCTCACAGCTGGCCGTGTGCCGCATCTCATAGCATAATGATTCCTCGGCGGCGGTCGCGGTTCGTTTTAATAGCGGCATTTGTCATCACAGTCGTGATATACAAGGGAGCCCATAATTCATGGGAACCTCCCAGCTTTAGACCAGAGGCACTCTCTGTCGCCCATCAAGTGGTAGCTTCACATTCAGATACCAACTCCAATTCCGCCGGTACACCACCTATTCTCAACAACGGATTAAAGCCAATTCCCGCACCACCATTACCGCTTATACTGTCTCAGAAACCCGCTGATGCTGCTGTAGCTCAGCCAGGCAAACCAGCTACAGCAGTGGCCCAAGATGCTCCTGCAAACGAGAACTCCAAGAAGTTCAAGCCTCAAGGGGAGGCAGAGATCGAAAAGAATATCAAGCCACCAAAGGAGGTCCCCCTAAACCTCCCCTCACTGCTAGACGCCGACAAGACCTCCGGGGACCCGGTTGATTTTGCTTTACCTCAAGATTCTGCACAGGGACAACAGCCAACCAGAGTCGGCACAGACCACTCTGCCACCGTCCCTAACACCGTACTCGATATTCATGAACGCCCACCCCCAGCTCATGCCGTTCCTGCTGCTCCACCCCCTAAGGCAGATGCCAGCGAAATCCACTGGACTAAGGTTGCTGAGCATTTCCCAGTGCCTTCTGAAAGCATAATCACCATGCCTACTGGTGAGCCTCTCAAGATACCCAAGATCCAGTTCGATTTCCCACCAGAGTCAGCTGAGGCCAAGGCTGTGCGTGTGGGACGCCAACAAGCCGTTCGCGCTGAGATGAAGCATGCTTGGACCGGCTATAGCACTTATGCCTGGATGCACGATGAGGTGGCACCAGAATCGCAGAACTTCAAGGATCCATTCTGTGGATGGGCCGCAACACTAGTTGACGCTTTGGATACTTTATGGATCATGGGCATGAAGGCGGAGTTTGACGATGCCGCCCATGCGGTCAAAAACATCGATTTCACATACACACCGTACCGCAAAGATATCCCTGTGTTCGAAACTATCATCCGTTACCTAGGAGGTCTTTTGGCTGCCTACGATGTCAGTGGTGGACCTGATGGGAAATACTCTATGCTCCTTGAAAAGGCTCTCGAGCTAGCTGAGATTCTTATGGGCGTGTTTGATACCCCGAACCGCATGCCCATCCTTTACTACCAGTGGCAACCCGATGCTGCTTCTCAACCCCATCGCGCCGGTATTGTCAGCGTTGCCGAGCTTGGTTCTATGTCTATGGAGTTCACCCGTCTTGCTCAACTCACCGGCGAGCAAAAGTATTACGATGCCATTGCTCGTATTACTGATGCCTTTGAGGAATTGCAGGACAGCGGCCTCACTGAGCTGGATGGCATATTCCCCGAGCGTATTGATGCCTCTGGCTGCGACCGTACCGCCACTCAGGAGAGAAACAGACTTGCTGCTGCTTCCGAAAACTCTCCTGTTGGTTTCCAGCCTGGCAAAGAAGAAGTGATCGGCGCTGGCCATGCAGCCTCGTCTCCTTCTCGTCACCCCGCAGGCGAGTTGCACAGACGTACCCCTCCTCGGAATTCTGATGGTAGTGCAGAGGCATGGGACTGTGTACCTCAATCACTACAGCCTGTTCTGAACTCACCCGAAACCTACAGCATGGGCGGTTGCCAGGACTCTACTTACGAGTACTTCCCCAAGCAATTCCTCCTTTTGGGTGGCCTAGAACCTAAGTACGAAAAGATACATCGTAAAGTCATGAAAGGTGTCAAGGATAACCTTCTATTCCGTCCCATGGTTATTAATGACAGTGATATTCTGTTCAGTTCCAAGGTCAAGATCTCAGGTCCCGAAATGGATGCAATTAGCGTCGAGTACGAGGTCGCACATCTCACTTGCTTCATTGGAGGCATGTTTGGTATGAGCTCAAAGGTTTTCAATTATCCTGAAGATCTTGAAATCGCAAAGAAGCTCACTGAAGGTTGTGTCTGGGCCTACGGCGCTATGCCATCGGGTATCATGCCAGAAAGTGCCTTTATCCTTCCCTGTAAAGATACCACTTCTTGTACCTGGAACGAGTCCGCATGGTGGGAATCACTTGATCCCAGTGGCGATTGGCGTGACGAACAAGTGGCCAAGTGGGAGACAAAAAAGGCCAAGTTCTTGGAAGACTACGTTGTCTCTGTGAATGAAGAGACTACGGCCTCTTCATCGTCATCTAATTCCAACGCGGCAGGCAATAGTGTTTCTTCACCTAGCGAACATGTTGAAACTGTCCCTAAGAACAGCAACAGTGCTCCTCTCAATGCCCGCTCAACAACCACTCGCCCTCTCGGCAGAAACGGTCTACCTGAGGCTACTCTCGCAGAGAAAATGCGATACGCTGAGGATGAAATGAGCTATGAAACCCTGACTGAGATGAAGAGAGTGATTGGTGCTCGCCCCATGAGCCATGCTGAGTATGTTACGGATCGCTTACAGCGCGAAAAGCTGCCTTCTGGCTTCACCCAAATTTCGAGCAAGCGTTACATTCTTCGGTAAGTTCTAACCAGTCTTTACAACCGCACACACATGTTGAACAAATGACTAACATTCTACCCTTTTTAGTCCTGAGGCCATCGAGTCTGTTTGGTACATGTACCGCATCACGGGTGACCAATCTTGGGTAGAGAAGGGATGGGTCATGTGGCAATCCATCATCTCCAGAGTCAAGACCAATGCCGGCCACAGCGCTCTTGACAACATCCTCGACTTCGAACCCAAGCTGATTGATGGTATGGAGAGTTTCTGGCTTGCCGAGACTCTCAAGTACTTTTACCTACTCTTCTCAGAGCCTGATCTCGTCAGTCTCGATGAGTATGTGCTCAACACCGAAGCGCATCCATTCAAGCGCCCAACGTCGGCGTTTGGAAAAGGAGAAAGTGCTGCCAAGTTGACCGGTGTATAGTTGCATGTCCTGCATATATCCTACTTTGTATGGTTCGGCAGTACTATTAGCAGCATCAATGTTTCTTTGTTTTTTTCCGCTCTGGTAGCCACCTAAATATCCTCTCTATAACATCCAATTCATCGATAGGCTTTGGTTATATCGTATGTGTTGCTTTTCTTTATTATTAGTTTTCATACTTTGCATCAGGGTGGGCTACGGGGTTGACCAATGTAATAGCTTTCAATAGTCTTTTCCGTACGGCTCATCATGGCGTTTGTTCGGCGTTTCAATATATTCATTCCATAGCATTTGATGGCACAATATACATTTGATATCAAGTATAACAAACATAGCAGTCGTGATGGCTATAACCAAGTCTTTTATATAAACCAAGCTAGCCTAGTGTTATATGATTACTGTAAAGCATTCTCAATGCATGTCGAGGTTTGATAATTTAATCATGAGAATTGGTATTCATTCTTACTATATGTGTTTGATATCAAGTAAAGTTGGTCAGTATACACAATGTTAATGAGCCGCATTTGTCATCTAACAAGTCAAGGCAACGTTAATTACAAAATAGGTAGAAGAGAAGACTCTGGATCTACATAATATCCACCCCCCCCCAAATTTTTTTTAATAGATAAAACATAATAGCATTACATGGCAAAGTATTACAAGATCAAGATCAGATAAACAGCGCAAGAACAAGAAACAAGTAACTTATAAAAAAATAAAAAAGTTCGTTCGTCATTACAACCCATACTAAGGGTAGTTAGTAGTAAACATGATAGCCTCCGTCCTACCTCCACAACCAACCTTTAGTCGTAATCATTCATGTAAAGTGGTCTCTAGAGACTCTGGAGAGGGAGGATATTGAGTTTGTAGAAACCGGATTTTGTGGTATTTTTAATAGACAAGATATGTTGTTCGAAATCGGAGCAGGTATTGTTGGTGCATTGTATATGTCATTTTAGTGCAAATGGAATTGGGGAGAGGGCGAGGGGGTAGAGAAGGGAGAGAGAGAATATAAGAGGGCAAAAATGGAAAAGTGATAATGCAGATGAGCCAGCCTCCCAGAACGCCTAGATTGGAAAAAGAAAACAAGACTATGAATAAAAAACGAAACACATAAATGTTGATAGAAAAAAAAGCCCAATGAAAGACATCTATGGTGGAATTTCATAGTATGACTTGTATAAGGCTTGGAAAGGAAATTTAACCCTCTAGCTTACATGCACTAGCTCATGCAAAATACCGATACTGAGAATCATAACCAACAGACCAATAGTCACAATGATCAGTAGTGCAAATGAGAACCATCCCATTACCATGGCTGACGTACCCACACCAGACTTCACAGAGCCGTTTGCCATGGATTGACTTATAATTGCTGCTGATACTGAGGCAGTGTGTTGCCACAATACAGACACCAGAACGAAGACGGATGAGATGAAGATGATAGTCAGGGCAACCTGGCTTACAGGACGCGAGGGGAAAGACTTGACTTCACGCTCACTACCCTCGGATCCAGTCTCTTCATGCCAACCGGGGAAAGTTAGAAGCAGAAGGAGGCAGATAAAGGCAAAGATGATGGCAATAATGCTATAATGCTGTTAGTTTCCCGTTTAATATTGAACTGTAATTCCACGGCGATGGCTTCACTTACATGAGGTATGGGAAAACAATCATATCTTTGAACTTGGATGCGAGCCACACCAAGTTGAGGGGATCCTGATCTAGAGAAATTTCTTTGGCGAGGGCAGTCGCGTTGTTACTACACAACCAACTGCCACCGTCTGGGTTGATACAGATGCCGAAGAATCCGACGCGGGCTTGGAGACGAGCATCGCCGGCAATGTTGGCAATGGCAGTGTGAACATTATAATCGACCTGGGCCGTGTCGGGCTCGGCTTCGTAAGACTTATAGTACAGAGACAGTAGGAAGATTCCAGGAATCAAGGGCGAGGATGATGAACATCCGGCTAACAGTAGGGCTGCAGCAAGGGGTGAATGTTAGAGGAGGTTGTTCCCGTTTTGTGGCGACGAGTTCCTTTATTGTTGCCACCGCATGCGGAATGGTGTGTCCCAGAAGCTTGAAAGCTACCGCGAGGGACAAAAGATAACTAACTTACAGAGTAAAATGATGACGAGTGCAATGAGAATCATCAATGCATGGTGGAAGCCGAGGAATGGCATAAACCCTGAGTCAATTGTTAGCGATTGTGTATATTGAAATAATCCGGACTGAATAAGAATGTACTGTAAAAGGCGAAACGTAAATTCGCCATATTGGCGATAAGCGTTCGTCTTTGGCAAAGAGCGTATTGGAGTAGAAGGACACAACTAAATTAAATTGGTGAAGTTGACGCGATCGCTTGCTTGACGGACACTGGCGGAAGTCCTTGCGATTTTCACAATGAGCAAGAGAAATGGGGTGCGCCAAGCGCTTAAGGGTGTGACGGCACTGAGGAGACCAATTCAAAACTGGACTTGCTAGCAATGTGTTCCCTAATTTTTTTTCTATCTTTGTAATGGGTTATGCGGCTAAACAAGGGCGCTGGGCAGCAAAAATGACAGGTGCAATATCGTCGTTGTGGCTGATTTGTATGGTGCTTGTCGACTTGCTGGCTTCTCACCGACTATCGAGGGGCTGGGCGGCGAAGTAGGAACAGAGGTGCACCAGGGGGTTTGTTTACCTGTACGAGGTCTCGCTTCAGGGCCCTGGACAACTCAAAAGCAATGGTGTTTTCGTCTGTAAATCCACAGATAGATGAGCAATAGAACGTCGTTAAAAAATCTTGAACGGCCAAAGCACAACAAAGTAGCTGAGATATCAAGTAGACAGATGTTGGATCTTAGCGGTTATGATGTTGGCGAATCAACCGTCAGTAGTTATTCTGAGTAAAGAGAATTGCTAGCCACAGGCCATACAAGACGACAGTGGTGATACCAATCAAATACGCCGACGTATAATATAAACAAAGCCCAAAGTTGACAATGGCGATAGCTGTAAACGACTATAGTATTCTAGTAGTACGGTACCGATGACTAGCCCGATTCACGATGGCTGCAGATGGTGAGGAAAGGAATGTAGGTGCCAGGAATGGAAGACGCCCAAAGAAGAATAAAACAGGGCGGGATTAGCTGTAGCGCAATCTCGCGATGGTTGCAAGAATGTAAAGAAAAGTGAGAAGAAGAAAGAAGAAGGAAAGAAAGGAAATCATCTCGATCTGGAACCGCGCTTCTAATTAGACAAGTTCCTGCCGTACCTTCCAGCATTGCGCTCTGCTTTTGCGGTTGCTTTCCTGGCTAGCCGAGCCGGGCTCTGGCTTCTAGGGCCTTGTCTAACAAGTGTTAAAGTGCGTGCTCTCAAGCTCCCATCACTGGGGCGACCTATTTACATTACAACTTGGCAGTTCCGTAGAAAGGTTCCTGCGCGTCGTCACGGCAACGGTACCTTTATCCTGGTCCCTGACGTCTGTTATCGAGACTAAGCCTCAGCTCAGCTCGCCCAGTCGCTGAAAAGCCACATACTAAGTTGGGATTAATCTATGTGTCACGTGATATTTACGCTTTCTCTCCGTGGCGCTGTCTGGTCGATGAGCTGTGGTCCACTTTTTAACACGATGTTTTAATGTTTACATTCAGTAGTCTATAATTTCCCCTAGTTAATCTAAATCAACAACGACTCGTACTGCTTCGTTCTGCTTAGCACATCCTTTTACTAAGCTCCTTTATACAAGATGCTCGTTTAGTATCGTTTTGTTTCGTTCGCGTACTCGTAATCATGAAATTCCTCGGCTCTCGAATTAGCTTTGTTTCTCATGCACGATGATGTGCCACGAACATCTCCCTTTCACCTCGTAGGCGCTACCCGCTCTTGATGAATAAGTGCTGTTTCTCTACGTAGCCGTTCCTTCCTCTGGAAAGGAATGATAGATACCCTGCTTCTACGATGACGGGTCCGAGAATCTGCCACAAAGAAAGGAAACAAGCCGCTCTGTTACTATATGTATACATATATCACACACGCTCGGACTTGGAGGTTCGTACGCCTGCTTCTTTATTCGTCGAGATGGCTGTCATCTCGTGTTCTACCGCAATCGTGCTGGCTTGCGATAAGCCCACTGCCGTCCCGCGGTGTATATCCATTGTCTTACGTTTATATATGTTGACGTACACAGGGTATCTATAAGTTGGTTAGCCGTCTTTATTCTCGATGCTATCCCATTCCAATACATCTTTGGGACGAACTTACATGCAGGCAAGGATGAAACCCATCATCGGAATTGCCATTGCTGTATGTGCTCCCTTGCGGTCTACCACGGCTCCCATCATGGGAGGGAAAACCATGCCTCCCGAGATGGCCGATACTAGGAATGCACCACCACGTTTTGTGTGTCTACCTAGACCCCTAAGTCCTAAAGTGAAAATGGTTGCAAAGCACGCAGACTCGAAGCACAATACTAGCGTGATCATAGCCACCGACGTATTCCCTTTTGTATTCATAGCCGCGATTGCAAAAGTCACACACATGCTCAAGTACAAAGAAAGAACATACCGGGGCTTGACGATGGGAGACATCATAGCAAATGCAGCAATGAATCTATTTATGGCGTATAAGCCTTGCGCAACAGCAAATAGATCGGCTACAGGATTATATCAAGTTAGGGTTCATGTGTACTTGTACTAACCATGCTTTGTAGGCCAACTCACAAGAACGTTCATCACTATGGCCAGCTTCTTTGGCAAAATTGATGAAATAATTCTGTTAAAATAGAATGTCAGTCAAATGACCATAGAACAAGGGACTAGCATATTGTTTCCTACTGCTATAGCCACTTGTGACCCCACGTAACAAAACTGAGCCCACACAGCGAGGAACAGGTTGTGCTGCTTGTGGAATGGACCTGGATCGACTTCGCTAATTTTGAGTTCTTGGGCGAGCATGTCTGCATCTGTGATCTCAGGCATAGGTGCAAGGAAGAATAAAAGTATGAGAAGTCCAACAAAGCCTGCTACACCAAGATAAACCCACTGTACATTTTTCAATCCTTGCTTAGTATCGACAGTATGAGCGAAGAAAACCCGCGAGGCCAGGAGAGGTGCAGCTAAGGTTATGATAATGCGATTAGCCTTTTTCTACGAAAAATTCTGTTAAGATTCTTACCTGCGGAGCCGACACCCTGAACTGCCTGTGCTAGGTTCAGTCTGATTTCCGAGTAACGAGACGGGCCACAGATGGACAGAAATCTATAATGAAGTTAGAAACGAAGGACTTTCATCATTTAGGCATCATCTTGAAGGATGAAGACATACGGATCAGCAGCTGTTTCTAGAGTTGCTAGTCCAGTACCGACAACAAACATGCTGCCACAAAACCCGCCGAATGAACTGTTTACCCCGGAAGGCCAGAACAGAATACAGCCAACAGCCATGGCGGAAAGTCCTGATATCTATTAGCGACCTTGACAATAAATAACTTGGTATGGCATGCCGTGCATCACGAACCGATCATGAATGTGACACGGAACCCAAGACGCCGCAAAATCCAACCAGAAACCGTTGGGGGACATATCAAATATGCTCCAAAGTATGCGGCAGATAAACCTGAAGATTGGGCAGCTGTGACATGGAGAATTGTTTGGAAATGTGCGTTGAGAACTAGAGACATTATGTTAGTGAGGTGACACCATATATGGGATATAGTCATCTTGCCATCTAAAAGTCCATAGGCGAATCCCCAAAGAAAAAATAGGATAGTGACAAGACAATTTGGTAGGATGGACTCCCGAGCCGTGAGATCTAGGGCAGATCGCCTGTCATTGTTGGCAATAATCTTGCGTCTGTATAAAGCCATGATTGGAATAAGCGTAAAGAATGCCTTGGCAAAAGAAACAGGAATAAGATTATCGAGCTATATGAGTAAAAAAGATAGATCAAGAATAGTGAAAGATTGTGACCGAGAGAGCGCCTCTTTATGTCTCTATATGGAATCGCCTATCTGTGAACAATGTCACATCCGCCGATAGCGCCCAACTGCCTCCAATTTATTCGGAACTTATATTGCGAGTGTGGAGTCTAGATTTGGAAGCATATACTTATTTATATTGCTTTTGCGGGTTGGCTAAGCGGATGTTGGGCTATGAACATGGTGGATTTGAAATACATAGCTCCAAGGGATATGTGATAGATGACGCATGGCGCTTGGTAAGATAAAATAGAGAAAGATGCATGG
Organism: Davidsoniella eucalypti; assembly: GCA_004009845.1. NCBI lineage: Eukaryota > Fungi > Ascomycota > Sordariomycetes > Microascales > Ceratocystidaceae > Davidsoniella > Davidsoniella eucalypti. Next base: position 402,740 of record RMBW01000001.1, on the reverse strand, counting down.
TGGTAAGCACCATCACGTCGCCCGATTAAGATTAAAGGAAAGTAACGAAAATTTAGAGTGACATTTGAGAGAATCTAAAGTGGCCACATCAACAATTTGACATCGTAGAGTTGTTACTGATATATCACATATCTATAGACTACGTAATTATAATTGCTATAAAATCTCTATGTAGTCCAACTTGAGTCTAAAGGACTATGGCCTGACTTAGATGGGCTGTTCTCAATATATAATAGCCGGCAGAATGGGGGATATAGTAAGATGGAGCACCCATATTGAGTACCACCGACCATTGGTGTGGAACTGGTAGGAACTCGACGATGATTCGTTTGATTTTGGACATTGAGGGTGACAAAATGTGCCATGTGAGATATTCGGGGAGGGGATGTATCGTATCCGACATGATACAATGATAGTGATCACAAAGTACCGAAAACAAAATGACCTAGCTTGGGTTGCTGTGTGCTCGCATATACTTGTCTCAAACATTCATGTGTGTCGCATGCTTAGAACTAGCACTACTACCATAACAGTCACGATATCTATCTGTACACAGATATTCAGTAGTAGCTATGATGCCATGTATTCCAATTAGCTCTGAGAAGCTCCGGCACGAAACAGGCTACTAGACGCGGGATTCTTTGTGGCTGATGGCTGAATTCAGGCTGATCGAACTAGTACTTAGTATCAGATAGAAGTACTGCATAACTAGTGCTTCTAGCCGGAACTTCGACATATTGGCTGAATGAGGCGACAAGCAATACTGTATACAGACACAACTTTTTTGTATTGCACTCGTTTGGAGAAGAAGATAATCCGATGGGTGCCAGAGTATCGAAAATGTATTGAGAAAGCCAAAACGCATGACTCCAACCACCAACTGATAGTGTTTCTTTGAATCTTACAATGTGGAAATATGGCAAGGCCGAACGAAGGAAAAACGGAACAGTCCTTCGACACGGCCCGAAATAATCGCTGCTTAGTTTTCTGCAGGTCAAGTCTTCGTCACAGGAGAGTTGCATTCACAAGACCGAGACTAACACCACATTGTCATTGCATATGTAATTGCAATCTTTGGACAAAGATTACTAGCAGAGGACCTTGTTGGGCTTGGCAACAGAAGGCTGTCCGTCTATCTGCTAATTGTAAGCTTGACGCCTAATTCGGCTCGGGCTTTTTGACAGCGAGAGAACGAGATTGACTACGCCGTTGACATACATACTTCAAGGCCTATGCACTATATGCCGCTTATAAGTTGTACAAATTCCTGTGGAAATTCTATGAATGGTTGGTTAGTACGACTATGAATTCCCCTTAAGAAAGCTGGTCGGCCATTGATAGAATGGAACAATTGAACTTCACCTGCGCTAGCCATTCTAGCGCTCTTCGATTAACTGCTACTGTTTTAATTGCCATTGGCTTATTGGAAACTTGCAAAAAGCGAGCTTCAGGGTGTTCTTTCACCGCCCGCCGATGCGGGCAGGAAAACGTTTCTCGCACGTTTCTGTGCACTTATCGCACTGTATGCCCCACGATCAGCCTGACAGAGTCAGTGAACCACCAATGAACGTCGTAGTACGCCACTATAGGGTAGGTAGGACGAAGTTTAGAATTTGGTGCCCCCCCCCTACTAAGAAACGCCTAGGAACGCTTGTTTGTTGTGGAATTCGAAGGCCACCTCTTTATACTTATCACCAAATTCCTCAGCCCTGCGCCCACTGCAGTGTTTTTGTTTTCTTTTCTGGCTACTCTTTTCCTCTTTACTTTTCTAATCTAATAGCCAATATCATGTCCGCTGCGCAGCTACTGAACCCCAAGGCTGAGTCCCGGGTACGTCTGATTTTACTCCCTGGCTGGTTTTTGTTGCAGAGCTTCTGTGCATCGCATCAACCAATCTCCAAGGATCCCTCGTGTGTTTTGAGAGTCGTGATCACTAACTATCTAATAGAGGCGGGGTGAAGCTCTTCAGGTCAACATAAGCGCTGGTGAAGGCCTGCAGAATGTTCTGAAGACTAACTTGGGCCCTATGGGCACTATCAAAATGTAAAGTCTCTCCAATCATTCATGGTGGTATTATCCTGCTAACTGAAGAAAACACAATAGGCTTGTTGACGGAGCTGGCCAGGTACAAAATTACCCCTCTATATATTATCAGGCTGATAGTTTTTTTTCCTGCTTGAGACCCCTTTTTCGATTATCGACGATACAACTACGACTCACACGAGATCACCAATCGCTAATACAATGCTCCTCTTTAGATCAAATTGACCAAGGATGGCAACGTTCTGCTCCGTGAGATGCAGATCAAGAACCCCACTGCCGTCATGATTGCTCGTGCTGCCACTGCCCAGGATGATATTTGCGGTGACGGTACCACCTCCGTCGTTTTGCTGGTCGGTGAGCTCCTGAAGCAGGCTGAACGTTACATCTCAGAGGGTCTGCACCCCCGTATCCTCACTGATGGTTTCGAAATCGCCAAAACTGAGGCTCTCAAGGTATGTTAATAATATTGAGCCATGATATCTCAGGCAGGGACGTAAAATAATTAACATGTGATTCGTGAAAATTTAGTTCCTGGATGACTTCAAGCTTGCCCGTGAGCCCTCGCGTGAGCTGCTTCTGAATGTCGCTCGTACTTCGCTAGCCACTAAGTTGAACTCGACCCTGGCCGCCGCCCTGACTACCGATATCGTTGATGCCGTTCTCGCCATTTACCAGGCTCCCACCAAGCCTGATTTACACATGATTGAGATCATGAAGATGCAGCACCGGACAGCCGCCGATACTAAGCTCATCCGTGGTCTTGCTCTAGACCACGGTGCTCGCCACCCCGATATGCCCAAGCGCCTCGAAAACGCCTTCATCTTGACCCTCAACGTTTCTCTAGAATACGAGAAGACTGAGATTAACTCTGGCTTCTTCTACTCCAGCGCCGAGCAGCGCGACAAGCTAGTCGAGAGTGAGCGTCGCTTTGTTGATTCCAAGTTGAAACGCATTGTCGATCTCAAGAAGGAGGTTTGTGCTAATGATCCCAAGAAGAGCTTCGTTGTTATCAATCAAAAAGGTATCGACCCTCTTTCTCTAGATGTCCTGGCCAAGAACGGTATCCTGGCGCTGCGCAGAGCCAAGCGGAGAAACATGGAGAGATTACAACTGGTTTGCGGTGGTGTTGCCCAGAACAGTGTCGATGATTTGAACCCCGACGTTCTAGGTTGGGCTGGTCTCGTGTACGAGCAAACCCTTGGCGAGGAGAAGTTCACTTTTGTTGAGGAGGTCAAGGAGCCCAAGTCTGTCACTTTGATGATCAAGGGCCCCAACAACCACACTATCGCTCAAATCACCGATGCTGTCCGTGATGGTCTACGCAGTGTGTATAACGTCATCGTTGACGGTTCAGTTGTTCCCGGTGCTGGTGCTTTCCAGGTCGCTTGCGCGGCGCATCTGAAGAGCGATGCCTTCTACAAGAAGGTCAAGGGTCGCGCAAAGTGGGGTGTTTCTGCTTTCGCCGATGCTCTTCTAATCATTCCCAAGACTCTAGCTGCCAACGCCGGTCACGACATCCAAGATTCTCGTAAGTCTTCATCATTACATGTTTGTATATTCTTTTGATTTATCCATTCACTAACATGAATTATAGTTGCTCAACTGCAGGATGAGAACGCTGAAGGCAACGTTGTTGGTCTGGACCTGTCTACTGGCGATCCTATGGACCCTACTTTGGAGGGTGTCTTTGATTCATTCCGTGTGCTGCGTAACAGCATTGCTTCTTCCTCTGGCATTGCCTCCAACCTACTACTATGTGACGAGATGCTCAAGGCTCGACAGATGGGTAGACAAGGCGGCCCTGGCCCTGGCATGGATGGCCCGGAACAGTAAGTAGCTTTGTATGAACTAATAGGATACCTAATTTTTTGATGTTGTCCTGATCTTTTTTCTTCCGTTTTGTCTTATTTTCTGTGGTTTTACTATAACCATCAAATTCTGTACACTAAAATGACATGACACTGGATGGGCTATTACAACGGAGAAGGACCCGGTGCACCTTCTACAACTAATTTATAGATATCACATTTATTTATATTTCTGTATTTTAATATTTCTGTTAACTCTCTAATCGATTCGATATCTAATATCATGTAGCAGGCGTTTTGGAGTTGGTGGTAATACCTTTCAACTTATAGACAAAATGTACCAAGTCGTAAATATCTTTAATTTAGTATCAATGCTGATAAGATAAGCCCCGCGTCAAAATTTTTGTGCCCCTCCAAAGCAAGTACCCTGACCTTTTGCGCATCTAAATAAAATGAAATGAAATCAACACCCCACCCAATGATATAACTTCCTACAACTAAGCAATTACGACCTCAAATCGATTATATAAAACGGCAAAAATGGGTGGCTATCACAGCGATTCTGATATCGAGGATCAAGAATTCACCGAGACAAATGTTCTGCTAGGTTATGCTGAAAAAGACGTTGGTGATGATGCGATCACGCACCTAGGTGGAACGCCTGTAAGCTATAATTTTTACTATCTTTCTTTACTTTATATTCACTAGGGTTACACAACTAACCCTCCAACTTCGACCTCTTGATATAGGAATGGATTGATTCGACGACACCACCTTCAGCTGCCCTTGTGCGCTGCAAAGTATGCAAGGATATGATGGTCCTGCTATTGCAGCTTGATGCCCACCTACCAGATCGTTTCCCCGGCCATGATCGGCGACTATTCATCTTCATCTGCCGTAAGACCAAGTGCCGTCGCCAAACTGGTAGCATACGGGTGCTGCGTAGTGTGCGCATCGCTGAAGATGCGCCTGCCGTGACCGATTTTACCGAGAAGAAGAAGGACGAGAAGAAGCCCATCGCTAGCAAGATCGTTACGAGTACTGGACTGGGAGAGTCCCTTTTCGGTGCCAAGAGTCTCGGCGGTGCTACTGGGGAAAACCCATTCGGTGTCGGAAACCCTTTCGCTCCTGCTGGCTCAGCAGCACCAGCTAATCCTTTTGCTAAGCCATCTGCCGCCCCATTAGCTCCCAAGGCCGAAGAAAAGACCGTGGAGAAACTGCCAGCGACCTTTGCCGAGAAATTATCTATCAACAATCCGTTAGCCGATAAGCCCAAGGCTACTCCGGCACCACCAGAGCCATGGCCAATGACTCTTCCGAAGCCATACCCGACACTCTACATGGATGCGGAATACGAGACTCTTGATGCGATCACCGACATGAAGATCCCGGCTAACGCCCAGATCGAAAAGATGGAGGTTGAGGATACTAGTGCAGGTGGTTCTAGTAGCGCCAAGGAAGAGCAGAACAACTTTGAGTCCGTCATGGACACGACTTTCCAGCGTTTTGCTGACCGCATGGCACAAAACCCCGAGCAGATTATTCGGTACGAGTTTGCTGGCACTCCATTGCTATACTCACATGATGATGCTGTGGGTGTCCTACTATATTCTGAGGACAATGCGAAGCCCAAGGGCATGCCGCGTTGCCAAAATTGTGGTGCTGGACGCACATTCGAGGTGCAGGTTACGCCATATGCTATCACAGAGCTTGAAGCAGACGAAATGAGTCTTGATGGCATGGACTGGGGTACGATCATCGTTGGTGTATGTGAGAAGGACTGCCAAGCCTACGCAGTCGAAGCTGAACAGGTGGGATATCTTGAAGAGTGGGCTGGTGTCCAGTGGGAAGAATTGGACAAGCGCCAGTAAAAGACTAATACTGAGGCAGCGAACTACGAGGCACATACTAAAAAGTTATACCACACATTTCATGATTTTTTATAAGGAGCTGGAATAGCACAAAATAGATGGATATCATATAAATTCAAGCCTGGAGTAAAATGTGCCGTGAAAACCAAACCGTCCGTTATTGCCCCAAGTCCAAACTTTTGTGGAAGCAGCCGCCAGCCAAAAATCCCAAACCTTAATACAGATAGACAAAAATGAAACAAAGATTTAGGATAACTAGTAAACCAGATAAATGTAGTGTTTAAACAGCCTTTCGGTGGATTTTTTTCTCGTTATCTTTGTGCATATGTTTGTTTTACTTCATTGTGTCCTTTTATTATAGGAGCCAATAAGAAGCCCCATCATTGCTGGCCGTTTGGTATTCCTTGACTTTTCTATCTAGAAAGGAAAACCTGCCGATATCGAATCGTCTTTTTCAGCGATTCTTCATTTACGCCAGCATGGAGTCCTTCCACGAGCGCTGCATAACCTTGGAGAACATGTCGACGTTGACGTCCTCACGGATATCAGCCTTCTTAGCCTCGTTCTCGGCGTTGCGGGGAACCTTGACGAGGTCACCTTCGACGGTGAAGCCGAACTCGGTGGCGAAGGCAGTAGTCTTCTCGGTATCCAGACCCAACCAAACCTCGAGTTGGCTCAGGGCGATTTCGCGGAAGGCCTGTGAAATTAAGGTGCAGATACGATCACGGATCAGAGACTCGAAGCCGGAGATATCAGCGATCAAGTCAGCGCACAGATCATCACCATCCAGAGTAGCCCAGAAGCGAGTGTACTGAGCGCTTTCAAGTTGGGTGTTGAGGTCGCGCAGCTTGGTCAGAGCCTCGTGAAGCTCACCAGTAGCAGCGGAACCGGGGTTGATCAGGTGCACGGCAAGAGCGAACTGGGCGGAGGGGAACTGGGTCATGGCCTTGACGAGGATGTTGGTGATGACCTCATCCTTCGCACGGTCGGGGTTGAGCTGGTACCTATGCAATGAATACGGGCACAGCGAAGTGTACCGCCAATAGTTAGCATTGAGCCTTAGTCTGTTATGAATGGTGATGTAGTGAAAGTAACAGAGTAATCGAATAGATAACATGTCAGATCTTTCTATGTTTAACTTCACATGCGCAAGAGCATGACGGCTTAAGCACGGGTCAGGTAATAGGAAACGTGTTTAACTTATTAAATCATCACAATGATACCAGTGTAACAAAGGAAATAGGTCTTGGGCATAGTCAATGTGGTGTGGTGCGGTGCCTAGAGGCCTGTCCGTAGATCCCACTAGAAGGGAATAATCACTTACAGCTTCAACAATGTCCGGTTAGCATTGCTGTCGGAGAACTTCTGCTCGCACTGCTCGGAAAGGTAAGTCTCCAGAGAGACGGTAGCCTCGGGGTTGTAACGCTCTAGACCGCTGATAATGTTGGTGATGTGTTCGGGCCGCTCCGAGGGATCTTCGCCGTTCATGATGGGCAACTAGGTGGATGTGAGTGGGTGGGGAGAAGGGAAGATATGCGACTGGGCGAAGAAATGAAAGCGAACGTCCGGATTGAAGTCGTCGCAAGTGGGGAAGATCGTCTGTACGTCGAAAAAAAAAATAGATTGACTGGTCTTTAGTTAAGACGACTAGAGGGCGGTGATGGTGGGGTGTATGGCGGTTGACTCTTTCTTGACCTTCAATTTCTTCTAGCCTCTAGTTGGCCCATCGTTGATTTCGACCGCTATGGCAGGGGCCTTTGCAGCCTTTGACTAGACCCGCATCTTTCAGTGGTTATAGTGGGGGTTTGTGTGAAAAGCCCAAAACGGGTTTAGCTTGTATCGATAAGCCGGTCACGTGGTACCGCGTAAAGCTCCCGTCATCTCTTGCTACCGATCTTGGAGCTGAAGACACAAATGGCTCAAAGAGGTTATAAAACATATTGTTCTTGGCTTTCAAAATTTACAAGTGATTTGTCTTGGTTTCTTTTCAGTTCCTTCAATTAAAGGAATGTTTTCATTGGGCAATTAATTATTGTTTTAGTTAAAATATCTACTAGCTAGTGATATACCACCGGCATCCCCAGACACAACAGGTTCATGGTGAATGATGCCACGCCCTAATCTAATCTGAATCTGATCTAGTATCATCTCGTAAAGCCATTCAGACTTCAGATAGGACTCAAATCCTAACAAACCCAAGTTACATAAATCAAGATATCATAAACAAACATTTTGCTGTAATCTCAGTACTTAAACATTTTGGTGCTATTCTAGGGTTCTAATAATACTGCTACAGGCCTCTAGAATGGGGATGTAGAGCTGGTCAGGATTGCCCTCTGGTGTTCCAAGTATGAAGGCTGCTGTATCCCCAAACAAGATTGATCTGATGGTTAAACATATTTCACAACACCTAATGGCTCTGAGAACCCATCCATTATACGACCGAGTCCACCTACAGTCATGCCTGCAGTTTTGGCAACAGCAATGTCATCTAGGCTTCCAACCTCCCACCTTCGAAGATTATCCATACCTTTCCTCTGTTTGATATCACCAAACCCATTGTTCCATGATTGGCGTGCACACATCCAAATCAAAACATAAAAGAACGACTCTAGGTCATGGCGATAGGTATGGTCAATATCGGGTCGGCAGGATACCAGCGTTCGCTAGTGCGGTCTAGGACTTCGACCCAGTAGACAGGATACGGACTCTCCTTTGCCGGAGCCGAATTCGACGGCGCCGACGAGAAACTACTACTAGAACTACCGATAGCACTATTAGAAGACCCTGATCGTCCCATTGGACCAAGCCGAGATGTCACCTGTGGTTGCTGACGATAGAGTTCCATGGCGCGACGCTTCTTTTCCACGAGTTCACGTTTCCGGAGCTGTGCCTTTGTGAGTTTTGGCTGGAGTGATACGGGCATACTCGATCCTCCGGAACGGAACGAAAGAACCTGTAAAGAGCACACGAGCCGTGTCCTGATTCCGGCAGCACGTAAAAAGGCACAATATAGCTGAGCGCCGACATCACGGGATCCCGACATTTGTGTGGCAGCTTCCAAGAAATCGTCCTTGTTCAGGCATGTTTCCATGTCATCTGGTGGCTCACACTACCAAGGTGAAAGAGAGGCACATTTGTTAGTCTACTATACAACAAGAAATCATGATATGTGCCATACCTTTGCTAGATCATCGGCCGAGTCCGCCCATAACGCACGTTTCATACCACGTTCTGTTACCGAGAACTTGACCTTCCATACCTCGCCAGCCATTTCCAGGCCACGCTTGATCGATTCAGTTTGAGCAAACGGTAAAATGGTCTTCTTGGGGCGCAAATACTGCCGTGTGCGCTGCATCAGATGCTGCTTGAGACGTTTCTGGACCTTCTCATCGTTGCACCAGTGGTTGCACAACGAACAGTGGTATATGAGACAGAGAAGGTGCATTCGGTGCACGTGCATACGTTGTAGCTTCTCGTCTTTGGTTAACGGCTTGCGTTTTGGTTTGGCAGGTGCCGTGGATGAAGACGATGTGGTTCCGTGGAGTGTAGCGCCGGCGGATGCGGGGTTTGACTGGGCAGTAAGGTTGATTTCGATATGGTTATCTTCAGCTGAGGCAGTGGCTTGTGAGAGATTCTCAAAGTCGTAGTTGTCAAGGTTTACAGACGGTTGTTTAGAGACCACTTCGTCGTTATCATCGTCTTCCGATTCTGAGCCAGATTCGGCGTCATAGGAGTCGTCGTCTAGTTCACGAATCATAGTCTGGATAACAGGTGCCGGAAGATCGACATCTTCAAAATCTAGATTCTCAGCGTCATCGTCGTCATCAACGCCATCTGGCTCGAGTTGTACAAGCGGTTTCTTCTTTGGTTGTGATGGCGGAAACGACGGCAAGCGAGTCTTGGGAACTGAACGCACGGGTCCATTATCCAACAAAAGTTTTCGTGACTCTGGTATTGGAGAGTCGTCTTGATCGCGATGTCTCTCTGTCTGGCTCTGTAAAGACGAAGTCCGTGCCACTATAGAGTCATGGCCAGTCCTCGCCGGCCTCTGAGCGGAAGAGCCAATCCCGCCATCGTCCTGTGACTGCGGTTGTTCTTGGTCTCCTCCTCGTGACGGCAGATTCTCGGCTCTTCGTCTTTTGGCCGGTCGCTTCTGTGGTCTCTCGGGCACGTTCCCCGTCGGCTTCCCGGAGCATATCCCGATATATCTGCGGTAAGCCATCATTGACTGCAGTCGTAGCCGGAGCTGTAGAGGCAGAAGATGCCACTGAGGGGCTAGATATATCGGCCTGTGTAGACTGAGTAAAGTCAAATCTAGCGTTTGATCTAGTTCCAGCCCGGCCTCTTCGAGAGGCTCCAGGCCTTTGCGGCCAAACCATGAACTCTGCTTTATGGGGGTTTTCTTTGATGATTATAATTATTTATTAAGGTTTAGACCGCATAGAATGTTGCAGCGAGCGAAAATACGCCATTGAAAGGCTTTTGAACAAATAGTCATATCATCTAGCACCGTTCATATTGGAAATGCGTCGTCAAGTGATGCGTAGATATTTATCGCGACGTGCTTATAGACAGGCTAATGAAACAAGAACGCAATCACGTGAATAGAGAGAAAAAGTGACCATGAGGTCATTAAGAACGGAAAGCATATATTTCGAATTTCACTGTTAGGGCTATACATAGGGTTGTTAAAAGCGTTATCCGGATTTATTTCCTTTCTCACATGCCAATGAATCGATATTTTCCTCCGTTGCGTATATCAAAGAGGTTACCTGGAAGATTGCCCGATTGCTACCTCATTTATATTCCTCTAGTCAGATTGATGGTAGCATGGCGTCATTTAGAAGGCAAAGAAAGTGGTTGTCCAATTTTATTGGCCCGATCTTGGAGCTAAATTAGAGGCTTGTTCATCGTACTGACGTTCGCGGCGTTCGCTGTCAAAAAACATCATGCTAGCGAATTCTACTAAATCTATATGTGACCCTTTCTTAGATAGTAATGTGATTCTACACGAAGCAATCAGTTCAATCTCTCATATGAAAATATGGCGAGCCATTCGAAAAAGCGCAAGCTTAATACTAGTGTCCATTCCCGTGGCCTAGAGTTCTTCTTCGCAAGACAGTCCAAGCCTAAAGATGCTAGTCCTGCACCTAGTCAGGCATCACAGACCGATGTTGCCGATTCTGGGCCTGTTTCCGACGAAGAGCTTGCACGCAGGCTCCAAGCCGAATTTGACTTGGAAGCTCAGGGCGTTTCTCAGTCCAGTGTTAACAAATCGGTTGAAACTGAACATAAACCTACCCACGGAAATGCTTCGAAGAGACCTCTATCTATACAGCCTGACAAGGTTCCATCAACAAGTCCTAAGCCCAGAGTTGTCCCTACTTTGACGTTACAGTCAACATCGGCCGTATATGATAAAGTCACCGAGTCTTTACCTCTAGACCAGAGTCCCTTGACGTTTGACCCCTCTCATTATTTACCTGAGCTTCAGGCACAATGGGAAAAACAAATGGGAAATGCTTCATATGCCCTTCTGACAAGATGCTTCGTACTTGTTAATGGTACTACAAGTCGTATCAAAATTGTCGACACTATCGTGAACTGCATTCGCCTTCTTATTGAAGGCGACCCAGACAGTATACTACCAGCTGTACGCTCTATAATATTGTACTCAAATCATCGCGCAAGAATGACTGACATCTCAGCAGGTTTGGCTCGCCACCAATGCCATTTCTCCACCATATGAGTCGCTTGAATTGGGACTTGGTGGCTCAGCTATAAGCAAAGCATTGAAAAAGTCATGTGGGCTTGATAATAGATCGCTAAAGAAATTATATGATAAGTATGGTGATGCGGGAGACGTAGCATTCGAGGCTAAGAAGAAGCAAAGCTTCACACTCCGGAAGCCTCAGTCTTTGATGATTAAGGATGTGTATTCTTCCCTAGTGAAAATTGCCCAGACCAAAGGCACCGGCAGTGGTGGCATTAAACAGTCTACAGTCGACCGGCTTTTACAAAACGCACGTGGTGGCGAAGAAAGTCGCTATATTGTCCGTACTCTTTCGCAACATGTAAGTATACCATATGTACCGATAGATATATCCGGTCAATGTACTGACTGAGTCTTAGCTTCGTATTGGCGCAGTACAGACAACTATGTTGATCGCCCTCGCGCGCGCATTTGTCTTGTCCAAACCACCTGGTGGTGATTATGTTACAAGGGCAACTCATGAGCTATCCAAGTTGAAGAAAGAAGATCTTCAATGTATCTGGTCACATGCCGAAGAAATTGTCAAGGGCTGCTTTGCAAGACGTCCAAACTATGCAGATATTGTCCCCGTACTCCTTGAAATAGGGGTCACTGATGAGTTGGCTATACGATGCAACTTGGCACTTCACATCCCACTTCGGCCAATGCTCGGCAGTATCACTCGAGATCTCTCAGAGATGCTGAATAAACTCCAAGGGCGAAATTTCACGTGTGAGTACAAGTACGATGGCCAACGAGCTCAGATACACTGTGATGAAGAAGGCAAAGTTTCTATATTCTCGCGCCACCTTGAGCTTATGACCGACAAGTATCCAGATCTTGTTGCCCGTATACCTAAAATCAGGGGCGACGGAGTCAGCAGCTTCATCATGGAAGGAGAAGTAGTTGCTGTTGATGCAGTTACCGGCGAGCTCAAGAACTTTCAGACTCTTTCTAACCGGGCCCGGAAAGACGTCGAGATCGGAAGTGTCAAGATTCAAGTTTGTCTATTCGCCTTCGATCTAATGTTCTTCAATGGCCAGTCGCTTCTTGACAGGCCCCTTCGTGAGCGCCGAGAGCTCTTGAAATCATTGTTCATTGAAGTTCCTAATCAGTTCACTTGGGTAAAGAGCTTAGATGCAAGTTGTCAAGACTCTGAGGCTGTACTAGAGTTCTTCAAATCAGCACTTGATCGCAAATGCGAAGGTATCATGGTAAAATTATTGGACAACACGGATGATTCTATATCAGACGACCCGATCGGGGATGAAAACAACCACAAGGCCCTGTCAAAGGGCAATGAGAAGATGATTGAGCAACCTCCTTACAGTATCAAGACCAAAGGACGACGTAAGCCTTTGTTGGCTACATATGAGCCTAATAAAAGACTTGAGTCATGGCTGAAAGTAAAGAAAGACTATAGGTCAAGCTTCGATACATTAGATCTCATACCTGTCGCGGCATGGCATGGTTCTGGTCGAAAGTCGAAGTGGTGGTCGCCTATTCTTATGGCCATACGAAACGAGGAAACTGGATCTCTCGAAGCTGTATGCAAGTGTATGTCAGGATTTACTGATATATTCTACAAAGCCAATCGTGCTTTCTATGACGATGGGGCCGAAAGTGGTGAAGCTCAGAATACCAGGCCTACGCAGCCTGCGTTCATTGAATATACAGGACCTAGTCCCGATGTCTGGTTCGAGCCGCAGGAGGTCTGGGAGATGGCATTTGCCGATATTACTCTAAGTCCAACATATTCTGCAGCTATTGGGCTCGTCAATGACGAGCGTGGTATGAGCCTTCGGTTTCCTCGATTCCTGAAAAAGAGAGAAGATAAGAGCATAGAGGAAGCCAGCACCAACGAGTTTCTTGCAGGCCTATTCCGTACACAGGAAGAGGCGGCACCACAGCCAGATATAGAGGAGGAAGATGATGAATGAGTTCAAGATACGACACTTTGCTACTCTATAGACTAGTCCAGTTCTCAAAAGCCCCTTAGTTAGTAATTCAATTTCATATTCAAAAAGTTAAGTTCTAGGTTTGTAGGCAGGTTGGCCCTTCGATCTCTGTATTTGTGAAAGTAGTAATTAGTCTAATAACCCTAAGGTATCATAAATATTCTATCTTGGAGTGTTCATCTTTTGTGCAACCAGGCTAAAGACGGCGACAGAACCCAGAAATAGAACTGCATTATAGAACTAGTTGTGCGAAAAGATTAGCCATGTGGAATGAATTGAATACCCGAGATATACTCACTGTTTTTCGAGATATTGTGCGCTCTTCATCTTCACTGCGAGCCTCGATAAAAAGGCGTCTTAGATTGGGCAAACTGGGCTATGGAGCATCCTGTTAGTGCCATAACACCCGGCAGAACATGACCATCTACTCACCATTTTCAAAACCTGATTCTCCCATGAACAGCGTATGTAGCATGAGAGAAAATAAATGGTAGTGTCTGCTGAACCGATACATACGCCTGAACTATTGATTCCCAAGCATGGAGTTCAATCTTAGGTATCGTGTCACGTGATAGTGCATAATCGCCGCTAAAGCGTGGGGCTCAGAAGCCAGCAAGACATTAAACCGACCCTAGCAACTTTTAGTAGCTTTAGCAGCTTCTAAAATCACTACAACTACGAACAACTAAACAATTGAGCTCAATTACCTGAGCTACCTAGAACACCCCTTGGACCTCACATATTCCTTACACTCTACAATTAAACATCCCTCTACACCACAACTATCGGCCTTGTGTTTTATCAATTTTATCCACCACTCGAGCTTGTTCGTTCCAGCAGCGCAACATCTATCAATAAGATATTCCACGAAATCGGCTCTTGGTGGCCGAAGAAACATCAGAGTCGTAATTCCCGACAAATCAGCATCCGCCCTCATCTTCGACCGATCAACCCCCACCAAAGCAACCCTCGCCATAGCTTCTGGTCGTGGATAGCAGCAGCCCGCCGCAAATATGGCGGTCAATCGTATCCAGAAGGCGTTTGCCCCGCCGCGAAAGGGTGAAACCTTTGAGCTGCGCGCCGGTCTGGTGTCACAGTATGCTTGGGAGCGCAAAGAGTCTATCCAGAAGACTATCATGGCCATGACTCTCGGCAAGGATGTATCTGCGCTGTTTCCAGATGTCCTGAAAAATATCGCTACAGGCGATCTGGACCAGAAAAAGCTGGTCTATCTATACTTGATGTATGTCAATAGCAACAAACCCCACCAAGTGAACACTTCTCTGACCGACAACTTTTTACAGGAACTACGCCAAGTCACATCCCGATCTTTGTATCCTCGCCGTCAATACCTTCGTACAAGACTCCGAAGATCCCAATCCACTTATCAGGGCACTCGCTATACGAACAATGGGGTGTATTCGCGTTGACAAAATGGTCGATTACATGGAAGAGCCGCTTCGAAAGACGCTTCGAGACGAATCGCCTTATGTCCGGAAGACTGCCGCCATCTGTGTTGCTAAATTGTTCGATCTCAACCCCTCCATGTGTATTGAGAACGGTTTCCTTGACATGCTGAAGGACCTCATTAGTGATCCCAACCCTATGGTGGTTGCGAATTCGGTGCAGGCCCTGTCAGAGATCGCCGAAACCGCCCCCGAGACGAGAGCTTTAGTAGTGACATCTCCTATGCTAAAGAAGCTTTTGTTAGCCCTCAACGAATGCACT
This sequence comes from Davidsoniella eucalypti, assembly GCA_004009845.1. Classification (NCBI taxonomy): domain Eukaryota; kingdom Fungi; phylum Ascomycota; class Sordariomycetes; order Microascales; family Ceratocystidaceae; genus Davidsoniella; species Davidsoniella eucalypti. The sequence continues at coordinate 387,577 of RMBW01000001.1, read as the reverse complement.
GAATGGGGTCGAGTCACTATTTTGACTACGCTAGCCGATTACCCTCCTAATGATGTCAAGGAGTCAGAGCACATCTGTGAGCGCGTGGCGCCACAATTCCAACATGTCAACCCATCAGTAGTCTTGGCTGCCGTGAAGGCTGTCTTCATCCACATGAGAGTTATCAACCCCGAACTTGTCAAGCAATATCTTAAGAAGATGGCACCTCCTCTTGGTAAGATTCTTGACATGTACTATATATTACCCTTCAAAACTAACTTAGTACACTAGTTACTCTTGTCGCCTCCGCCCCTGAAGTTCAATATGTTGCTTTGAGAAACATTGATCTTCTGCTACAAGCAAAGCCCGACATCCTGAGCAAGGAAATGCGCATCTTCTTCTGCAAGTACAACGACCCGCCATATGTCAAGCTACAGAAGCTTGAGATCATGGTTCGGATAGCCAACGAGAAGAACTTTGACCAGCTTCTAGCTGAACTCAAGGAGTATGCTCTTGAGGTTGACATGGACTTTGTGAAACGTGCCATCAAGGCTATCGGCCAAGTAGCCATCAAGCTCGAAGTATCTAGCGAAAAGTGCGTCAGTGCACTTATGGACCTAATCTCTACCAAGGTCAACTACGTTGTTCAAGAAGTTGTTGTAGTTATCAAAGACATCCTACGCAAGTACCCCGGTTACGAAGGCGTTATATCTACGCTATGCAACTACATTGACGAGCTTGATGAGCACAGTGCTCGCGGTGCCCTCATCTGGATTGTTGGTGAATATGCCGAGAAGATCAGCAACGCCGACGAGATTTTAACGTCATTCGTCGACAGTTTCTTAGAGGAGTATACTCAGACTCAATTGCAGATTCTAACTGCAGTCGTCAAACTATTTCTCAAAAAGCCTGGCAGTAGCCAGGCACTCGTACAAAAGGTTCTGCAAGCCGCTACCAACGACAATGACAACCCTGATATCCGCGACCGTGCTTATATCTACTGGCGTTTGCTTTCGGGTGACCTTGAAGTCGCAAAGGTACATCTTAATTTTTTCGTCTACCCTTACAAACTACAGTTGCGCTAACATAAATCTAGAACATCATTCTATCACAGAAGCCTGCTATTACTACTACTATGACATCGCTACCACCTAGTCTTCTTGAGCAACTCCTTGGTGAGCTATCGACTCTTGCTTCTGTCTACCACAAGCCTCCGGAGGCCTTCGTTGGTAAGGGTCGTTTCGGTGCCGATGAGATCCAGCGTGCTGCTATCCAAGAGCAACGCCAAAACGCTGTTGAAAACCCCATCGCGGCCTCCGCTGCCGTGGCTGCTGCTGGCAATGGCAACGCTCCCCAAAACAACATGGAGAACCTTCTGGATATCGATTTTGATGGTGCTGCGCCGGCGTCGCACGAGAACAACACACCCGACCGCACGGCAAGCCCTCCTACAAGAGCACCCTCTAGCAGTATGGCCGACATGATGGGTTTGTTTGATGCCCCCGCCGCTGCTCCGGCCCCTGCTACCAGCGCCCCGGCTGGTGGAATGGGCGATATGATGAGCGGCTTTGCCGACTTGAACTTTGGTAGCCCCTCAACAGGTGAACCCCTACCCGCCGCTATGCAGCTTCAACAACAGGGCAAGAGCTCTGCGCCATCTGCACCTAGCAGCAGCAACGATTTGCTTGATCTTCTGTAAGCAAGTATGCCATATATATAAATAATGATTCAGAATATCCTCGTTATCTTGAAATTCGTGCTTCCTTATAACAATGTCACTGTCGGTCTTTCATGTCAGCAGGTTCGGGCTTGGAAATGGCGGGTTGATTTCGCGATTTGACGTATGAAGGTTCTTTAGATTATAATTGAAAAAGCATATTAAAGAGTGGTTTTGTTATGAAGTAATTTGATAGTTGGACATGTGATTGATTAGGTCTCTGTCTAATGTGGCGAGTCGACAGACCCTCGATAGTCTACAGCAAGTCTTGATTCTCCTGCGCTCTGGGTATCTTTTGTTGCTAGAATCTATAGCTCTAGCAACTTTTGTTTCGTAGTATTATATTTCATTGTCTTAAACGAGGTATCCCTGATAGATTCGACATTTCATCAGGTATATGTTATCTTTGCTCAAGAAGATGGTACTGGCACGCCTCGATCACGGCCAAACTCCTCAGGGGTTTGACACTTTGCTGTCCAAGCATGGATGCTAGCAATTTCTGCCTTGAGAGCAGCGTTGACGAGGCGATGGCGCTTGAGAGAGTTCAAGCCCTGGAAACGAGGAGAGACAATCACCGCAGTGAAGGCCTGGCCACAGCCGCCTATGACAAGTTACGAGACGGTGTTAGTTAGTGAAGCTGTGATGAGAGTATGCAATAGCCCATATGGCAACTTATGAGATTCGATGATTCTCTGGTGAATAGGTGGTATATGATGGGATTCAGTGTATGAATTCATAGTAGAATTGCCAGGCTTGGCGTGGAACATACCAGAGATATCAGTGATTTCAACGTGAACGGCAGCAGCGCGCTCAGCTAGTGCGCTTTTTAGTGTAGCCTCCGTCACCTGTAGTGACATTTTGAAATTCCCGTAAGAAAAAAAAAACAAGAGAAGAATTAAGAAAAAATAGATCAGAAGGAGATTGAGAGAACTGGCAATTCCTCGGAACAGGCCGAAATGATAGATTAAACAGATTTGCGAAGCAAGGATAATTAGAAATGACGTCTATTACTCTTGCACTGTAACCAGCCGGCATTATATGGAGGGGTGGAGGGGTGGAGGGGTACATTCGACTACGTACAGGATTATGAAAATACTATCCGCACCATAAATAACCCTAGTTTAGACACCGTTCGATACGAGCCGTGTCATCTGCTGCTCGGACTGTATTACTCGACAACCAGTAGCTAGGAAATGCTCTAGGATGCAGTGAGAATGTGTTTATGCATGGCTATGCTGTCAATTGTGTGATAGATTATTCGAATAGCGTTGTAATGTCCATTCAATGGGCCTTTGTCCGTACCAAATCTGGTTCCCGCTTCATATAGTATGCACTGTGCTTAGGAATGGTACCTTGAATAACGCCTGCTAGTCTGAATTTTAAAGCTTCACATGAAACAACCAAAACTTGATAGTCATCAGTCAAGCTAAGCTGGATTCTTTACGCCACTGTCTATCAAATGGGCAGAACAGTATCTCGTCTATTCAGTTCCGCCGCCACCAGTCTTCGATCACAACCCCGTACTATCTCTTTGTTTCCGACTACCAGCTATCGCAGCTTTGCCAATATGTCGACTACTCAGTGGTCCAAGGGCCCAGTGAACGTCACTTCACCGGCTTTTACAAAGCTTGTTGTGAATGGCATGCGGTCCATGTTCCCCGAGGAGCTTGCCGACCGTGCTTGGGATAATGTCGGCTTGCTGCTAGACAACACAAAGCTCCCCACTGAGCCTGATACTACTGCCGCAACGGTGATGCTCACTAACGACTTAACCTTTGCCACTGCTGAAGAAGCTATCAAGAACGGCGCTACTGTTATAGTTAGCTATCGTAAGCACTACCACTCTTTATTGTTTAATCAAGTATATCGGCCTCTGGCTAACGCAATACTCTACAAATATAGACCCGATAATATTCCGTGGCCTCAAGTCTCTGACTACTGCCAATTCTCAACAAGCCACTCTTCTTCTCCTCGCTCGTCACAACATCGCCGTTTATTCTCCACACACGGCCCTTGATGCTGCGCAAACCGGCATCAACACATGGCTCGTCCAATGCGCTCTGGGCTCCTATGTGTCTACCTCTGATATCACGCCTATCAAGCCCATTGCTTCGCTACCCAAGGATATCACCTACGGCGGCTACGGTGCAACCGCAGCTCTCTCATCGCCTGTCTCTCTCAGCACCGTACTTAAATCGTTTGCCGCGGGTATTGGCGGTCCAAGATATCTGAATATTGCGTTGCCCGATGGCTGTGATGTAGCTACGGCCCATATCTCTAGCGTTGCTGTATGCGCCGGTTCAGGTGCCGATATTCTTCGGGGAAACAAGGCAGAGCTGTATATCACGGGCGAGATGACGCACCATGATGCTCTAGCGGCTACGCAGACGGGACACATTGTCGTCACGGCGTTCCACAGCAACACAGAGAGACAATTCTTGCGCCAGAGATTGCAGCCTATGCTTACCCAGTGGTTGCAAGCCAACGGCTCTAGCAACGCCAAAGTATTAGTCAGTGATGCTGATCATGACCCGTACACTGTTATTGATCTCAGTACTCTGTGAAGAACATATCAGTAGCTGTATCTCAACACAAAGTGATTCAAAAAATAGAATTTTCAGATGGAAAAGAAAATCTTAAACCCATTTTATCATACATTATAATCAGGCTCGCTATATGGGGTATCGTCGTAGTCAAAGTACTTTGCTTTTAATCCTCTTCCGTGCTTTTCTTTTGCTCTGTTGCTGACCGGATGATCTCGTCACCTTCTTCTAATATACTTGCAATCTCGTCACCGCCTACGCCGTTTTCCTTCCACTTGAGTAGTAATTTTCGTGGTATTTCCCATTCTTTCTCAGCCTCTTTTACTTGTTGCTGTTTGACAAGATATTTCAATCTAGCGGGGACGTTGAGGATATCAGAAACAATTTCACGGGTTCGTTTTATAGCGCTTGATTCGGGTGTCGGTTCGGGAACGGTCTTTCGAATGGATTCTCGGATAGCAGATGCTTGTTCATATATCTGGGCCATTTTGGGGTCTAACATGGACGCCATGGGACTTAGGGGATCCATGTTGGTACGCATCTATCAGGTAGAATACTATCAGTGGCCTGTCAACAAAAGTAACTCGTATTAGAATAGCTCACCTTGCGAATAGTTTCTGTAGCGGTGATAAGCTTGTTATAGTTGTCGTAGACGAGAGCCTTCTTCTCGGCATCCAATGCTCTGATTTCACTCAGAACTTTCGTATACACCTTCAACAGCTCTTCCAGTCCATTCTGCTCCGTAACCCGGCGCACATATGCTGCCGAGTCAAAGTCTTGCGCATCTAGCTTCCCATACGGGACTTCGCTCTGAGGACCATCCGGCTGTAGTTCTGGTGGCGCAGGCGACGGTCCACGCTGTATATTATAGTATTCGCGCAAGGCGGCGCGGTTCTTGCGTTTGGAAGCGGGTGCTCCGGCGCTGTTGGGTGCAGAGGTTGGCCCTGTGGATATCACTGGAGATGCGGTCGCAGATCGCGGGGTGTCGAGACTGGGTCGGGCCGAGCCGGCAGGGGATGTAAGGATTGGTGTGCCGGGTAAACGACGGGCAGAAAGGCCAAGTGAGGAATCGCGCGGCGTTGCTATCGTGGACATGGTGTTTCAGGATCAAAGAGCTCTATGATGTCAGTTTAAAAGTTGGTGTTTTTGGATATAAAATGTGGTTTTGGTAGAAAACGGCACATCAGGGTCAATTCAAACTTCGATGACGTCTTCTTGCTGGCAACGTAGATGTTTTGAAGCTCGGGAAGCTTAGCCAGCTTCCCCTTGGCTTCGGCTTGCGCAGCCTTGCTCCCAGCTATCACAGACCCTAAGTAACCCAGACGCCCCACCGCCAACGACATCCCTTCTTTCCACCTGAGACCGTCAGCTTACACCATTTCAATAATGTTTTGAGGCTGGCGATGTCTTCTCTTACACTAGCTTATACTTCAACTCGCTATGGACACTATTGTACAACTACGAAACGCACTAAAGGCAGCACGTCTGCCTGTGCCAACAGTCACCTGGACTCGAGCGTTCCTCGGCAGTCAAAGCTCGCCTCCAGCAGGTTCCCTATCAACACAACAACTAAAGGCCATTGTTGAGCAGACCCGGACGCATCTTTTAGCTTCAGATCTCACGACATCTGGGTTTATTGATCCTGCTTTTTGTAACCCATTTCCACCGCCAGCCTCATTTGCTCCCAACGTTGCCGAAACGAAGATGCCCAAGGACGTTTTCGTACAGGTTCTAGACATTGAAGACCTGACACGCAGTAGATGGGATCAAATAGAAGAGCTCGAAGCCATCGAGCGGGGAGAAACGACCAAGGGTCGTGAGATCATCCGCGCACCCTTGGAAGAGGAGACCACTGGGCCTGATGCGGGTTCAGAAGCTCCAGCTACTCGCTCAGCTGCCGCTGCCGCCAATTCCATGCAGGCCCGTCGGAATGCAATGTATCGGTTGGTCGTTCAGGATATGAAGGGCTTACAGGTGTTTGCTATGGAATCATCACGCATCGATGCTCTCGGCATTGGTCAAACCACCATTGGTGCCAAACTTTTGATCAGTGGCGGCGCACCCATATGTCGAGGCACAATATTGATAGAACGGTCAAATTGTGTCGTTTTAGGCGGTGGAATTTCTTCTTGGCATGTAAAGTGGCTAGATGAGAAGAAGAAGAGATTAAGGGGAGCAGTCTCTGGAAATCAAAAGTAACAGGCAGATAGAGCAAAGCTCCTTCTTTCTCAGGTTGGACTAGAAGTTTTTTTTTCACATCATCACATTGATACACATACGGTGTTATTTAACCCATGACATGATTCTTGTCATTTTTTAATTTACTAAAGCCTTGTAGCTCGTCTGATTATCTTGTTATGAAGCAGTTGCAACTTGGATGTTGGCCTTTTCTCTAATTATAGCACCATCCAATGACTCCCAACCGCTTTGAGCCCAAGGCGCCATAAAAATTGCCAACTGGGCATCAGCGGCCTTTTGTGTCGTAGCATAGGCTTGGGCTACATCCTCGGCCTGTAGATTTCCATTGGGTGGGACTCCCTTAGTGGCGACGTCGATAGCTGACTGGCCCAGCTGTGCAGCGCTTCCAGTGGCTTTTGCCAGTCTGGTCCATCCATGTGGAAGACCAGGGTGCAACATGATATCGGTCTGGATCTGTGATTTGATATCTTCAACAGTATAGGCAGGTCGAAGGGATTCCACTGCAGCAAAGATGTCGCCAATTTTCTTATATGTCTGTTCATCAAGGCCGGTAGTCATGCGTAAAATCTCAAGATCTTCGAGGGCTGCGTCGAGCGATTCCTGATCATTTTCAAGCAGGGAGATGACAGCAAGCAATATTCTAGAAGAAACGTCGTCATGTGACTTCTCAACTACCTCGAAAAGCTTCTCCCGTGCAAGGTCTCGATTCTTTTCCGTTCCGGTGGCCCATAGGACTTGAGCCAAAAGACAAACAGCATCGGCGTTTCCGTTGGTTTCGTTCAGTGCAGCTTCGAAATTCGATACGGCGGCGGCAACATCTTTGCTATAGTAGTTGGCCAAACCGACAGTTAGATGAGCGGACAATCTAGCCTTGGAGCGCTGAGCTGCGGTCAGCTCCTTATCCGAGACTTCATCTGTCAAACTAATAGCCATCTCGCCAGCCTCGATAGCATTTTCGTAGTCTTCGGATGCCAGATACGAACGAGCAAGATCAGCTTTGGCGATCACAAAGCGGCCCAGAAGCTCAGGGTCTTCAGACTCCTCAAACTGAGACTCAACAGTGGTACATAGAGCTTCCAAACTCTGAACGGCATGGGAGTGGTCGTAGATGCGTTCCTGGAATAGCGTATACAGGTGGGGATAAGTCAATTCGTCTGGGTTCAAAGCCTTCGCCTGACCCAGGGCATAGAGGGGCTCCAGTAACGAAGATACGCTGAGCTTAGAAGCAGAGGTTTCAAGGACATAGTCAAACATGCAGGAACCAAACTGTTGACGGGCAGTGAGGTTAGAAGATCCAGACAGGCTGATAGCGTGTGTGATTTGGCTGCGAAATTCCTTCTCTTCGCCAAGCATTTTGTAGACATATGCGTGACCCATCCAAGCATTGGCATAGTCAGGATCCGTCGATTGGGCACGAGTAAATGCCGCACTAGCAGTTTCAATGTCGTTGTTCATCAAGGCCAAAGCTCCCAGGTTTGTCCAGACAGCTGGGCTTCGTTCATCCAAGTGAAGACTACGAACGAACGCATGCTGAGAGACCTGCGGGTTGATGTTGCTAGTGACGACTCCAAGGGCGTTCCAGAATTCGGAGTTTCTAGCCTCTAACTCAATAGCGCGCTTGATAGCTCTGACGGACGCCCTGAGAAATTTGCTGGTTCGGTCTCGTTTTTGGGTAGGCAGACTTGTATGAGCTTTGAACTCAGCCCAGCCAAGGTTGTAATGGGCAACAGCCTGGGCATGTACATCAGATGCAGATACATGGATAGCCAACTTATGGTATGTGAGCATGTATCCTAGACATCTCGTGAGAGAATCATCATCTTCCTTCGAAAGGCTTTCAATCTTGAGTTGATCATATTCACCAAATAAATTCTCGGTTTCAGCAGCTTGGGTGCTAGCACTGAGGATCACTTGAAGTTTGCCAAACGGAAGCTCACTGAGGCGAGCTCTCACTGTTACAAAGACAGAGCAGGCGTCAGCCATGACCTTCCAAAAGTTGAACGATTCGGATACTGAACTAGCAACAATCTCGCCTAAATCAATTGCTTCAAGGGCACGCTGAGCTGCTTTCCCAAACAATCCTTTCTCGGTAGAGTCGGTGGCTGAGTCTACGAGAGTTTGGAGAAGAGAGATGATGATACCGAACTCTTGCTGATGGGTGTTGTATACTTCGCGGTAGATTTCGATGGCACTATCATAGTCACCCAACTCTCTTTTAACGTTAGCGAAGAGGTAGTTGGTGAACCAAGTGTCACCTAAAGAACCTTGAGTAGCCTTAGTCTCCAGGTCCTGGGCGTGCATCAGCGCCTTCGTTGCAGCAATATGACGGCCAGACCGGTAGTAGCTTTCACCCAAGGATACCCAAGAATGATAATCCTCGGGGGCCATGCGTAGAGCAGCCTGGAAATTGACGACAGCATTGGGAAAGTCCTGTTTGCTAAGGCATGCATTTCCGATAGCTGAAAAGGGCCACGAGATACCTTTACGCTTAGATCCCGGCGGCGGGCGGACCTTTCCAGAGTCGACAATACGTTGAGCAATCAGTTCGACTTTCTCCCAGTCACCATCGTTGGCATAAGACCGGGCAAGTCGTTCGGCAGAGATGACCTCGTTAGCGGAAATTTCCAAAGCCTTTTGGAAACAGCGGCGCGCACGTATCTTGTCGTGGACATAGTCGGCATAGTATAGACCCAGAATAGTATATGATGGCGCGTGATTCAGATCACTCTTCAAAGAAGCCAAGAAATGAGCATAGGCACCTTTCCGGTTCTTGCGGGCTGATTTGGTGGTGTCTGAATGCCAGATGCAATATCCAATCCTATATTGTACCTGTGCTACCAAGTCACTGCTAGGCTCTTTCTTCTTCAGTAAACAATCGAGACAGTCGCGGAGCTCAGCCTCCGCCAGATCATACTGCTGCAGTAGAGCTTTCACCCACCCAGCCTCAGATTTGACCTTGATGTTGGAGGGATCTCGTTTCAGGGCACGAGACAAAAAGTCTGAAGCCTTTTCATAGTCTTCCTCTTCTTCAAAAATCAGGCCAACGCCGATCATGGCTGGTGTAGAAGATGGGTCCCGGGCCATGACTGACTCGAAGAGAGAAAGAGCTTCGCTGTGATTCCTAGGACTCTGGTAGTACACGAGAGAGGTACCAAGATAGAGTCGATAGGCATCAAGAGTTTCCAAAAAGGGAAGGCCACAGCGACTCTTTTCGGCTGAGACGTATTTGATAGCCTTCTTCATCAGCTCGCTGCACATTTCCCACTCTTCAAGGAACACATAGTATGCGCCCATAAGGCGGTAGGCCAGCAACGACTCGCTAGTCATGCCATCTGTCATGAGCATAATGCGATCGGCCTCAGTCTTTGGGGAGCCATTGGTGAGCACACCGCCGTCATCGTCATCGGAGCTAGCAGTACCATCGGACTCCGGTTCGGGAATGGGTATGGTCTTTTTCTCTCGTGAGAAAGGCGAGATCTCGCTTGACATAAATCCCAAGATGACTTTGCATAACGGTGACTCTGGGAAAAACTGGCAGTATTCCTGGAGGACTACAGGGTCGTATTGGCTAATCTCGTTGTGATCTTGCCAGTTGAGCGCAAGTTCCCAGCCTAATCTGAAGGGATGTTTAACGACGACCATGCCATTTGCAATATCGAGCACCTTTTGGCGCCCTTCCTCCTTTTCAGGGCCATCGTTGAGAACTACCAGTTTGTCAAGGCAATACTGAAGGAGGCGCTCCTCGTAGCTGCGGCGCAACTCATCGTCGGTACACCAGTTGATTATCTGACGGAACCAGTGCTCGAGCTTGCTCTTAGCATATACCTCCCGACGAGTATCGCGGTTAACAGTGGCAAAGACCGTTCCTATGCGGGTTCTCCGTTCACCGATAAGAGAGTTGATCAGATTCTTTTCCTGGGATTCAGTGACCGTAATGAGCTTTTCGTATGTTTCAGCCGGACTTGGTACGAGGCCTTCTAGAGACGAGTATGTTGCATTGTCGGGAGATATCAACTCTAACGCATCGATATAGTTGGCTTTCTTGTTGCTTAGTTTGGCAGCCGTTATATAGCGCGCAAGGTTGTCCCGAATCTTGGCGACGTCGTTGGACTCTATCCAAATCGGGATAACGATTTCCAGAGCCTCTTTATAAAGATCTAAGCGTTTATCACCTTGACAGTCTGCAATCTTCATGAGTCCTTGCCATGGCGCAGGGGCCTTTGGCATGATGATAGAGGCTGATCTATACGAAGCCTCCGCATTATCGAACTCGCCAAGCTTTTCCAAGCCAAATCCAAGTAAAAGTAGTCTACAGTGTATCGTTGTTAGCCAGCTTATCTCAGGATACGGATTACTATGGAGGCTCATACGCATTTGCATTGTTGCCGTCTTTGGAAATAATATCACGTGCTTTGCTAACAGCCTCCGGATACTGAGCTTTCTGTATCAATTCACTGACGGCCTTGATCCTAGACTTGACCGACATGGTGGCGTTTGATGCGATCTATGTTAGGCAACCACGACGGAGGCTTCGGCAGGATTATGTACAGCGGGGATGCAATGCTGGCTGCAGGCTGCAGCTGATTTGATTTCGTTGATGTAGAACGGCAGAATAAGACCCAGATGCCGATGTCTAGTGTTGGGTTGGGTTCGCCGGAGGTGATGGAGCTTGGAAATTAGCTAGCGTCCAAGTCTTGGTTCTAAGAATGGTATTACAGCGAGGGGTTTCTATGGACTAGTTTTTTGAATATGATTGCTAAAGCGATTAACTTTCGTCTCGACGATTTGAGCTCACAGTCAACGATTCCCTTGTACTTTTGTATTGTGTTTGGTTGCTATCCCAAAGCTTAAGTGAAAGTGTTGTTTCTGTAGTAGCCTAATAGATGAGTCACGTGCATCGGTTTGGTGGGATAACCCTTCTGACAAAATAGGGTTAGTTATTTTTCTCACTCTACGATGCTTGATCAAATGCCGCGAACTCTCGGATTTATACCAAAAAATCAATGCTGACATGATACAGAAATAAACTTATTTTTCTAAACCGGGCTTGTGTCAGCATCGCCCATCGGGTTTGTGGGAGCAGGATTGATATCTCGAGCCTAAAGTTAGGCACCAGAAAACGATTTGCTTCTACCTGTTAACCCTAAGTACCCCAAGCTGGAATCGGAGTAAGATTGGTGCAAATCATGTGTAAGATCAATCAAAAGTGATATACTTTATTCAAAGTTGTCTAGGTTGGTATGAGGATAATCTGGGGCTATATTTATTAGGGCGATCGATTTTCTGAGGGGGGCTTGGGAGCTATTAAGTACGTCATTTTCTCCTGTTCCCTACATGCTTCAGATCTAAACTTAAACCAATGCAACTATCAAGCAGCACACTACAAATAACTTTCGGCGGTCTTTATATATCTATTTGTATATCTTTCTAGTCTGCCAAAATTCGCCGTTTCATCTATTACTACGACATCTATAACAATCTTAGTGCGGCAGCTATCTTAGCGATCATCCTGTGGTCTGTCTGTTTATCTCATCCACCCGACCCTGTCGTGCGCATTCTCCAACAACATTTTGGAGCTTCTAGCTACTCAATCTCAAGTGACATCGTCATATATCGTATCACCCGACCACTCCATATTTTATGTCTACTCGAAAACATCGATACAATCCATCATTAGGCGATACGCGTTACACTACCCCATAATGCCTGATTTCCGGCTTACGATCGAAGACGGGCACTTCAGTGACGGCTACGGTCGGCAGGTTGTACTGCGTGGAATCAACTGTGCCGGCGATGCCAAGCTGCCGTCATCCCCAAACCAGACCTCGTATGACAGCAAAGACTTCTTTGATGGCGACAATGTCAACTTCCACCAACGGCCGTTTCCATTAAGCGATGCCCACGAGCATCTAGGACGCATCCGACGCTTTGGTTACAATACCCTACGTTATGTCTTCACATGGGAGGCTATCGAGGCGGCCGGCCCTGGCATATACGACGAGGAATGGATCCAGCACACAATCGAGATCCTGCGTGTTGCCAAACAATACGGCTTCTTTGTGTTCATGGACCCCCATCAGGACGTGGTACGTGGTGTCGTTATACATGTGCTGCCGCATATATGTCGTCAACGTTTACTAACTTGTTTGCTCTAGTGGTCACGCTTCTGTGGAGGCTCCGGTGCACCCCTCTGGACTTTATATGCATGCGGTCTCAACCCGCAAAGCTTTGCTGCAACCGAGGCGGCTATCGTACAAAACACATTCCCGAACCCCGACGAATTCCCAAAGATGATCTGGTCGACAAACTACTGGCGCCTCGCCGCTGCAACAATCTTCACTTTCTTCTTCGGAGGCCGCGACTTTGCACCAAAATGCATCATCAACGGAATCAACATCCAAGACTTTTTACAAGGCCATCTTATTTCTGCCGTATCGCATCTCAACCGCCGCATTCGCGAGGCTGGCGATCTCCACGACGTTTGTGTCGTTGGTTGGGAAAGCATGAACGAGCCTAACCGAGGTCTCATTGGATACCAGGATCTTAATGTGATACCCAAGGAGCACCCTCTCAAAAAGGGTACTTGTCCCACCATCTGGCAGACCATACTATGTGGTTCTGGCAGAGCGTGTGAGGTTGAAGTATGGGATATGGGTGGCATGGGCCCGTACAAGACAGGCACAAAGCTTGTTGATCCCCAGGGAGAAATAGCCTGGCTTCCAGCCGACTATGACGAGTCTCGATACAATTATACGAGAGATCCTGGTTGGAAGCTCGGCGAATGTATTTGGGCTCAACATGGAATCTGGGATCCCGCTACCGATACACTGCTCAAAAAGGACTACTTTAGCAAAAACCCTAGCACAGGCAAAAGTATCGACTACCCCGAGTTCACTGATACATACTTTATGGATTTTTGGCGTTTATACAAGGGCGCTATGCGCCAAGAACATCCCGAATGTATCATTCTGATGCAGTTCCCAACACTCGAACTCCCACCTCGTATCAAAGACACAGAAGATGATGACCCGAAAATGGCATTCACGCCGCATTTCTACGACGGTATAACTCTTATGACCAAGAAGTGGAACCGTACGTGGAATGTCGATATAGTCGGTGTATTGCGTGGACGTTATATGCATCCCGCTTTTGCCGTCCGTATAGGAGAGACAGCGATTCGCAACTGCTTCAAGGACCAAATGGCGGGCCTAAGACAAGAAGGTATCGACCGCATGGGAAACCACCCATGTTTGATGTCAGAGTTTGGAATTCCATACGATATGGATGACAAACAGGCATACAAGACCGGCGACTACAGCAGCCAGCTAGCAGCGCTTGACGCCAACTACTATGGAGTAGAGGGAGCGCTATTAGAAGGCCACTGCTTGTGGGTATATACGGCAACCAATGACCATCCGCGCGGTGATCAATGGAATGGTGAGGATCTGAGCATCTTTTCCCTCGATGACAAGCCCCTCCCAGTTAGTTCAGTTCCGCGAAGTTCGATTGCTCTCGGTTCCAACGTAGACCTTAACAAGACCACTACTTCTAACCCCGACACCACACCACCCAACGGCGCTTCTTCGGAGGATGAAGCTCGGCCTTCAACTCCCGCACAAGCTTCCGCTGCCGCCCGCGATGCTGCCGCCGAAGAAGTCACTGTGACGCCAGCCAACCTCAAGCACAAATTAAATAACCCCTCCATCATGTCAACAGAGTCGAGTGCTAGACGCGACCCGTCGCTTACGAACGCACCAGGTTATCGGGCAGCCGAGGCCTTTGTCCGGCCAACACCGACATTCGTTGCTGGCAAGGTCACTCAATACGGTTTTGATATGCGGGGTTGTGTCTTCACTCTCACAGTCAATGCCCAGGCACCGGCAATACCGGAGGCTCCAACTATTGTGTTTCTACCGGAGTTCCATTTCTCGCGCGATGAGTCCGTGGTTGAAGTGTCTTCAGGCAAGTGGGAGATCACTGTAGATGACGGTGAAGGCGACGAGCATCCGGGGGGCCTTGCTGCTACAGCCACAACCGTAACAGGTGATGGTGCCTCGGGAATCGTCAATGGGGGCGGTGTGTTGTTGCAAAAGCTGCGGTGGTGGCACGAGGGTGGTGAGCAGACGCTGCGGATATCGGGTCTGGTGAGAAAACACTCGATGCTAGCTGGCACAGCTGAAGAGTCTGGGTACATTGACCAATGCCAGAACAACTATAACTTTAGCCTGTTGTCGTCATGCTCGGTTATGTAGATAGGATTGGTGCTGGGACGCATTGTATATTGCCCTCAGTGATGATGATGACATTGATGACTAATAATGTTGGATTACTATTCTAATCTTCTTTCCTCTTGTTTTCTTACCTAGGCTACTGATTAAATAACCTAGCCTGATTTCATCTCGGGCCGCAATGATCAATATAGTTCCATGAACCACTATCAACATGTTTTTTATCGCTGTCGTGGCGAATGTTTTTATCGGCCTGCAAGCTCTTAATGACGACTTCAACCAAGACTTGGTGAACCAAAGATACGCTATAAGTGACGTACCGAAGATGGGTGCCCCAAAGTTAAGAATCTGTAGCAAGCATACCGTAGAGTTTCTAACAGGGTAGATAGAACAGAAGTACAATAGCCTTTTGACACAAAAGTGAATAAACAAGCATTTAGCCTATACTAGTCGATCCTCGATGTATGATCTACTGTGTATGTATATCTGTGCGACTTATACGAGGAGCTTCTTTTGTAGCATACAACATGCTCAGAAAAAAGAAGACTTATGCCCAGAAAAGCGAGATCAACCAGTGCAAGATACTGACAGATACATATGTGAAGCTAGCCCCTGTCGACATTTTCTCTTTCAAGATGAGAAAGGCTGAGCGCAACGATCCCGGCCCACCTTGCTAACAAGCCAGAGAACCCTCAATGCTACGATCAGGGTTTGGATTTTGGTATTTGTAATTACATACGCCGATCTCTCTCTCCACAGTCACAGCAAACATCTGGTTTAGGAAGTTTGGGAAGCAGTTGCAGTAGAAAACCTGGTACTATCGCGCCTGGCAGGATCAGCGCTTTGAACCCACAGACAGTCGAACCTACATAGTCATTTGTGACAATAAGACAACGGCGTAGTAACAAGGGCAGTATACTTATATAGCTAAGTAGTAACAACGTTCAAAGAGGGATAAGCGCTGATTGTGTCTGTCTACGGTTACAAAACACGTGACATGTATACAAGACAGACACACCGAACTATACCAAGCTACCATGTATAACCATATATCAAAGGTACAACGAGCAGATCAAGCAGACATGTGGTTTATATATCCGACAGTAGACAAAGTCGTAAACAGGTAAAAACTAAAAGGTGTATGTATATGAAGCTATGTACAAGAAAACTGAAGGGAAAATAGAGCCGACCATAACGTGAGATAGTACGTAGGCGAAGCGACGAATGAGAAGATGTTTGAAGACATTCAATAAAACAAGCCAAAGTACCCAAGTATGAAAACAAAACAGCAAAAAGCACGATCCCAACATTTGCGAAACTACCCGTAGATAGAACGCTTAAACACCGAATAACGCCACGCCATGGTGCGAGGCCAACCCGCACCAGTGATAGTAAGTAGTGATAATCAAAAGACAGAAGCCCGACCAAAGTGATAGAAGTAGTAATAATAGCGATCGAAGAGTAGAAGATAAGAGAAAGACAAAGGAGAGAGAGACGACAAAGCGGGAATGGTGGACAATACAGCGCAGTGCAGAAACGAAAGTCATGACGAAGGAAAAAAAGATAGGCCCGGCCTTGCTGACAAAGTGTCCGGATTTTGAGAAACAAAGAAAAGAACGAGGGAAGTCAAACAAAGCAGGAAATATCCGAGGCGATGTGATCTTAGGACTGGTGCTTGTAGGTCTCCTTCCAGATGGGCAGGAAGATGAAGACTAGCACGCATAGGGATGCAAACAACGAGCCGCCACACAGAGACTGGACGATGATGCGGTGCTGGAGCTTACGTAGCTGTCCGTCCTTGACCTTGAGCTTACGATCAAAGATCATGTGGCGGCCGATGCGCTTCATCAGCCCGCTCTTGTTGGATGTGATAGAGGCCGAGTCATCGAAGCGTTCCCACGGAAGCGCCTGGCGACGACTGAACATGAGCAAGAAGAAGCACGAACCACGAAGACCAGCCAGTAGGAACGCCATGCCGATACACCACAGAGGCCAAGAAGCAAAGGTTTCGAACATGGAGTGGGAGCCGATAGAGGGCGTACCAAAGGCACGCAGGAAGAGGACGAGGAAAGCACTGGCAGTCAGGCAGATACCGAGCAGGATACTACTGCACAGAGTCTCGAACGAGCCGTTGCCAAGACCGACACGGACAAAGTTGCGGTGCGAGCAGTTACGAAGTAGCAGGTAGACGTGGTCAGCGATAGCAGCGAGATGAGCCGGGTCTGTGCTGTGCTGTAGCTGGGCCAGGGCAGTATCGCGCATGCCAGGCGGGATGTTGAGCTCCTTCTCCGAGCCGGGAAGCAGGAACATGTTGATGACGGCATTGAGCTCGGCACGGATGCCACGGGTGTTGGTGATGATGTTGAGAGGGTTGTCGTTGGTGGGCTTCTCGGCACCGGGAATAATGCCGCGGACAGCGTCCTTGAGGCGGTTGGCCAGCGAGATCTCGCATGAGCCAGCACCGCACATAGCCTGGCGGCCGATCAGGTCTGCGATCTGTTCGAGGGTGACATTGGCTGGGAACGGCGATGTTAGTGGTTGTTGTCCAAGTGTACGGCTTAGCGAGTGTCATGGAACTTACCAACTTCGGGGTCAACAGTGTAGTTGGCATCGGTCTCTTCGTCCTCGCAGGCAGTTCCGTCCGAGTCGCTCTTGGCCGATGACATGCCGCCGTCATTGAGCTCGGTCATGCTCGCATTAGACGGCGCAATAGACGCCTTCATGGACGAGGGTCTACTTCTCGAGTGCTTAGACTCATAGTTCTTATACCTATACGGAGAATGTGTTAGGCCAGCTTGTCGATACGATCACGACTCTCAGTCGACTATTTTGGTTCATCATAAACATACCACATGTAGAACTCGAGGTTCTCGGGAGAGTACTCAATGTACTTGAGGAACATGTAGAAGTCGTACAGCGACATAGGGCTGCATGTCTTGTTGTCTAGGACGCGCTCGAGACGCAGGTTGTTGGGCACGGCATTCTTAGCGCGGCCTTCGGGGCTAGGAACACGAACGCCCTCTCCGATATTGCGGGCATACTCGCGGATGTCTCTGTAGTCTGGACGCTGGTACCAGGTCATCCAGTCGGGAAGTCGGATGAAGAACATTGTAGGCGAGAATATATAGGGAGAAACGATCAAGAGAGATTGGTGGGAGGAAAGCAAAAAGGGTAATAGGCGCTGAGGCGGCTGGTTATGAGTCGGCTTAGCTAGCTGGGTGGGAAGGAGAAAGAAAGGAAGGAAAACAGATATCAAGACAGTATCCAACAGAAGACGGCCGGATGTTGTTTCTTAAGGCTCGAGCTGTGTTGGGCTTGTGTTGATGAAGACCCGAGAAGAAGATGAGGTGCAGGTTGGAGGGGACAGTCCGAGGGCGGGATGATGTAGATTATTATATGGAGGTGGAAAGGTGTCGCTTTTATTTCTTTTTTTTCTTTTTCCTCTTTAGCGACAAGAGAGGAAACTGAGAGCGTAAGTAGCAGGACTGTGTAGTAGTAGGTACTTGCTTCTCTTACATAGGTCTGTGATCGTCTTATCACGAGGAACCTGGAAGAGGGAACACAAGAGAATAGAAAGTGATTGCCGTTCACAGACTACAAGTGACTAGGACCAGGTCGCCGACAGTTTGAGTAGAAGAAGACTTTTTTTTCTTTTGATTTTCTTTTTATGTTGTTTTATCTTGGAGTAGTTCCAGGACAAACGCCTCCCTTTCTTCTTCTTTTCCAAGTATCGCTTTATTCGGGGCGCTTTTATCGAGCCAAGTCCCTAAAGTTGTTTGCTGAAGAGTCAGTATCATGTACATCTGTATACCACTTTTTATCTCTTTTTTTTTGGGATAATTCAGGACTACATAATAAAAGTGATTACAGGATCGTTGCGCAGTTCGTTGACTCTCTACCAAACCTCTAGCCTGTCTGTCTGTTTCCATCAGAAAATACTCTCTTTTTTCGTTGTCCTGTTTCTGTTGCCTCTACTACACTACATGACTACTTATGCTTCTGCTGCAGGCACGTCTTGCCCTGCCATTGATCTGCCATAGAGCAGGCTCTTTTTGGTCTTCTTAACCCCGGCCTGTGAGGCCTTCGAGTTGGCAGCTGAGGCAAGTGTGCGCAGGGGCCTAAAGGACCCTAGTTCCAAAGAATCAGCATGGATGGGTAACTTGAACGGTAGGTAGGGATGGGACATCTTGGCTCTCTCGCTCTTCTCCTTCTCGCTCTCCTCTGTTGTTGGTTGACGTTGACACTCGGCGAGTTAGCGATCACTAGGCAAGGCCACCGTGCCGTTCGTGAATCTGACGTCTGGCTGTTGTCTTTGAAGAAAGATAGGTATAGAGGGAAAAAGAAGGCCGATATATTGAGCCTACATATGTACTATTGCGTGATGTTTCTTTGTGCTAGTGTATATATCACTTTCTTCCAATACGCCCAATATTTTGACGCCAGCCGCCGCCGCCGCAGAGTATTGATTCACGCTGTTATGGTGTTAGGCTTTGATGCTGACTGCCGATCATTAGCTCGTTAGGACATCCAACAGATGCTGAGTTCTCGAGTCCCAAGTCTTACTATTGCGTAGGGGGCCGGGGAAAGAGAGACATGGCTTTTTTTTCTTTCCTTGTCCTCATTTTAGTTGCGGTCAGCTTGAGGAACAAAGATGATTTTCCTTTTTTAGTGCAGAATAGACCTGTTAGCTAGTCAGTAGATATCTCTAATGTACGCAAAGTGTGTATAAGCAAGTCCATATTGCGCCGCGGCATAAATGCGCTCAAGACGGTGATCGTCGCCCTCGGTGTCTAGCAGGCGCAACTGTAGTAAGATAACAAAATGCGCAAAGGCGATGGATGATATGCCACGCCGAGTACGATCCTACAGGCTAACAAGCCATTATGTGTATGAAGGAGGAGCTCCTAGCATGCTGCTGCCAGCGTCCTTTGTGTCTTTGTATGTATATTCGTACCCTAAGTACCTGTAGTATGTCTACCTTTTCGATCGCCACTAGTCCACCGTATATCATGTACTGTGACAACATAGGAGACAAGACGTTGGCGGTCGGATGTTATTTTTCTGGTTTTTTGTCCTTGATTAGTCTTCTGGTTAGCGTCGTATACACGGTGAGCAACCGTTTCTATTTTCTGCACATCACTTTCTTGAGTCCCTTTTTCTGCCGTTACGTTGCGGGTGGATTTTCAAGGTACAAAGAAAAGGACTCAGAGTAACAATTCACCAGCAAACAACAGTAACATGTGCGATCAGACTCTCCTCGCCTGTTCTTTTCCTGCTCGCCTTGTCATAGGCGGGTTTGCATGTCCAGTGTAGTATAAAGGGCAAGAGATAGCATATAGATACTGTCAAAGATGCTATCACGATTAGACTACCTCGCAGAATGCAACCCCAGGCCACCCAAAGCCGTAAGCTGCGACTTCGTTTCTCCTACAGACTGCAACTCTGTTTCTGCAACTGCGACTCTATGCTGCAGAAAAGGACGAATGGAGGATGAAAGACTTCCTTTTGCTCGCTGTGCCTTTGACGTGATCCACCTTGACCAAGTACAATACTCCCCCAAAAACAAAGAAAATAATCCGAAACGCCAGCCAACGACGACCTGCCAAACTCGCCTCGCTGCCTTACTATTGCTACCTTATTTACTATGTAGAAGAAAGTATACATATATTCTTGTAAGGATACAGCCTAGTCCTCTTAAGAAGACTCAGAGAGATGCCAAAAGGCCCGAGTCTATCCACTATGTTGCCATGTCATCATCTTCTTAAAGTCTCACTAGTTCCAGCAACGCTTTCAGCTTTGAGGCCAAAAGACCCAATTACCTGCTAATCAAACCTACAAAGCCCGCATCTTGCCTCCTCAAAACAGAACATGATAGCCAGGCCTTGCCAGAAGCAGGTCCATCGTCAGCCTCCCCTCGTGGATAGGCAGCTTGAAGAAAAAGAAACGACGGAGAACAACGGAAGAACGATCGTGGTAAAGAGGATCTCCGATAATATCATTAAAGTAAACGTATGTACATACACGTAAACCTAAGCCAGTGCCAGCTTAGTAGTGCTTGGCCTGCTGAAACTGCAGCGTCCAGGAGACTGATTCTTACTGGGTCAAAGCCAGGGATTCTTTCCATAACATGCATTTACGTATACAAGTACAGCAGATAATTCAAAGATTACTACATATGCCAAAAACAACCATATCCAGGTTCTTGGAAAGCACATCTATCAGTTCTCAATGTTAACTGTTTGGCTGCTAACTTGGCAAATCATAGTTTCTGTCTTCCATTATATCTGTTAGTTTGGCTGTCTGGCTGGCCGTCTTTCACAACCCTAACCTGGTTTCTCTCGTACCAGGATTATTGCCTTCGATTTGCTCAGGCGGATGATTTTCAAGTGACAATCAAAAGCCTTTCGTAGTGTAGGATTGTGGGCTCCCAGATGCCTGCTCTTTTCTTTCTTTCTTTTTTTTTTTTGTCTCTCTATCATATCTGGTCTTGCTGTGTAGTTCTTTACCTCTTTGGGCTGACCGGGATATGACATAATGAGAGGCTTTAATCTAAATATGCAGCTTAAGATCACTTCCACCAGGAAGCAAGACGAGGAGAGCTCCAAGCACAACAGTGGCCTGTCAAAGTTCTTGTGCTTTTCTTCCTTTTTTTTTTCTTCTTTTTTTTTTTTTTTTTTTCCCGCTAGCTACGGCAAAGAAGACAATAAGAAACCAACTAGTAGAAATCAACAATGGTCTGATATCGGAGTACCAGAGTCTTGTATCCTTTTCAAGACCCTTTCATCTGCGTCATCCTTGGCTACTCTACACTATTGCTTCTGTTTCTCTTTCGCTTCTCTGAGCGCCTGGGGCATACTTTGACAAACGAAGCAATAGAGACTACTTGGAATTCAATTTATTGTAGGTGGTACTAGCGTCCTCTCTTCGCTGTCGCCGAACTTACCAGTACATTGTACATAGTCACGGACCACATAGGGCTTCGAATCCCCCTTAGCCCAGAGACCCGGGGATGATATTACATGTTTATTTGATACCGGGAAAGGAAATCAAGGCCCACATGTCCATGAGGTGAAGATTAATAACATCCCCGACAACTATATATGTAAGATGGGCTAGACTTCATCTCTTGACTAGCATGTTTGTTTCTCACCACGCGTATGTATGCCTTTGTCCTGCCACTCGCCACCACATGTAACGCATGTAACGCATCCAACACACACAATGCAGGCAGGCAGGCAGACAATCTTACAGACAGTGTACTGGCAAAGACTATCGACAACGCCAGGTTATCTAATGTGCGCCTTCAACGTGGCATGCACGGCCGCTGCAAGTCTGCTAGAGCACCGCGTGCTGCCCATGTCCGGCAAGCAAACATGTTAGGAGACAAGATTTGATGATGCTACTATGATTCGTTAGTTGTTCCCTATTCTGATCACTATGGTGCCTTTCCTCCATCGAAATTTCCTGCAGGTGAGGAGAATGCATAGTAAAGTACCAAATGAGTGTATATTTTGTGACATAATGGACGAGTAGCAAACCTCAGTATGTCCAAGCAATGCCGATGAAAGTGGCTAATGATGAAAATATCGCCTTCTTAGGCCAAAAGGTTTCACTATGACCTCTTCCTAAGCTTCTTTGCATACTACCATCTCTCCGCTTTGCTCGCGTGATGGATAAGCGAGGTTTCTGTGCGTGAAAGGCATCAACTAGATCAAGAGGTTATCTTATAAGGAAGAGGCACGGAATCTGAGAAGAGGTATATTCCTAGCAAAGAAAAGCCTCGTGGCCTGACTAGTTTGCGGAAAAAGTTGGTTCTTTTGGTCCAAGTCGAGTAATTGTCCTTTTGCCATCAGCTACTTGTCATAGTCTTATTTCGTATCATCGATCGTCAAGACAAAACTAGACCTTTGATCTTTAACCCTTAACCCTACCGATTCCTTACCACTATACAAACATATTTTTATCTAATGAGTGGTAATTATGTTTGTTTTCATTGTCTAATTTACCCTGTCACTTGAGTCTTACTTTCCCTGCGAGATCACGCATCCCCAAATAAAGCTATCATATTGATCAGCACTCAAATCAGTTCCTTCAGGGAGTAGTCCGTTTTATTAGAACCATCGGAACAACTGTAACATGACTGAAATCCGAGCAAAATAGACTTTTGCGGTTTGGTTGAAAACAACTCGAGAAATTATATGTTATGAAATAGTGCCAAAAAGTCCATGTTTCCATTACTGGCAGAGTGTATATACGTAACTAGCTGTGATTTTAGGGTTTCTCAAATATACTTTGTTTGGTAACGGGAACACACTCTGTTTTAGCTTCAGACATAATTCTCCTTGCTTGGGATATGCATATCTGCCAATCTTTGGTTCGAAGGCCCCAGGAAGGCTTGGGTAATTCCGGTAGATGAAAACCGACTTGATAGTAGACGTATATTAGTGTAGTATATCTTACGCCGTGTCTTTGAAGGAACACGGCTCCCAATCCGACTGAAAGGAAAATTTATTCCTGCGAGAGTCAAAAGAGCTACTAATATCATACTGAGCCATAGAGAGATTGAAATATAGTGCTTAAGCTCTAGGATCAAGCTTTCAGATTATCTAGTTATCCAAAATCATCATAAGAGTTCTTCCATTGATTCAACATGGCCTTTTATTCATTTAGATATCCCAGAAGCTCACCTTTATATGGAGAAAACAACAAACAAAATGCTCCCTATCAACACATCAGTGGATCCAACACAATATGGGGAAGAGGTAGTCATACTTATAGCAGCTCGCAAGAATTGGCAAATCTGGTCATTTATCCAGGGGTATATAGAATCTTAAAGCTGGAGATGAGGTATGTAGTAATAAACGTGATACTATCCTGATCCCGAAAGAAACAAAATCGGAGGAGGGATCTTTGGGCAATATCCATGGGGCTGATCACTGAGGGGATTTAAGAAAAGTAATAGAGGCTAAATTTAAGTTTCTGGATATCTCGTTTCCGATTATAATTTGATACGCAGAACTATTTGGTAGACAAGGTCAAGAAGAAACGGCATGGGGAAAGAAGAATGAAAGGATATAGCGGAGAAAACAAAAATAACAAAAGCCCTCTTTACCATTCTCTAGAGGAACAGTTGGTCCAGTATAACTACTACGATGATGATAATCATAAAATGAAATTGACAGGCAGCGCTTACAGCTTCTTTCCATTGACCGGGTTGTTAGGTATATCGTCAAGTATATGTACATACTTCAAGCTATACCGGAGTCCCAGGGATACTATTATACTATTTGGGTCCCAAGAAATAGAAGATTTTGGTCAATGAAGGATAGGTATGGGCGATCACCCAACTACCCTGATCCTAAATCAAGCCCGAGTAAATACACAGACGCACCGAAAAGGCGAGTTGGTTGGAAAGCTATCCAGGTCTACGAAAAGTAAGACATCGTGTGGTTGGTTACTTTTTAATCTTTATTTTTGCTGGAGGCGTCCCTGGCTGGCATGCGTCAGAAGAAGACCCCTTGGAAGAACCTGAGTTCCATTGATCAAGGGAACGCTGGATAAGAAGAAAAAAAATGAAAAGAATCAGAAGACCGACGTTGGTTACTTCCAAAAACCCTTGGAGGACACTTCAAAGCCGAGAGCGCAGGCCTATCAACATCGGCCGTCCAGGCCCTTCTCTATCTCTTTTCTCTTTGTTGATCAGTAGTATTATGTAGAATCTGATCGACAAACACATACAAAAGATCAAAGCATGACCGGAGATATTTCTTTCAGTTCCAGATGCCCATCCGTCGCGACGGGATTGGAAAAAGAAAGTACGTGAACTTTTGATCAGACCGAGTAAGCCCAAAAGTAACATGGAGATATCCGTTTACTTATCTCTTTGTAACGTGTACATATCAGCACTTTCTATTGCCCCCTTTGAACATATGATCTTTATTTCTTTGCTAATTATTACGTATCGGCACTAGTTCTTTGTACCGATATGTCTCCTGAGCTAATACTTACTTTTTTTTCTTTTCTTTTTCTTGTCCCGTAAAGGCTGCCCAGCTGCTAGTTAGGCGTTTGAGATGCGAGCTTCACATGCATGGTGCAGGGAGTCACAGTCAAGTCCAAATTAGCCGTTGATTTATTTTGGCTCTTAGGAGGAGAAAGACGTACTTGGCCAACTCACAAGATCACACTAACCGAATATGATCTTAGTCAGACGCCTTTAGTGGCTTTTCTTTCTCGCTCTTCTTTTCAGACTATCCTAATCACTTCATGTTTTTCTTTCTTTTTCTTTTGATTATGTAAGTGGGTGGGTTGCCCTCATGCTGGTTTATCCCTTGAACTATATGCATAAGCAGAAAAAAAAATCTCTATACTAGACTGTGAAAGAGAGGCGTACAACCAAGTCGTGATCTTGGATCTTTTACTTTTCCTGCTTACCATATATTATTCCATCCCTTGCGTTCACGGATGGCTTTTAGTGCCACACAAGAGGTACTACCAATGTTAGAAGGGTTTCCGCCACCGTAGGCCCTAACTCGTATTTTGTTTACAGAATGCGGTTCTGTCCGTTCATAGTATAGTATATACACGGTGAGCAGACAATAGCCGCTTCTAGCTATGGCTGTGAATCTTAGGTCCCCGCAACTAGACAGCGTGTCTTTGTTCCTTATGTTTGACTATCTCCCAGACATCCACTACTAATGTATATCAAACTTGAAGGTCTTAGCTGTAGATCATCCTTCCCTCATCGGCTTGCCTTATTCTAACGGGGAAGCCCGTTCGTTTGGTTTCTTTCCCCTCCCTTTGGTCTGGCCATCTATCTGTGTTTGCAAAGTTGTATCAGCCAAATAGCAAGGTTATCTGGTATGTTTGACTCTCTATCCAGATATTAGCAAACAAACATGATCCGTTTTCTGGTGTCTTGGTTTCAGAGAGCGGATCCTCATTGCTTTGTCTTTGATCTTAAAGTTCTGAGCACATGGGCGGAGCAGGATAACCATATACAGATATTTAATCGTGTCAACTCAGTATAGTGCTTTATATTTTGTTTGTAAATGGTAGGGTTTCTTATACATGCTTGGATAAAGGAGAGAGTGTTGTATTATCAAGCTTGTAAATGAAGTTATTTCTGCTTCCTTCCTTCCTACTATCTTGCAAGAGCAGCATTGTTACGCCTCCTTCAGTCTTAGTTCAAAGTTTACTAGCCTACTTCCATTGTTTGAGATATTTTTTTCCCCTAAAATCTGCCGCTTGTCAAAATTCCCACCGTAAGAGCATGCAGCGAAACGAGAAAATATACAACTAAAGGAGGGAAGGCGGAAGAGGAGTTACAGACGCTTCCTGCTCTGTTCCTATGTAGTTACAGATATATCTGTATATTGCCCGAAAATTCACTATTTCACGTGTATATATGCTCATTGGTATACAGATATGTAGCTGCTCGACTTATATGATATTATACTGCACTCGGTTGGTATGTATTAGTCAAGAGACGAAAGATGATATGTATAAAATATCTTCGGAGGAAGGGCATCAGGGAAGTCCCCCGAGACTGGTTTTTCGGGCTCTGGCATCGCCAAGGCACTGTTGGTCCCCGAAGAAACTGGAGTTGTGGTCGGTGCTAGGAAATTCATCAGAGCATACTCAAGCACGTCTAAACCTTGAGACAAATCCGGGCATTACATATTTGTGTGTACGTGATGCCTTTAAACTCACTTTTTCCTTCTTCTTAGTTTCGAATGGGCCCTATAGCCTGCTCTTCCTACAGCTCGACTTCTGCTCTAACCACGCGGATCGACATCAGCCTGTGAACTCCTTGGCAAAGCGCTGCTAAGACTAGTGACGCCTCGTCACACCCAAGCAAAGGAGCGCCAGGCGGACATATAAAATAGCAGCAATATTAAAGCCAAAAAAAACCATGGACTGTGATGAGTCTTCCCAGTTGTGGCTTTTTCCCCCTCCTTACTTTTTTTCGTTGTTGCTAGCTGAAATATCAGGGGGGGCCTTACCATTATTTTCGTGATAGTGACAAAAGAAGAACAGCAAAGGAAGCAGGATGATGGCTGACAGGCCATAACAATGTATATACATGTGGAAGATGACAGAAGAGGAAGTAGGAAACGAGGAGATTGCTGGCATGCTCATACCCAGGATATCAAAGGACTTCGTGGTAATGAGATTATATGGGGAAAGACTCGAGCAAGACTGAGAATCGAGGACTTCATTTTCTGTAAAGCCACAAAGGATGAGAACGCCTGGCAAGAGGAAACAAAGAGAAGGACTTGATGGCTTGTGGTTTTGTCCCTTAGCCTTTCGGGGATTATTGGTTTCTAGGGGACTTTTTTTTTTATTCAAGGCAGACAGAGGTCAGCATCGCGAGGAAGAAGAAGAGTCAAAGAAAATTAACAGCGGGAGAGGCGTGTTTACTTCTACTAAGAAGGAGAGATCGCATCGATGGCATGATTTTAGAGTAGCAAAATGAAAGTTAGAGACTGGTAAAAAAGATATAACCTACTGTGGCTTTGATTCATTTTCTTCCGCAAATCAAACCATGTACATGTATTATTGGCCTGCCATGAAGCTGATCCTATATCGCAAGACTAAACGTATACCATAATAGAAGCGTATTATACTTAACGATGTATAGCTATAGTTTCCAATATCTGTGGGTTCGGCACTCAAGCACAGAATATGCATGGCTGGTCCCTTCGTTTATCAGGCGACTTCCTTCGTAGGCTCTATTTTTGTCGTCTTGGAGTATAGATACTTTTTCTAGCGTCTCGTCCTTTCAAGTTGCTAAGACTGTTTTCTCTGATAGGCTGTAGGCACTCATCCTTTCTTTGTTCACTGGATCGGAGACAAAGAAAACATAGCCTCGGGAATGGAACATAAGATGCAGTGTCTGTTCTCTTGCATATGAATATATGCCGGGTCAAGGTATTGTGAAAGTTTACTTCATATCTGCACGTTCTTTCAACGTCAAGCCAAGTCCGATGGAAGCCAAGACTGACTAACTATCGCCGTTTATAGTGTTGAATAGAAGATATGCATGGCATAGAGTCGCTTCTTATGTCTGGAAAGGGGCATGATATGAGATGGATGCCGTGGCCTTTTGCCTCTGACTTTGACTAGCCCATTTGCTGGTCAAGTATCAGCCGAATTTATACGAAAAGAAGTCGACGAACTTGGAACAATCAAGTCTTTTGGATATTGAGAACATGTGAGTCAGAAAAGAAACAATAATGAGCAAGTGGCAATTGAGAGGAAATAATGTATGCATTTGTATGTACGGGCTATGTCGCGTCCACCTCTCGTCTTGAATGCGAGATAGCCAAAATAAGATATGATATGAATGAGCCAAGTGTTAACAAGGCATGAGAGACCCAAGTATAGATCACAATGGAAACTTCAACTTCACCCCATCGTCATTACCGGTACCAGTACAAGCTCTCCTACCATCAGACCGGAGGAGCTAACTCGGGCAGAGAAACCGTCATTGTGCAGCAGGCAAAGTCCGAGTCTCTCGTCGAAAGTGAGCAGCTTAGCAGTGGCTAAGCATCTCAGTTAGAGTAGTTTTCTCAGCAGGAGTGATAGTGAGCTTCCAGTAGCTCTTGACGGCGATCCAGCTCTTGGCGTAGTCGCAGTAGTACGAGACCAGAGGAGGCTTCCACAGATCGGGCGACATATCGCTCTTGTGGTTGTTGACGCTGCCAGTGACAGCCCACAGCTGGGGGCGGGTCAGGTCGTTGGCAAAAGCGGAACGCTGAGTGGCAGTCCACTCCTGGGCGCCGGAGATCCAGGCGTTCTTCAGAGGAACCATGTGGTCGATCTGGATATCGGCGGCGTTGTCCCAGGTGGCGCCATCGTAGGGTGAGGTCCACGAGCCGGAGACGGAGCGGCAGGCGGCGTCGGTCTCGACGTTGACACCATCACGCTTCAGAACGATTTCACTGAGTACTTGTGTTAATATACGCGAGGAAGGGGGTACGATGATGGAGAGACATACCGAGTGTTGCAAGAGCCGGAGATTTCAACCCAGTGTCTAAAGTTCTTGCGGTTGTAGCCTTCGCCGGACTGGCTGGCAGCGACAGTCAAACCAGCTAGGTTGCTCTCGGCAGTATCCAGATCAGGGATGCCGGCCTAATGTTCGTGTTAGTTGGTGTCTAGTCTGTTGATATCAAGACAAAGGAGGAGACTTACAGGAAGAGGAGAAGGGGCAGCAACGGCAAGGCCGGCGACCAGCAGCAGAGAGGTGATGGAGAACTTCATGATGAAAGATGGGCGTGTGAAAGAATGTAAGTACTACTATCGAAGCGAAAAGAAGCTTGCAGATAAAGAGTTGGAAAGGGCTCGTTTGGCTGTGGTCTGAAGAGTGAAGAAAAGACTGAAGAGGAGAAGAAGGCTCTGGTTCTTCCAAACATCCAGGAAGTCCGGAATTGAGGTGGAAGCTGGAGCTTTCTTATACTGATTTCTAGTAGATACCGGGCTCTGATAAAAGCTATCAGATCTCGAATGACGAGATACAGACTGGGGGTGTATTCATCTGTTTGTCTGTCTGCCCTATGCTTAGAGTAAGAAAACGGTCGTGCAAGAGGCGCCAAGTCAAGTATGGCGTGCATTTAGTAGGAGAGCTCTGGGCTGTGATACGTAGCAGTGATGTATATGCTTGTTTAGGTAGCATGAAGAAGGCCCTCTGGTTTGCTTCCCTGGCAATATGGGTTCAGAAACGGCGTCCAATAGCGGATAGAAACACTGGGATAAACATGTTGACATCTCGGCATGGTTACTTTTCTTGACCTCGCACTGGGTGAACATCGTGACACGGGCCATTGCTTGGCTAAATTTCGTTGCCGACACTGCCTAGCAAAAAGAAACATAGTGAAGGAAAGTTGGCAAAGCTCGGTCTTAATCTTGTTAATGATCCAATCAGATCGGCAGTCTTATGGCATTTAAAGTCAGGCTTCATGTTAAGCTGAAGCTATAGGGGATTGATATGAATTTTGCTTCCAAGTTTGTTTGGCAGCCCTTTGCTTTCACTTTGCTTTCATGTATAGAATTAAAAAATTCAAAATAGAAATCAAGATATCAAAGTCATCAGACTGGCAGGTCACTCACAGAATAAGAAGCCGCTTGTAGTTCATATAATAGTCACCAAAAGGTCATTTCTGCATCTGAAACTAGCGTCCTTCTTGATATCAAAGACAGCTAGCTGGGTTGCTGAAGTTGCAACAGCAAAGTTCCTCGCCGAAAATTATCGAATTAGGAATGTCGGCCCAGAAAGTCTGTCTTGGGAAACTCCTGAGAGGGAGACTGTAAGTAACAGAAACCTTATCTATGCACGTTCCTAATCCGGTCTCCCGTTTGGGTATTCGTTTATATTTCAATAGCAAAGTGCACTTATAGGGCAGCTTAATCTTCCTTCTTAGTATATCAAGGGGGCGTTCCTGTCTCATGACCTCCTAAGTGGTCATTACTTCGCAACATCACTCTGTTTTTTTCGGGGGTTTTTTGACGGTGGGCGGACTTCTTGAAGTAGTCGAAGCTTATAAGAGCTAAGTGGACTATATTGGTAAGGATTTGTAGTGAATTACAACATACTATTTTTTAGGTTTCTAATTATCCAGCAAATGTATATCTGATTCTCTATCTTGCGGAGTGCACGGTAAAGGGAGAGTCACCGAAAAAGAAGACGATGCTAGCCGCTTATTGGTGCACGCTAGTCTTTTGGCGTCTGGAGCTTATTTTCGCTACCTCGGTCTCTTTATACATAATTACTTGACATCTCAAGTCCGACTTACATGTAAGGCTCACGATTTCCCCCTACATTTTGGGTCTTATTTTTATTTTATTATTTTCAATTTGAAAGTTTGCTTCTTAGCAGTTACTCTCGAGCTATCAGGTCATTACTGGATTGCAATCCCTCATACTGGTGGGGAAGGAGTCGCCAAGAATTGCTACTATCAGTTGTTTCACCCAAGCTCTATCTTGGCTAGAGAAGTCAACGGGGCTCAGTATATCATCGGGAAATCGTCATAAATTACATATGTAGATAAGATAGATGGTTACTACTTATTCAAGATCATGCTCCTTCTGTGGCTTAGTATAAACACCCATTCAACTGCCTATATTGTCTAGTTTCCGTCAGTTCGTATTCTCAGGGGCGATCATAACCCTACTAAACTGTGCATTGTTCGAATATTGATGCAGCCCATTTGGTTCTTGTCAGGAAACACAATGTATAAGATATGCTTTTATATCATTATATCTACTGCAGCGTAGTATTGCCATGCTTCCTAGCCAAATTTAACAATACCTTCTTGATAGAGTGGGAAACTTTATCCTGGCTATATGTGACCAACCATCCATCTTGAATTTACATTGTGGTGTATAAGATAAGCTTTGTTCTCACTTACAGACGTCAACTATGGAGCTACCTGGTTCTTCAAGATGCTAGTCATATAACGCTGTATTCATGCACTATGTGACCATAATAAAGATAGTCACAGCTCGGTAAAATGACAATTCAACAGAAGCACGGATATCTTGCTAGTCTGAGTGCGTGCTTAAAGCCAATTGATACGTAGCTAGGTAATAACTGCAATATATATATCTGTACAAGTAGACAAATGGGGGGTAGAGAGAATCAGGTACCAAACGCTTATGTATGTCTGACAATTCTCAGTCTATCTTTTGGACAACCGAGAATAAAATAACAACAAACTTTCAAACTATGATCTCGATCAGCGAGGAAGTGACCCGTTCCAGCAGCAAGACATGTAGTTCTACAAATGTGTATTTAATAACCACCCATTTTACTCCTTGTAATCCGACACCAAAGGAATTATAGTTTGTTATTTTGTGATAGACCGAAGGCGTGCTATTTGAGCTGAAGGCCACCTTCCACTTCGAGATTAACCCGATTTCGTCATAAGCTAGAATGAAAGCTCGAATTTCGCTCATGTTCGTATATTGCATGTAGTTACTCGGTGTCTAGGAGGCTCAACGTCTCTACAGACTAACTCCTACTAAAATTTTGCCAGGCACGGCACCTCATCTGGCTATGTTGTATGATCACGATACCCACCAAAGCTTCCTTTAGCACTACTACTGACCGATGGAATACGACCAAAAGAAGCTGCAAGACCCGAGACTGTATCTCTCACGCTAGCATCTCAGCCATTTGAGGCTCTAATCTGGCAATCTATAGACACCTGGTGATCCAAGTGGTGATCACGGTGCCAGTCACTGTCAAAAACCAACTATGCTATATTCTCATTGTATCTGATACATGTAATCAGACGCCAAGCCGCTATACTTGTCCCTACTCCAAGCTAACGGAAGCTTTGGTAGATATAGTGATCATATAATTAGTTCCATATAACTTTGACAATTCGGTGAACTGTAACGATCGTAAAGCAATGAAATATGAAAAGGATTCCCTATTTGCACAAGCCCTAGACCCTATCTGCCATTTTGGGACACCGCCTTTTATTTCTGCCGGCCTTTATGGAATTTATCTTCCAAGCTGCCGAAAGAAACCAAGCTTAGACTATGGCATTGTTTTTTTTATTTTAATTCAAGTTCGTTGTATCATTCCTATCCTGGAGCCCACGTTTTTATTTCTCCTCGATGTCTGGCCAACTGTATAGCCAGGCCCTTGATTCAATTGTTATCTTGTAATAGAAACATCGAGTCGGTGACCTTATCAAGAACATTGTAAAATATGCAAAAAGGCCAAAAAGATGATGCGTTTATCGACTTATCTCGCAAAATAAGGAGCTCTTGCTGGCGATATTTTAGTAAACCCCAATTTTGACAATGCATAGCAACCTTTGCGGCTGTACGGACACAGTTTTGGTGTCAAAATAAAGAAGAAATTGAGTTCTGGTATTTGTCTTTTTTTTTAAGCGTCTACCACTACTATTCTAAAGCAAAACAACTACATTTTCTGACTTGACTTGCCTATATTCTACCTGAGTCATTGGGATTTTACGACGCCGGGCTGGATACTGGACAGAGATTTAAAGTCATCCGCTTGGACACACTCGATGAACGATGGTTTCTGCAAAATTTAGACCCCGTATACATATACTGTAATAAGAACCACAAATAACGTTCACTAGTACTAAGCAACGTGGCGCAGTGGAAGCGCGCCGGGCTCATAACCCGGAGGTCCCTTGATCGAAACGAGGTGTTGCTAGCTCTATTCATTTTTGCCGGCTTCTTTTAGTCGTGTTTTTGCGGATCGTGGATATACATGCCTTTTTCTTTTTGATTAACTATCGGTCATAGTAAAATAAAATATCATCATCACTACTTCTAGTCATTCTTTCACCAGAGTGTCGCTAGGTTTGACTCTAGGCCTCCTCTATTCTCCTCCACACGGCATATACATATCACAATGCTACATTACTCACTGATTGTGCCTCTCGATAAAGTCTCGTTCAACCGTTCCCCTCTTCACTTCATTATAGAACCAGAACTAGAGATCGAATACTCCAAAAGTTCTACTTTCTTCCAACTGCACATGTTTCCCTTCCATTTGGTGATCATCCGCTATTTTCACCCTCATTTTGTGTCACGTGATACCAGCACTTGTTACATCGCCGCAGTTCTACTATTAGCACAAGTTCCTTTTATATGTGTTGCGTGATCGAAACTAATTATGAGCTTCTCTTTTCGTCTTGACAGCCTACCTCGCTCTTCATTCAGATTCATACTAGGAGCCATATCTCCACACGTACCATTCTCTGTCCTATGTTCTATACCTTATAGAAGCTTTGGCTGAGGCGTTCAGCTCTAAAGCCAATATGGTATCAAAGCATCCCAAAAGGGGAGTGTTCACAAAACAACTGCAAACCGCTTGCGTATGTTAATTTGTTCATACGTACCGAGAAGTGGGGGATATTATGTTTTTGATGTCAAATGACGCTCACGTCTATAGTCGTGATGGAGAAGTCTGGTGACGACGTAAACTATTGTGAATTATAGGGGGTAACTGAAAATAAAGTGATAAAGTAATGAATATTAAACCAAAAACATTAGGAGAACGGACAGCCGGCTTGCCTCGAGCTGACTGTTGTACTCAGATCTTCTTCTCGTCAATCAAGTAGTAGGCTTCTTCGCTTGATGAGGATGAGCTGGCGGTGTAAGAACATGTGTTGTCTGATACTTTGCTGCATCGATAACCCACTGTTCCAATCCAAGATCTTCATCTCCAAAGATACGCGCGTATGCTGTCTCTAGTGTCGGCTCTTTCATCTTCGCCCAGTTATCGTACTTTTCACCAACCCGCCAAACACTTCTCGAGAGCAGTGCCTCTTGCCATCCTTTCATACGGTCCTGCTTCTCTATTTCGTCTTTCTCGGCCCGGCTCTGTTCAGAAATCTTTGGTTCCTCTGATTGCTCAGTGTGCAACTCGTCAGAGGTAGTTATGTCTTTGGTCTTATCCTCAGCCGAGCTTTCTATCTCGAGTGACGATGTCGAGGCGTCATTAGGCAATGACTCACTATCACGGCGACGCAAGTTCGGGTTGATATCAGACTTTCGATGCTCCAAACCGAGGTTTGCCTTGTAATCCCATTGTGCGAACATGACAGGCAGGATGTCATATGAAAGCAATTCCTTCTTGTGGACCATCTTCTCGATGATGAGGTCGATGGGCTCGTTCATATTCATCGCAGTGCGTACCAGCAGCTTTGCCGCGCCGCGCTGCGAGATCGCATATGCAGTCGTACACACAGGGCCTCCGGATGCCCGTACAGCACGCTCTGCCTGAAGCTTTATCGGGCCATGTTCGAAACCGGGGACGACGGTATCGTCTTTCCACGTGAGGAACACATCCTCGTTTGCGCCACCCTCGTTGCAGGTACCGAATTGCAGCATATCCCAGTGTTCCGACAGCCATGGATCAGAGGGGTTGTACACGATCTGCGAGTCAGCTGCGCTTCCAGGGACATGTTCTGGCCAGAAGCTACCACGGCGTGGAACTGAGTTGATCTTGCTCAAGAACTTGACAAACTCCCGGTTGGCGATGGCAGCAGCGATGCGTGTGTCATGATCCCAGATTGCATCGGCTTCGAGGATGAGAATGGGTCCAGTACGATCTTTCAGTACGTCGGACCAGACCTATTGGGCCATTTTATAATGGAAGTTAGCTTAGCTGGTAACAGACGGATGTTTGAACATGCTAGTCCTTGCTGTAGTTGAGCTTGGGGTTCACCTACATTTGCATGAGCACGCCAACAGCCTAGCTCGCCGCCGGCAAGACGGCCAGGGTTTTCGGTCGGTGGGTGGCCATTTGCAGGCATCATATCCGGAGTAACAGCGGCTTGTTCTTTGAACTTCAGTCCGGTAAGATATGCCTGCAAGACAGCAGCATCACGGCGATCGTATCGTCCAGGAACATTGATCCAGCGGATCTCCTGGAATCCCAGCGTCTCGTTTCCAGCAGCCCGCATGGATAGAGCTTCGAGGTTTGCATCGTAGCCGCGGCCATAATCGGGTTCCCTAGACATCTTAGGAGCGCCCATTCCCACGATGGGGGCTCCGTATTCTTTGATCTGAGTCAAAGTCTCGGCACGCTGGTAGCCAAGAAAAACAAAAGATACGAGTATGAGAGTGAGCACAACGAGGTAACGGCGAGAGAACTGCACATGGGTGCCATTACCCAACGACACCGCCATCGTGAATGCGTTTATTTCTTTCGTCGGATGTAGTTGGGGTTCATCAAAGACGGTCAGATATCCAAGGCTCGGTTAGATTTCTTTGAAGTTTCTCTCCGCGTGAATCGAATGTCTTCAAATATCGAAACTCCCATGAAAGGAAATGGTTTATTGAGGCTATCGCCGTCTCGTTTTGATACTGTAAATGTCGTGTGGTTTTCGTATTCCTCGTTATCTGGTATTTCGTCTATAGAGAGGATAGATAGGTCACACTGTCAACTAAACCAACAACCAAGATGAAATGGTTATGTTCGTCTCCTTACGTCGAAAGAGCCCCAGTTTCATTTTACCATTAAAAAGGGAACAAGTACTTTGCCTTGTCTTTGACGCGCTCAACAAAGACTTTATACTGATAACAAAACTTCCAAAATACATGGCGTTACAGGCACTGAGTACATTGTACCACAGGGGCTTATTTACTTGAAAACGCGGAAACAAAGAAAAATCATGACTGCTATTATGTGAATAGCAGCAGAACTTGTCCTGAAAAAGCATAGGGCGCCATATTTGCAAGTGGCCTTGATATTGATGAGTTGCATGTTTTTTTGCCTCCTACCAATTAGCAGGGCAAAGGATTAACACACGATGGAAAGATTCACTCCAGGATCTGGAGCTAATTAGTCCCAAGTTCGGATTATTTAAAAAGAGCCTCTCTTTTCAAGCTTTTACATTGTGCTCTTTGAAAACAACAAAGCCATGACAGGAAGAAAGGGCCTCTAGTGTATTTTACGATGAATTGTCCATCTTCTTCTTTTTTTTTTTTTGGCAATAGCAAGTTCATAGTCCTGCTCTGTAAACAAGAGCAGAAGAGACGCCCAGGCCTAGATCGTCTCTTCTGCTGTCATAGAGTAAGCGCGTTTTGCGGTGTAGGCTTAAGAACAGGTTCTAGGAGAAAATTTTCAAGCTCTAACTACAAAACGCCTCTAGGGTGTAGTATGTCCGTTTCTGTCGGTTCTTTGGAATTCATTTGATGGTTCAAAGGGAACATGTACCAAAAACAACTTGATTGAAAATGTCACAGCTATGGTAACTAATACCATCTTTAGTACATGTACATATCTGTATGTAGAGATGGCTTGTAAAGGAAGAAGAAAAAAAACAACGTGCCTATCGGACATATTTTTAGAACCCAGTCAATGGTAATCTTGAGTAATGGTTCTGTTCAATGATGTCAGTTCGGCACATCATGACCGGAGGAATAACTTGGTAGATAATTTTAGCAGCGTTTTGAGGCTGAGCTGGGTTAGACCCGCTTACAGATCCACAGCTTACCATGAACATATGAACGCAACGTTGGATTTATCTTCTAGAAGTCAGGCAATTTTAGTTTGTGTTGTAGTTGAAATTTTTATTTCTACCAGTCATCATATATTTATATGTTACACGATTGACTTGGTTAATACTACCTGTAGTAGTTGCTCTTCTAATGGAATTGTTTATCAGCGACTAATCATTACATCAGCCTCAACTTTCAATGTCGAAAATATATCAACGCCACATTGTGGCTGAAAAAAAGGTTGTGTTACATGTACATACATACACACAATATCTGTACACAAGTGTTCAACAGCTAGCCAAATTAGCTGACATGTTAAGTAACATAAGTGGCCTAGAAACCCTAAGGGCTACATGGATGACGGTATATGGTGAATCAGTGGAAAGGACTACTCAACAAGCAGACTCGAGAAAGTACTGAAGCACACGGTGGACTGGTGTACAAAGAATGGCCTAAAGCTGGACCATAAGAAAACAGGCTTGATCTACATCACCAGCGGAACCTCTGCCAAAGAGAATCCCGACCTAGTGATAGATGGAATCCCAAGGATCACAGAGACGCCGAAGAACAGCGCGTCTGGGTTGACAGGACTCTAAGTTTCAGGCACCATGAAGGGAATAGCCTTACAAATGGAAAGATCGGCTGGTGCACTATATCCCCAAAGGCTGCAAGCTCGGAGGATCTGTGAAGGAACTCATACAAGTGGTCAGACCAATTTTTGTACCTGTGATGACATATGCAGCTGCAACTTGGTGGAAACCGGGAGAAAGAGGAAACATAGACAAAGCAGTACTTGAAAAGGCACTCCAGAAAGCACTATTGGCTGCACTCCCGGCCTACAGGACGACATCATCGGCGTTTATTCACATGCTGGCAAAAACATGCCCCCCCGCAGGACTTATAATGGACAACGCGGTCACAAGGGAGGCTATTAGATGGTACCAACTGGACGACAAGTATTCACTGCGAGCAGTGCGGTATGGCCACGGAAGACGGTACCATCTCCCACTTCCTCCCGGAACCTCCGCCAAGGTAAGGGCAAGTAAAAGGCTTTTCCATAATAACTGACATCCCACCGGCGAGTGCGATAGTCACCGGGAAAGAAAAGGATTTAGCAGCAGGGGCACACCTACGACACAAGGAATCCTGCCCCTCCTCCGACATCTGGCTATACACGGATGGCTTCAAAAACTCGGAGGGATATATAGGTTCAGGATGGACTGCGGAAAAAGGAGCAACAACTATCCTAGACGGATCATACTCGGGGGCAGATGGAAAGAGGCCATAGACACAGAAATATTAGCGATACTACATGGACTCAAAGACCTCATCCCGACCTTGACGGATAAGTATACAAAAATCTAGATCTGCCTTGACAACAGGTATCCCGTATAAATGGATCATACAACAAGGCAGGATCCTCCCAAGAGGCAATCGATGAGGCCAAGAGAAGCTTATTCAGACATTGAAAAAGGCAGGAAGGTTTACTGCATCTGGACCCTCGGACACAAGGGAATCGGCGGCAACGAGACCGATGCACGGGCAAAAGTCTCGGTCAAATGCACTCGGGAACATTCCATGTCTATAGTAGGAGCTTATAGGTGGTTTACGGAATAGGCATAGGCAAGACTTCGAGAATGGTTCTATAAACAGGCGGCCATTAGAGACAACACATTCAGGTGGAAAATAAAAATTATGAAAGGTCGAAGAACACTGGCAAAAAAGGCACAAAAACAGGCACAGCCACTGCAGAGGGTCGAGGGAACTCTTAGATAAATCTCTAGACTATAAATAAAAGCATCATCATCATCATCAAGCAACACCTAAATCATGTCCGTGTAATTCTCCACTAAACAATATGTGAACAACTTATAGTTATACATACTTGTAATGATCACCAAAAACTTCCTGAGAAGGCTAAAATAACTGATTAGATTGCCAACGATCGATATCCAGAAAAGTAGATGTAACTTCTATCTTTGAATTTAAAGTTAATCAAAGTTATTCTCTGAAAGATTTCGCTTGTTGAATTTCTAAATTGGTACCTGATGAAGGAATGCCCACATATTTAAGAATAGCTTCATGTGAAGCAATTCACGTCACAGATCTAGAGCTTATCTGGGTTTAAGTTTGGTGTGTTCTTGATTTGGCACGATAGTTATATTCAATACTGATCTTTACACGCGAATTTACATAGATTGTGTATGCATACATATACTACATATATCTTATCTATCATGACTGCATTCCGGCTGCTAATGATCCATCTAGGGCGAGTTTTTGCACCCGGCGTGAAGCTTAATCTTTGTAGTGCTCAAATTTAGCTATATCTTTGGCGCTAACATATTTCGGGTCGATAAACCTAGACGATAGAAATGCTGGAATATAATACTCGAGATATTGATAGAGCGGCACTGCAATCTATTTCCAATGAGAATATCTAGATGTTATGCAGAATGCAAAAGGGAGAGACTTCAGCTGAAAGCCAAGACAAAAAAAAAAAAAAAAAAAAAAAAAAAAAAAAAAACAGAAAACGGCAATGGATATGCCGAGAACTATGAATTACGAATTCAATTAGTCCTCATGGGAAGGGAAAAAAACACCAGGAGCTATGATATGATGACAATGCTCGCAGCGAATACGCTTCTATCGGAATGTGATACACGGATCACTGGATCCCTTATGAGTTGTGACTGCCCATTTGATACAATATCACACACATGAAAGGTATCACATGCCACAAGCGATGAAGCGAGTCTATTGTGGGTGAGACCTGCCGTGTGCGGTAAACGCCAATAGACCAGCCAGATTTGGAGTCACAGGGTTTGTGCTATGTGAACTCTCTTGTTGTCTTTTCCAAGATAGGCGGTTATCAGAGACCCTGATCCATTCTTCAGACGACAGATGTAGGGTTAGTTGGTGGCTTTTAGGTTTTGAGGGGTTTTAGGGTTTTTGAGGCGTTTTGTGACATTATGGGTGGACAGCCAAGATTTAGCATTAGCATCTTAAACCGAGCGACACGCGCATCATACATCATAGGCTACATGTATACATGTACGTGAACTTACGAAGATGGCAGGCAACATTTGTTTTCGTCGTAGCACGGGCTCATCCATATCCGACAAGAGGGCGTCTTACGGTGGTCACAGTAACAAATCGGTAGCATTGGCATGAATTCTGCTTATTTTATTGGTGCTGAGATCTGAAGGCAGCGTCGAGAGGGAAAACAAGTGGATTAACCCCCTGCATTTGAATGGGACAAGAGGAGGTATTCTTCAAAACTATCTTGTATGTACCAACTAAGCAAGAATAAAGAGGAAGAGAAGAGAGTCTCTTATGTATTTGACACTAGGGTGCATGACGATAGAGGCTGTTTAGGGGTTCCTGCATTGTGGGATCACTCACAAGCCTTCTCCATTATCTAATATTATGGAAACTAGACTAGGGGACCTGGAGTTTGTTAACGCGTTTTCTGAGCCAAGTTGGCCAAGTCTAGATTTATGATTGGAAGGGTTCTTTTGCACGATGAAGAAGAAGATCTATCTGTTTTGTTTCTGGCTTACTATGTAAGCTGTGTGATGTGATGGCCAAAGTAAAACTCTAATATTCTTGCTTGATCTATATGTATATCTTGGATCGGTACGACTGGACTGGACTGATACACAGATAATGGCTCATTCATCAAACTGGTCTTTGTGCTCATCAATCAGTAATTGGACTGACCAGCCAAGAATAAAGCCAATTGGAAACGCTGTCCCCTTGTTATTGCGTGCACCTGCCTGCCAGTGATGTAACGGGCACAAAAGGTCGAACAGACTAAACCATCCAATCCCCCAGCAGTGATCGCTTTAGTTGAAGAGGAAGCCTGGGGCAGCTGGCTTAGTGTTTCAACGCCTGTCACTAAATTGTATACTACCGTTAGGAGGAAGGGGGCTACACATAATACTGGCATAGGCACAAGTACATATGTGTATATGAGAAGCAAGCGTACAACTATATGTATGCACAAATGTGATATCTATTGCTTCAGATATTTCTTTCCCTTTATCAAAATTACGCCATGAAATTGGCATTTGCTAGTGTGACCTGCTGATTAAGTCGAGTATATTGATAGTTTAGGTTTGAGGCTTTGTTCTTGGAAAAACAAAAATATGGTATAAGATAAGATAGGGCAAGGACTTGTTAGTCAATTTGTAATAACACAAGAAAGGTCATGATGAGTTAGTAGAATCCAGCCTCATGATTGCACATTGAGATAAAGAATGAGAATAGAGAAACCGGGCTTCAGTACAGGAAAATGAGCCCAAGGGTGCTTTCCTGCTTTCCTGCTTGTTTTTGCCTAAAGAACTCACCTCATCATACGAAGAACAAGAGCAATGCTGCAGATCTGATTCCTGTTTCTATGTTCAATGCTCTCGTTACCAAGACGCGTGACATTTTTGCTCGTATTTCTTCTGTTTCCAGTCCTAGTTGCTCGGGCTGGACCGTATTCCAGTTTTCTCGCGTTGTGAGGTCATCACCGGCTGTTCTGCAAGGGCCTCTTTTTTCATCGGTTCTCTTTGATTCCCTAATTTCTCGTTTATTTATTCTAAAGGTAGAATACCAGGCACAATAAAGGAAACGAATAGGCACTAGCAGAGAGCCCCCAGCCACTGAAGGTGCGCTAGTAGAGCACGCTATATTAACCTTATGACTCTAATTTGAGTTTAACGATGTCATCGCTAGAGCAGTAGCTGTAGTTACAAATAGCTGATCCGGTGTTTCTGCTGTCAGATGACTCGAGATTTCTTGCCAGCTAGACACAGAATAGAAGGTAACGTTCAGGTTCCAGGGGCGGGCGATTAATGAAATATAGTATTTATTGTCACGCTAACTACTGACATTTTGGGCCTAACGAGACTCCATCTGTTTTACTGCGGAGGTGGGCGTTCTTAAGCGTTAGCTAGATAGAGAATGGATGTGAAATACTTGTTGTAGTAGCGAAGGAATAAGAGTTTAAAGCAAAATGCTACCGTCCATACACCGGCGCTAGGCAGAGTTGACTACTGATACAAAGCTTAACTGCGAACGATACGACTTGTAACGGATAACTTGCCCGGTTTATATTGGACAGAGAGATTATCTTTCACGAGAAAACCCACTTGGCAGAGCTAATAATCTCGACTCCAAGGCTAATGCCTTCGTTTTGGACACCGAGGTGGACGCGAAGCGAGCGCGACAAGGGAAAGGAAAAGGAAAGAAAGAGGCCCTCTTGCCATATCGGCAGCAAGTCTCTCGAGGCTTTGATGGGGCTTAGAAGGGTTGTATCGTATTTGATACTATTCCGCAGGCAATTATGGCATAAGCCAAGAGCTAGAGAAACGATACAACTGAGACAGTAGACCGTCGCCATGTAGGCTGTTAGGCCTCTGTAGCATGCTGTAACGAGTTTGGGTGGGATCTTTCAAGGGAGTCCGCTACAATACAAGGCAGGAAACAGAATAGGAAGAAAAGCAACAATAACAATGAATCAGAGCTAGAGAAGCGAAGCCCGTCTAGCAGAGCGGTCTGTTCTCCCTCGTATGGATTGCCCGACAGCGGCTTCTCCTAGCCTTCTAGAGATGCTTCTGTGCCATTCTTCGCCTGTTCTTTTCATCCATGACGGCTGTTGTTTGCAATAGTCCTGACGTAGCTCGATTTCTTTGTTTGTCTGCAGAAATATGGCTCAACACATTTTTATGTATACACAAAGTTGCATATCTATAGCAAATAAACCCAAAAGATGGGAGGCACTTGGGAACAGGGCTTATAAAGGCCCTAGCATGTCTTTGAAAACGTAGTGCGAACAGACATAAAGAGAAAAGGAA
This sequence comes from Davidsoniella eucalypti, assembly GCA_004009845.1. Classification (NCBI taxonomy): domain Eukaryota; kingdom Fungi; phylum Ascomycota; class Sordariomycetes; order Microascales; family Ceratocystidaceae; genus Davidsoniella; species Davidsoniella eucalypti. Next base: position 345,072 of record RMBW01000001.1, on the reverse strand, counting down.
AAGAGAAATACAAAAACGGGGGCGCTTGCCTGGACTTGGAAATGCCAAGACTCCTACGATGATGATGAGCGCCCCGGATGAGTTTCTTGAACTGTTTTGGGGCGCAAGATATTGGGCGAACGAAGAGAACGACTAATACCACGACCACGACCACGACCACGACCACGACTGTCGATACAGCTGCGCCGATAGCCGGCGTTACTACATGTATTTAGCCAATCTCTGTTGTGTCTAGTAAGAAGAAACCAAACGAGAGAGAGAGAGAGAGGAACATAAAGTCAGCCAAACTCCGAAGCTGGGATAGTCTATTTTATGTTACTGGGGAAATGTTGGCTCACCGGCCATCCTGCGTTGCCAAAGAAAGAAACAATCCCAATCTGTCTGTCTGTGTGAGTGGGTGGGCTGCTTAATGCCCTGACACTGTCTATAGGGAAATCGAGAAGAGAGAAAACTTGTTCTGCTCGATTTGTTCATGCATTGTAATTGCTCTCTGGAGGCCATTATTTGCTAATGATAGTACATCTTTTCTACCTAGTCTTTCATGTTCTTTCTATAAGCTGTAAATAAAGAAGAACAGGATAGAGAACGACAAAGCTGGCTGGAAGCATATTGCCAACGGCTACGGTCTGGAATGCACAAGATCTCCCCCAAGAACCAGATCGAGTATCGATTGCCATATACTGCAATACTAACACGAGGGCGAGCAAATAGAGTTATCAACAAAGCCAGGGGCGTGACTCTTTGGGACTAACAAGAGGATATTAGGAGGGGGAATATATTCCCTAGGTTCCTTGGTCCGTATATTTTTCACGGCAAAGCGTGCCAGAACGAGCAAAGCGAAAATATAGGTTTCTACCTTGTCTTGGACTATTAGAGATTTTTGGATGCTGGGCACCAAGTGGTGTGTATCGAGTAGACTGGGGGGTGGACTGTTGCCTTCCCTCCCCTCTTCCTCTGGAAGACCGGGCCCTCAGATCAGACTCTATCCTATCTTCCGGGTAAGACTTGACTGGTCTTGCCCTTTGCTTTAGCTAGTGTTGGTCTTTCTTGGCTTTGTATGGGCTTCGGATGATCAGCGTAACTTCTTATAAGTATTCTCCTATGCCTACCTTTGTACATCGGCCAGTCTCCTTCTTTTCTTTCCTTCACTCCGCATCCTCCTACGGGCACATCGCATCTCTTGCTTCTTCATTAGTGTTTCTAGCATATCGTCTTATCTTTCTTAATATCGTGCTTAGCCGGTCTCTCGCTGTGGCTTTCACATCTTTCTTTTCTTATTCTCTCGCTCTACTTTCCAACACACTGACTGTTGTTTTCCGGCTCTTCTAGTCAAGTCTATCTTTCCTCATTCTTTATCTCTCTTTTTATCACATATACAATAAACTAGCACAACTCTGCCCATCATGTACATGAACAGCTTTGCTCTGGCCGTTGCCGCTCTTTCTTCGACCGTGGCTGCTCAGACGTTCTCCAAGTGCGATCCCTCGCGCGGTGATGGTAAGTGCCTATTGTTCCCATCTCTAATAACTGTTCATGCAATATATTGCCCGAATCGATCTATTGTATTGTGCAAACATCACCTGATGTTGATTTTAAGCACCCCACTCATCCCTACTTTAAACCTTAATCTCGCTTACATCTACCATAAATGCACTACAAAAGATCACTCCATACTAACTAAACACTCCTACAGTCTGCCCTCCCAACCCGGCTTTCGGTAACTGCGGCAAGGCCCAGACCTTCGACTTCACCAAGGTTGCTTCCGGTAATGGCTGGGTGAACGATGCCTCGTTCAACAACTGGTGGATCCCCGATGACGGTGTCAAGTACAAGACTGAGCTCATGGAGATGACCTCGGACAAGGGTGCCAAGCTCATCATCAAGGAACAGGAGCAGGCGCCTTTGATCAAGTCTAAGAACTACATCTTCTTCGGTCGCGTCGACGTCGAGGTCCAGGTCGCTCCCGGCCAGGGTGTTGTCACTTCCGTCGTGCTCGAGTCCGACACCCGTGACGAGATCGATTGGGAGTGGATTGGCGGCGAGACCACCAATGTCCAGACCAACTTCTTCTCCAAGGGTGTCAACGAACTGAAGAACGGCAAGACCCACGGCCTGAGCTTCACCGCTACTGAGGGTCTGCACACCTACTCCTTCGACTGGAGACAGGACGGCATGGACTTCTACGTCGATGGCCAGCTGCTGCGCTCTGACAAGGCCTCTGACTCCGAGGGTGGCATGAAGTGGCCCCAGACTCCCGCCCAGCTCAAGCTCGGCACCTGGATCGGTGGCAAGGACACCATGCCCGAGGGTACCGTTGCCTGGGCCGGTGGTATGGCTGATATGTCCAAGGCTCCCTTCATTGGCTACTACTCCAAGGTCACCATCACCGACTACTGTGGTGGTAAGAGCTCTGCTAAGGAGTACAGCTACAACGGCTCTGATGCTACTGCTAAATCCATCGAGGTCAAGGAGGGCGAGTCTGGCCTAAGCTCCACCTCTTCGTCTTCTTCCTCTTCTTCCTCTTCTTCCTCGACCGAGTCCTCTTCCAGCACCAAGACTGACTCTAACTCGTCTTCTTCTACTGGTACTACCTCCTCCGGCTCCGATAACAGATCTGTTTCCGCTGCCACCACTCTGGCTACCGGCACTTCTGGCTCTTCCAACTCTACTAGCATCGCCACCTCTACTCGCTCCTCGTCTTCTTCTACCGTCTCTGTTGTCACCTCCGGTGCTTCTCCTCTGCGCTTGTCTGCTGCTACCATCGGTATGGCTGCCCTTGGCTTCCTTTTCATGTAAGAGACTAGCCTATAACTTATGGAGAAAAAAACGACGTAGTTGAGTTAGGAGAGGGATATATGGTCAGTTCTGGCTGACCATTAGTGCTTGTGGCTTACGAGTACCTTGGTTTTTGCTTTCTTTCCTATATGGCATATTGGTTTCATTCTTTGCACGGTTCTTTTTCTTCTTTGACGACGGATATGTTAATACGGGCTTGCGATATTTTGCCAGTCGTTCTTGGCTATTAGCATTTTATCTTTGCGCCTTTTTATTTGTCTTTCCTTTTCTACCTTCACATATTGATATCTAAATACTACCTTACAATACTATTACAAACTCCTATGCTGATCTCAAATATCCCATGGTGAATCTGGAACTGTAGTTTATGAGCTCTGACTATGCCAAGACTTCAAGTCATGTCAGACGGCAGGTAACAAAGTCTTAAGCATTAAAGTTCAATTTTCATCATAACTCTGAGACGAGCATCCATGTCAAAGCTCGTATCATCAGCCCCAACCAACTATTGTATTAATAAACTCTGGTTGGTTGGCAAAGACTCCGAGAGAGGCCTTTCTAACTCTTTTTCACTATCCCCAAACTTCAAGCATTGTGTCATGTCTTGCCAAGGCTCAAGGTAGCCGGCAGTCCCGACGGCTAAATCGATGACCCTGATGATCAAGATTATATCCCAACGTAGCGAATATAGACCCTAATCGAATAGACCCTAAATAGACGACACATGTAAGTCTGCAGACCCTTGTACGCGAATCGGGTTAACCCTGCAAGACCCACATTTGCCGTTGATGCCTCGAAACGCGGCCCCGCCAGCGCCCGATTCGGTGCAAGTTCCCCCGAATCCGGGTCTTCTAATTACCAATCACAAAAGACCCTGCAAACCCTTCTTCTCCGAGCTTCGGTTCGGCCTCTGCCGCGTCTAGCTCGGCTCCTGGGTCCCCTTATTTTTGTCTATCTTTTATCATTGTTTCTTCTGCCTCCTCTCGCAAAATCTCACGGACAGACCTTTCCTAAAGTAACCTTTTAGGAAAGGTTCCAGGATGGAATGGACCTTTCGCCTTCTCGATTCAAGGGCAATCCAAGGATATCCAGCAGAGTTTTCATCTTGTTGTCAAATCTCTTCGCAGCAGTTTCTTCCGTAGATTTCCGCGTGTGTCTATCTAAGAGAGGAGTAACTGGCTGACTGTTAAACCTGCCTTCAACAAGAGCCATATTTCACGATACTTTCTGGCCTCGTTCATGCTCGTATCAACCACTTTTCTGAGGCTTAGTCTCACGTTCACATGAGACTGAAACCCGTGCTTTACCTCTTCCCATGCTTAATTGAAAACCAGAAAACTGGCACGCGACAACCCTGCGCTATGCCGTGACCTTCCCCCATTACATAACATAGCCCTTCTCTTGTTGTCTACCATTTACTAGCCATTTCCGTTCAAACCCCGAGATCGCCCGCCTGCCGTGCTTGAAATGTTCCCTTGGGCCTTCCATTGATCCATCCATTTACCTGAACGGGGGGGCCTGCGGCTCAACTATTACTACTGATACTGCTACTAATACTGGTACCATGACTGAAATATGTCCCACGCTTCTATTGCTTCCAGTTTTTTTCCACAAAAACGCGAGGAGGGAGGGATCGTTTCGCTGGGGGCCTTTGTTGCTAATTATCTATTCTTGTCTTTCCGTTGTTTCTGTTAATTTCGTTTTCTTCTTCTTAGTTTTCTTGTTCACGCTTCACTCATTAACACGAACTCTATTCGTGCCTCCGTTAACTTTTCACTAATTACCTATTACTTCCTATTCTTCTGTACATTCTTATTTTCACTATCAAACATTTCTATCTTTGGCTTTCGTTGTATCCTTCCAACCGGCTTACTATTATTACTTTTGATACTATCTCTACTATTATTCTACGGCCAGACGGAGCATTTCCTTTGGTTTCCTACTATTTGTTATTCAGTCATACTACAATTAAATCTTGCTGTACAGCTTATCGGCCACTTTCCAAGTCTCGGGTATTCTGTCAACACTTCTTCTTTGAATATTCCACGTTATCTACCTTATAGAAACCCAAGTCTCCTAAATGTCCAAGATGCCATCCACTTCCATTATCATGCGCATCATCACATGCACCAACTTCATGGTGACATCATCCGCACTTACGTTCCAAGTTACTGTCCTGTATCCCGGCCATAAGCAAGTCAAGGCCGATCTAGAAGCTTTACGAGCCGACCATCAGCGTGTACTCAAGATTATTGAGGACAGCGGCTTGACAAACAAGTCCAAGTCGATACTCGAACGCCTGCCTTTTGTTGGTGGTCGTTCATCGCACGCTACCACGTCAGCTTAAGCCTCGCTTGCCTTGATTTTAATTCTTACTGCCCGCTTGGCCACTTTGTCACATATTGACATTCTTTATTTCACTCTCAAAAAGACCAATGCATGACTTGCCACTTCGCCGTGACTTCCATGGTGATCTGGTTTCAATTTAACTATTGGTTCATTAGCGTTACATCCCCAGATACTGTTCATTGCTTCACGGCGTTTTAACTCAGGCTTGATATGCCACACTCACAAGATAGCTTTCTTTATTGAATAATAGAATACGTTCTTATAGGTATATTAGGAAATATAAATCTATAAATATTGTCGTCAAATCAATTCGCGTAATTTTACAACGTGAAAGCCTCGTAGTAAACCCTAATTTCATTTTCACCCTAATCACATGCTAGGAAAAAATAATACGACAGAGATGTAATGCCGGCTTTCCTATATGTGTACAACTAAATAAAATATTAAATTAGTGTTTACATATACATAGATATAACACCAACATCTTCATAGCTCTATAGCTATAAGATTAATGGATTTAAAAAAAGAAAATTAAAAAAAGATATAACACCAACGCTGCAAAATATGTGACCTTGTAAGGTAAGCGTAATCCAATACTAATAATTTAATTTATACATTAACCTTTGTGAAATTGATAGATATGATATGAACTACGGCCATAATAAGGTCACGTGCTGTTTGTGATTTTAAAGGGACGACAACGATATAGTCCTGAAGATAAAAAATGCCTCGGCTATAGTAATGACTATGAGCTAGTAGATTGGTGATTAAACTGTCAGACAGTATGTACACACCGAAATATCGTAGCCTCAACTGTGATAAGGCTATGCTATCAGTCAACCAATTTATGCTTATTATTGAGAACAAGTTTAGCGATGAATTAGCGACGACGACTACCGACTTTAGCTTTCAGGTTTCACAAAGTCTAGGAATTGTATGCAATGATCGTGAAGTGTTGGTGAAGTGTTGTGTTAATGTAGTTCATGCACAGTTGTTAGATCAAGACTACACTTGAAGTGAAATTTAGTCACCTACACTTTGCCAAGAAAGAGGTGTTATTGGAAAGTAGTCTTGTTGATGCTATTCGTGTTCTAGGTACGCGCTGACTAACGTCATCCGTTAACAAAACGGAATAGCTTCGCCTAGCTTGTTGGATATAACATTAGCGATATTTTTCATACTTCACAAGGAAGGACACGTCACGACCGTAATGAGATAATTGGGCTCCAATTGGGTTATTTCTCTTGTGATTTATTATTTGAATGCCTGAGGAGGACATCAGGTCATCGCTTGATTACAAAACCAACCGCCAACTAGAACATGAATCAAGTCAAACAACGAACTTAGCTCTAGTATAGACGGATTCTATGCCAGCACACATCTCTCACATCGGGATGTGATGTGATAGTTCCTCTTGAAGAAAAACAAACTGCCTCATCAAAAGCGAGTGAAGAAGAGGGAGGGTGTATCCAGTGTACGTATCCTGACCACTTCGACTAAACTAGTAATATCCGTTATGGGTAAGAGACCTAGATAGGTAAAACATTCACACGTGTGCGTTGGCAGATGTGTGACGCTATGTGAAATGTATGCTGGCCATTAAAGGGACATCATGGAATATAATATTCACGACCAACCCAACTTCAACATACACCATGGTGATAGCCTTAACCAACTCTAGCCGAGATAACCTAGTTAAGCTGAAGATAACAAGGCATAAACGCCATAGTAAACAAACAAACAACAACACACAACAGAACACAACAGTACCCAAACTTGCGTATGAACCGGGAAGGGGGGAGGGTACCAAGGTTGTTGAGATTAGGCACAATAGAAGACACGACAACGACAACAAAACTATGTCTTGTTGGCAGAATACTACATAGTTGCCGCAAAAAAGGAAATATGCTCGACTACATCATTGTGGATCACGAGTGGTGTTTTATTTAAACTTTGTCGACTGATGACACACCACATATGGAATTGTTGATTACTCTACAAAAGTTACCACTCACTCATTAGATCGATATGAGTTGGCAATGTGTCAAACTGTGGTAACGACCACTGTTGACGTACTATCAATAAGGCCCTGATTTTGGGTATATTCACATAGCTTATGATTTAGACACTTCTATGTATAGACTGGATCTTATGCGAACACAAAGTATGTATTATGTTTACCTGGATATTACAGCCACGTAGTCATGATACTGATATTTAAGGACCGAAATGCTGCCTAACTTGGTGTGCTAGATTGCTGTATAATTTGCAAATGTGCACATTTACATTAAGTGTCGTGTATGAACAAATGGCTAGTTGTTAATGAATGCTGGTATAAGCATCATCGAATTGCGACGTTACTATGATTACATTATGATATCGTGGTGTTATATCATTGATCTTGTATAAAATACTTGTATGTTGGGCTGTTATGCGAGACTACGTATGCATATTACCTCACTTTTTTTTGCGTACAAGTAGTATATAATCGTTAACAACTCTTGAAAAAACACTTGAACAACAGAGTGCGAAGTTGATTCCGTGCCCTGGGGGAATCTAGATTCTACTATTTCTGGCACACTTGTAATTGTCCTTAGGTTCTGGTACCTGATTACCTGATATGTTTGTTCCTTCTCAATAACTTATCCCGTCGGGCACAAGGCGCTAGTCAGCCCCAAAAAACTCGAACTAAATGAACTTGACTTTTCGATAGTGGGGGGCTTCTTCTTTTGGTATTTTCAGTGATTATTCTCTCGATGTAGGTGTGTAAAGTCATTTTGGGATGCTTTCTAACATGTCACATTTTAAAGCTAGATTAGCTGCTAGTGTATTCCTTGTTTATTACAACGGAGGTGGAGTACAATCTAACTTGACAAAACGTTGCAACCTTGAAATAACAGCCGTCCGAGATACAATAACGAAACCTAAATTTGTATTTCATCGTTGAACGAATGAAAAAAATACAAAACAAAGTGGATATAAAGAAAACCACAATCGCACCCTGTATATGTAGCGTTCTCTTATCTTATAGTGTCGTCGTGGATGCTGCAAGTGAAAAGTCAGCAAAGCACCCCCCTCTTTATGGATGTGGTTAAACCAATAGGCCCTCCGTGATGGAGATCCGGAGAATTGCCCATCAAAATGATATACCATATTCTACAACACATCATTGCGCCTCATCACAGAGGTGGTCCCATCTGTTACTTAGACTGCTTGATTATGTGATTGATCGACCGGATTTTAGTTGGAGAAGATCGAGATAAGAACGGATTTCCGAGTAGTGTCGTGGGATATCATGACCCCATCCAAGCAAGGCTGTTCATTATTAGCCTTCTCTTTATTTTCAAGGATGTTAATGGTATTAGAGACCCTATTAGGGCTTTGTCTACTCTGGTGCTTGTTTCTAGTAACTTTTATGGTGTAACAACGAGAACGCCTTATTTGAAGATCTATCAGATGAAATCTACCAACTTGTGGCTAGGCACTATTTGTGTTGGTCGTTTTCGTCAAAGCGTTCTTAGAAAGTACTGTGAAACCGTTCTCATATCGCAAATCGCGATTACGAAAAAAAAACAATGAAAAGAAGCCCTGGTCAAAAGTTGTCACGGCCATTTTATTCGGTAACAAAGTTTCCGAGGGTACATGTGGTCTAGTAGTGATTTTTGTTTAGTGTCTTTCAGTTTGTCGATATATATACATGTATGCAGTGCGCGCCAAAAGACTGGGAATGATTCCGGGGGATTTTCTTGCATTGTACCTATGCTTTTTAAGTACACATTAGGGCTATGAGTTACATCCAGGTAATCATTGCCGCCACGTCGACAATACAACAAAAGCCCACTCCAGAGGACTAAGGTATTCTCCTATGTATATGTACATTTGCAACTATGTATCAGCATTCACTAAGAATACCACCACTTGGAAGTTTTGATATGCCTCAAGTAGAGTGAAATAAATTTAGGTGCTTCTTAGTGTGGATAATGTCGTAGTAGTTACGCCAAAAGGGAAATAGTAAGGTGAGATTTTGTGCTATCACATTTCCACTGACTCTGCTGCATGCCACGTCATAGATGGCTAGTTTTCATGCATAATGTATGCATCGCAGCCTAATGAATATTATAATTCAGTATATAGAAATGAATTTGGGAGGGGGGGGGGGGGGGTGAAAAGTTGTTCCCCACATCTTCGGTTTTATCACAGCGGTGTAGACAAGAATTTGAGATTGTGTTTGTTTGCCTAAAAAAGAACTGACAATCTGAGTGAAGGACGGGAAGAATCTTGTTTTTGGAATTTCATCAAGATAACTAGTAAAAAAAACATCAAAAAGATATGAAATATTACAACATAAACAAGTATAGTAAACTTCTGGGTAGGTATCTAAACGAAACAATATGAATGAATAAACTAGCAATGATTCACAGAACACTGTGAGACTAAGCTGAACGGTTGTTACCCCAATAGCGGGAACCGCCAAATCTATATGAAAGAACCCAAAACGAAAACGAAAAAAAAGAGGAAATCTAAATTTTAAGATAGGAAAAAGGCTAAAAAGCCGACGCAGTTCTAGTTGTATGCAAAAGCATAATAGTGAAAGAAGAAGGCTAGATCATAATCATTTCGGCCGTGATGTCATAAAAACTAAAAAGAGATTGGCAAGGAAGGAGGCGCTAACAATCAACCAAAAAGAACAATAGAAACAATGGAAACAAGAAAAAAACAATGTGAAAAATGTCAAAAGAAGTAGAACAAAAACAAAAAAAGAAGGTATGACAAGGAATAAAGTCTTGTGTAATATTGAGGAGATCAAGTAGGGAGGCAAAATGGCAATTGCGGTTTGCGATAGTAGCACACAAATCGATGTTGATCAACACCAACAGGTTAGCGACGATCTTGGTGTTCTGTAGATGGCATCGGCGTCGTTAACAAAGATTCGATAGTCATCTCGTTGCGTGCGTTGGCGCTCTCACTATCGTTCTTCGGCAACATAGCGCTGTTTGCACCCATGCTGGGGCCTCCGCTAGGGGCAGAGGCAACAGCAGCTCTAGAAGGAGCTGCCGCAGGTGTAGAGGAAGAGGGTATTGTAGCGGAAACACCTACTGCAGAGCCTGCATTGGCTGATGCAGAAGATATGGCGCCAGCTGGCAATGCAGGAATAGCGCCTGGTGGAGGGATTGGTGACGTCAGAGTGATTGCGGGAGCTGGCACGGTTCCTGCTACATGGCTGGACGACAAGTGCGGCCTGGTCGTTCTGGGCGAAGCTGCAAACGGTTGCATCTGGTCTATAGAGTACCCGGTATGTGGTGCTTGTATCGAATCCGGTGACCACTGCTCCTTGATGGTGGGCAAGGCTCGTTGAAATGATGGTAGATAGGCCGATTGACCATATGTAGAGCCATGCGGGCGTTGTAGTTGCTGGAGGTGTTGATACTGCTGTTTCTCCAGCTGCTGGTCTTGATGCATCCGTTGCTGGTCCAACTGTAGTGGTGTCATTTCGGCATCCTCGTATGAAGCTATCGGCCATTGGCCATCATAGTCGTAGTCATCCATGACAGAGTCTGAGTCTGACGAGCTGCCCAGTCCGCTTTCTTCGTCATGGTGACCACCACGGGTAGCACGTATCCCCCGGCGCCGGCCACCGTTGCTCTTCTTTGCGCGGCGCTTGGCACGTTTGCTGCGGCGCGCATTTTCGGCTTCGTTCTTTTTACGTTGACACCATTCATTGTATGTGCGGCGAGTTTCCTCCTTGAGTGAATCTTTGAAACGGGCGATGTTGACGGTTACGGTGTCTGATGGTGCTGTCGAAGTGCTTCCGAACCCGGGAGTAGTAGTAGTTGCTGTGATCATTCCCGGAGTGCCAGCCCCTGGCGCGTTGGCGGAAAGCGCTTCATGTCTTAGCAGTGCAGGAACCTTTTCATTATACTGATGGAGCAGATAGCCAACGTAATCCCCAACATCAGGCGATATGTCATGATCGACGTAGACAGTCTTCGGCCGCTGGGCACCAGGAAAAAGGATCTTATATATATCGTACCACTGCTCCTCGACACTTTTCTTTTGGTCAACTCGACCACGCAATCGCTTGAGTTGGTCTTCGGTGACGCCGCGGGGTTTCATGTATTCTTTCTTGCTGCAATTTTGGGCGCGTACGTGATCTTGTAACTCGTCTTCATCCTCAAATTCTTCCATACATAATGGACAAAAAGAAGGGCGGCGATGGTGGCGTGTTATATGCTGTTTGACGTAGCTGATCTTGGTTAACAAGAACTCGCGGCACTCACGGGAGCCGATGGGATCGTAGCGGTAGAATGGGCAGGCAAGTCCACGGCCTCGAGCCTTGACATCTGGTCGTTTGCTGCCGCTGGCCGCTCCGCTTGAGCCTCCGCCATTAGGGTTATTAGCGGGGGTGCCAGAGCCTGTACCGGCACTATTGCGCTTTTTCACGGGTGGTGGATGGTCGTCGTCGTCGTCGTCTTCGTCTGCGGCACGGCGGCGCTTTTGTGATGTGGCACTCGATGTTAAAGGTGTCCGTGTTGTGCGAGCAGAGGTTGCCCCACTACCAGATCGTGAAGATGAGGCGTTGGTATTTGATGACTGCTGCTGCTGCTGCTGTTGTTGCTGCTGTTGCTGTTGATCCTGGCCCTTTTTTGACTGTGAAGGGGCCGACTGTTTAGTGCCTTTAGCTTGACGAGTTCCAGCAATAGTGCTCTTGCGTGGCTTGGCTGATGGACGTTTGGGGGGAATTGCTGTTTCGGGTGATGGCCTAGGTGACGGTTGGGGCGATGGGAGATCTAAACGCGAGCCTCTTGATTTCATAGTTGTGCCCGCGGCTGACGGGCGCGGCTCTTTCAAGCGAGACTTTAGCGGCCCAGTTGCTTCTATCTGCGACGGGGAGGTTGTAGTGGGGTGGTATGTGGAGGCTAGTGTAGGAAGAGTCTCGTTATCAGAGACATGGCGCCGACTCTGACCATTACTTTTACTATTCATGGGGGCAGGCATGGATGGCGGGGAAGTGACTGAGGGTGGGACAAGGCCAACTATCGAATGGGAGAGGTTCTTATCGGCATGCTTTAGTGCTTCCGAAGCCATAATAGTGGCGTCAGCTTCATTCATAGCGAGGTCGAGTAGCCGAAGGCTAACTAAGCAAGTTGAGTTTCTAGCGAGGGTATTGACTTGATCGTTTGAAAACTGCCGGTCTATTGTAGTGATAGCAACTAAAGAGGAAGCGTATGTATAATTCGATGGCCACGGCGCTAACTAGTCGGTGGATGTATGGGCTGAAGATCGAGTGGCAAGAAAAGATGGAGGTAGAGCAATAGGCTTGAATCAAAATGGAAACAGGAAAAAGGACAGAGGATAGGGAATGGGCAGATCCAAGACAGTAAGTAGAGAAGACACAGAGGACCACCAGACGAACGGTGCCTCTAGAATGATCGGTACAGTAACAAGACTGTAACATCAACTCGAAGGATAGGGCAGTACAAAATGGTCAGCAAAGACGCTTCTTGTTCTGTTTGTGTTATTTTTGTCCTTTCCTCTTTCACGTATGTGTGTACTCTTTAGTGGCAACAAACAATAACAACCGCAAGAATGATATCAGTCTGATCTTGGTGGATCCAGGCAGCTATATGTTAGCTATGATTACTATGTACAGAAGCTCTGCTGAGTACATGTAAGGCACACAAGGCACTCCAAGGGCAACGACTATATCAGGTACGGTAGCTATGGAAGAGGTAGTACGTGATGGTTGGCTGGCTGGCGAATTTGGTGGTCAAGGGCGTTAATGAGCACAGATATGTGGGTGAATTGGCACTCAGGTTTCGTCTATGGGTTTTATATTGTAGGGACACCCGAGATGAGCATGAAGCCTGGCAGATAGCCAATTAAAGGCTCCAGACGGCCAGTCTTCGGAGATACCAAAGCCGGGCCTGGACTGATATGTCGTTGTAGGTGAAGCTTTGCCGTAAAGAAGAGTTCTATATCACGCAAGGCGTTAGGCCTTCTAGTAGACAAAAGACAGGCTGCAAATTTCGCTAAGTATGAGTTCCGGGTGTTCTAATAAGTAACGAAGATACCGTCACATATGGAGTGGCGAGACGATAGTAGCTCAGTCAAAATCGGATTTCGATTGGGGAACAGTTGAAGGTATGATTTCGAGTAACAGAGCTATAATAGCCAATAGAACGATGGATAAATGGCAGGATTGTTTTATATAAAAAATAAGAAAAAAGAATCAAAAGCTTCCAGGAAGTGTGTGAATGTTGGCTTCGTAGTAAGTGGCAAAATATAATATGGAAATACAGAAAGCTGCCAAGCACGCTGAAATGCTTTGGTTATTATATTTGAAAGTTAGAGATGTCGTTGGGCTAAACAGAACCTGCCTAATAGCAAAATGTGCCAGCGTAGTCTATCGGCAGATAACAAGTTCCAATGCAGGAAGAAAGCAAAAGATGAACGAAAAAGTAAAGAAAGAGCAATTCTACTACTATTACAGGTAAAGTAAATACAGTCTCCTAGTGATATCAGTTGTAATATAATATATAATATTATTTTGCGGCCAAAAGTTAAAAGAAAAAAGAAAATAGAAAAAAACAATAAAGCATACGCCTACAAATAGTCATACATCTTTTATTCATATTTTATATTTGAGCACCAAAGTGGTAAGCTAAATACACACCCTATCCGGCTCTTAACTACATCATTCTACAATAAGTTTTATTCGGGCATCAATAACTGCAAATCAATTAAATGGAATTATTATATACTAATAAACATTTCAGTGGCATGACATCATCTGCTAGAACATATGTATAAGATTCAAACCAAAAAATGGCATATACAGTTATGTACATACATACATATATATAGCAGTAGGGGAAGCCTCAGTATGATGAACTCGATAATCTTTCGAGTCATGATAACTTTCATACGACCTCAGAACTCACAAGGGAGCAAAATTCCCTTCTCTCGCTATCAAAGCTTTCATAAAAGAGAGGGTTTCTGTCTTGTATACAACAAGTACTGCAGATATATACTTCCTCTCTTTAAAGCCAAACCCATATGCCTTTATACCTTTGCCATGTCACTACATAACTAGGTGGTCTAGAAAGATGAAACTTCAGATGAACCTTAATTCCAAAGATCTTTGGATCCTCTTGCGAGAAAGATGGCGATTACTGTTGTTACTTTGTCCTATATATTTTCTTGGTTTTCCCTTCTCTAGTCTTAAATCCGTAAATAGATATTATTATATATTATTGTCAAGTCAAATAGCGGTGTACTGATAAATTCTATGTATAACTCTCCGTCCACTATTTAACCAGGATTGCCGTTTAGTAGAAAAACATAGAAGACAACATTAAACAACAGCCCGCACAATAGCGGCAAGTGCAACTTCAAATCGTTTCTTCAAAGTATACCCAAGTTGAGTTGGCCGTCAGATGGTAAAATTTTCACAACTCGTTGGTGTTGATGGTGCCACATTTCAAGGCGGTCTAGTTTCAACTCTCTCCTGGAGCTCGTGATATTAGGCTAGAATAATTTTCGGGGCAACGTATCAAAAATTGACACACCTTTGTGTCAAGGCTCGCTGTGTTTTGGCTACCTAGTAGTCGACATCGTTATATCGTGATTGATTTTCTCGGAGCTATGGCCTTGCTATGATCCCTGGGGAACCCTTCATATATATTCAAGCCCTATGTCTTCCTCTGTTATGCCTTATGAATATTCCTTGTAGAAAAATGGACTCTATTAAAAACGTTGTTGGGCGTATAGTTTGTAAGGCTCCTGTTGACAACATCAACATCTGGCAAATTTTTCCGGCCAGTCTTTTTTTCCACCCTACAAAAAGTAGTCCTAAGCGAATAGTTATAGCTATATTAATTAGATAAATTATGTGCTCAAGCTGTGATGGAGAACAATAGTGAAAATGGGGTTTCCAGGGGAGAGTAAGAAAAAAAGAAAAAAGAAAGCTATGAATCCTCAGTAAGGAAGGATGGACTGCAGAAACAGTAGCTAGTAAAAAATGAGTAGGAAAACGACAAAATAGAGGAAAGAAATAAGTCGTTGTCTCGAAAATAATTTCAGGCTATAATCAGGTTCGTTTGTGCTGTTGTGGCGTTGCTTTGTTTGTTCTTTGGCGTGCTGGCATAAAGAGCGTAGATTTTTAGGCTCATGAACCTTAATCAGATTCGACAAAGAACAATCACTACTAACACTAACATAAGAGAAACTCCCGTTTTCAGGACTAGCAGATTCAAGCGAGAAATGATAACAGCGTGTGCCTTCTATCACCAGAAGCGGTGAGCTGAATCTCATTATTTAACACCACTCATCAGTAATACAAGGATGTTCCTATACTTTGTAAGAAAACACAATGGAATTGTAACTACTTACATATATACTCCTGCTAACCCTACAGCTCACCATCATAAACTATGAACGTAATTTATACAACACATCAAAATGCCTAGTACGTCTTAGCTATCGAGATCTTTAATATCTCGAATTCATCACCTTCCTCCATTTGTGTTGTCAGAGACACTTCACCTACCGAGTCATCTACCACTATAAACGGCACAGCCTAGTGGCTTGATATATAACTGATAGCAGTACGAACTCGGCCTATTTCAGATCAAGATAAGAACGATATACCCCAAGAAGTCTAGTCCATCCGTATCATATTTCTCGACCCTAGATGGTATGCCTCTATGAAGAAAAATGAAGGCTAGAAGATGAAGATAAGTCCCTATATTAAGGTTTGTTTTCCTCTCGATTTTCTACATCGGATTTGAAACAACGGATATTGCTTTCATCTCTAGTTTCTAGCATCACAAAGAAACACGGCACACCCGAATGCCATCAAGATACCAGAACACTCTTGGTTTGGGCATGTGCGACTATACCATCGTGACATTCTACATACGGCAGAAACTTGTCTTTGTCCGCAACACTAGATATATCTGGCTATCGGCTTCGACCCCCAAAATCCCCATCACCGCCGTACCCTTTTTGACATCCTACAGATGGATCAACCTCGACGCCAACAAATCAAATCCCAACGAACAACGCACTAGCCCCGACACACTCGAGACCCTTTTTTGCTTGATTCCCTCCTCTTGAGTTGTTTTAGGGCGCGGGCGTGAGAACATTTATTCTTCTTGATCAAGAAAAGCCTAATCATCAAGACGGCGTCTCAGCAAGTTGTACTGCTACGTCTCTCTCCTGGCCCTCCTACTACTCATCCTTTTACTTTCTTCTTTTTTTTTCGTCACCACTGTTGGCATTTTGTTAAACTACACGCCTACTAACCAGATGTTCTCCCTCTTCCCCCCTCCGGTGTGGATTTCTTGCCGTTTAAACCGACCACTTGGCCCAGGAACAGACGACATCTTGGGTATAATATCGGTAAATGGGGCTAGGTGTCATTTCTAGTGATCTCTAGCGAGTTTCTTTTTGTTTTGGTCATTTTGTTTCCTTCTTCCTCCATCTCATCATATCCAATTTATTACTTTTATACTACTACTATCACGACAGTAGTCTTGGAACTGTCCAGTTATAGCATCCCACGTCCAGTTACGAGGTTGGGCTCTATGTTCCTAGCTGCAATTGCACTAGTCGTGCTAGATTCATCTCTCACTGGTAAGAAAAGACTGTATGTGAAGCTAACGACTCCTTGTTTGTCCCGTCATAGTAGTTACGAATCAAACACGACAGGCCCTATCATCCAATGAAGCCATACTATCGAGTACCCCTTCTCGCCTTGGTCAGAGATAGCTGTCCAATCATCAGATTCAAAATGTCGAGCGGAACCACCAGATACTGAACTATAGTTCCTGTACGGCCAGGCAGATACACTGTATTCTATAGCCTCTGCCAAAACTAGAGCTATTTGCATATCCTTCCAAGCAATATGGGTATGGAAACAGTCACCAAAAGGCAGCGTATCCCGAAGACAAACGCCCTGGGAGGGGATGAAAAAAAGGCAAAGGTGCAGAGGGGTGTGGGGTGTGTCATAGTGATAAGAGTATGACTTGGTTCTAGACCCCAATTTTCTCACTCTTATTAACAAAGAAACCGTGGGATGGCATCAACTAAGTATGGCAGTGCTTTGCTCGAAGGCGAGTCGCAAGTCGGCAGGTATACGTAGGTGTACGTATATACTCTGCCGTGCCGTGCTGTATGGACGCCTGAGGTAATGACGCCTTCTCTCTGTTTCCAAGCAGTCAAGCGCAAGTTGGTGCCAAAGAAAGTGCAGCTTTATTTTGGAGTGCCTATATGTATGTGTTGTTTCTGTTCTGCGTTGTTCCAGTCAGGCAGCAGCGGCCAGACGCTAACGAAAGCACAACAAAGGACAAAAGAAGAAAAGAAAGAAAACAAAACCAGAAAGAACAAGTCAGCAACAGGCAGACGCAGCCTTTGACAACGACCTAAACTACTGACAAGTCATAGCTTCTCAACAGCTCAATAACGGATGTACATGAACGTGGCTATAATCACGGGCTCTCTATGTTCTTTGGTGTACATCGGGTGATCCAGAGCCTAAGCAGTTACTTATCTGGTACTTGCTGAGAGTTAGGCACATGAGAATTCGTAGCCATATGTGTGCTTGCTGTGCTAGCTCTTTTTCAATTTTTCCTTCTTCACAGGCTTCGGTATATTCTCTCTTTTCCCTCCCCCTTTGACGGTGATGTGGTGGCACTGCACGATTCTGGGGCATCAGCAGGTTTGTTGTTTTGTTTGCTCGCTATCGTGTTGTTGCTTTTTCTTGTCTCGTCGTGGTCATTGTGATGGAGTGGGGAAGTGGGCGTGCGTGTAGATCTGCATTTCAACGAAGCAAGATGTTATTTAGAGTATAAACAACTGGCCATGGTGACAGGAGTGGGCTTGTAGTAATATAGAGTAGCTATAGCACTGCATTTCATCAGAGTCTGCCTGGAAGATGCTTTAATAGGATGAGGCGGCTCACAACTTCAAATCGTGCCTAGTAGCAAATTTCCTATAGATACGTGATATGTCAAGGCAGACAACCCCGCGCCTGTCTTGCCATCACTCTAGTAGAAAATCTCCATGGCGACAGTCACATATAACTGTAGAGCTATAGCATATTTGAGTTCGAGGCAATAGTACATGCCGACTATTGACTGATATCCACTTCAACAACGCTTTATATCGTCTCTTGGCCATCTAGAATCAATAAAACCCACTCATTTTTATGGGAAGGGAAAACCTTCATCATATACCAGTGGGTTATATGCCTCCAATGCTCCACCTCCTACGCTGGCTCTCCTTCCATCTTGACACCTTTTGAAGGTTCCTACATACCAGCCGCATAGTAAAAGCATACTTTAGCCCCGGCTGGAGCTGCTGATGTACAACTATATATACATATTTGTATACATGCAGGAGATACGGTCACATGGAACGTCAAGACGCATTGTTGTCTTGTTATTCAGCAGCTCCTTGTGGCTTTTATTGGTACATTGGGCTCTGGAAAGGATAGATCGAATCCTCTTTCCATCACTGGAACTCAGGAGCTAAATACCTCTTTTTTGTATTTGAGTTGTCAACAACACTATAATAAAACAAAGACTATCAAGGTCAGTAGGGATATAGGCATAGCATAGACCGGAGTCATTGATGAAAAATAAAAAGTACGGATACTCTAAAAGTTATGACTGCCAAGTCCGTCTTAGACAATGCTTCAAGACACTTCGGTCTCTGATATACAGATATGTAGATCCCTAGGCGGTCGATGAACTACAACAGAAACATGTCCGAAAATCCATATTCTCATATATTCCCACGTAGAGGATCCGTTCAAAGACTTACATTGTAGGTCGAAGTGACAACGCAGCCTTCATCTCTCGAAGCATCAAGGGCCAGCTTTCTAGATCCTACCGATCTCCCTGATATCAAAAGGTTCTTTCACACAAGATACCAACATATATCAAATAATGGTTATACACCTTTTATGTTTTCTTGATTCCCAAGAAGCCCGGAAAACAAGAATTGGTAGGGTGATCATCGCAGGGAAGTACATCTAGAATAGAGACCACACATCTACAGACATCCTTCATGATGTGTTCCTGCAACCCATCATTTGACACCCCATAAATGAAACACAAAATAAATTATCTAGCTCTATATGTAACCATCTCAATGTCGATTAACGTGAACAAGGAATTGTCCCCGGGCCCAGTCGCTGCCAATGTCCGGTCGATTGTGAGATGGCGGTCAGCAATAATCCATCCGTCTTTATACAAGATAAGAAAAGAAAAAGAAAAAAGAAAGAAGCTCTATAGATGTTCACTTTGAGGAAATGCCAAAACTGTAATTTATATTCATAAGATCAGATACGAATTGTTCTAGTGATCACAATTATCCATCTTTAACCCCACTGTCCTGATGCTTAACAAGCCAATATATATATGGTTAGATATATTTGTTGGTATATATTGTATATCTTTATATCATATGATATGAATATGCAGACCCGAGAACCACAAAATGCCACAGTTCCGTAAACAATCGAGAGGTACTGTTCCTCTGCAGACATGTACATATGAGTAGTAATTATGCTCAAGGTATGGCAGCCCATTTTGATACTTGGTTCTGTTGATATTCTTACTGCGCTTGAACTATTCTAAGCTGCATATATGCCCCCAGTTCGGAACAACAAAGTATCGCATTGCATTTGGGCATCACCGGGGTCTGGGTAGGTAGCGGTCTGCAAGATAAGACAATCCGCTTCAAAAACAGATGATGGAAAAGAAAAGAAAAAAAAGAAGAAAAAAAAACAGTTGCATACCCCTCAGGTGTCAGATGTAGATGTACTGGACAAACCCTTGCCTTTATTTTTCGATAGCATCACAAGAGTGATTCCTGTCAAGTTTATTCTATCGACAGTATGAGAACTGAGGACTGGACAGCTCTTCATTTACATGTTACCATACTGGCAAGCAAGATTCCAACGGCATCTATAGTATATATTGTTCCGATAGCTCTGATATGTCAGGTTTTTCTACAATAATCATGTCTGCGAAGTCTTACCTGATAGATATTGTGCTATTTGTGTCTCGGTGATATTTTATACACCGCATAACCTCCTCAACTCCCGCAAGCAAGTCACTTTTGATTCAAATCTGTGTAGCAAACATAGAGTAAAGACCCCTTGTCCATTTTCTTACTAATGTTTCAACAATACCTCGTATGTACCTTGGCCAGTCTACTGAAGCTTCACTCTCTCTCTCTCTGAGACACTCTGAACAAACAACTTATCACATATGTGCATTGGCTTTCATCTTATGAAAACCACCTGTGAGGCCTTCAGAGCTGCGTGGATTCTAGGGCTATGAGTGAATAGACACTTCGGTTCATTTCAGCTTGCCCAAATGCATGGAGCTATACGAGTGAATGGATGGATGGATTGATGTACACATGTATGAGTCTGTACATACGATATGCAGGTCGGTTGCGTATCAAAAAACAGACACCATAGAAATAGATATAACTATATAAAATACACAAACAACAGCAGGTACATACATAAGATATACCATGCACAGATATGCATCTGCCTCCTAGCGTCAAGGCACATATGCACACGCATGGTCATTGACTTTGAGTTTCTACATACATCTCTATAGTCGATATAGCACGACGGAGTGCGTACTGTCCTGTGACCAAAAACTTGACATATCCTGGCCGAGTTCCAAGGTCTTTGGCTTTTACTCGGCACCATAATCAAGGTCTGCAATATATGACATCTCTTTACTCACGACAAACTGCAACGTTTTATATTTCGATTCTAGTGGAAATACGAAATCCTCTGCCCAGTCTTCATGTTGGGTTAAACATGGTATTATAGTATGAGCATACTGAGATAGGTTACACGGGCTTAAGTAGGAATATTTCATACGTCGTGCAAATATAATGTAAGCATGAAATATCTCTTCAAGAATCATGAGAATTATTCCATCTTTTATTGGGGGAGGAGTGTTTCTGAAACCTGGATTTCTATAATCTGTTTGCATGTATATTTCATGTAGGACACTATGTAAATCTAGCACAAATAGCTACAATATAGCCCGTGGCACCGTAGTCCAGGCCGTACATGTAGACCATGATGATATGTACAAAGTACCACTACTATAGTTGTATGTGTACACAGCATTTGTATCACATTTAACTACGGAGTCAACTATTAGGTGATACATGCATACCTCCTTATATGCAAAATTTTAAAAAGTAACAAAGAGGTCATTCACACAGACACTACATATATGCTTTACAGGAATTAGAATAGTCGATGGCAGGATAGAATGAACATGATTCTTTTCTTCGTTTTGTGGTCGCCATATACGTTTCTTTTTTAGGCTTAGCGTATGGCATCACGGCTCTGGAGTTCACACTAGTTATTTGTATCTGTCACACTACATATATAGTTGAAGCTTCTTACGATGATGATGATGCTTTTATTTATAGTGTAGAGATTGTCTAAGAGCTCCTTTTCGACTCCGGGCGATTCTGTGATCCTAGTATCCGGGACTAAAGCTTCTTACAAAACACTTAGCGTATATGCGTCCGACAAAAGAAATTCCAGCAGAGTCTTTATGTTTCTAGAATATAGTTGTACACACACTCACTTGTTATTGCTTTTAGATACTATCACCCACTGTTGCTATATTTATATATGCTAAACAGAACCAGTGTGCGTGACTCTTTTGGCACAGGCTTTTTGAGCTTACATGAAAGAGCCAAAGGCTTACCCATCCTCATTGCCCCCATGTAGTGCATTAGAATATACAGGCTTGGTGCATCAAATAACGTTTTAGATGTTGGGATATGTTTCGCTCGTCTGTATACACTGAAGGAAAACCAGATTTTGCCTTGGAGTTATGAAAGAAATGATTTGAATATGTCGAGCTTGGATTATCTACTACTCAAACACAATTAGTCGTCGAATAATGTGTTTCTCCTTTGTTCGCGGTGTATTTGACATAGTTTGATATTAGGGTTGTTTATATACCCTAGTAACTGAAAATCTAGCAGCCAAGTTGAATAAAATGTAAGGTGTAAGCACAGACATGTAGATCTAGACTTTCGGGTACAGTACATGCAAATATGTAATTAAAACTAGGACCTAATCGAAGTCAAGGGTCATTGACAAACAACTAAGAAGAAGATAGGGCTGTCATTATACTCCCCGTTCTATCACTTTAAAGAGTGTGGCTATCATAGCAAGTTGTGATTGACGACTCCAAAAGGATATTTATGACACATTTCGCTTCTGTTGGTTAGACGAGCTGACATGACAGTCGGAAAAAGAAGCATCTACTATTTTGTAAGGTATTATGAGGCAAATGTATTCGACAAATACTCCAAGGGAGGCTTCGGTAGCGTCTGCTTGGCGGAACTAAGGTTGGCTTTTGACGTGAAAGACAGACGGCATAAAGTATCAGGTACACGAATGCCATATAGCAACAGCGTCCTGAACACTCACGATGCTACGTACTATATACATAAGAGTCTAGAGCATGTATATGCGGACCCAAGTCCAGGAACAGAACGCAAAGTTGGATCAAAGTTGGAAGAATAGAACAAAAAAGGGGCAGCAGCTGAATTACTTAGACTATTGCCACCGCCTACTCGATTAGGCAACTTGCATCGTTGTAAAAGGGGAACAAAACAAAAAAAAGTCTATGTATAGTAGCCTAATTAAGGGAACAAGGATGAAATGCATCTTAATTTGTGCAATATGTAATAATTCGATCTGATGGGTTTTCAGTCAATGAAAGCTTGAAGCTGCTGCTACAAGCGAGGTCATCGACTGCCTTTGAGGAATCAGAGCCGTGGATCGTGATAGATCACCTGGGTGGGCTCATTGAACGAGGCAACCTAAGCGTGATTTGACGGCACCGATGAGCGAGATGGATTTCCTGCTCTACACGTAGGTCAAGTCTCCCCCTATTTGGGTTTATCATGGGCTTGGCTGGCAGTTCTTCTGGGATAAAGGCTCGATAAAGAGAGAACGAAAGAGAGCAAGACTCATGGCTAGCATCTACAAGATTGCTTAGGATCAATGGACTGATGATAATTGGACCCAGGCGCAGATCGTTTAGCCCTAGTGTATAAACAGCAGAAATGAAGCCGGGCAGAAAGCCGGGGCGCCTCAGCTGTCCAATAATACAGAATGATATCAGATAGCTGCTGGGCGCCAAATAGTTGGGGAAAGGGAAGCATGAGAAGGCCGAAGGAAGCTATGTAGCTCGTCAGGATGGCGGAAGGAGAATTCTGTTATTGTTCTGTGGTGATTTGATTTTGGAGGTTGAAGGGGGAAGAATCAAGCCGAGTGCCTCTGTATAGCGAAGAGGCCGATGTCTATTTTTCTTCCTTGCCAGCCTTGTCGTAGGAATCAAGAGTAATTTATGCGACTGAGCTGATGAACTAGATGGGCTAAGAGATTTGAGTACATGTCGAGAGAGCAGTAGGAAGGAGATCTGAGGCTTGAGCTGGATGGTGGGCAGCCACGATATCTAGAGATTTGATAGGAAGATGGCGCTCCAGTGAGAATTGTTTTCTTTCCTTTTTCTTCTTTGTTTTCTTGCATTTAGATAAAGAACTTTCTTCGTCGCCTTTTCTGTCTCTAAATTGAGCACCGGGCCGCGATCACGATCTTTGTTGCGATCGACTGATCTCCCAGTGCTTTCCTTCCTTGATCTTTCATATCTTATATCCACAGCTACAGTTTCGCAGTACAACAACATCTACTCGGCTACAGCCTCCTTATTGTCTCGTTGATCGCTATATTTCACGCTGTGCTTTCCGAGGACTCGCTTTGCTTCCACCCAAGGGAGAGACTCTTCTTTTCTTGCTTTCTTGCCTTACATAGCTTCTTGCCATCACACGGTCTGGTCTGGTGTACATGCACATGCATATACAGTTGTTTTGTTTACTTGTTTTCTCACCTTGAACACCATAGAAACAAGCAAATAAAGCACTCTGGGAGACCTGGTCCTAGCGTGCTGGTGAGAGCCGACGTTGATCATACCGTAGCATCAAGACAGCCAAAGTAAAGCAAGAAAGAAAGACAAAGAGAGCGAGCCTTTTTCCAAGAAGTTTATTGTTTCTGGAAGCAGAAAGGCAGCCCAGTCCATAGTATTCTCTTGGTAGATGAGAATTCGTTCTGCTCGCCCCCTCGAAAGAACTAATAACACCGGTATAACGAACGACACAATCCCTGGCTCTGGAATCTTACATTGGCGATTTAAGCCTGGTTTAACGAGCAAGCCTGCCTGTACCTGGCCCAGCCAACTGATATTGTAGTTGTATGCAGCTGACCGAACACCCCTTGGCAGAAGAAAGCATAACAAGTACAAGTTATACTTTGGATACGCCTTGCTGCCTATCTTACGGTAGTGTGCCGTTCTATAGTCCACACGCCAGGCATTATGAACCAGCACCGTCGACGGCCTGAGCTGGTCGCCAATAGTGACCTGCGAGTGACAGCCCAGCTGTCGAGCACAGCAACGACCATCCTGCCCCCAATCTCAGCGGAGGGCCATGACAGCAAAAGCAACGGTGACAGGCCGAGTGCTGGCGAATCCAGGTGTAGCAGCAGCCGAGATCACACTCTAAGTAGCAGTGGAAATGATGATAACGATGGTCGTAGTAGTAGTAGTAGTAGAGGAGAAGCGGACGCAGGCACAAAGAAGACGTCTGGGGTTGTGGAGGTGGCGGCCCCTTTGGCTCAGGTGTCGTCTGCTCCCTTTTCTGGTTCTCCGGCTTCTTTACAGCCCGTAGCCACTGAAGGCAGCAGCTTCAAGTGCCGGCCGCGCAAAGCCAAGTCGCCATTGAGGGCGCCTCTGGACATAGCCGTTGCCAACTCGCTGCTAACCGGCAGAAGTAGCAACGCCAACAACAACAGCAGTAGCAATAGCAACGCTGACTCGACGCTGAAACCGAGCCACAGCCTGGGAGTGCAGCTGGATTGGGATCTGAAACTCAGCCCGCTTGCTGCCAGCTTTGCTGAGAGCTCCGCGTCGGCCCTGAGCAGCGCCGGACTGACAACGCCGTGTCGCCAGAGCTTTGGGCTTTCGCCGTCGAGCGACCTCAGCCTGAGCATCGACTATGCCAACTCGCCGCCAGGCCCTGGGTTCGACCACGCGCCGTCATCGCAGAAGCTGTCGCAGCGGCCCGCCAGCCTGTCGCCCTCCGTAGCATTGCTGGGCCCAAGCTCCAGCGCGACCTCTCCCGTTGCCACTGTAACACCCACTGTAACTACAGCGCCTGGCACCGCAGTCCAGCGGCCCAAGCGCACCTCGTCGCTGCTTCCAGCGCCTGGGCAGCGCAGTGCCAGCGGACCTGCAGCGCTGACAGCGTCGACCACAATTGCCGAAGACGCAAACAACGCCGCCTACAGCGACAGCAGTACAAATACTCATATATGTAATAGTAATAATGGCAATGCTGCCGGCTCTAAGCATCTCAGCATATCCACGCACACAACAGCACATCATCAATTTACTGCGGTAGCCGCTAAGAATAAGAATAAGACCGATAATACGACGACCAGCATCAGAAGCACTGCTGGAGCGACCAATCCCCTCGCAGAAACCGCCTCATTTCCATCCGCCACCGCTACCGAACTTGCCGACCCTACAGCGCCTACAGAGCCTACTGATCTTGTAGAACTTGCAGAATTCGCTCCCTCGTCGCTGCTTACTGCGCCCGCCCGCGAATCCTCGCTCTACGAATCAGCGTCGCCTATTTCCACCGCCCTCCCCAGACCCATCCCCAATCCCATCGCCTCTTTCGACCACGGCATGTCCACCAGCAGCCGCGAGCACGACTATCGTGACTATTCTCGCCCGCGCGACAGAGACAGAGACCGAGACTCGCACGACCTGTCGCTGCCGGCTCGAAACGTGACCCGCGACTCGTTGATGGCGAACATGCTCATGTCGCTCGACCAATTCTCGTCTTTCCACCAGCCCTCCTCGCCCTCCAGCCCTGCTGCCATCGCCACTGGCCCAGCCCGCACCCTAGCCCACGCCTCGTCGCACTACCAGTACGAAGACTTCCGCCCGGCGCCCCTCGACGACCGCGCCTGGACCACCACGTCCGCATCGGGCGCCACTGCCGCTGCCGTGCTCGCCCACGCCCGCTCCCGCTCCCGCTCGAACACCCACGGCGGCCACTCGTACAGCTCTGACCTGGACGCCCCCGACGACGCGAGCCGCATCAGCTCTCGTGCCGGCCGTCGCTCCAACAGCTCGTCCAACTACCCGGGCCCGCCCCAGTCTGCCGGCCTGGCTCGCATGAGCAGTCTGCGAAGCCAGCCCACCAGCCCCAGACAGCTCCACCACCTGCACAACCGAGGCGGCCGCGGCTCCAAGAGCAGCAGCATCAACAGCTTCGAGGGCGCCTACTCCCAGGCCATCGGCAGCCAGCGCTGGCCCCAGTCCCATACGTCGACCGCCGACCACAACACCACGAGCACCGACTACGCCTCGTCGCCGCCGTCCGTTGCCACCCAGTTCATACAGCAGCAGGTCAGCCAGCGCGAGCGCGAACGAGCCCGCGAGCTCGCACTGCTCCAGAAACAACAACAGCAGCAGAAGCAATTGCTGGTCCAGAAACAGGCCTGCCTTGCCCAGGACCTGGCTCAGCGAAAGGCCTCGTGGCAGGCTGAGATCGATAATTCCTTTTTAAGCGATTCTTACGACGCCGCTCCCCCGCCAGCAATTCCCGGGGGCCCTCGCCGAAAGCCATCCGGACCCCTGCCTACCACTGCAGCCTCTTTGCCCTCTTCTTCTGTGCACGCCGCTACCAATAATATAGACTCCCCAGCGCCCATCCGCCCCCCTCCTCCTCCAGAGCCTCAGACGCAGCCTCACACTCTCGAACATAAGCGCAGCATCCGCTCTACCAAGAGCCTCACGTCTTCTCGTCGCCGCGAATCGTCCAAGGGAACTCAGCTCCCGTTTGGAATCGGCAGCAGCAACGCAGCCTCTGCTAGTCCCGTTACCGCCACCATGGACTGCGATTCGGCCCCCGCGCCAAATATTGGCTACGAGAAGTCCAAGGACGCCCAAGGCGCTAGTGGCCCGTCAGGCTCGCAGCAGAACAACAACAACAACAACAACAACAACAATAACAACAGCCAGAACCAAAAGGAAAAGACGGGCTTCTTCCGCCGTGTCTTTGGCTCCCGCACTCCCTCCTCCACAAACCTCACCGAAGTCGCTCCCATAGAAACCCCCGATCGCAGCAAGTCGCAGTCAACACCACCGTCTCGCGACGCTACACAGCAGCCACATCACGTGCTCCAGAAAAAGACCTCGGCATTCTTTCGCCGCCGCAAGAAGTCCTTCACCGACCACGATGCTCCGCCCATGCCAATGCCGCCTCCCTTGCCGGCCGCCTCAGTGGCGTCGCCTTCTTCACCATCAGGTAATACCATCCCTTCTGTTGCGCTCCCTGCAGACTCGGACAACCCAACTGCGGCGCTCGCCCCAGCGCCACAGGTCACGACTGCAGGAACATCGGCAACCGCGACTGGTGGTACTAGTGGTTCTCGAGCGGCAGCTCCAGCAACACCAGCACAGAGCCCATTGACCAGATCGGGCTCAGCTACTGCGGGCGGCTCGTCCAGTAAGCCAGGACTGCTTACTTTGACGCCAAAGTCAGCCGCCAATCCAGAGCCAAGCCCCGTGAGATCCCTTAGAAAGGCCATGACCCCCTATCTAAAGGGCAGTCCTGTCACGTCACCTGGTTTTCCTGGAGCTGCCGTTGGTACTTGTTCCGTTCTACCACGTCCACCACCGCCTGGTGTTGGCCTGGGACTCGAAGAGTACACAACACCTTCAACGCCCGAACGGCCAACCAACGCTCGCCGAGATAGCACAACCCCCAATGATTCTGGATTCAAGCGCTCATTCTCTCCAGAATACGAACCTAGCCCGACAGCCGTGATCCGCAAAGTTGACCGCGACGCCGAGTCGCTCTATTCGACAGCCAGCGAGAACTTCGGCTCCCCCAGCCCATGCCACTATTCCAGCGCCCGCGAAACCCCCGCTAGCGCGAGACCAACGGCGTCTTCCAACGGCCGAGCCAACTCATTCCTCAACCTAGACCAGCCTAGCGACAGCGAGATAGAGAGCTGGACTAGCCGTATGCAACAATCGACCGACAAGAAGCCCCCTCCTACTGCCAGCAGTAGTGTTTATACCAACAGCCGTCGCAGTAGAGGCGCTTCACAATCACTGTCCCAGAAGTCACTGAGCAAATCGCAGTCTCGCACCCGTGGTGGCACTCTCGAGTTGGATGACGACCATCGTCACTCCGTCCTATTGCCGATAGAAGGCGTTCGCCAGGACGACCCCGCAGACGTCTCCATGAATATACCTACTATTGTCGGCGGCGATGAGAAGGGCGGCTCTGCTATCGACCCGAAGAACATTGACGAGCCCGATCTGTTCGTCGTTGGCGACCCTAGTGACGATGACCGTAGCAAGGCCCAAAGAATCTTCGACGGCGATGAGTCGTTCCTCCCGCGCGAGAAGGTTGCTGCGTGGGTTGGCGAAGAAGGCCCTGTTCGTCAGCGTGTCCTACGTGCCTATATTGAACTATACGAGTTCAAGAACACGAGCATCGTCGAGTCTCTTAGACAGGTTTGCAATAACCTCGTGTTCCGTGCTGAAACCCAGCAGGTCGATCGAATTCTAGTTTCCTTTTCCAACCGCTGGGCCGACTGTAACCCACGACACGGCTTTAAAACTATTGGTACGTTGACCTATGCTCTGACAGTTATATTTCTCTGGCTTGATACTAATACTATTTTCTTCCCATGTAGACGTCATCCACTGCATTTGCTACTCCATCTTCCTCTTGAACACTGATCTACATATGGCTGATATTGAACAAAAGATGACACGCCCTCAATTCATCCGCAACACAATGGAGACTATTCGCCAGGCTCTCGAGGACTCGGACCCTGGATTTCTCGACCAGAGCGACAAACTCAACGCCAAGCAGTCCGAAGCCGGCTTCCGTAGCTCGCACCATGGCCTGCCCAAGCGCTCTTCTTTCTTGCCCCTGCGTCCTTCTGATAACTCTAACATTGCTGCAGGCCTCGCTGACTACGATGAGTGTGGCCCCCTTGTTAAAGCTCCGTTCGAAGGCTCGCACAAGGCCTGGGAGGGCGTTATCGAGATTGTACTCAAGGAGATCTACGCGAGCATCCGCGATGACCGTCTGCCCCTCATGGGCGCCGACACCGAGCGCCACCTCGGCGGTAACAATGGCCAAAGTCTGTCTGTCATGGGTATGTTGAAACGCAGCCCTAGCGTTCTGAGCAAGACGCCATCCGAGACACAAGCCTCATTGCGCGGTCGTATTCCCGAGTCATCGTCCCGTAACTCTACACGATGGGCGTCCAAGAGCCGTTCCCGGCCGCGCTTTGGCGCCACTGGCTTCAGCTCGAGCCGCACTAGCTTCGACGACCAGAATTCGGTATGGAGTCCCGCCGCCTCATCTGCTACCTGGAGCAAGCACTCACTCGGACGTACGCAGACATCGATGTCCATGGACTCCTTTGGTTCAGGTTTTACACGCAACGATTTCCAGCAAAGTATTGGTTTCGCGAATGCTCTAAACCTGTCCAACACCCGCGACGACCTCCCCGGCAACGCCTCTATCATCAGCGACGATATACGCACGTCAGTTCCGCTGCTAGACGACGAATCGCTGGAATTGGCCGGCCCTCCTTGGGTCAAGGAAGGTCTTGTTAGCCACAAGCACCATCTAGATGGCATCGAGAAGAAGGCCAAGGATCGCAACTGGTCTGAGGTTTTTGCTGTTGTTCAGAAGGGCACTCTCAGTATCTTTTCATTCCAGCCCAACAAGTCAATGCGTAGTCGTCGTACTCGCAACGCCAACAAGGGCCCTATCACAGTCGGCGGCGGTAACTGGCAGGATAATGCCACTAACCTGGGCACTTTCGATCTACGCCAGACTCTAGCTTCTAGCCTGCCTCCCCCCGGATACTCACGTACCAGACCCCATGTGTGGGCTTTAAGTCTACCCACCGGCGCGGTCCATCTATTCCAAGCTGGCATGCCCGAGCTAGTCAAGGAGTTTGTGACTACTGTGAACTACTGGAGCGCTCGTCTGAGCACTCACCCACTTGTTGGTGGCATCTCCAATATTGAGTATGGTTGGAGTAGTGCTATTATTCAGAACTCGCTAGTCACTGCCATCACGGAGTCTTCTGCGGGCGCTCCCTCCGACACGGCTACTATCAAGGATGGTATGACTGGTGAAGGCGGTCTCTCCACACGACCTGGCTCGTCAGCAGCTGCCCACGGACGCCACGGTAGCGTTGCTGGCTCCATACGCAGCATACGCTCGGGATCTCTAGATCAAGGCGGACTCGCTAGCATGAACAGCGCTGCTATGCCCCGCGGTGCCGGAGGCAAGCTGCCCGGTGACAAGCTCAGCATCACCGAATGGTCACCGCCGACCCAGAGCATGCGACCCAGCAACCTGGGCGAGGCGGAGCAGCTAGTATCGCTACAAAACTACGTACGCGGTATCGAGGCTGATCTGCAACTGCACAACCAGCTGCGTAGCCCAATGCTACTTGCCTTTACGCCACGTGGATCGAACGCCACCAGGGCCATGGGTAACTGGGAACGTAAGAGTGCCTATCTACTTCGCGAGATTGTCAAGTTCCGAACATATGTGGATTGTCTACAACAAGCGGACACGAGACGGGCTGAAATCTACGCTGAGCGTGAACATGCTCGCCGTGCTGCTCGTGGTGATTTGGATTTGACGGATAATGAAGCTTCAGATATCGAGGCTGACGATGGTGTCACGTTGGATGCATAAACGGAATATAAGAGGACTCTTCTTTCTTTTAGGAAGCAAAAAAGAACAAAAACCCTTTTTACTTTTTTTGGGATGGTTGTTTTTGGATTTATTTTCTTCTTGTTTTTCATACCCTTTTTAACTTGTGTTTTTTTTTTTTTGTTTTTCTGTTATTTACCTTTTCTATTTTGCTCAACTTACTATCTTGTCATTCGTTTTGCATTTTACTTTTGCTATTTCTTGACTGTAATTTCATCTTTTCTTTCAAATATTTGATCTTTCTACTACATTACATAATATTTCTCTGGTTCGGTTTCTGGGGGGTTTTTAATGAAGTATGTGCGTGATATCTAGCTTGAGTTAAAAGCCATTTTTCACTAGAATATAAACATGTTGAAATATTTTTTATCCTTCGTAGTACTTGTGGCATATTATGCGTAACATGAAGAAGATAAATGTACGAGTCCTTTGTTCAAAATTAGGGCGCTTTTTTTTCTTTTTTTTTCTTTTTTCTTTTTTTTTTTTGGAGTCAGGGCCCTCTTTCGTGCGTCTTGTATACTTTTTAGTCATCTTTTTTTCTTTTCTTTTCTTCATCTATGCTGAATATCGACATATAGATTATTAAGTAGATCGAGGATCCAACTGGAGGCGGATTTCACGGGTTAGTTATATATATCGAGAAATACAATGATTTCCAAGGAAATAAGCATAAACAGTGGTGTTTTCCATGCTAGCAAATTTGTTGCATGTGATGATGTATATTTTTCTTTCTTTTGGATAATCTTACACAGTAAATCGGGATTTCATTTATCAACTAGAAACAATTGGTCGAAAAATCAAGTTGCCTGACTTGTCTAACTCTTGTTCTTTTCATTATAGGATGACTGATATCTTACCAACTATTACCACTGCCTCTAAAAAGTCCTCATATACCGCTGTTTATTCCTGATTCGTAGAATGTCGTTATTTGGCTTTTGATTTTCTTTATGCTTCTCCTAACAGGATGGGACAATGCTTTATAGCAACTGATCTATAAGATCTTGAGGTCATCGAAATAGTCAGAAAGCCATTGCGGGTTATATCGGACTTGAGACATGAATGAACAAATACACTTATATAAAAAAGATGGGGGGCAAATTGGCTCCGAAGGACTAACGACGTCTCCACGAAAGGGAATAGATAGACCCTGTAATAGATACCAAGTATAGGCCTTACAGCGTACTGAATGCGGAGGAGAAAACGGCGTCAAGCCTACTACATAATTTGACGGCCAAGAAATAACATTACCATATCTGCCGCGCCGCCCACTTCCACTTCCATATTCTTTAGCTTGGGAGTTTTGTTATTGCGTCTTGTGTAGACGAGGGGGTGGTTGAGTAAGTGCTTGGTCATAGGCAAATCAGTCTTAGACTGGCTGCCCTTGCTCCTCCTTCATGGGCTAATATATGCACTTGTGTACACGATACACATGTTTGAGCTCTATTGGGCTCTATGCAGCGTTTCTATTAGCAACGTGCGGGCCAAAACGGAGCGTTGTTTGGACGTGGAGACCATGGCATCTGACGTATATATATGATGAGCAAGTCCTCCGTTTCCTAGGCATTATTACTGCTCATTTGTCTAGCGTATCATTCAGTCTCCGGTATAGAGTTCCTGTAACCTTTGGTCTCTTCATACACATACTTCTCCTTTGTGTTTTCTCTACATCTACGTCATGGCTCCTACCCTGAAGCGTAGCCCCCCCTTCCGTGCTGAGCATATGGGCTCGCTGCTCCGGCCAGCCAAGCTTAGCGCTAAGCGTGTGACTCTAGACGGCAATAAGGCCCTCGATATCAGCAACGACGCCGAGTTGCACGAGCTTGAAGATGCTGCCATTGTCGATATCGTGAAGAAGCAGTTGGAATGGGGCTACCACGGAATCACTGACGGCGAGTACCGCCGCCACCAGTTCTGGGGTAACTTCTTCCCCGGTCTGGAGGGCTTCGAGGAGGTTGATCTGCCTAGCTGGGATGTGTTCCGGACTTATGTTCCTGACATAGGTGCCTTCAGTACGTATGGACACAGACAGTAACGAGGCTTCTCTTGTCGCATGATACTAACTCTTCACCATTCTTCTTCGCCCACCAGCCGAAAGCGATCACCGTCCCGGCGAGTCTCTTGTCTGCACCGGCAAGATCAAGCACGTCGGCTCGCAGTATCTCCACGAATGGAACTTCCTCAAGAACCCCGTTCCGGCTGAACGGGTTGGTGAGCTAAAGCTGACTTTGCCCGCTCCGGAATGGTACCACCTACGTTATAAGCCCGGCTATGCCTACTCGCTCGATTTGTACGCCAATGACACCGAATACTTTGCCGATATTGCTGCGGCTTATCGCACTGAGCTCGATATTCTTTACACGGCTGGCGTTCGTAATGTCACAATTGACGATCCCAACCTGGCGTGTAAGTGTAACTGCTGACTAAGCCGCCACTTACATATATAGTGTCTTTAGCTGCTACCTTGCGTGCACAGGTTTGCTAATGCATGATTACACATACAGATTTCTGCTCTGAGGCTATGCTAGAAGGCTTCAAGAAGGCTGGAGAAGACTCTGATGCCCTGTTCGACTCGTACATCAAGCTATACAACGATTGTCTTTCCGGCCGGCCCGCCGATCTGCACGTTGGTCTTCATCTATGCCGCGGCAACTTCTCGTACTCGCGCCACTTCAGCGAGGGCGGCTATGACCATGTGGCCCAGCGCCTATTCAACGATGTCAACGTCGACACTTTCTTCCTCGAGTACGACACGGAGCGGGCCGGCGGTTTCGAGCCGCTGGTGCATCTACCAGTCCACAAGAACGTCGTGCTGGGCGTTATCACGAGCAAGTTCCCTCAGCTGGAAGATGTCGAGGAGACAAAGCAGCGGGTGCTCTCGGCTGCTGAGTTCATCGCCCGTGGTTCTGGACAGACCATGGAGCAGGCACTGCAGCGTATCGGAGTCAGCCCTCAATGCGGCTTTGCTAGCCATCATCTAGGCAACTCGGTAACCCATGAGGATATGGCCAACAAGCTGAAGTTAGTGCGCAAGATTGCCAATGAGATTTGGCCCCAGGAGGCTTAAGACAGCACTTGGTTTGCAAGGAAGGAAAACAGTACTCTAGAATCAAAATAACATAACAAGTAAAATATGCACAAACATGGTACCCAGTAATGTAATGTGCCCATAAAAATGGACCGAGTTTATTTAGATTCGATTAGGCAAAAACAATAACTAGCAATAAGGACCGTAAAGACATGAAACATGGGCGGGAGAGATGGGAAGTAGTGATCAAGTACTGATAGCCGCTTATAGTATAACTGTACTTGTTGCAAAGGGAAGTTGTAAAGTGCCTCCTATTCTTCTCCATCTTACATCTTGCATAAGCTGGCGTCTACCTGGGCAGAAGTGATCTCAAAGCGGCCCTGGCTAGCCAGGCCGTTGGTCAGATCGTTCATGGCAACTTGGGCAATGTTGAAGCCACCCGGGGCGGCATCAACACCGAGCACGTAAATGCTCTTGGTGCCGTAGGTTAGTTGCCAGCAGGAGCCGCAGGCCGGAGAGTTCCAGCCGCCGATGGCGGGAACACCACCAACGTAAGGGAAGGGAGGCAGAGAGCCCAAGGTGGTGTAGCCCTTGGTCATCAGACCATTGACACCGTCAGAGCAGGAGACGGAGGCCAAAGACAGGCCGGAGTTGTCGTAGGTGTTGTCGTAGGACACTGCTAGTATGTTAGTATCTGTAACATGTTTGGTATTCTATCCTAGAAAACATAGGAGGATGGAGAGCTTACCGGTGACGGCCAGAGCGCCGGTAACCATGGAGAGGATAGAGAACTTCATTTTGAAAGATGGGTTAGGTAGGTTGATTAAGAATATTAGAGAATTAGGAGTTGGATAGTAGAGTAGTGAGAGCGAATGAATAAGATGTTGATGATGATGAGGGTGAAGAGAAGAGAGAACAAACCGGATTCTGGAGGGAAGACGGCCGGCTCTTTATACATTTTGCCTGGCTGAATCGAAGCCATGAATCGAAGCCTGTCACCACCGCCTCTGGACGGGAACGGAAGCTGCTAGCAAAGCAGATCTCAAGCCTTAGGCTGTTGCCTCCATAGTAAGCATGTGTTGAAGCTATCATTCAGTTAGTTAGCTTGTGGTCAAGTCGGTGGTAGCATTTGGGCCCCTGGCTTATTCTCGACCTTCTCTTCATTCCACAGCCCCCCCCCCCCTCCCCTTGTCGTTTAGTCATAGCTTTATTCCTTATTTTTATCATTATTATTTCTCAGAAAGTGAGCAGCTAGTACGATCTGGAGCCGAGAAACATGCTATGAATCCCGCGTGCAACAAGAACAACACAGATACGAGATCGGCCCATGTGTTGTCTTTTGTTGTCTCCGTGCGCCGGGTTCTTTTGCTAGTTGTTTCTATTGTTCACTAGCACTGAAAACAGAACTCAAGAAACTAAAATGCGTTAATTAGGTTCAGTGCTGTCTTTTGGAGAATCGGTGACATCTGGTTTTGAACTAAACAACCTATTTTTGATATCTAAAGTTCTTTATTTCTTTATGTATACAAATTTGATAGACCACTATGCCGTTCCTATCATATGAAAAACTTCTCTTGTGCGGTAAAACATCATTCCACAAGTATTGCTAGTTTTCAGTCATTGTTGCGTCACTTCTCCTTGAGTCCGGTGGACTACTCGTTTCTTATGGTTTCTTATTTTCCTAATAACTTAACGTTTCACGAGGCCTTGTCAATATACCATCTTGATCAAGCTCGTATTTCTTCTGATGTTTTTTTCTGGGTCAAAAATATAGCAACGTCACAAGACAAGGTTTGACGGTCTATTTTCGACTAGGGTCTCAGTTTACCTTGGCATAAATGGATTTTAGCTTGTTTTTATTCGGCTTTCTTTTATCATCATTATTTAACATCGGCCTGCTTTATAGAGATGGAGATACACGAAGAAAAACATGGATTTTCTCAATGGTTAACGAAGCAAGTATGTGTAAGTCAGCAACAATATGTAAGAACTGGCATAATATCTTGCTACCAATCCATTCTCCGCCCAATTAAATGTACTCACATTTAAGAAACACGAGGTGTCATCACATAAGAGTCATTTGAGGTCTTTGTACCGCTTAAACATAAGGTAGTCCAATCTGACATAGATTTCCTAAGCAACTTATTGGCTATATAGCCAGTGATTCCGGATTGACTCTCGACGTCTCTGTAGTTCCGTGGGTATCTCGCTATTTCCCCCAATAGACATGACTTCTATAAAGCAAACTGTGTAGTAGCATACATAAGTGAGATGAGGCTATGCCATATAATATCGACGTGAACGGGTTGCACAGTGAACTTATTAGTACTACCATTTTTAGTATAATCCTAGAATGAGAGATCCACATCAACAAGCCGGTGTTAACCACCCGCCGGGCAAATTATTGTCCTTTCTTAGCCCGCCTCTTCTCTCTTCGTCTATCCTTTGAACAAGAGTGTCTCTAGAAGTCTCCGCTCGGTGTATGTCTAGTGTCCTGTGATGTAGCAACGTCGATTCCCGAGAGACATATACATGTACGTGCCACTTTTGCCATTAAATCAAGCATTGACCCATACCAAGGCATCAATCACGAAGAGAGCAAAACAGCATCTGCAGCTACTATATATTTACCTCGTTGCCTATGCCTAGTTTATCTTGCATTTACTAGCCCATAAGCCACTTCCTGTCACACATGCTATCATAGCCTGGGATACGATCTCTAAGCTAAAGCGTCTCGTGATTAGATCTTTACCCTGCTAGAGCAACGTTTAAATTGGAGAGGACAGCATGTTGTCGTTGTCAATCCTTTTCTTTTTGGAAAGAAGCTCCAAAAATAGAAAAATATGGAGAACTCGAGAAGGAAACAAATCGGCAATCGCAACTCAAATAAAAAGACGAAAACGACATGTTATCTTCCGTTTTCTACAAGGCAGTTGCTCTTCTTGCAGGTTGTCGTATTGTATACAGTGTTTGTGGAGCTTTGTGTACATCTTTATCCAAGCATCAGTCGTACCTTCCTATTTAATTTGCCGGTTGAACAACAGCCTCGACCAATACGATTTTATCATCAAGACCGGCTTTCATAACACATGTCTGTTCGTAACATATGTTTGGTTTTATGTCTTGGCAGACTATTTGGCACTGGTCATTTTAAGCTTCAGTGTTGTTTGTATGCTCGTTTACTGCAAATATATATTTCGATCAGACACCAAAACACACAAAAGCACAGACATAGTGGTCTTTCGACCTACAGGTTCAACGTTCTGTCGACTCATCACCCAGTCCGCCATTGCTGTCATGGTAGGCAAGCTTGAGAATTATCGTATTCTCTACACGTGGGAGCCGTATACGTTATCAGCTTCTCTTCTCATCGTCTCTCCTCGGTTTCTCACGGCCCTCAGTGGCCCCTGAGCTTTGTAGTCGCTTTATCTGTGAATGATATCTAGGCTTTGTGAGACTCTAGAAAAATAATCCATTTCTTATGTGTTGTCCGGTTGTTTGCGTCCGCATCAAGCAATAATAGGGAGAGAAGCTACCCGACAGTCCATATGAGAATACAACCCAAGTTGTTGGTTTGTGCTGATCAGCAACAAAAACTTGATCTAGACCTTTCGAAAGAAGAAAAAAAAAAAGGAGCCGAAAGCAAAACTGGTTGTTTTCCTCCTCAATCTCGTGCTATACATACAATACGGATCGGACTCTTCGTTTCCAATGCGTTGGTCATGTGCTTTCAATTGTTGTCTTCTCCGGATTTTCTTTACTAACGAACCATTTTTCAAGTCCAATTGGTTGTACTTGATGATTCAATCCATATCCCACATCAAGCAATGTCTAATATATATATAAAAAAAATTTAAACAGCCTGGGGAGAATATCTTTGGGTCTAGTTCGGCCTAATGAATCCAATGATCGACATTTATAGTTAACGAATGCACACTAATAGCCGATTTATACGTAAATCAAGTTTGCTTGTGGGCCATATAACGACTAAGATATTATCTATATTCAGGCCTCAACACATGTATTATCTTGTTTTAATTGTCCGAGTGTTTCGCACTGAATATGTATTTTCAAGAAATAAAAGGTAGAATTACAAAACCAAAGCTTAGGCTGTAGTTCTCTTCGTATAGGCGCAGGCAGGGCGCAGCAAGCATTACATAAGCGATGTTCACTAGCCGTGCACAAGGAAGCATTTAGGCTTTATGCAGTTACTCAAACCATCATTAGAAGCCTTTCCCTCTTGTTTCCCGTAGTGTGTCTCTCATGATCTCAAGTCTAACTCTCGATCCGGTAGCTTCGGCAAAAGCTGTTTTCGCCTGCAAAGTAAATCCAATGGAAGAAAGCGGGATATCCCTGTTGTCGAACAAAAATCTATGACCTCATCCTCCAAAAAAGGCGGGAAAAAAGCTACATCCAGACGGCCAAGTAAAAAGGCAAGAAAGAAAACAGGAATATTCACGGTTCAGGTGGCTTTGGCTGTCGATCACCTTGAATCCAATTGATTTATCTTCTCGATTTTGATGTGCCCTTGTAATACGAGCCAGTTAAGGCATCCTATATAGACTAGCGATTGTAACTGTTACGATCAATGAGCTTTTTTTCCTCTCGTACTGTATAGCCATAAGACTTGATCCATTCTGCTTTTATAGCCAGCACAGAAGGCAACGTACCAGTTGTTATTACAGTAATAAGGATAAATCTATAGAAACGAAATACGGCTACCAACGCATCTTCAGTTCTTGGCTATATTGATTAGGCAGCAGTTACCTCACCTTTCACCTTTACAAGTTTAGCCGATTTAAAGAAAAGCTCTATAGTGGCCTAGGCGCATGATATTTCCCGTTCCCTTTGTAGCCTTACATGGCTTCGATAAGAAATACCCATCAGAACAGAATAGCATTGTCTTAATAGAGGCTTACTAACAGTATAGTTCGTATTTGCTAAGACGCAAGGCACTAGTCTATCTATGATAGGTTTAAGGCTCATGGTAGGGTTTGAGGGTTTGAGGGTTTGAACTACTATACTACCTCATGCTGTAGATCACCACCATGAGCCCAGCCTGCTCATTCAGCTCCCTTCCGTACTTCGAGAAGTAACTCATTGATCATATTTATCAATTCACTACTAATGAATTATTCGCTACAAAGGGAAACATAGTACAAAGTTATAGATGATAAACAGCATTTAGAAATACGATGGGAATTTGCAACGTTTCCTTCATAGGCAACCTCAACATAAGCATATTGCATTATATCTTCATACTAGACCGACTTTCCGCACATCACATACATTAACAGAGCAGCACAAACCTTTAAGTGGGACTAGAAAGATGTAGTTTTGTTTTCAACAAAAAGGGCGGAAAATATTATCCCAAAGCTAAATGCCGTCATAGCATATACGTACACAGTCCTCTACCAAGGAACTTTTCCCCTCTCTTCCTAAGAAAAAGTTGGGCTTTTAGGGAAAGAAGTGTTCGACAAAAAGACCAAAAGTAGTGCCAAAAATAGAGCTACAGCATTATCACTCAATATAAAAGTGTACAACATCCGGTGAACCATAATTCTAGTCATCCGCAATATTCTTAGAACACAATATTGAAGATAGGGTTTATGTAGGGTTAGCAGCATTCAACTTTGTACTACATTGAAAAGAAACTATCTAGTAGGCTAGTCCAGATCACCCATCTGATTTAGCGAACTATGTCTGAAATACTCGTCGTAATACCTATGCCGGGGCTCACCAAAGTGTTGTGTTAACAGACTGAGATACATTGTACTATAATATGAACTAACAAAACAAGATCTTAAACATGCGTGACCATAAAGAAAAGAGAGAGAACCTACATATATACCATATAACCACAGCCACAGCGCTCGCTTTACACGGCGTCCATGGCAATGTGATTCTCGCGCTTGAGACAAGCTGGTGCATGGAACAAGTGTCCACGACGCTGCTTGACAAATCGGGAATATAGAATACAAGCAGAGGCCACAGCTGCAAAGCTGATAATCGCGGGAATATAGAACTGATCGGGTCTATAGAATACAGCCGTCATGGCAAAAGCTAACAGCTCAAACAAGTTCTGCATCGAAGCTTCAGCAGCTGAAAACGAGCCGCGCTCGTGTGCTTCGACCTCCTAGACGGGATGTGTTAGCTAAAAATAAAAAAATAAAAAGACTTTGTGTAATAAAAAGAAGGAGAGAAACAAGAGACTCACATCTTGGATGATCATCTGGGCCGCCAGATCATATCCCCATAAGCCAACTCTACTTAACGTCACGCCAGCCACTAGCCCCAAAACACCCACCATCTTGCCATCCACCACACCCAGCTCGCCGTGGCCAAAGAACCACGCCATCCCAACGCCCAGCCAGCCGGTCTGCCAACACAACCACCAAATGCCACCACGAATCGCGCCTATTCGCGCCACTAACCAGGGCGCAGCAACGGTCGCCGCCAACTCGAATATCGTGCTCGACACGCGCGCGCCACCAACCTCTGCTGACGAGAAGCCCGCCGCCAGCAGAAACGCAACCATCTGTCCCGAAAACGACAGAACTGTTAGGTATAGCAGCGCTAGAGCTAGGGACGGCAGCATAGCCCGGTGCCGGAAGTAAAGCGGGATGCTGCGTAGAGGCGTAATCAGCGCCGTAGTTGTGGCTAGCTGAAGCCGCGTCCAGGTCGACGTCGTGGCGTTGGCTAGGGTTACGCCGTGTGTCGAAGAGACACCGTCTAGACGCTGAAGGCTCGGTACGCGGCTGTATATGTGTGCTATGAGCATGTACTCA
Organism: Davidsoniella eucalypti; assembly: GCA_004009845.1. Taxonomy (NCBI): domain Eukaryota; kingdom Fungi; phylum Ascomycota; class Sordariomycetes; order Microascales; family Ceratocystidaceae; genus Davidsoniella; species Davidsoniella eucalypti. Next base: position 304,206 of record RMBW01000001.1, on the reverse strand, counting down.
GGGCCTACACTCAGCAGCGTCATGCCACCGGTGACCGCGATAGCCACGGCGGTTGACTTTCCGTCGATCAAAGCAACTGCTAGAGGTGCCAGCAGTTTGCATCCAAGATCGATCTGGCGCATACGGCTATTCAACGCCGCGCGAGCATCTGGACGTCCGTCCGTAAGTACAACAACCCAATCGCGTTCTACAGCTACTGTGTTCAGTGTAGCCGCCAATTTCTCTACGCATGCTAGCAATACCGCCACGATGAAGCAAGCCATGCGAAGTCTCTGCGGCCATGCCTCTTCTTTCGGCTGGCGCGCAAATGGCAAGCTAGATGGCGGACCATGCCAGAACCGCCTTACATCACGCACAAGCTCATCCCGCGAGCCGTCCCCGGAGGGTTTAAGGATGTAGACTACGTACAACAATGCACATGATAGAGCAACAGCTAAGCGCTGGCTGATAATGGAGATGGACACGACGGTCAGGCGATTACCTGAATCGACGAGAGTGCCGAGAGTGGGCGAGAGGATAAAAGCTGCGATGCCGCGTGCGAGTGCATAGAGCGAGAGAGGCTGTAGCGTCCCGGGATACGCAGCAGCTAGGAATAGGACGGCACCAAACTCGAACATGCGTGAGTTCCAGGCAGAGAGGAAATGTGAGATGCAAAGGCGTCGGGCGAGGGCGGGTAAATCAGGAGATGAAGTCTCTGAAGAGGGCAGAGACAAATGCAATGAAGGCTCTGGATCACGGGCTTGGTCCGAGTCGGTCAATAGAGGTGCCGACTCTTCGGATCTCGGCGATAGTTCCGGCATGTCAATGTCATTTTCCTGAGTATGGCCTGTACCGTCCGCACGACTCGATGTTAAAGGTTCGGTATTGCTTTGGATGGGTGAATCTTTTCCTTGGGAAACATGTGTGTCATACATGATTTGAGTTTGTATATAATCAAATCAAATCAAATCGAGTCTTGCAATCTGAGCAAACAACAGACTCATGCAACTTCTAGACTGATGTGGTAATACTCAGCAAGTTAGCATCTGTTTCCGTGATGGTATGGTTCCAACGGAGATTTTGCCCAAAGATATCACAAAAGAACAAAGATACTGAAGCATAAAACCATCCAACCATCTTCCTCGTAGGCGCACTGTATATACCATACCAAATTTGGCATAATCATACAGTGTATTCGTATATCGTTCACACCGTCAATATGTAACCCAATGCTTTGTACCATGTACGATATCGGCCTCTAGATCAAAGTCCCCGTTTAATACCTAGTTAGTTATATATGTACATACTATACATACAAATACATCGCATCATTCACGATTATAGAGAATTAGAGAGGAAAATTGGTTCAGATTTGAAAAATCATTCAATTGAACCCGCCATTTAAGGACAGGATGAAGAAGCAGAAAAATACACAACAAATGTAGTTGTTGATCGCTATGCAAGGGAAAAAGAAGATGGAAAGCTAATAAAAACACACGAGACAGATGAATGAGACTTTTTTTCTCATTCTCCGTTGTAAATAAAGAGATAACCCAAAACAAACAAAAACAAAGCAACATATGCCATCCCAGATACAAAATAGATGAATAAAATGAAACAAGAAACCATGTGTGCGTGTGCAAGCAATAAAAAAATAGAAAAAGGACAAACGTAGAGACAAGAAGAGTGAGTAATAAGCACAAGAAAAAGAAGAGTAAAAAGTGAAACCAAGTACAGGAAGTAAAGAAATCAGAACGCCAGGACAGGCAAAAGTATTTCCTTTTCCTGCCACTTTCCCACCGATATTGTTTGCACCGATAAAACGAAGGAAAATAAAAAAAAAGAATAATTTTGACAAAAGAAAAAGATAAAGGAAAACTTCGCAAAGAAGCAAATGCCTGCAGCTTGTAAAGGAAGCTCTGATAATAGACTGCCCCATTCCATATCGTGGGGATGAAGACGAGATAATAAAAAATGATTGCGTATAGAAATCATAAAATGCAGAAGTTGAAAGACCAGTGAAGCGCTATGGGTTATCCTCTAATATTCCAATTAGAAGAAGCGCGAACCAGTCACCGAGCAGTGAAGAAAGATGCAAAGACTTTTTGTGGTTGAAAGTGTTTGCGGATTATATAATCCATCAATCCAGGCAAACGAGGCAGGAGGAAAAAAGAGGGGAAAAAAAGAAGGTCGAGATAAAGAGAGCGAGCAAATACCGTAAGTTTTTATTTGCGGTATTGGCAGTAGAATATAAAGAGTTGAACGAATGTGTTTAGTGCTTCATACCCGAAGAGTTGATAACTGTGGAAGATGTGATATGAGTCGTTTTTCGGGGAGCTGTAGACCGGCTTTCTTCGGTGCTTGGCGTTATAGATGATATAGTGAGGAACAAGACAAAAGAAAATAAATAAAACAAAACGGAATCCGAGCTTGTCGAATTAGAAACGAAGAAGACCGCCAGATAATAGGATATGGTTGGTAAACGAGAGAGTAGTAGATGTGGTGTGCACCAAGTGCAAACTCCATCCAGGACGGTCGGTAGAAGAAATGGTAGCAAAATATAGTGATGAATAAATAAGATGTCGTGGATCGAGTTGCAATCGTGTCAAAGAGGTTGATAATAGTAAGTCACAGCATCAATGCTATGTGGTAAAGTTGATGTCCTCGAGATCTATGACCGCCAATGGTAATAGAAATAGCTCGGTCATTGTCATCGAGTGACAGTGATTATGATAATAAGTTAAGGGTGAAGTTGCTGTAAGCGAAACAATGCTGTGGTTGTGAACTCAGAACGATGGTCGAGTGGTGAACCGATAGATGATGAAAATGCGATATATGTTATGAAAATGAGAAAGCAGAAGAGACAAGAGGGACAAATGGCTAAACGTTTTCTAGCACTTGATCATTGTCGGCGAGGGCCTTGCTGATGAGGGAAGCCACCAGGGTGGTAGCCGCTATTTTGGGCCGCCAACCAATTGGTCTGGTTGATTTGTTGTTGCCGGGCAAGCTCTTCGGCGGGCATCTTGACGTCCTCGCTGGGTCTCATGTTCTGGACAGTCGAGCTCGAGCCAGGCATAATGTTGGTGACAGCCATGGCGATCGAGGCAACAACGTAGCCTCGAAGCTCCTGGTCCTCGGCGAAGTCCTCCTTTTGGAGACGGACTCTCTCCTCTTTGCCCATGTTCTGGCGGCGGAGGTTCTTGATCTCCTGCATAATGTACATCATGACCTCCTCGGGGCAGCGCGTCCGCTCAGCCGCAGACTCGCTTCTACGGACGTATCTGCGGGTGACGTCAGTGGCTCCATCAATGGAGAAGGCGACGCAGTACGACATCTTCTTGTTCCAGCCCTCGGAGTAGATTGTAGGTCTGTCCCAGATCTCCTCAACGGGGTCGACGTGTACCCAGCGGTTCTGGTGCTCCGAGTAAACCTCAGTCCAGACGTAGTCCTCGGCGTTCCAGACCCAACGGACACGGCCACCGACGGCACGGCACAGCATGCCAAAGCAGTTGGCCCACTCGCCGACACGGCCTCTACGGGTTTGTAGCAACCGCCAGACGTCACCATAGCGAGGGAAACGCTCGTAGGCACCGCATCCGCCGTTAGAGCACTGGTAAAGTTCTACTCTCAAAGCACCGCAGGCAGTCTCTTCGGCAGTGGGTTGCGTCATTCCTTGTGGGACAGTAGGAGTGTGGCAGACGGGGCATGGTGGGTTGTTGACCCAGCTGAAGAACGAACGTTTGAACCATCTGTACGCAAGAGATAGAGAATGTTAGACCAAGTAAACGCATAAAAACGAATGTGCAGTTTTACTTACCTGAGAAGAGCGCGGATGACACAGTCCTGGTAGCCCCATTCTGGGCGGGGGAGACCAAGAGACTCAGACTGAGCTCTCATTAGTTGTGATTCTTCCTCGGCCTCTGAGTAGATGCGGTCGAGGGGAATGGTCTGGAGGGCCTCATCGAGCAGGCCGGGGTTCTCGTACTTTGTAGGTGTAAGGGCCAGGCTGATCATCATGCTGCGGAATACTTGCGAGTCACGATCCTCGGCGTTGGGTGGCATGGGGATTTTTGGCATGTAGCGGGCAGCACTGTAGCTAGGAAGAGTGTTGGTCGAGCCAGTGGCCATGGGCATAGGTGACGCGGCAGCAGACATGAATGGCGACATGGCGCTGGAATCTGAAGAGTCGTGGACCATGGGCGAGCCTTGGCGCTGGGCTGTCCGGAAGTCGTTCATGCGCTTTTCCTTAAGCAACGACTCGAACTTTACTCTCAGGTCTCTGGCCCATTCTTCGCCGTATACAGAGTTCTCGGCTCCTTGGCGCTGGTTTTGAAAGGCGCTCATTGTGAATGTGTAATGTGGTAGAGATTAAGAGAATTAAAGAAAGAAAAAAAAGAATATAAAAATCGGCGATTGAGAGCCGGTGTGGCAACCATGCAGCGAACAGAAGCCGAAGACTTGATATGCTGATTGCGGGTCACGGATGCAATATAGAGGACGAGCTCTCTAGAATAGGTGGTCCGGGTAGACTAGATGGCCAAGGCGGATGTTGGGATGGCGCGATATGCTTGGAAAAGTCGTCGGAATGTCCTGGTAGGCACGATATCGAAGTTCGGGATCGATGTGAAAATGAAGATAGATAGTCGTCGAGTCGCGGCGATATTAAGAGTTTATTCGATAATGAGTAAGGCGAGAGGCAAAGAGAGAATGAAGGGTCGGTAGACTGCGAGACGATAGATGATGTCGATGGCGAGTAGATGTAATGTCGAATTAGATGGACGAGCGACGATAAACAAAAGAGCCAGATGGATGAGGATGAGGATGAAGATGAATGAAATCTATCAATCTGCACTTGGAGTCGCAGAAGCGAAGGGTAGGAAATGAAGAAATGGGAATAAAATGGAAAGTTGGGGCCAAGCCAAGAGGAGGCGATGATTTTGACTATATTCAGTTTCTGGAGAAGGCAGAGTAGAGTAGTTGCAAATGGCAAAATGGCAACAGCGGTGCCAAGTGTTGCTATATTCTATCTACTGTAACTACTGATACTTACTGTAAGGATGTTTGCCTGTAGGGATGTGAGAGAGAAAGAGAAAGAGCCACAGCAAGAGAGGTGGTGAACGTAGTAGTTACCAATGTCACTTTTTGCTTGTATGCCTGATTACGCTTCGCTTGGTTCTCTTTTTTTCTTTGCTCCAGCGTAGTTGCAGTGGTTGAGCGTAGGTAGAGGTGGTGTAGCATTTGCTACTAGTCGGGTCAGTGGCCGCAAGAACAGAGAGTAGTTGCGTCGTCGTGCGTCTTGCGTAGTCTTCTGGCGTGCGGGAGCTGCTTCTTTCGCGGCCAAACATAGGGTGTGGTTTTAGCAAGCCGTGGGGTGCGCAAAACAAAGTTAGTCTTCAGGTGCGAAAATCAGCGTGTGTGGCGACGCAATCGCTGGCGAGGTTTTTGCAGCTCTCGGTCGCTGTGCTGCTCCACTAGACAGCGCCAAAACATCACTGAAAACCCAGTGACAGCGCAGGCCCAAAGAGCCATTCCGTTGCTGTTTCGGGTCAGGCCAGGGGAATAAGAGGAAAGGAGACATGGGGGCCCAGAGAGGATGCCATTATGGAGACGATGGCCACTACAATACAAGGAAGGAGAGTGCATACGCGTCAGCTGTGTGACGACACAGCCAATCAGCGACTTGTGTGGTGCCAATTCTGGCGCGGTGCAGTGAAAGAGGGGGTGTGTCTGCAGCAGTTGGCAGGAATGGGTACGTACTTTCCTTGGCCCATCTTCTACAGTTGCTATTGTAGTTATGTACGTCCATACTTACATTCAATTGCCATTCTGAAAACTCCGGCGCAATTGCTACGCATTCACCCAGCAAGTTTAGATGTCGATATCTCCCTCAATTGCGCTCAAAATCACACCCTAAAGCAAAGTATCGCGATCATGTTGATGCGGAAAAAAAGTATACATCGTCAAACAAATAAACACTATACAGAAAGAAGTTTTATCAGCTACGTCTACTCTGCTTCATATGCCCTTGAAGTGAGTTGTCTATGATTCATTCTCTTGTCGCTGTTGCCACCCACCTCCTCCCCTCCCCGTCATATAGAACTACATATGTATATACAAACAATACTAGATGCACAATTCCTTGGTTGGGTGTCTCTGTCTCCTCCATCCCATGCATCAAGCTGCATAAGTAAGCGATAGAACATTATAGAACTTACAAAGCCTCTGCATCTCACTGTTGCCAACCTACCGCTATTGCGTTCTCAGCATGGTGTGAGCCGGCAAATCGCTATCTCAATGTCTCGCTCTGATGAGTCCCTACCGTCATCATGCTCGGAGAAAACGCAACTTGGGACTTGATGTTGCGTGGCCCTGTGTGGGCCATTAGCCAGCCTACAATAAGCCAACCTATATGAATATCAAACTCATCATCCTGCTTGTTCCTCTTGCTTTGCTACGACTATCAACTGCTGTTTCTACTATCAACTCATTATCGAGTGTTTTCTCTGCCTCAAACATGGCCAAAGTGTTGTAGCCGTGCTTTTGATCTTCGGTCGTCGGCTTCAAGAGCGTCGTTTTGTCAAAGCCAGACCAAGTTAGCAGACAACCAAACACACAGCAGACCAGGCACGCCTCAGCTGAAGCAAAACCAGGCACGTATACTCAGTGTAGGTAAAACAGTACACGCAGTTGTGGCACCCGTCGGCAACGCTGCCGTAGCTATTCAGGCGGTGATGCGTTCTGCTTGCTTAGTGCGGCATCGTCAACTGTCAGTTGTTGTTTATTTGTCGGGGCTCTAGAGCGGGCTTAGAAGCAAATATGTTGTGTATGTTGTTTTCTCAGTCGTATGTGTTCCCTTGTAGGCGTGTTGTTCTTCTGTACAGCCCATCTATGACAGCGCATTCAGCTCTTCTACTCTCGCTGGCTCAAGCTTCCAGTATATCTCGGGTTGTTTGCTAGGCCAGCCAAGCTTGCTGCTGATCGAGATGGTTTGTATGTCGTTTCTGGCTACGGACCAAAAGGTAGGGCCAGCCAAAACGAAGGTCCAAGTCAACGGCAGGCAATACTCCGCCGTGTGATAAGGATAATAGCCAATTCACTACTATATACCTAACATGCCTGTCATGAACATGATGTCAAGTCAACTCAGTCTAGACCAGGTGTGCACTTACTCACTTTCCTCATTCTTAATATCCCATTTTCATATTCACAAACACAAACAAGAATCATGGCAGTGGGCGCAAGAACAAAGTCCAAGTGCCTCTTTTTGTTGTCTTCGTTAGCCAGAAACGGAAGAACGATCATAACGCACAAAGTTATTCTGAAGTACGTCAATGGCGTCTTTGTCGATCTACTAGAGAGCAAAGACTCGGCGTTCTTTTCTTCTGATAATCCCTACCGATATCGAATATATGTATCTCGACACAATTTCTTACTAAGAAAACAATAAATGACAGACCCAGCATCGCGAGATTCGACAGCCGGCCGACTGTTCCATAAGAAGAAGCCTCTTCCGGTTAAACCCCTAGTCCAATAAGAGCAGAGCCAACTTGCTTATTCAAAAGCGATGCCAAAAGGCCCCTCGTCTACATATCTTATGTTGTTCTAACCGATTTTCTTTATTGCTTCCCCCAGCTCCTTTTTTTCGTTTCTTCTTGATCTTCAAGAACAGCAAGAAAAAATATGTTCAAAAGTGCGTGCACAAACTCTAATTACACTTTTTCAGATTGTCGACTTATGCAGAAAAATTAAGAATAAACTGACGATATGTGATGTGCGCTTCAACCCTGGTTTTTCGGCTATTTTGGATTAAATATTGAACTTTTGGCTGGATTTAGTGGAATGATAACTACGCAAGAAAAAGAGGCCAGCTCAAAATCAGATTAAGCGCATCAAGTTTATGTCCACTAGACAAAATCGTATATTATGCACTAGCCTTCAGTAGTGGACAGATCGTGGAGCAGCCTTTTTTAGTGGCCCCCTGGCCTAAAGCCAGGAACACAGCTGCCTAGTTGTAAATCCACAGGGCGCTAGAAGCCTTTCGGCGCAAGTCTTTTCTTTGGCAATTCTTTTTCAGGCTCTTGTTTTTTTTCTGCCTTTTTTCTGCCTTTTTTTTCTTGCCCTGCTGCCTTTCTTTTCCCTTGTACTGTAAATAATACATGAAGAGAAAAATAGGCATATGTAGGCACCATCAGAAGAGGCGATGACGAGGCTGTTCCTGTTCCTGTTTTAACACAGCCCGCTTCCAAAATTTTACTCCGCCTAGCAAAACAATGGCTCGATTTACAACTAACCCGATCTTCTCGTCATCTGTAACCCTGAAGAATAGTTGCCTTAGTCGAAGCCCGAGTATTTGTTAAAGGGTTTACTTTCAATCTTTTTACCTCATTTCTTTCTAATTGTCTATTATGACCCTCACATTGTACTATTATATAAATACACTCTATTCATTATAGCGTAGCATCCAGAGGGTTATCATACCCAGCAGTCTTTCAATTACTGCAAGTCACTTCCGCAATGGCCCATGGCAAGTCTCCCTCTTTGTCTTTTCGTTTTCAATGATTCCCGTTTTAGTAGTGCAGCAAAAATCCCGTTTAGCTCTATTCTGTCTGTTATTGATAAGATAGGGTTGCATAAGTAGCAGAGTTACAGGGAAAGTAGCGCTAAACAAAACGCCTGTGCGCTCGCTTAGTAAACTCAAGATGACCCAATGTTTCCCTCCCACATTAACTATGCTGCCCCCCCGCTGGAAATCAGAAAATTAAAATTTTCGATTAAACAAGCAAGCCAGAAAAGAGCGACAGAATATCATGCGAACCCTAGCTGTATAGCAACCCTACTGTTTGATACCAATGATTTTACACACTACCAATCCTTTGTCTAAAATGTGATTGATGTGATCGGTACTGCATCACGTCAAAAATGTGCCATTGTGTTAATTTGCACAACAGTAAAAAGTATACGGTGATGCCAAGTCTTTTTGTCACTCATTTTCTTATTAAATAAAACAAATCTTTGAAACATCGGACTCTCAGGTAGTTTATTTAGAAGCTTCAAATATCACTAAAGCCTCAATCTTTCCGTCTTGTTTCTCATCCTACTATCAGGGCCGACGGAAGAAGGGGGGAGGGAACATACTCAATTTTCATCCCAAGATGATCCTCGTCCATGTAAGGTTATAGGAATAATGAAGAGAGTTCGAGTCTTTTTTTGTTTTATTTTTTCTTCTGTATCATTCCTCACTATGTATGGCGTCACCAAAACATGAGTCCAAGCCTTCAATCGAATTCTTCTTCCCTTTTCAACTCAGATTCAGGTGTAGTACGTACGACTTTTACAAGTTTGTCTTTCCTTCATATTATTCTTGTCTTCGGGAAGAACATCCTTGTTAGCCTTTCCTTGTGTGCTGTCCTATCTGTTTAGCTGCTAGTAGGATATAATAAAAAGAACGCGGAGAACATCCCGCCACTTCAACCTACGAGGGGCAACGCTCGCCATCATCGTGGTCTACTTTCCACTACAACGGTACTAGGGATGAAAACGGCGTATACTGCTATGCCTATGAATATTCAGACTGCAACGTCGATGATTTTGACAATGTGTTTATTTCTTTAATATTGCTTTTTATACATATGTATACATCTGTATATACATCAGTAGCCATGATTTGTCATTATGCATTGAATTGTAATTAAATTATCCCTAACTCTTGTCTATTCGCATAATGAAAGTAAAACCAGAAACCATGGGACCTCTTGAGCTTAAGTTAAGATGGCATAGTACTGTTGGTTCTTTCGTAAGCCTTGTCGATGATACTTGAACTGCGGCCGGTTCCGAATAATACTAACGATTTAACTAACGAAAACACCTGACAAAAATGTGCCTCCCTGATTTTACAGTTGTTAGAAGGTCTGCCAAGCATATCTATTGTGTACCCCCCCATCATACACGACATCATAAAACGAGGCGCAACCAGGCGTGGCCGTACGATCGGCGTCTTAAACTAAGAAAGAGAAAGAGCTTAAGAAGAAGACAATGGTATTGTGTATGAACCAGCCTGTAGAAGAACGGCCTGTAAAAGAAAAACTCACAACAACAATGTAGGGTAAAATAACTTGCTGTGCACAAGACTTCTTAAGGCCCAAGTCCAATGGTTCAGCCAATGTTGTTATTATTATTACTATTATTATTACTTTTCTTTTTTGTTGAGCCTCTTGCTCCCCGCACAAATGCCGGAATTAGGGTGGATTTGAGAACTGACTTGTTATTTTAAGAATCATTTCTATATGCCATAGCAAAGAAATACGGAAAGGATAGAAAGCAAGCTGGACATTGGGGGCTTGGAGGGGGAGTGGTAGGAGGCAGGAAGCACGGGGGTTCTTTTGACATATCTTGTCTTTGGATTGTATCGGATCAACTAATGGGCCAACCGCTATAGAACATATACATACCTTAGTTCGGGAAGAGGACCTGGTACCAGCTGTGCGTAGTGATGGCCATAGCTTACTCAACCTTAGCTATGACCAGTCAAACTTGTAGATAATGACGGTCTTCACTACGATATATAACGACATAGTCGTGTGTCCTTGAACTCTAGCGGGATGTCGTCAGTGCTTTATTGCACTTTATCTTTCTGGTAGTGTTTGCAAGTATCTCGCATGGCTAAAGCTATGATGCAACAAATTGAGCTAAAGGTCTCTAGATATAACGTTTTTATATGTGACTCTCAGTCGTTCGCTGCAAACAAAAACCCAACCGACTGTCCGGATGTTCAGCGATCCGTTGTGTAATTAAACTTTTTTTTTCTTTTATTCTTTTATTCTTTCTACAATGATGAAGTCAAGAAGCATGGGGCATTTCTGCTTCCCTCTTTTTGCCTTTATCATTTTATACTTAAATATCTTCTTGATATCGGCACTTTCTTGTGACACTTTGTGTCGTGCATTGATTATGTGCTAGCCATCAAAGTACTTCTGACTGTGGCTGTTCACTGTAACGAATGTTTGAACTCTTCGGAAACAACTGTCGCCGAGAAGAAAGGCGTCTGAAATTCCATTGACATTCCCAATTGAGTGGGATCTGAAATATAGAAGTGCTATAAGATACATTGCCGGCAAATTGTCTGGTGTATAGGCCACTCCAATAAATGATATTCCAACGTAAACCCTAGTCTTATCATGCACCCACTATTACTTTTGGCTGTTAACCCTACCTCTTTTTCAGTTCTATGAAGTTTAACCAGGCGATTGATTGTTTATTCACATGAACTCTACGAATAACTCTAAGTGTGTTGTTTTATATTGATGTTGTTTGGCTGTTTCCCACAGGAATGCTACCCTTGAAAAATTATAATCGGAAGGCTTCCCTTGAATGGCTTTTTCTACTCGGCTCGCTATCTTGAGAGGCCAGAGAACCCAGATGGTGGACGAGCGTATGCTGTATGCTCGGGTTCGGCCCGCTCCAAGCATTATCGTCGAGATGTGCGATTTCTCTTCAGACTAAGCGAGGAGATGTCTTGCAGTATCTGGAGAGGCCTATAGGGTCGTATGGTATATTTTGGGAGAACGTCCGAGAGACTTCATGGTAGTAGTTGACAACGGCAGTAACAGCGGTAGTCATGCCGAACATGCATCGATGAAATAACGGGCCGCCGGGGCCGTATAATAAAGCGGGCTATGATGAATATCCCGCCGCTACCGTTTACATTTTATGTCGTCAGAGGTTAATAGCACCTTCCGAGATGCTCAACTAGGCAATGAAATAGTAAAGATGCCGGTGTCTAACCAAAATGGTAAAAGACCATGCTTTATTTGTTATTCTCTCGCTGTCGCCAGTTCCGCACATGCACACTTCAGGTCCATGCCCTAATATGTTGCTATATCATATAACAAGATTACTAGCATTGAGAACGAGATCCAGATAATGCAAATCCCAGGCCATCTGTACTCGATTTCCTTTTTCTATAAACGAGCTATGGACGCTAGAGCCACGTACTGGCCTGAATAGTCTAGACGGTTTATACATGTATGTATAGTATGAGAAGGATACTTGGTGCTTGTCTGTCTCTATTTACGCTTTTTCTCAAAGGCCGTTGTTTGTCTATTTGCTGGCTTAGGGCATCACTGATCGGCGGAGATATAATTCGGACAGTTTTATTCGATTGTTTGCTTACGTTGATTCGAGTAATAAACACGTTGTTCGCTAGGCGGGGAGACCAAAGAGAAATTGGCAGAGATCGAAAGTATGCTGACAAACGACGTAGGCCGTTTCTTTGATAAGGAGAGTAGCTCTTGGTTAGAAGGAAAAAAAACACTAAAAAAGAAAATAAACAATTCTATAATAAAGACTGAAACAGAGCCGGCCATCGCCATGAAAGGGCCGCGTCAGCTTTGCCAAAGATTGCCAAAGAGAATCGCCAAGACAGAGATTGGAGCTTGCGCGTTGCGTAGCACTATTCTTTTTTCATATATTTTATTCATTTTTTTGCTCGATTATTTTATAGCGGGCTCTTATTCGTTGGCTTCTTAGTGTGCCCCACTTATTCGCACACCCCGTTCGTTTCTTATTTTCTTATTCCTCGTGTTTCGTCTAGTTGCTTCTTGTCTCGTTTAGGAACAGAAACCTGCGGTTCATTTTCTGCTCTGCAAGATTGGGAAACTGCCTTACAAGATCGTTCTTTCTCCTGGCCAGAAAGAAAAACACACAGTTAGAAAGAGCAAGCGTAATTTCGCATCTACACCGGAGGCTTATCGGTAGAACTAGGTACAGGAGCCCTCCGCATTTTGGCCTACTTTGTCAAAAACTAGACACCTCACTGGCACGTGACTTACTGCGGGACATGATACTCTTTGTATACCAGGCCGTTATAACTTCATATAGACAAAACGACATAATAATGATATCTCCATATAGAGTCTCTGGTCGGCCGGACATCTGAATGCACCGTTGGACGAATTGGCTTGTCTGGATTTATCTGTATGCAAGCACTTATCGTTGTCCGGCTCATCTAGACGTGTCAGTGCCTCACCATCTGTTATCCATATTACTTTTTATATATCTTCTTGTTGTTCCTCTTCTTGGCTTTTCATGTCGGCCGGTGCGCTGTCCGGTGAATAAAACCTGGTCACTTTGTGATCCCGGCTTGAACATGGCTATATAGCATCAATCTTTTGACATCGACTCTCGCTCTCGCAGGCCGCCTTTGCTCCTCGATCACCTTGGGAGGGGGCTCGTTTATCGCTCTAATAACGGCCTTACTGGCTCGCTCAGCTTTTGTTGGGCTGTTGGTTTTCGACAAAGCGCCGGCTGTTCTGTCTTCCGAGATATAGCTGCCCTTGGGGCTGTCTTTCCTTGGGGCTGTCTTTGACCTGTTTGCTCTTCTGGAAAGCGCACAGGTCTGTATCTAAAAGAAGACGAAAGGACCTGCGCCTACTGCACTGCCAGTCTTTTTCCTCTATCACGCCCCCCGTAGCCCCTACCACAAGTCATATTCAGCTTCTATATAGTCTTGGGATATGTATATTACAGCCCATCCCCGTGATGTACGCCCTTGAAAAAAAGCAAGCCAGCCAATTAGTCAGTCCGTGTACTGTAGATTGTATACCGCCGTAGATAGGGCCATGTGTTCGTCCTTTTGGCCCTTCTACCTGGGAGAAAGTTGACAAAAGGGCTAAAGGGCCCATTAACCTCGTGCTAACATGCCTTTCTGTACACCAATGCCGATTATTGTGTAAGTCAACCCTAACTTGCTGGTATTTCAAGCTGACGACTCCTCGTCGGGAATGAGGGAATGATGTACTTAGTAAGGGGACCGTAACCAAGATTCTAGCCCGAGTTACTCGTAGTATCCATGGTACCACGTAGCAGTGTTTACATATATAAGAGGACCAAAGAAACATATAGCAAACAGCTACTATCACCAGTAGCGCCAACCTTGGAATCTCGTTTAGTGCAGCTTGCTAGGACAAACCTCACTCTGGCCTGACGAATATATAGTACGTTATGTGCTTGTTCAGTCGCTAAATCCTAATTAGAACTAGAACTAGCCTCTACTTTTATCTGCAGACAAACATCGCAAACAAAATACATATAGTTCCAACTAGGCTTACATATATACAGCACAAACTCACGAGCAATGGTTCAAGTGGATGCCCATATTATATAGAGCTTAGCATGCCGCCCGAAGTAGGCGACGTACATGAGGATTGCCAGGTAATAGTCTCTGTCAAGATGGGCAACAAAGAAGCAACACCAGCAGTATTAGCCTTAGTCCTACGTTGCGCTGGATTCGATCTGCTAGCCGAGTTACTTTGTTTGGTGTCTGCGGGCTACGAAGATAGGGAATGAATCACGCCAGACCTTTTGACACTTTGCCTTACTCCCTCATGAACTTGTGAATATGGATGGGATATGAGTTTGTCCTCGGGTACATTAGAAAACGTGTAGCCTCCTGAAAACGAGAGAGAATGGCAGCACGGAACATTGACAGTATACTTTCTCTGTGCCCTGAACTAGACTCGATGACACTGACTGCAACAAACACTGGCTCCATGCTCTCCTGTATGTGTTATGTGTAGCTCAAACAAGATCGCGGCGATGGATATCTTTGTTATAGAAGGCGAGCAGGAAAATGGCAAGGAGAAAAGAGTTACGCCATAACGAACCTGCCCGCGGTTGATTTGCTACTTTGGATCGACGGGTTGTACATTGTGTATATGCAGAAGTGTACATATATGCTACCATGCTATAAAACACGCCAAGGTTATTTTGCCTTCTTCTATTTCTTCTCTATCCTACGGCTGTGTGAGGATGACCACTCTCGCCTTGGGAGTTTTTTTTCTTTTCGTTTTAGACACTGTGATTCGTAAGACGGTCTCCTCCTCGACTTGGTATAAAGCAGCACCTGAATGATATACGTAGATTCACTTCCAAGAACACTTGGCGAGGATGAGGAGACCCCGTAAGTGTATAAATGTATGTACTATGAGAGATACTGTATGTGGCACATTGCAGCATACAGACATAAAACGCCACTTGTAAAATGTTTACCGTAATTTATTTATTTTTTCCGGCCGAGTGGCCACATGACAAAATGGAAACAAGAAAAGAAAAACACAATAAAACAGCCCCCGCCCCGTTTGTGATGCACGCACTTGCAAGGCAATTTTTACTTCCCGTGGATCCATTCTGGCCAAGTACATGCAGTAGCTGCAATACTCTATAGGAGAAGGAGGACGAATAAACAGCATTACAGTTGGTAGCAGGCAACGATCGCTGCATCCCATCTGTACATACTACCCTGTTCAAGACTTCTCTGAGAAAGATTCCTTGCGGCGTTTCATAGGTAGCATCTTGATAGTTGTTTGCTTATAGGGCATCCCGAAATCTGCCCAGTACGCTGCAGCATAGGACCATTCTGAAGTTGGAAAAGATGGACACGTCTGAATCTGAGTCTCAGTCGAGGAGTTGCATGTTTGCTTGTTTTGATATCCTCACATATCAGGTGGACAACGTCTTGTATGTTCTATGTTATTTTCTCGTCCAGGACTCCGTCAAACAAAGAAATCCACGAGTGTCTTCTCTCTTTGCTCTAAACGGAGAGAAGAAGCGAGCAAGGAGATGTTCTGAATCTCGATTTGCGATGATCGTAATCATGCTGTCGACCCTGCTCTGATATGGAAAACGCAGTGACCGTTGTCTAAATACAACTCCATCAAAGAATTTACGCGATCATCTAGACCGTACCAAGACTCGGCATCCAGCGGCTACGAAGACAAAAAGAGAATGTGTATTCGGAGCCCTATCCCATACTTGGAAGTCCTCTTCCAGTTTCTGTTACCGTGAGACGGACTTGGACTTGTCTATAGATAACGATGGTAGCTGTGGTGCCGTATAAAGGGCGCTTGGGACAGAAAGGTATCAAACCACTATAAACAGCTGTGTCGCAGCCTGTATGAGGGCTGCCAACAGCCGTACGCCAAGACCAACTGGAAAAACAACATGTCCTCCTTTGTTCCTTCCATGGCTTGACTGGGTGTTCTTCTGGTTGGATCGCCGCTCATGGAACCAGTAACCAGTAATATACAATTTGGCACCCATCGTTAGATTCAATTGCAACATGTCCCTGTCTCATATTGTCTTGCTGGGCGAGCTCAATGTTTGCTTTGCCAACTACTTGTTCTACATACCACAATAGCTCTTAGTCTCAGTCTTTGTTTTGAAGTACAGATTACATATACTACCATGACCATTTGTATTTTTGCTGCTGTTGCTGCGCCAGAGTGCCCCCTGTCTCTATTGTTCTCTCAGCTATATAAAAACAAAGGCATACATATACATACATGCTGTGCGGCCATGTTGCAAGGCCCCTATAGCATTTGCAATATTGGCCTCTCTATATCTTGTTTGTGCCTTTTTACTTTACGCTGAGGCCTTGAGAAGGCTGCTGTTTCCATCGTTCATGCCTTGAACTAATGAATGCACTGTAAAAGTATACTTCTTCGTGAAGAAGCCAAAAACCATCTTATCATGTCTTATCTCGTAATGCTATTGTTGAGGGGAAGACTCATAGTTTTCTGTTCGTGGTCTGAACTTGTCCGCCCTCTTTGGCGATCTATGTTTGCTAGCCTAATATGATTATCAAAGGACTTGTTCGTCATCGTACGTCCTGTTCTTGGCCTAAATGGCCTTGATGGAATATACTATGTACTCGCCCATCAAGACTCTAGCAGGGCTTTGAAATTAAACCACACAGCCTTCTTTCTCATCATCTTTTCCTCGCCTAGATCCCTCGCCGTCCTTCCCTGTCCTGGAAACCCTCTCTCGCCAAAGCCGTTCTCCCGACCATGTGGTAGTACTGATACTAGTAGTTAATTGATGGACTTTAGTTTCTAGCGTCTTCGTAGTGTAGAGAGCATCGCAGGCAAAATCGAAGTGAAAAAGCCTGCCAAAGAGCCTGACAAGCTAGCGAGCAAGTTAAAGCTCGCTAAATGTTCTCCATAGCTGGCCACGACGACTTGGGTAGGCAGAAGACCAAGGAAGATCCAGATCTAACATGGCACGGCATACGCATTTTCCCCATGCTTGATGTTTTTTCTTTTTTTCACTACTACTACTAATCCACCATTTACACAAACAGATACATTATAGATATACATACATGCTTTATGGCTTCAACTTTGCTGCAACACTGCAACATGATAGCCGATTTTACGGCTTACATGCATATTCTTACATGTTTTTCTTGCTGTAGATACAACCTTTCACTTGTACTCTTATAGACACACACCCTCCATATGCTTTTTCTACCCAAACGAACAGTAGCAAAAAAAGCTCAAGCCGTTCGCTCTGGTTTCTCTTGCAGAGAGGGACGCGCGTTCCTTGTAGCGAATCCAAAATCCCTATAGCGTCCCTTGCCATGGGATCGACATGGATATCGGTTTCTACCTGGATCTCGTTCTTTGTCGATTTCTGGAGAGGGCGAAGGAAAGAACAACAAAGTTGCAACAAAAGATAGCATTTAAAGAGCTGGAATGCAATCTGTAAAAACGAAAGAAGACAGTGGCCCAAGGCTTTAGAGTAAACCACACGATATTGCAGATCTATATCTACTGTTCTGTAGCGGTATCACACTGGGAACATATGTTGAAAAAACCAAGACTAGTGCTACCACTGTGACTCGTACTGGTCAGCTTGTTTGACGCATCATTGTACGAATAGGTGCTCATTACTGGATATATGGTTCGCCTCTTCGTCAGTTCAGGCTTCCGGCTAGCGGGTTTGCTTGCGCATCCAGAAATCCTATTGCGTTGTTGTATGTAGTGACGACGTGATCAAAATCACAATCTCGATTCCTCAGAGCCTTCTCTTGATTTTATCTAGCCATTTACCTGAGTCTATCTATATAATCTATATATTCTTGGATATGTCTGTAGTGCGTGATTTGAGTACAGAAACATAAATGACATGGCGGTCTGAGCTGGATGGAAGCTTCTATTTTGTGGTTGCTGTTGCAGACTTTGTCGAACGGCAAAGAAGCTTACGTCTTAATCTGTACATTTTGTTTGATTTCAGAGCGTCGTGTTTGAGAAGAAAAGCCAAAGCTAAAAGCACTATTCTGTTCGCCTTGATTAGGTTGCATATTGTTGTATCGCTCCCTTGGGCTATAAAAGTTCATATAAGTGAAACCAGGGTTATGCCATAGGGTTAGATGAGTCTCAAACTTTGGATTTTTTGCTTGTATTACAGACACACATCACGCCTCATTGTGAGCCTCGATACTACTTGTAGACTATGAATAAATGTATAGACATCGATTAAAACGACTATGGTACTATGAACCTATAGGCCAGTTTGACCACGAGCAGTATGCTTGAGCTTTTTGGAACCGAAAACAAAAGAAGATAAATAGAAAGAAAATGATAATATGACATGAAAAGACAAAAAGAATTTAGCAGCCCAAGATCACTTTCTCAAAAGCAAGAAGAAATGATGAATGAAGATGAACAAACACCCAGAATAGATACACTCAAGCGACCCCCGTAGCAAGACAACACACCCACACTTATACAGCTAAACGGACTAATATTTTGCAAACCTAGAACCTACTATAACGCCGTGATGTTTTCGGTGCACCGGGAAAAACAAAAAAAAAACTAAACAAACAAAAAAGAAACAGGAAGCAACGACCAAACAAGTATCTAAAATTCTTGCGGTTGCTGATTACCGGCTCTTATCGTCATATCTCGCTGGCAAATCAACATCCCAGAGAGGTCTCTCGACTAGCGCAACTTCTACTCCGCCGTCGATTCCAGCAGAGAGAGGAACCATGCCGAGAATGTGTCTGTACTTGAACGTGTAGCCCGATGCCTTAGATGGGGCTTCACCATCTGCCAGTTGTAGCTGCAAATCCTGTGCCCGACGCTTCTGAAGCTCCGTGGATGTCTCGCCATCTTCGGCGTCACTGTGGCCTTCATCGTCATCGTCGCCGCGGGAAATTTCCATTGCCGCCGTCTTGGCGCTGGAGTTACGGTAACTATCGTACTCGAACACCTCAGTCACAGTGTTGCTACCCGTAGTCTGCTTGCTGATCAATACGGGACCAAGGGCACCACGCGCCATCTTGCCACCGGCACCGGAATCGTTGGCGCTGCGCTTACGCTTACGTGAGGCATCATCAGCGGCTGCTACGAGGGCCTTGTTGTTGGCAGACTTGGCAGCTGGACGCTCCAGATCTTGGCCAAGGTCGAGCATGAATACAAAAGAGATACCGTAGAGCCAGGCACGGGTGCCTTCCCACGTGATACCCTTGACTACATCACGGGTCTCTAGCATTTGTTGGGGAAGGGCGCTGCGATGGTTGCGACGGGACCAGCGAGTAAGGGTGCCACGGAGCGGGTTGAAGGCCGTCACATGGAAGTTGACAGTGACGGCAAGTAGGGTGTAGTCGTCAGTGTCAGTCTTAGTGTCGGCCTGGGCAGTGAAGGCCTGTTCAGGATGCGATGGAACGTAGTTGGAGAAGGATAGAGCGACAGGAGCACCAGCCAGCTTAGGCAACAAAGCACCTCGAGGGTTCTGAACCCAGTCGGAGCTAGAATCTTCATCTTCATCACCAGACTCTTCGGCCTCCTTGTCACTGTTTTGTTGAGCAACGGCGG
Organism: Davidsoniella eucalypti; assembly: GCA_004009845.1. Taxonomy (NCBI): domain Eukaryota; kingdom Fungi; phylum Ascomycota; class Sordariomycetes; order Microascales; family Ceratocystidaceae; genus Davidsoniella; species Davidsoniella eucalypti. Next base: position 284,575 of record RMBW01000001.1, on the reverse strand, counting down.
GAAGTGAGCTCTTGACGACCCATGTATCGACAAAGCCAGCCAGATCAGCAGTGGCCAGCATGTTTCCATCGCCGGAGAAGACAGCATGGGAAATGCTTCTATCATAGCGGCCAAGACCACTTAGACCTGCAGACTTGCCAAGATCACGGGGGAAACGCTTCAACCGTTGCACATTGGGGCCAATGGTCACTGCAGAAAGCTCGCCAGAATCTTCGGACGAGCCCCGGGAGACAGGGACGACATAGACGTTGTCGCAGCCTTGAATGATGGTAAGCCACTTGCCAGTAGGCGAGAGCTGGATAGTGTGAGCACCCAGAGAGGCGATGTCACTGGGCAGAGAGATGGAGGAGAGATGGAAGGACGAGGGCTTTAGGGGGGCAGTAAAGGTTATGTTGAAGGCCTTGATGCTGTCGTTGGTAGCGACAACTAGCAGAGAGCCGTCAGCACTCAGGGCAGCAGATGTGATGTTGCTGTCGCCCTTGATCACGATGTTCTTGAGGAGCTTCCAGTTCTCGCGCACGTCCTTGTCGTCACGTGCCTTATCCGAGAGTAGATCACTGAAGGACTTCTGGATAGTCCAAATGTGGACCTCCCGGCCCCACCAACTGGCGACGATACGAGTGCCAGGAGCGCTCTGAAGAGGCGCACGATGCGGAAGCATGGGGAGACGACGATGGTTCTCCATGCCGGCCTCCTTTAGAGGGATGATAACGGGAGTAGCGTCGGGGCCTAGGTGGAAAGAAGATGTTAGCAAGGCGTCTAGATATGGTAGTTCCAATAGGTAACTTACCTCCAGCAAGGACAATACTGGTGTCGGCCATCTCAAACGTGGCCAGGGTCTTGACGTCATGTTCGTGGTATCTACGGCCCCAGATTCTAGACCAGCGGTTGCTGCCCGAGTTCTTCTTGTAGACGATAGTGCGACGGTCCATACCACCACTGATAATTACGTTACCGTCGGTGCTACACGCCAGACTGAGGGCATCCTGATCGTGACTCTGAATTCTCTGGGCTTGAGTGTACGTACGGCCATCCCAGATGCAGATCTGGCCCGACGAATCGGCAGAGACGATGTCGCCACTAGGAAGGCATTTGACTGCCCATACGATGATCTCCTTGGCACCACCGTTCAAGTCAGAACCTAGTGTCATCTTGCGCAGAAGAAGACCCTTGATGATGTCGTAGACGCGGATAGTGCCGTCGGAGCACCCAACCACGGCTGTGCGAGGGTTCTGGAAAGCGATGCTCAGCATCTTAGTGCCCTTGGAGGTCGAGCGGGCAATGACCTTGTCAAAGCGCAGTTCGTCCTCGATGACCGAGTATAGCGCCAGTTCGCCTTTGGCCGTGCCAACAATAAGACGGGGAGTGACGGGTTTTCCCTTGTTCGAATTCGAATCTGAAATAGAGGCCATACACCAGATATCTCCGTGGGGGCCACTAGCATTACCCCGGGGCTTTCCCTCAGCAATATCCCACTCGGTAACGGTCGACGTGAAGCCAGTACTGAATAGACGCATGGGGCCTACTGTGGTCGAGTCGCCGACCTTGCGATCGGGACCGGTGATCCAGGCAAGACTATCAACGACCCGGTCGCGGCCACCGTGGATGATCTTCTCCTGGTGCCAGTCGCCCTTGCGCGGGTTCCACAGTTCAATATCGCCGTTCTCGCGGCCAATGGCTGCGCGGGCATTGTTGACTTGGGCCTTGCTGTCGGGACGAGAGTGTGAGAAGGCAATGGCGTTGATGGTGCCAGGCGGGAACCGCACGAATCGACACCGATGGATATCCATGGCTCTAGATGAGATTGTATAGTCGGATAAAAGGCGGGGATTGTCGAGTCTTGGTCTCGTTTCTGGTGAGTTCGCAAGAGAAGTTGAAGGCACAGATTAGACTTCAGACAACAGCGCTCATGCTTTGAGTAGGCAGGTCACGATATCTGTCGAACTAGAAGCTTCACAGAAAATTGATGCACGAGTATGCAAAGAATAGATAGCAAATAGACAGCCTCGGACAAGTGACTGTCGCTTAGTCTAGTAATCTCCGTATAGGTCGTAGGGCCTTGAGTCGGTCCGTCGATGTCGTTCTTTTTATTGTGTGGTTCAGTTGATCTGCCTGAACAGACGCTCTAATTCCCAGCAACAACTTTTTTTTTTCTGCCGTCTTGATCGCAAAGCGGTGAATTCAGTGGGGCATATACTTCCTGATTGGGCTTCTCTTCGCAACCCCTAGCTAACCCTATATCCTGGCAGCTTACTAGTACTCACGTGAGCATGATCGTTAAGTTACCTGGCAAAGCTTGGGAAGCTCTCCATGCTTCTAACTTTGCTTACCGTCTTTATATATTCGATTCATTTTGCAAAGCTACTATTACCAACCGGCGCCGCCTCTTCCCATATCGGCTTTAAGGCTTCTGATATCGGCCGGCAAGAATCCAGCTTCTGCTTATCTGCTCTGAATCCCAAAGCCAGACAAAACCTCTCAGTCGCGCTGGCATATCATCTTAACTTGATCGCCAGCCTTCATTGCGCCTACTTCTGACTTCTGGTCCTCGCTATTAGTGCCTTTCTTTCCGTACATCAAAAGGGAAACTATGATTTCGCAGTGATCACAACCCACTTTCTTGTGCATAATTTTTTTTTCGTCCTCTCTTTATCCCGTTGCCGTTTTTATATATTCTCTTTGTTATCTACGTTTACTTTAATAATATATTGCGACCAATTGCGTCATATCGCAATGGCAAACATGGCCGATAACCTTCACCTTCAGACCCTCGACGAGTCTATATCGTCGCCAAATCCCCAAAGCTCTATAGAGCCATCATCATCACATAATCGAGACTTTGCAATCACCGCATCTGCCGAAACGGCCACAGCTCCGATCGATATTCCGGTAGCCCATGAAATAGCAAACGTCGACTATCCCATCGTTGCCGCCGCATTTTCGACTTCGCCCCTCGGTGGTGAAAACCACCCAAGCCTTTTCCCGACTCTCGACGAAGACGCTCCCGTCGAGCCATTACGCCCCTTTGAGCCACCACTTACTCTAATCAACAGCAACAATACTCCCACCGGATCGACTACCCACTACCCGCGCGTATACTACATATTCAGCGACGACGAACCCAATGCCCTCGGCCATGCGCTCACGCTAGCCAATACTCCTAACCAGGGCCTCTACGATACTGCCGTGATAGTTGATCTTGCACCCGCCGATGCTCCTTCCGGATGGACAGTCGCCTCGGCTACTAGCATGACCTCAAATTGGGCCGTCACTGGCGCCCATTTCGCTCCGCTAAGCGACTCTAGCGCACCCGTAGCTTCAAATGTCGTTGGCAGTGCCGGAACCGGCAGCGGCGGCGGTGGAGGCAGTCTCGGTAGCGGATCGCACGCACCTTACCACCACAACGCTGCGGGGGGATCTGATGGTGAACGAGACATGATTTTAAATATCGACGGGATGGGAACACTTCCAGGGCCGCGTCCTGTCGAAATCACAGTCGAGAAGGACCCCGTGGCGGATGCGCAGGCCGTAGCCGTCAACTCACAACTTGGTTCTGGTATCAAGAACTACAACGCCTTGATGGCCGAGTTCAACAACTGCATGACGTCACTTGGCCGTATTGTCGATGCCGGAGAGCAAAACTTCAAACATAACTTGAATTTGCAGTTGGCGATGAGTCAGCTTCGTCCTGGCCAATATCCTGTATCGCTGTATAGCGCGCCGGCTCGAGATTCCACTGCGGATGAAAACGACTTCATCGTCCGTAAAGACCTAAAGGGAAAAGGAAAGGAGAAGGCAACTCTCTTGCCTTCTCCTAAGGACGATTCTTACGCAGAGTAAAGATGTAGATCATCACTCCAATGTCCTACTTCACATCTTCACTATTACCAAGACGGCCTTTGTCCTGTCTTTTTTACTATTCTTTTTTTTTTTTTCGTTTCTTTGTTATATTTTCCACATTTCTTTTTCCTTTCTACACTGTCATCTCTTGTATTTTCTGCTCACGCAAGTCCTTTACGTTGCTCTTCTCATTCATTGGCGTTTATTTTTTTTCATCTGCCCTTTTATCTTCTTTTTTTTTTTTTTACCCGTTTTTACATTTTGGGGGGGGGGGGGGGGGGGGGGGCACACAGGACTTGGGTTATAATTTGACCTTTTCACCTCTTTTTTTCTTTTTCACTTGAGTTTAGTTGTAACCGTCTCAACTAGCCCAACTATGGCGCTTTGTCATGTCGATTTTCTACTCGCTACTCCTTTGGGATCTCTCCTATAATCGATGATTTACGAATCGGTTAAACACTAGCCAATCTCAATATAGGCATTATGCCAATGTAATGGCACTTACGTTGCTATCCATATATCACTGTTATCTTCCATGAACTAGTAGCATTTACACATTGACTTATGGTCATATTCTGCAAAGTAGACGCCGGAAATTCCGGTGAACCACCTATCATTGTATAGCACTAACACGGAATAACTCCTGCTTCCTTCCATTTATCCTGCATCAAAGGATTACGAAGTTGAAAATATTCATTCTTAGCATGCATCAATTTGAGATAGAAGCACAAAAGTTCCCAAGGAGGTAGAACAATGAACGGTAACAAAAAAATGACATAAACAATCAATCAATAAAAAGGAATAAGAAAAAACGCCTAGACAACGGTGAATATAACCGAAACAAGATACCTATCGAAATATGTAACACGAATAATCAACAGGATGGCGAATAAGTTTGAACAAAAAAAAGAGAGCGCCGGCATAAACAAGGACAAAGAGAAATAATGACAAGGAATTACAACAAGTTTCCGCCAAGAGTCATCATGACGGGGATATCGAACAAAAGAGAAAGATCGAAGTGAAAGAGAGGGGGAAAGAAATGTGTAAATCAATGATAGGGAATTCAGCACCCAAAATATGTGATAAAGAGTACTCAATTTTCAAAGAAACCTGAGACTATGTCTTAGGCCAGAAACAACCATGATATGTCATCAATTGAAAATTGACAGACTACCGAATCTGAGGCAGGTAGAATGAGAATGAGATAATAGTGGCAGTGTGCTGTGATGATGAGATCCAAGGTCGTACCTAATGATGCTGCCCAGTATGTGAAACGATCACTATTAAATAAACCAAGTATGCAAAATAGACACGAGGGGGGTTAAGTAGTTGAAACTTTGTACAAAGAAGATATCAGAATATTGCTCACGAAGTGACACAATACCGGAAAGCTGTTTAAAACAAGTGATCGAGAGATATTCTAGCACTTAAGCACTGTAATAAGGCAGAGCACCAGGCAACCGGCCACCACGAAGCTGAAGCACCTTGTCTACGATGTCGCGGCTTCCGATAGCAGAGACGGGCAGGTGGTTCTTCACCGGAGAAGGCAGAGCACGCATGGCATTGATGCTAGCGGACAGAAGATCACGCTTGTTGTTGTTCGAGTTAGATGAACCGCCAATCTTTCCAGTTACAGCTAGATAGACAATGACAATAATGATGATGACAACAACAATAGCAATGCAAATGGCCAGGCACCACCACTTCTTGCGGCGAGCGGAGCGGGCGCTGTTGATGGCAGTATCAATCTCTTCATTGCCCTTGTCCATGTTCTCGACAATCTCCTCGGCCTTTTGCTCCATCTGCACAATAGTCTCCTCTTGCTGCACAATAAGCGTGTCCAGATCCTGGAACAGCTGAGCAAGCTCGACAATCTGTGACTCGATCTTGAGCAGTGCTTGGTGACGGTCTTGGACGGCGTTCAGAGCAGCGCGAGCCTGGCCCATGCGGTTGCTATCCTTCAGAGCCTGGCTGAAAACCTGACCGGAAGCAGAGGTATCCTCGACAGCGTGGCGAACTTCCTCTTCTGAGGCATCTGGGCGGACAATGCGGTACTGGCGAGCCATTTGTTCTTGGGTCTTCTTGCGGAAGGCTGATTCGACTTGTTGGTAATTCTGGATGGCGGTCTTCAGGCGACGGTCGATACGGCCGACTTGGGACGTGTTCTTGGGTTGGCGAGACTCGGGGTTGGACTTGATTTTGCGGATGCGATCCGTCAGTCCACGGTATAGGTTCATGGTGTCGGACGAAATCTGGTCGAGTTGGCGGTTTGTGTTGCTGGTGGCCGAAGTGTCAGCGTCGTCGAGCGAGCGCTGCTGCAGCATGCGCAGCTGTTCGAGGCTACGTTCGATCTCGTTGATGCCATTGTCGATTTCGCGGCACTCGTTCAACATAGCGTTGGGATTAGTGTGGCCGGTGCCGGAAGGCAAGTTCGACATTTCCACGCCGCCACCTATCTTCAATGTCAATTCCAGGGATCTTGCATTGGGACTTGCAGGGCCGCCTTGTGGTCTTGACGCAAACGTACCTCCTCCATACTGGTTGCCACCTTCGTAGCCTTGGTTTCCACCATATTGCTGCTGTTGTGGCTGGCCGTTATAGCCTTGGTTGCCGCCGTAGGCGCCTTGCTCGAAGGGGTTTTGCTGGTTGCCGTATCTGCTAAAGGGTTAGTATCCAGCATTGCATTCTGATGCAGAGTCGGCAATCGACGTGACTGAGGAGGTGCGGCGAGTTTTTATGGATAGCGGTGTTTGTACTGACCCGTACTATATCGATTGGTGTTTTTGTTAGCACTAGATTCGGCGAGAGTTGAAGCTTTGAAAAGATCACTTACGCTCATTGTGGCGGATACCGAATTGTCTAATTGATGAACAAAGAAATAGAAACTGCGATGGCAAAACTGCCGCTGGAATATGTATCGTCAAGAAGCGCGTGTCCTAGAATGCGACGATTTGATAGAAAGCTTTGTTTTGTTTGGTGAAGAGAGATGGTAGATTCAGATGAATGAAATTATAACTTTTGGGGGGAAAATAGAAATTAAAGGAGGTCGGTGGTATTAATGTCGTAGGGTATTTTTCGCCGTGTTTTTGGTATGGTGTGCTAGTCGTTATTAATCTGGCGACAAATAGATGGAGAAGCAGCAGGTAAAGGTAAGAAAGAGTAAGATAAGATGGAGGGAAGGCGGGAAATTGAAGCCAATGGCATGAAAAACTCTGTCAACCAGTGATAAGAGTAATCAATAAACCGCAATTGAAGCAAGACACGGTGCGTGACGATGTGCGTTTCTTTCCTTTTTGCTAAGTATTTTTGCTTTGCTTTTTTGGCAACTGACGCTGAGGTCTTGATGGATTATTGAAATACAGGAGAGAAAGCAAAAGAGGAATTGAGGAGAAAAGGTTTGGGAGGAAATGATTAAAGAGAGCCGAGATAGACACGAGCGCACTCATTATGGGATCTAAAAACCGGGGCTGTACTGGGAAGGGGCCAGGATGAGGAAACTGGGGCCCACGCCAGGGGCGGCAGGAACACCAACGGAGCAACAGCATAACAGCCTATGGAGGCAGTAGCCAGAAGCTGCGCATGTTATCTCGCAGGCGGTCTTGTCTCTGCAACAATATGTGGGCACAGTTACTGACTACAGGCACTATATCGTATGCTTTTCAGCACAAAGGGCAAAAGACGCCTTGCTATGAAATCGCCGCACGATACAATACGATGCACTTTATGTTGCAAAAGACCAAGCCGCCGACAAATAGGAGACACGACCCTGCTAGAGAAACAAAAAAGAAAGGGCCCCTTCCAAAACGAAAAAGAAAGAAAAAAGCCTAGGCCCGCCATGATCAGGCCTAGGGCGCTGTTTCTCTCGCTGGTTCGATGTAGCGTCCCTGGCTTTAGCAAGTACTCTTGCGGCTATTTTTTTGCGGAGAATGCTGCCAATGGCCAGCCTTGCGGTACCTTCCACAGGCTAGTGGGTGACTTTATACGCTAAAGATGCCGTGTTTGGGTCCTTTACAGGCCCGTTCACCATTAACGTTTCGACAGAAAGCCTCTACAAAATATGTAAATCGAACAAAACAGACTTCCATCGCCTAATACATAGAGTTTGGTCTCAATTCGGGCTCTACAGGGGACACGCCGGTTCTGCGAGACGACGATGGGCGATCGCGATGCCATATTCAGCGTCCATGCGATATCAATGAATATCGCATGGCATGCTCCCTAGCAAACCAATACGACTATAGCCCTTTCTCTCTTATTCTAACCTCTTTTCATCTCTTCAGGCGCTGGAATGCGGCGCTATTATCAGTAATGAAGGCCAGGACCAGGCAACCAGCTTGTCAGAGAGCCTAGAGGGGGGAAAAACAAAGAATGTTGGCTAACACAAATACGCCTATAATCAGGCTATAATACAAATGCACTAATGCTAGACATATTTACATGTACATAGTGATCCGGCCGAAGTTCTTCGACTGCTATCCGGCCGGGGGTCTGGGACCAAAATAGAAGCAAATGTCGAGTTCTCTTTGTTCCCTCTCCCTCGCGCCACTTCAACTGCGACTTGGACTCTGCGACTAATGCTCACTACTTCAATAGTTCTCTTCTCCAGTTCGCTTCAAGCGTTGTGTAGCCCCAATCCGCTTACAAAGTCACTTTTTGGTTGCCTGGCTGCGCCCGGCCACATAGTGGCTATAAAAAATAATAAAAAACTCCAAGCCTCTATACATATGGATTCTCTCAGGCAGATTTAACTATCATGGACAATTAATAATCCCAAGGAAAACTCTTCTATACAATATCGGACACGACAATAACCACCAAAGCTCCTGTGTTTGGAAACAACACCGCTAGTGCTAGTTAATCACTGTAACCGTAGATACACGGACTCGCTTCCCGTAGTCGTTCCAGCAGCGCGCCAGATTCTTCGTTTGACGCAAGTTTCGGACTTTGTGTAGGCGTCACATCGGTTTCCTGCACATTGTAACCCAAGAACAAAGCCGAATTTTAACTACTAGTGACGAACGAGAACCTCAACGGCCATGCCGTTAAAGGTTCCATGCCGAAGGCCATGTTCGGCCCTATCAAGAGCCTGATATCTTTGTATCTCCATGAAGCTCAGACCGCTTTTTTTAATTCAATTTTATCAAGGTGTAAATGGAGCTCTTGGTAGCTATGTAGCACATTTGTACGGATATCTGATATTGGAGTCAAGAACAACCGATGAAATGATGTTTAAGCGCGCTAGTCAGTTACTCATAGACAGACCATTTTTGCAGTCCTTTTTTTTCTTTTTTTTTCTTTTTTTCTTTCTTCTCGCTAGCGGCAACTTATTCAACATCACATATCATATGTATCAGCTAAACAAAGACAACAAAGCTCCATTTCCGGCTTCCTATACGGCTGCACGGCTGCATAGCCCCGTCCTTTTCAGTGCCATCGTCATCGACACTACCTATCCAAGTTCTGCTCCAGTAGCTTTGTGCTCTTTGATCAATCACCTCTATTTCCGAGAAGTTACCTACAATTATGTACACGTATAGAGCAGATCACTCATCTTTTAGATAGTCGTTATCTCGGGCACTTAGATGTCCTGCTTACCTTTGATCCACCTACTGCTAGCACTGTTCAAATAAAAGGATCCGTTAGTACCATATTTGTATATTTCTGTTCGTACTGACGTGTTTTGCTGTCTTGTCTGTCTGTCTGTCTATGGAGATCATCAGCTGTTTTTAGCAGACATATGGTATATCATGCCAAGTAGCAACAAAATACGACATACTAGTTCTGCATGACGTGGTTCCTTTTGTCGAGAGAGGGGATACGAGCAGCCTGCAAATATGTAAATCTTTTAGTAATAATAGAGGATTTGTCGCTACTACATACTTACTACCCAAAAATCTATCACTCTATTAGGGTCAAGGGTTTACATCACGATCTTTGGTTACCACATCTATATTTTTATCTTGATTAACAAAACAAAACAAAAAAAAACCGATTTTGGGCAAGTTTAAACCAAAGAACTTCAGAGATTGAGGCTGTTCAGAATCTAGAACGCACTTCTTTTTTGGTCGATTTGGTTTTCCCCTGTATAGCTTTGTACTTTGTGACAGCATCTGATATCTTGCGATCAAACGTTCCACTCATGCCACCTTCATTACTTGGAGTGTATCAAGTTCCTAAAAACAAACAAACAAGGCCAAGCGTTCAAAAATAGACGAGGGGATTATATTTGTATACAACTACAAATGTACATACAAACGTATATATATTAGACGCGGTAAACTCCACTCTTTTCCGACGGCCATGAGACAAATGATCGACTTCAATGTTCCGACTTGCGCGCCTTTGACTGCTGATACATCTACGAATATAGCTTCTGATCCGGGAACATGTAATGTACGTACGCGGTTCATTCGGTCATCGGCCGTTGTCGGAATTTCGAAAAAAAGAAAGAAGGAAGATCCAGAAACCGGTCTAGACTTGGCTTTGCATAGTATTGAGCATTGACAACTAGCAGTGAAGATTGCATGCTAGCAACGATTAAACGATTGTTATTGACCTTGCCCGATTCCAGTCTCTTGGCAGCCATGCTATCACACCATGATATAACCTCTCTGGCTCACATTATACATGTAGTATCCTTCACTCATGGTGAATTGCTTGCGATCATGTATCGGAGCTCAACACGGCGTATGCCGAAGCATAGCTTACACTCGAGTCTGATGGACGTTCCACTAGAGCACTGCGTTCGTACCTGACAAACTTGAACTTTGCGCCAGGCTCCAGTTCTTCCAGCATCGCCATTGCCACGCCAATAGGATGTCTACCACAGATGGTATTCTGCGTAATATCCAGCACCTTCTTGAACTCCTCATGCTTGCCGGTTTCGATCGCATCCATAGCTAGTTTATCAATCATTTCTACTGTCTCATGAATCGCCGGCTGCCCCGTCTGTGGCATATGTTTGATTGGCTGCAGTGACTCAACTGTGTTATCCGGCGCATACACGCGATACCGAAAACCCTGGCCCCAATGACAGAAATCCGAGCTGACTACCATGCCCGTATGCGGGTCTCGTAGATACTCCGCCAGAACTTTCCCGGCTGCCCTCTCCTCGGCCGAGTCCATATCGCCGATCAACACGGGCAAGATCTTTGGATATGCTGCAGCGTTGTCGGCGCCAAAGGTCTCGGCGAAGCGCTGCTGTAGGAACGGTACGTGCATCTCGAGAGAGTGTTCTTTAAGGTCGTATTGCTCGGGAATCGACTCGTCGAAACTGGCTTGCGCGAGTGAGCGGGCTAGCTCCCGGTCGACGATGGCAGAGCCGAGCGGTGTCTCATATACGGAGGCGGTGGTTTGCGCGCTGCCTGCGAGGAAATATGTGTGCGAGGGACCAAGGATTATAATGCGCGTGAGTTTGGCAACATCTAGTGCCTTGTATGCCCAGGCTGCTGCGGGCCCAGAGTAAGAGTACCCAGCGTGACTGGATATGAGAACATTGGTATGAGTATCGACCGCATCATGCTTTGGTTGTTATATAGGGAGAATACACTTACGGTGCAATGATGACACGGGCATTGGGAATGGGAAGCTTCTGTCCATGGAGGGTATCCGGCACTTGCGCTAGGTAGTCTACAAGTTCCTCTCTGAGCTCATCCGCATCGTCAGTATACCAACTGCCGGCATGGCTTGCGGAACGACGACCGTCTAGGAAGCTCATAGTTCTGACTAAGATATTCAAAGCGGGCACTATACGTCGATCACGAGTATTTTATCAATATGGCACAATTCAGACGGATGAAGAGTAGCTCTCAACAATATGTACTGAATAATGATGTGGTGTTGTCACAGGTTAATCTTATGAATGATGAGGGATCTGAATATTATATCATGTGCAGAATTTCACATAAACATGACAAGTTCATACTGTAATTAATCTCTGGAGCTGTAAAGAGTATTTGGGGTAGAGCAAGAGCTAGTGAAGATAAGATAAGACAGAATGGCAAGTTAAGTGGTTATAACCGTTTAACAATGGCGCGGGAAGCTCAATATACAGTTGTATAGATAAACGGGTAACCCCGCCCTGAATGCCGGATTGGGTAGTATACATAAGGGTTAATAACAAGGGTTTGAACCATACTGTTGCGACTGAAATATATGTATCGGTGATTCTTGGACGCATGTAATTGTAGATTTAATAATCATGCCTGCTTCACTGTGAAAAACCCGAGACGCTAGCACTGCAGACCTAGAAAGTAGCTTCTATGCCTAAGTATAACCGAAAAAACACACCCATCAAAAACATTTAAACAAAGGGCCGAATTGATACAGGCGCAATGGGTTGTGCTGGGGCATTTGTCCACCCAATCCCACCGACCCAGACCTTGCGTCCCGTACATTGAAGACATCTGCGATCTTCGCCCATATTTGATACAGAACAGTGATCACACACGTTCTTGCCGCACGCTGTACATGCGCAGATTTCCTTGTCCATATCTACATCCATGCCATTGTCCATATCAGAAAAGCCCGAAGATGTTGCTCCACAGTCATCGCAGGATGTGGCTGTTGGTATTGTCTCGAGTATGGGGCAATATTCCGGTATATGTGTTGGTGCAGAGGACTGGAGCTTCCAGAAGTTATGTAGAGATCGTTGCTGTGTTTGTTGTAGTTGCTGTTGTGATTCTGGCTCTTGTGATGTTGGTGCAGCTGCTGGAATCGGAGACGGAGAAGGCGAGACATAAGCTGTTGAAGTGTTATTCTCGACAGCCTTTTCTGGTTGTTCTTGGGACTTCTGGTTTGTAGCTTGTTCGCGCTGTCCCTTGAATAAAAGATCGAGAGTGTGTTCTATACACCATTCTGCGTTAGCACTTGATCATGACCACATATGTAACTAGTCGTTTGAACTACGTACGGTGAACTTGTTGTTCGGAAGGCCGAAGGTCGCGCACACGCTTCATAGTGCGGCTATACGGCGCATCTCCGGCCATGGAAGCAGACGAGTTAGATGACGGCATAGAAACACGAATAGAAGGAAACCCGGAGCTCGCGGATGAAGACTCGGAAGAGCTCATCTCGTCACAGGACCGCTTGCGTTTCATTAACATCTTGTATGTCGTAATCGTGTTGGCAAATATGTTCTCAAGGTTGTGTGGGCGCTTCTTTGCGCTGAGGAATTGAAGTTGGTATATTCGATTTGTTTTGCTGAAATGTGTGTAAAGATGCAGAACGACGATGGTGCTGATGTTTTGTTCAAAGGAGCTTATTTTTAGACTAGAAAGAGATAGGTAGAAGTGGTTGCAGGGCCTTGATTGTTGTTTGAATTGATCGGCTTAGAATCTTTGTTCTTTGTGGATTTGTGTGGAGAAAAAAGAGACGAGGGGGATAATTGTATATAATGTGTAGACTAGGGAGGTTATTGCCTGCTCCGTTGCCTGTTGCTCAAGCCGTTGCTTAGGCGCGTCGCGCATGGGAAGAATTTGGCGCGTGCTTTAATGGCATTTTCGCGAGAATCAATTAAGTACAGTGTGGGGTTCTGTCCCGACACCACTAGCACAGTACGTAAATAACATGTGAGCTTGATCAAAGATTGATTGATATTTGTTAAGGTCGTTAATAGCTTCATTAATAAAAGCATGCTACAGTATTGTATCATTTTGAAAAACAAAACAATTGAAATCTCTCATCGTGTCTTTAGGGCGATTACAAGGTCGTCTCACCCTCTAGTTGACTTGAACGAATGATTTCGAACTCTGGCGGAATGAGTGTGTTAGTAACAACTTGAAAGCTTGAAGGTCACATGGAGTTGTAGAGGAAGGGGGAGACTCACTTTGACGACACATAGGACACTGACCCTTTGCAGCATCTTGCTTCATCCACTCCATGATACAATGCTGATCATAGAGAGTTAGTATATACACGTAATAGACAATACATCAGTTAGAGTCTTATGGGTCCTAAGGAACTTACAGTATGGAAGTTATGTGCGCATTTGCCAGAAGCTATATATAGCAGGTTAGAATATGCTGACCTCGGTCCCCTCACTGTGAGGCAACGCCCATGGCGCAAGTATGACTACTGGAACTCACAAATCGGGCACTCGTCGCCGGGATATTTGCATGTGGGGCATGTTCCGTCGAATTGTACTTGACAAATACCACAGACATCGTCTTCAGGCAAATCCCAGCGCCAGGTGGCTACAGATTGCCACTTTGTGATTTCGACCTTCATGAGTAGAGTCGTTGTAGATGGCTAACGGAGTCGATAACAGTATCCTGAAGATGCCAACAAAAAAAGTACGCAAGGAAACACTTGAATCAATAATGATGGGTGAGAATTTGATTTCTACTTGATCTATGTGTAAGCTGATGTTACCAAGATGCTAGATAATCAAGTAATTCTGGCTATCCAAGTAAAATCGCTTTGGGTATATATGTGGGTTTATTCCATAACCCTAAGTAGACTTTCACAAATACATATTAAACCACGTACTTTGAATACACCTTATTGAACTAAATTTGAGTGTTATTTTCCGTGTACATAACGCATTAACTAGAAGCTACATTTGCTCGTGATATCATTGAAAAGAAAACCAAAAGAAAGCCCTACAAATGAAATAGAAAAAAACAACAACCAAGAATAAACATAAAACAGGAATAGTATAGAGTCATGAGAGACTCAGTGTGGTGAAGTTTCGACGACGGGGATGTTGTGACTAGCTTTTGAACATGATACCATCATGCTTCCACAGGCCACGGAACATCACCGTCATCCACATTAGTGCATGTAAGATAGCCAATACTATCTAGGGCTCGACCAGAAGCAATGCCTGCACTGCTCGGCCCACTGGAGCTCAAATCTAGTTCCAAGTCGCAGCCCATCAATGGCCGGACCACATCTCGAGCCATGGATTTCATCTCATCCATTCGCCGCTCAAACTTGCGTAGGTTTTCTCTGCTATATAGCTCGGGTGTGAGCTTGAGAAACTTTTTGCATTCGTCATGGGTTAGATACGTCGAGGATCCAGATGCTGATCCAATTAGTCGGTATATCCGACCTAACGCAAATGGGCCTACGGGAGCTTGCGTTGCAACCGTTGGATGGCGCCGAGACCGACTTGACTGCACGGCATTGCTATCGACAGGAGTTTTAGGTGTCGGGGGTGTCGTATTAGTCACAAGCCAGTCGCGGAAGTGGCAGACAACCAGCCAATCTAGATATGCGTTGGCTGGTGTAACACGTTCGCCGCTTTTGGTCAACAATGTTAGACGGAAAAGCCGACCTTCGACACGTCCTAGCCGATCTTCAAGCTCATTAACTTTATCTTCAATAAGCTCCATGACGGCCTCAGGCATACTAGAGCGTAGACTGTGCTCGCCTGATGGCCATTGTCCAACCACATGAATCAGGGCTTCTTGAAATATTATTTTGCTGCGGGCAAGGAAACCTAGACGTAGGTAACTGATGGGGTATTTTGCGATCTGTTTCCACAGGCGACCCTGGAACTGTAGAAGGTGGTGGTCGACACGTGGACCGACAACATTCAAGGCATCGTAGAGGTCAGCCAGGTGGAGGAGTGACTTGCACTGCACGTATGCCTCGGCAACACTGATGCCATCTAGTATTGGAGGGTAGTTGTAGAAGATACGGAACATGTTATCGTAATCGCGCAGGGTATCTTGATCGCGCTCGCTAAGAGTTTCTACTAGCTCGTGGTGACTGGTATTGAAAGTTACAGTACGGAAGAAGTTTGCTGTAGAATGCGACGCATGCTTGGTGGCGAGTGAATGAAGGGGTGTAGTTTGCGCGCGGTCTCGGTCTCGGTTGCACATTGCTGACGGCAAGCCGGAGCCAGTGCCGTTGCCGAAGATTGATGGAATGGGTTCTGGCTCATATTTTTGTACGAGCATAGGTATATCTTCGTCGTCTTGGTTATAGTCGAGCTCGTAGCGCCACTTCATGGGAGTTGGCGCATTACGTGATGTGACTGGACCGCTCGGAGGAGGTGGTGGTGAGGACGCCACCGAGCTTGATCCAGTACCGCTAGCAGAGGCAGCAGCAATATTAGGAATTGCGTTCCGGGATGCGGCAGCGGCACTGCGGTTCCACTCGGGGCTCAGACTGATCTCGAAGAAGCCCGAGCAGCAGGCTAGTGTGTGGCGATGTAGTAGGTAGCGGTTCACATGTTTTTTGTGGGCGGATGAGCCGACAGCGACGAATATCTCCACATCACCCGAGTGGGAGAACACAGGGAACCCATTTTGGATGTTCTGTACCGAGCTGCCGACATGTGAACGGTTCGAGCGCTTAGAGCGGTGGTGTAGCGGACGAGAGACGACGGAGGTGGCGCCGCGCAGACCAAGAGTGCCGCCGTGATCTGCGTGTGCGCCCATGGCAAAGGGAGGAGAAGAATAACTAGCCCACGATACAAGATGTGGAGTGGAAGAAGTGTCCCGGCAAGAGTGTGCGAAGAGCAAGGTTTTGTCTTGTTGTGGTGTTCAACAGCGGCGTTGTTACTAGAAGAAGACTGCCTCAAAGGCCGCTTGTGCGCTATTCTATCGTGTATGGGGTGAGGCCGCTGGTAGTGAATTAGGGCGGCTTCCGAGAGAGCAGTTAGGGCGCCTCCGGCACTTATATCTCGTCGTACTGGAAAATAGCGTGGACATGCGATGGCCTGAAGCGTAACAGACTATGCTAACGAGTTGCTATAGCCGGCGGAGGGAAAAAGGGATCGCCCGAAGAAGCATAGAGGACATAAACAACGAGAACAAACATAAACAAAAAGCCACTTTGTATGCAAGTCGCAAAAATAGCGAGCATGCAGACGAGCTGTGGTAGAAGCAGAAAAGGCTGTAGATGGGCAACTATTGCTTATTATGCGCCGCCTCTGCCCTGGGTTGTTCGAGTAAGGGTGGTACAATGAAGCTAAACAGACCGTTTGCCCGAGAAATGC
Source organism: Davidsoniella eucalypti (assembly GCA_004009845.1). Taxonomy (NCBI): domain Eukaryota; kingdom Fungi; phylum Ascomycota; class Sordariomycetes; order Microascales; family Ceratocystidaceae; genus Davidsoniella; species Davidsoniella eucalypti. Next base: position 267,786 of record RMBW01000001.1, on the reverse strand, counting down.
AGGTAATATAGATATACGGACAGGTTTTGGCGTATGGAAGGATATCGCGATGCGAGTCTTGGATATAGAAGGGATGTACCAGCCTTTATGTTTGCAGTGGACAATATAGGCGACAATCCGAAGGAAAATGGACCGACAGGATTGGCGCGTGAACACTATAAAGGCGCCTCAGCCGAGCCTGGAACGGCGGCACTCAAGATGTGACTGGTTCTGATTTCTCAAGGAAACAAAAGAAGCGAGAAGTGTGCGTTATTGACTTGACGGGATGACTTGCGCTGGTAGAGGGTGGGATCGTCTCTGGCTAGTCTTTGGCTAGGTCTGTTGATGTTGGTCTTGGACGGGCTAGCCAATCGCAATATTCTCGAGATCACCGGCCGCATCCAGCATGCCTACTGTATTTGTACAATATAAGGAGGGGCAACGGACGCTGCAAGAGCTGCAAGAGGGAGCTTGTCACCGCAAAGACAAAGACGAAAAAAAAGGTTGGCTTCGTTGGAATGGGCAGGATAGAGTAGAGAAGGTCAAGAACAGACGCTTGCAGTGGCAAGTCCTAGACGGAGGGAAATGGCTGGGGAGGAGGAGCTCGAGTCTAGCCCCGGCTACGATATCATATCTGTGTCGTACTTGACCCACGCACTTACAGCAAACGTATGTACATGTAGCGAGTGCTACTGTCGATATCGCAATACTATGTCTCTTTGACGATGATGCCTGTAGTCGGAGGAGGGAGACTGGTAGGCCAGGGATGTCCACGCTGTATCAGAGCATGCATGATATCTAGCTTGCTCTGCAGCCATCAGGAACCAACTTCTGGCCATTCTTCACTTTATGGCATGCTCTTGAAGTCCTTCCAAGCTCCGACCAAACAAACGAAAACAAAACAAGGCGACTGGGATGTCGATGGAGCTACCTGGCTTGGGAAGATAGAAGCAAATCAAGCATGGTCCTCTGGCGGGGTAATTGTTTTGTTTCGATAGCAGGCTTTGTTCTTTTGCTTCCTTTCCTTTCGTAAGTTCTAAACATCTTCACCATCTTGAATTGCTATACGGCTTCTCGCTCTTTTTCCTGTGTCTGATTGGCTTCTTTGACTATCTACTTGATACCATCGTGGACCCAGTTTTTCACCAGCCATTGAGACCTTGTTTACTTTTTTCTTTCACCTGCAGGTTCCCTCTGGCAAGGCACAATTGCAAGTTTCTGGACTCTCTATTGTTGGCTACTAGTTGAGATATTCTTGCTTTTAAGCTACTGTTTCGCCAATTTATAGCTTTGAACACAAGATCTACAGAGTACAGATTGAGATACGTATATCTCTACACACTAAAGATGTTTACCAATTAGTAGCACTATCGCTGTGGCCACTACTGATACGAACTTTACTTGTGATACAGACTCTCCCATAGTGCTCAATGTGGACGGCCTGTTATCTGCCTTGCAACGCAACCGCGCCAATTCTCGGAAAAAGTGTCAGCTGCACCTTCGCCATGGGTTCTTTGAATCGTGATTGGCGGGCTCGCTCTAATCATCAAAGTGAAAGCTCGGATGTCCTTGAACACCAAAGTTCGCCACACGATGCCCCGCTCTCTAACTGTAACTATTGCAACATCTCTTTATCTTTGCTTCGTTGGTGTCCTTGGTTTGTCATGCTGCGATGACTTCTTCGGTGCCCGTTATGCATCTGCTTCATGGTTCCAAAGAGTCAACAATAGATGCAGGATAAAACTGTATGTCTGTATTGTTAAACCAGATAGTTTCTCTGCCTGTACAAGGCATAAAATCAAGATTAGGTTGATCGGAAAACCCACATCAGAAGGGCACTATGTCATTGTTCCTTTTCATCTATTATGTCTTTGTTTCATGCCAATTTTCGTTGGCATACAAACTTCAGTCTTTTGTTATGTTGCAACTCACATCTCACTAGATTTCATCGTGACCGTCTGGCAATTTGCCTGGTATGTCCTGCAAACATACTACTACTTCCGCGATATCGATCAATAGTACTATCTTCGCTATCTCACTTCTTCACAACACCCTCATGACCTCTTTACTCGAGCCCTCCTGAACAAACTAAAAGATTTGTATACTAATCGGTTATCAAAACGTGTTCCTAGGAATTATATGTGCTATTCCGTGACATGTGTTTTTCCATCATCAGCTGCCTCCATGATATGCAGGAAACATGAAAATGAAGGACCTTGCGACCACCTGAGATTTTTGATGTCATATGGTCCGGGCACATACGACCTTGTCCTTGCGGAAGCTGGAACAAAGAGTTATACCACGTGAACAAGTAGGTTGACAAATTTATGATAATCACGGTATATTATGCAACGCGCATAATGTGCATAAATGATAACCCTATATGTCTATATGAACCAACAATGCATATAGTTGTGCTATAATTGTGCACCATGTGCATGTGACCCATCGTGAATTGTATTTTGCTTGGATCGTCGTACTCATACGATGATGCAATAGCTCTATCCGGTGCCAGTTTCATCCCGAGAAAGCCAAGTATCAATTCCATTTTCAAATCAAGCCACCCACTGACGGATTTCATAGTATAGTCCGAATATCCCGGCGTGGAAGAGCGGCAGAGATTGAAGGTTACGGCGATAACACCATACAGTTGCATGTAAGTTGTGCCGTTTCATGCAAAGAACAGGCTAGACTGTCAGACATTGAAGTCGTATATCTGTACATGCTTGTTATGGCTTGCTGGTTGTGACGCAACTGTCACTGTGTGGTCATTCGCGCAGATAATGCTATCTCCGCTACTCTATTTTGTATGATGACATTATGGCCATTGATTTACCTGCATGTCTCCTCCTGTCGTGACGCACTCTTCGCGACTGGATAGCAAGACAGCCTACCTAGACCTAGGATGGAGACAAAAATGTCGTGGTCTACAACTAATTTGTCAACAATCACAGCGTAAGCTGATCGATGGCTGGGCTCTTACTCGAATCCGATCCTTCCTAATTCTAGCTTCACCGACTGATCAACTCAATGATTTGGCCTTTAGCTATGTGGTCTCGTTCTTTGATAATATTCCGCCCATACCCGAGAGGAAACAAGCGACGATAAAAGACAGGCATGCCTCTTCACTTGGAGGTACATGCAGAGGCAAGTCCGGCCAGACGTGTTATTTGTTGGTATGTGCAGCGTGTATTGCCGGTGTTACAGCTATGTAGCTTGCATTATCCATTTGGCGATAGCATCCCTTGGCTGACCGCATCGACGCTGGCTGAGTCTAGTTGGCCAGCTAACAGCCTAGCCAGGTAGACTGTCTACTCCATATGCATGTATGCGATGTACGTACGTGTATACAATTGTCCAAACAGCTATACAGCACGTGGGAAAGAATTGGGGTTCCTCTCCAGAGATGAATACGGTAGATAGGTATGAGCTGTTGTCGCTTGTTGCGTGAAGTCACGCAAAGCCAGGTAAGATACACAGCTGCAACGCTTCTATGCTACATAGTAAAGAGTTGACACATTCATCGTAGGCCTACAAAATAGCGTAAAAGTAAGACCTTGATGCAACCAAGTCGTAATGAAATCTAATATATGCATAAAATGGATAAAGTGATAGCTGTGACAGAATGGGCAACGCCATCCTCCTTTTTCTAATATGCACAACGCTTATGTGGACCGTGGCTTCCAGAGCAAGTTACAGACAAGACCCACTTTATCATTCTCTTCTCGCTTCCCTTGTGCTGTGTTTGCTTGCGGGATAAAAAGAACCAACTCCATTTGGATTTATTATTTTATCTTTCATCTACCACCAATCGCTGTATACTTTTACAAAAGCGGCAAAAAGCATAAGATGTGTACATTTTGACTGTTTTGGGCATAATATTCTAAAGGCTTGATTTGAATTACTAGCAGCAAAGAAAAGTGGGCTCTTTTGTATCTCCAACCGTGGACTGTCATGGTTCGCTTTGGGCTTGGTGCATTCACTTGCTCTCTTACACTGCGTTTTATTACTTCTTCATTGCTTACTCGTACTGTTTGACTCGCGGTAAAGCCTTGTCCATCTAATTGGCCGGGAGACTGCTAGTAGTGTAGAGCAGCGTTCTTGTCTGTCTTCGTTAGGCTTACTAGACGATCAGTTGCTTGATTGGCTGGCCCTCAGACCTTTTCTGTCCCTTTTCTTAAACGGACAAGTTTTCTTCGTCTTTGGCTTGTAATGTATGGGAGAATGGGCTGGTTGTCTGATTATGTGCCGTTCTCCGTATGTTCGTCGTCTTGTTGCCAGTCCCTTTCCACTCTTCTTCTTGATTCTTCATTTCCTGGTCACTAGCATTACCATTTCATTAGTGAATAAAGTAATAGTTGTGGCAAATAAGACATGCCTGAACTCTAAAGAGGCTGGCTCAAGCTCTATACTAAGCGTATGGTTATTACTTATGAACAATCTCTCTTTCTATAGCAACTGGCACACTGAGCTGAGCCTAGTCTTTTGCTCTGGTAACCGTCGTCGTGTGACGGACTTTTTTTCCCCCTTCATCTTTATATTAAAGCTATTCATCTGAATTCTATCTGTTTTGTGTGTATTGAAGATTTTTCCTTGAGAATCCCAAAATTATTTCGTAAAAGACAATCGAGCAGCATTTGGCTGGCCGTCTAAGATGAACCGAGAAGGAAAAAAAGGCACATCAGGGAGGCGATCTCGTCTGAGGTCTGGTGCTTAATTTCCAGGTGAAATCTGAAGGGCGGAAGATACATGCAAATTCACTTGATGAGAATATCTAGGGAGGGAAGGGAAATACAAGAGTAATTACATGTGTTTTGAAGTCTGGTTAACAAAGTGAGTTGTTATTTTGTTCTTTGTTGGTTGTAGTAGGGTGTTGTATGGTACAAATGGGCTAAAGTATGATGACTAGCCGGAGAAAGAAATACAAACTTAGTGCTGCTAGTTGATATGAACTTGAGAAACAGAAACATCCGAAAATAAGTGACATGACACATGTAAGTTGATAGTAGAATGGTTTTTGACTGATACACTGGAGGAAACGAAAAAGACGACAGTTAGGACAAGAGGATCAAGGTACACGCTGACTTTAAGGGACAAAAAATTGAAGAAATGAAGCCCATATATCTCACTTTTGGTTGGAAAAAGGTGTATAGCCTTGAATATATGGCGAGGACAGAAATAGAAGAGAATAAAAAACAAAGCGAAAACTATGAATATGAGCGAAAAAGCGGTTCCGGATCCCGATAAAAAAAGAAGAGCAATAAACACCAACATAACAATACTAGAGGCATAGACATCTGAGAGACAAAGCCCTTGAGTCCTGCAGTAGAAAAAAAAGCCAATAGAGCAAAAAAATAACAGAGCAAAGAGTACCATAACAATCCTTGATGTGTTCCACCATGACCCATATGCCGAACCATTCGGCCCCAACACCTGTTGGAAGGTGGAAAAAAGATAAAAAGTAATAAAAAGGCCATCAAGAAAAGCAAGACTAGAAGAAAAAATCTCTTTTTTCGGCATCCTGCGATTTTGTTGCGAGAAATGAAGTAGTAGAAATGCAAAAAGTGGGCAAGTAATAATAGGAACAAAAGAAGAGTTGGCGTAGCGAAAACGACGTATAAGTGGAAGCTTTTCTTCCTCTTCTTGTAGCTGCGCAGATAAAATAGCGTAGCGATAGAAAAACGTTAACTCATATTTCAACAGCCTACGAGGTGATGTAGCACAGCTGATAAAGATCGACAAAAGCCGTCCGAGATGAAAATAAAAATAAGAATATTTGACGCCGATTAGAAGACCGATGTAGCTAGGCTAGCTATGTTCAGTAGACTTGAGTGCCGTTTTGCTGGACAGGAGTCTGTGTTCTCGCAATCTCAGAGGCCATCATGGGGTAGCTGGCCGAGTCAAAGGCAGGCGGGTTGGTCTTCAGGTTAGCTAGGACACCATCACGGGTGCGGCTAACTAGGCGGCCCTGGCGCAGGTCCTCGGAGAACAGGAAGAAGCCCTCTGCGGCCTCAACAAGGTACGACTGCAGCGACTTGCTCTCGAGGGTAATAACCACGTTAGAGATGGGGTAGTGCAGCTCAATATAGCGCGCCCAGCCACGAGCAGCGGCCTGGATGTGCTCGTCTGAGCTCAGACGGCGCCAGCCAATGCCGAGGTGGAGAGTGAGCTCGTCCATGGGCTGCTGGCTAGCGATGGCGCCGAGGGCAGGCGATGACTGGGAGGTGGGCATCAAGATATGGCGCTTGGTTCCAGCCATGTTGGCAATGCGGCGCGGGCGAGATTCGGCGAGCTGTTGTTGCTCTTCCTCCTCATCGTCGTCGCGCGAACGCTTGCGGTTGGAAGCCAACGAGCCGAGACGGGGCGATGGAGCCTGGAAGCGGTTGAAGGAGCTGACGGGAGAGGACATTCTGGCGAATGGGTGAGCCCGGTGAGCCGGCTGGGGAGATAGGGCAAGAAGGGGAGAGGACCGCTCGAAGAAAGCCATAATGTCTTGAGAGATGAGCCCCGGAAAGAGTGTCCTGGGTGTCGTGGGGATATGGGAGATTTATAGGGACGAAAAGACCAGAGGGTAATAAACAGATGCGGTTTAGCACGAAGTGGAAGGTGAAGCTTTAGACTAAAGCTGGCTAGAAGCCAGTAAAGGTTTCCAATGAGGTTATTGTCGAGAAGGAGGCCGTGGTGCTTGGAGCAAACGAAGCTAGATGATTCTTGGAAGAACAAAAGCGACTGGAAGGAAAGAAAGCAGCGAGAAGTACAACCGGCGTAACAATGAAGCTGGCCAAGGTCAAGCAAGTGGCAATATAGCAAGCTAGAGAAGAAGGATAAGAGGTGGATGTCGGTGAGAGGACAACATAGACCGCAGATAGAAAAAAGAGTGAGAGTAAAGATGCGCCAGGAACAACGACGACGATATAGAGAAGAAAAGAGGCTTGTGATCAACGAAGATACAAAACGATGATGGGTGGACAGCAACAAGGTGTGGCGATGATGGGCAGAGAGAGCAGCAGAAGAGACAATGGGAGGTAGAACAAAGAAGGGCAAAATCGGAGGAGAAAGAAGAAGACGAGGACGCAGAGGGCGGAGGATAGGCTCTTCTTAAATCTTCTTAGAGATCCGGCAGAAGATGGCAAGACAAGAAGAGTTTTGGTGAAAGAGAGGAAAAAAGAAAAGAAAAAGGTAGAAAAGAGAGCGCGGCAGTGACTTAGAGCGACGAACCCAGGCGAAGGAAGCTGGAACAGGTAGTTGTATTTTGGGTTTACAACTATAGTAATAGCTCTCTGGGGAGAAGAGTAAAAAAAGTGGGCACCGTTTACATCCTTAATTGGCTTGGGGCCGCAGCGCAAAAAACGCAGCGAACCTTTTTTGCCTTGTTCTACAGGAGTGCTGGCTGTGATTGGCTGAGTCTGCCAGACAGCAACCATTCTCAGTGCAATTGCTTTCTGCGACCTTTTGGGCTTGATTAGCGGAGCGGAGCGTAGAAGATAGTAGTAGACAAGGGAATGGATACAGAGCACCCAAATAGCGGGTCTGAGCGAGCGTGCTTGGCTTTTTTCTTTCTTTGCTGCCACTGTTACTGTCGCTTCGACTATTACCTCTCTCTTGGTCAGGCTTGTCTGGGAAAAAAAAGACTACAAATAGGCTGTAGCTGGTGCTGGTACCTCTGCTTTTAACAGGCGGGTACATCGTGGACGGGCGATTTAAGCCCTGCTCGCTTGAGGCCGAGCTTGTACCCAACAGGGGCTTAAACCCAGGAAACGCTAGTAGGTAAAGTTTCCACTATATTTCCTTTTCATTTTTGTTTTGATCACATCAAACTGTCAAAATTCTTTTGGCCATTAGATCCACTCTACTGTACCTGCCCGGCTTAGCCAAACCCATCATGTCCTTGCGGGTTTGCCTTTTTTCATCTTTTTTTTTTCTCATTACATTTCATAGCCTGCCTCTTTTTCCTCCAACCCTGTCCAGAAGCGGGATCTTTTCCTTTCCTTCTTTCCCGTTATTTTCCTCTTTCTACTACAGGGAATCAGACTCGCTTAGTACAAGAAAAGAAATAGTAAGTGAAGGAAAAGTAACGAACAGGGTCACTTCTTTGGTTTTCGTGATACACTTCGTAATAAACTAACGGACTTAACGACACTGAAATCTTGCCTTACAGCTTACATCAGCTCCATAGGCTATTACTCTCCACGGGCCTCACAGATCACGTGCGTGTATTTTTTATCCTGCGGTCCTTAGTTCAGTCGAGGAGCAAACAGGGTCATTGCCTAGGCTTTAGGCAGGGACGTTCAAAAAAGATACTTAGGACCTCAAAAGACAATGTACTCCATACTAAGGCTGCCAGCTGGCAAAGTGCTGTCAAACTGTAAAATGTGTAGCACATGAAAAACGAAAAGATTGAACTGTGCATACTGAAAAATATACCGTACCTTGATTCACCGTTGGTTTTTACCATTAGTACTATAAATGTACATATGAAACTTTATTTTTATCAAATGATGATGATATGTTTCAAAAAATAGTCAAGTAATTTTTTCTTAAGAACAATTCGATAGTACTATGCCAACTGACAGCCTCAGTATGGAGTACATTGTCTTTTGAGGTCCTAAGTATCTTTTTTGAACGTCCCTGCCTAGAGCCTAAACAATAAGAAGAACAGCCTGTAAATTAAAAGTTTTCAACATTTTCTGTACAAAGAAAAAGTCGCTCATTCAATCTTGCCAGTCGGCTAGGCGATCGACCACCATTGGCTTAAATAAGTGGGTCTTGTGGTAATTAGTATGTTATATTGCTTTTTGGCTGTTTGGCATGACATAAATATTTCTGTTTGCAGAACAAATATCGAAATATTACTCTTTGTGAAGGCTGCATATACATGTACATTATTGCCTGAGGCAGTAACTTTTGGCATCTTTCTGTTAGGAAAAGGGTAGAAATATTTAACAGGGGCAGCAACTTGGTGTTAAGGAGGTTGTGTTTTTATGCACGTTTGTGCCGCCCTCGACAAATGTCAACCTCGTGCATTGTTATGAACATGCATAAGTATTTAGCTTGTATGGATCCAGCCTCCTCTAAGGTTATGCCAGGCTGGATGAATTGATATGGTCAATACTAATTGAACACAACAAGCTAGCCATTTATTTACACTGATATCATAAATGAACTCTGATGGTCTTGCCTATTTACGGCCTGCTTCGAAGCCAACTCAGACTAGCTGGGTACATAAAAACATCAGCCGTTCTTTTCTAATGGCCACAGCAACGCCGGGGGAAGAGCGCCTTGGCCAAGCCAATTGACGGGCCAACAGAAAGAGAGAGAGGGGAGAAAAACAGTATACAGAGAGATGAAAAATCGTAGAGCAACATGCCATTTCTGCTAGGCAAACAGTGCAAAGTAGCACATCTGATAGACAAGGGCTAGCTAGTCTTATTTTTATCACGCTATGATTATGAATATTGCTTCTCAGCGGCTACCCCAATTCGGAAGATGTCTCAAGATTGCTTGAGACTGATACGTGCCGTTACGATTTTTCATTCATACATGCACAGATAGCTGTGAATTGTAAATTATGTACGTCGTGCTGACCAGAAACAAAGCGCTTAAAGTACTGAAGGATGAGGGCTATGATACGGTGGATGAACGTATTGTATATTCATGTGCATAACATAAGTAGTGGTGATGTTCATAGGTATACATATATCGTCATATATAGTGATATTGATGTTTGTAAATTCGATTGAAAAGTGATATAGTTTTGCTCAAAAGTAAAATGTAAAAAAAAAGAAAGAACGAAGACGAATTTGTGGCAAGGCTATTCTACAATAGTTGAATGTATAGCCTTGTCTACTAAGCCCGTTTCGGCGGTGCACAGCGCTGGCGATCGAGTCTTCTGTTCACCGCTCCTAGCACTGTCTTCATGATCAAATCACTAGTCAACGCATCACGTTGGCCATCCCACGACACCGTATCGACCATATCACGTACATGAAGTTGCTCAAGTTCGTCGTCTAGCTGGCGCAAATGTGCCGTGGCATTACGGTCAAAGCCGACCTGGAAGAACTGGATACCGAGCTGGAACGGTGCCGCGTCAAGTTGATCTAGCTTACGTGCCACCGGAACGATGATGCCCTCGACGTCGTCTGTCGGCTTACCGTCAGTGATTACGATCAGGTTGACTGGCCGCACGTCATCCATCGCGGACCGCTGGGCATGTGAGCCGAGTAGACGCATATATGGGTTCATTATGCTGTAGAGGCGAGTGCCCGTTGGCGTGCCACCGGATGGCCGCACCGTGGAGAAGATACTACGGATCTGATCCAGGCTCGTGATGCCGTAATATCCACCAGGTGCCTGCCCCGGGCCCGGTCGACCCCCGATCGCTCGACTGTTTCTACCACCACTCTTATGATTGAGGAAGTACAAGTCAATGCCGTTAGCGTCGTGTTGGGTACATATGGGCGTGATGGTTTCCAATACACTCTGGACTTCTAGCCACTTTGCACCGGCCATGGATCCAGAGTCGTCAATGAGGAAGACTGTATCAAATGTATATAGGAAGGCATATGGGTCGTCATCGGTCGACATCACGTGTGAGGGGGAAACTGAGGTCCCATTGGAAGCGTAAGCTGCAGGTGCCACGGTGTTATGAGTCGGTCCAGGGGCCATAAACTGGGAGTATTGCTGTTGCTGTTGCTGTTGCTGTGGCTGTGGCTGTTGATATTGTTGTTGATATTGAGGCATGGTCGGGGAATCATTGTAAAATGTCGTTGACGGCTTCATAGAGCTGGACGAATAAGGTGGCGGAGCACCCGCGGCAGAATGAGAGCCAACGCCATACGCATGAGTATTCAAAGGTTGGGAGTAGCTCGAGCTACTATTGTAGTAGCCGTCAGCGGCACCTGATCGAGGAACTCCGGATTGCGATCGTCTTGAAGCATAATTCTGGTCATTGTTGGAATGTCGCAAGCCGCGCACGCTTTCCTTGACGTTTTTTAGGAAATTCATGATAGCTGTCTGTTTTGATCGAAGTATCGGGTAACCAAGTATCAGTGATGGGATGTAGCGAGTATTGATAGATGTAAAGCAAGTTGGCTTGAAGCAATTCCTGTAAAATCTGGCTACATTGAGAATGCGTCTTCCTCGGTATCATCTTATATAATCAATACCAAATAAATACATAACATCATATACAACAGTATGACATAGTTTCTTTCGGCCTCGCCGCATGAGGCAAAGTTGGCATTCCTAGCTGGAGGCAGAATTTAGGCGACCAAGCTAAATTATGTGCCTTGGGGAAAAGCCTTTCCACTATTTTGGAGTAATTATACACAAATTGAGACTTTGGATATGTAAAGAAAGGCTTATATAAAATATGTCGCTGATTTACCGAAATAATAAAAAATACAAAGATTTCATAAGTTTCATAACACGTGCCACCAAAATGCCAATGTAGGTCCCACAGAAATACTAGCCAAATGTGACTTGCTCAGCCACTTGGCAGAAAAATGGCAAACTCCAAGGAGAACTTGTGTGACGACAGCCAATTAGCATGTACGGCTGAGTAGGCAGTTTGTTACTCTTCCTCCAATGCCTCCTCCATGCTGCGGTACTTGGCTACAACGCGCTCGATAGCATCACAACCTTGTTTCAATACATCCATACGCGGGCCGTAGGACAGGCGCACGAAATGGTGGCACGGGCTGTCAAACAGATCACGGCGATGCGATGGGTTCAGATCGAAGAAGATTCCAGGCACAACAATAACCTTCTCCTCAAGGCAGGCTTGGAAGAAGTTTAGGCCGTCTGAAATAGCCGTGGGGAGACCCTCAAGGTTGAGCCAACTATAAAAAATAGATTTGTTAGTTCTATGTTGATACCTGATATATGATGTTTCAGATGTGGACTTGCATGTAAAAGGTAGAGTCGGGGACGTATTTGAACTGGAAGCCAATATCTTTCAAGCGGCCAACAATAAAGTCACGCTTCTCGCGGAAATGGGTCTGGAGGTGCACCATCTCGGTGCGGACTAGTGTAGGGTCCAGGAAGGGAATAGCAGCCTCTTGGAAGGCATGGTTGGCACCACCATCTAGGTAGGAGCCGCAAGAGCCGATGGCCTTGATGTATTCTGTATACAATAGTTAGTCGTCACGTAATTCCTTATATATGTATAAACCAAGTGTCTATTAACTTACCCTTGGGGCCCAGAATCCATGCCACACGCCAGCCGGGAAGACGGAAGCGCTTGGTCAGACCGTCGATAATGATGACATCGTCTTCATCGACATCCTCAACGTTCTCGGCAGCCGAAATGGTGGTGCCGTCACAATCGCTAGTGTAGTTGTAGCCAGAGTAGAACTCATCGGAGATGAAGGTGGCACGACCGCGGCAGATATCCTGAATCTTAGATAGCTCGGGGTTGGCAACAACACGGCCGGTGGGATTTCTTGGGTTGGAAGTCAGGATAACGGAAGTACCACGTGCAATTTCCTCTTCCACCTTTTCAGCGTGGATTTGATAGTCATCGTTCTCGTTAAGAGGCACGGGAACGGCAGCAAACTAATAACGTATCGAGTCATAGTCAGTAAACAAGCTTATATGATAGTGTAGAGATACTCTATTCTTACGTTCTTGAACAAGGACAGCATCTCATTGTATGCCGTGTAATCGGGCATGAAGAACGACAGATATGAGTTTCCCAGCACGGCCGCAATGCGGATCAGACCGGCACGACCACCGGGAACGATAGCCACGTTCTCCCAGGTATACTTGCTATCCTTGTCCTGGCGGTGGTGCTCGTTGTATAGCTTGGCCACGGCCTCGCGTAGCGGGCGGATGCCGGCAGTGGGGCCGTATTCTCGGGCAGCCATGGAGACATCAATGGTGGTTGGTCTCTGGAAGCAACCACTAATCTCATCTTCGACCTCTGGCGCACCCTGGCCCAGGTTTGCCCACTCATCGGGGGCCTCTAGGAAGCCATACTCAGAGGCGCGCTCAGTGCACCACACAACACCAGTGGACGAGCGGCTGGCGTCTAGGCCGGCATGGGGCTGGTGGCCTTCGTGGGCCTGTCTGAACTGTTGATGGATGCGTGATTGGTTCTCTGGAAAAGGATGTTAGTAAAATGACAGGTAAAAGCAGATGCCAATGATGCAACTGTATAACTGTATCAGTATTGGCTAGTGTAGGCCGGACAAAACCTACCAGCTAGGACAGTCTCGCTGTTCTTGCGGACCTTGGGAACACCGGTATGGCGGTTGATCGAGAAACGACGGCTGGTGAACATTTTGAAATATTTATGATTCGATATGAGAAGAAATGAGGACGAATGAAAATGGATGAAATCGCCAATGGTGCGATGAGAGTGAATTATAAGAGTAGGAAGAGGAAATGAGGTTCGGAAGGGCCTTTTACTAGAGTAGCCTGTATTTGGATAGCGTAGATATACTAGCGCCTAGAATCCAGTAAGAGGAAGAACTGGCCTCAAAGTTAAAAAATCAGAGGGAAGAGATAAAGCTAGCGAAAACAGATGAGAAAAAAGAAGAAATGGTAAGGGGTTATATAATATAATTACACAGCTGAAGAAAAGGACATGCGGTAACTACTTCTTCTTACAAAAGTATTAAAAAAAAAAGTAAACAAACATAAACGCTCCTGCAGCTATTTAGCTTCGTTTTGCTCTTCAAAAGTGACCAGAAGTATCTGTACTTGCTTAAATCTACTTACATATATTACAAGTCAGGGCACCTTCCTAGCTCCCGGCATCTCCAATACCGAAGCCCTCCATACCAGGTAAGTACCTGTCTTAAATTCCAGTATCCAATCATAGGTGGCCAACCTCTATGATCGTCTACATAATCCTGGATCTTGGGTCTGGCCCAGTCCTTGTATTGGCCGATGCAAAATTCACGATAAGTAGTCGGTCCGTATCATCATCAGATATTCTTTCGTTGTCTAGCACATAAAGCCTGTCGTGGGGTGGCCTAGAAAGAAGGCAGTTTCTGTTTTCGTATGTCGGTAAAGAAGTCTTCCGTTACATCTACTATAACGTTTAGCCTCGACCAGTAATGTCTGTGCTGCTACTGCTCTTCGGCATTATAGCGAAGCTTTGCCTCGTTTTGAGTGGGGGCAAGAGAAGCGAAAAAGGACAAGTAGAAGCCCCGGACTGTTGTTCCGGCGCTATAAAGCAACAATAAGCAACAACATCTATGTATAGGCATATGTAAAACTATGGAAGTTGGGATATGATATCAAAAGTATCGGTACTTGCGATGAGGACATTCTATGTCAGCCAATGCAGGCGGTCCCAAAAGGGCCTCCTTAAGGTCATTGGCTCTTTCTGTTTTGAGACTTCATGATATTCCTGAAACGACCCGCATTAGCATATAAAAATGGCGATCTGGGTACAAGTACGCGTACAGCATATACAGTACATATAACAGTACACACATAACAGGTATGGTGTTGTTTTGTATCCATACAGATATATCCCTGTGAATCAACTTGGAAAGAAAGAGGGTTGTGTAAGACATCAGTCAAAGCCCGGCAGAGAGCATCAGTTACTTTTGTTAGTGTGACAGACGGCCAAGCCACCTCACCCCAGACATCATGATAATATGATTATTACTTCGTACGTACCATGATATGTGGTGCTGATATCTCGTGTCAGCCATTCATTCCCATGGTCCCTTCGCCTTGTATTCAGAATGGCTTCTTCTTCGGCCCCATAGCCTCTTGTTTTCGTTGGCCTCGGGCCTGCCCTCCGAAATAGTTCATGTCCAAGCTTTCGCAAAAGCCCGGGATGTCTTCCTTTTCTCAAAGTCCGGGCCTCTATTTTTTTCCCTTTTTCTATCCTTCCTACTTCCTTCCGTGCTGTTTTCTTGACCATCTACTATAAGGTGCCGCTAAGGATTCTAATGTCCCGTCCTTCGCCATGGCCTACACAAGTCTGGCCAACAGCCTTATAGACCATTATCAGTTTTGTTTTTCTTAGTATTATGTGTAATGTAAAAGAAAAAAACAGAGACAAAATATATTGTCAGAGTGGGTATGTAAGCTGCTCCGCAAAGTAAGCCCATAAGCAAGCAGGCTTTCTTTCCAGTTTATACAACGTATCTTCGTAAGCTCGCTATCTCAGCTTCTTCTTTGGTTCTTCTCTTTATCCATCTTCGACGCCATTATCATAGCTGATTGTGTGTCCTTTACAAATTTACAAATGTAACCACGGGCCGCCCGATGAATTCCCCAAGGCACAGATGCTCGACTAAGAGAAAAAGGAAGGCTTTCATCGTCCCCCACTACTTCATTCATAGTTCTATATGTCAAGATCCTTCCATCTGTTCGCCTTGTTCTATATTTCTACCATAAAACTTACCGCCTTGTGAATTCCCGAATAACACTTGCCCAGCATAATAAGAATAAATAATCACTCAAAATCGACTCACGCATCTTGAGTCGTCTCTATACTTCTAGAAGCCTATATAGAACAACATCTTGATTTCTTGGCCACCGGGGAACTTATGCAAGCATTGTATCATTACATGCAATTATATGTCTATATTACTGCAACGCAACTATAAAACTTGACTATAGCCGCATATGTAGTATGCAGGTGGAAAGGGTCCAGGAGCGCCATCGTCTTACATGCTTTACAGAATTGGAGCTCTCGGAGATTTTTACTTTCTTTCTTTCGTTTCTCATCTCTGTCTTTGAATATTCAATTCCTATCAAAAAAAACATGCATCTTACATAGTACGTAGTTTGACAAAGACAAGCCACTCTGGTTCCTCGACGGGAATATCGCCTCACCGGATATACAGATACATCTCCTTCTCCCTTCAGAATGGCTAGGACAATGATCAGGTATTTCACTGCCTGCAAAGACAACATGTTGTATATCCCAGAAGTATGCTGCAATGCACTCGTCGTTGAAGTTTGCCTCCCCCACCTCCCCTATTTTCTAAGATGTGACCTATTCCAACGTCCCTTTCCTTCCCTTGATGCCACCAACAAGAAATTCCCTCATTTTTGGGTTTTTTTGGAGCAACTTGTTCAGCTTTGCCTAAACGTAGTACTACATAAAAGCCCTCTTAAGCCTTCTCAAGCTATCTCCGCCTTCACATATTGCGTAAGCCGATATCAAAAATAAGTATACGGTGTAGGCTTGGTCTATCCAACTAAAAGATAAACATGGATCAATATATCTCATATGCTCTTTTTGCACTTCCTTCCTTCCCTTCAACTTTTACAATAAACCACACAAATTATACGACGTACCAAACAGATATTTGATGCCCTTCACAAAACAAATTACTCTAACCCTAACCTGATTGAGTTTGATTGTATTTAACGTCTACCTAGATCACTAAGATCATAAGACACCGGATTGGATACCGGACAGATATTTAAAGTTGTGCCTGTATATTAAAGTTGTTTTGGCAATTTTAAAGTGTAAAAACTAGTTTGAAATGTAGCGATAAGTGCAAAGCAAAGAAAGGTAATAGTAGAGGAAATAGTAAAAAGAAGCAGTAAAAGCAATATAGAGGAGATAAGAAGAGCGAAAAAAAAAAAACCTTGTCACAGCTGTAGAATCATCAGAAGAAAGCAGCACCCAATCAAAACATCATTCACATGCTCCTCAGGCCAGGAAGCCCTCCTCACAATCCGCGAAATCGTCCTCGTCTTGATTTCTTAAGTCCAAGGGACAGACTGGGAGTGTTGCGCTGTCACCCATGCGGCCTTCTCAAGCCACTCCTCGGGTCACCCAATGGGCCTCAACTCGGGTTTCAGCCATCAGGATACCTACGGTTCGGGCGAGCCAGGCTGAAGTGGTCTTTGACATACGTTGTTGTAGTATCTTGAGAACGTAGTTTCAGACCTCGGGTCCATCGATCCGCCCTGGGAGAACACTATGGGGTAGAACTGCTCGCCAGCTTCCAGGGGGGGGGGGGGGGGCATTTACCAATCTTAACGTTGTAACTCTTGTTCAGAATGGTAGCTGCTTCCCTTGAGGAGTGTTCCCCGTGAAGCGTGACGATTGTCAGGTCGTAGGGGGGTTAACCATACCTATCGCCATGACCTAGAGTCGTTCTTTTATGTTTTGATTTGTATGTGTGCACGCCAATCATGGAACAATGGGTTTGGTGATATCAAACAGAAGAGATACGGATCATCTTCGATGGTGGGAGGTTGGAAGCCTGGAGGCCATTGTTAATGCCAAGTTGGCAGGTATGACTGTATTCGGACTCAATCGTATAATGGATGAGTTCCCAGAGCCATTAGGTGTTGTGCAATCTCGAATTCAAGCATAATGGCACAGAATGACAACCAGTGCAGTATTATGCTTCTAAAAGTTAAGTTGGTCTTTTAACAAGCTTAGGGGTGATTCATAATGGGTAGTCGTTATAGCCTGTGGAGTGCTACTAAATATTCTGTGTGATGGAATCTTAGCCACCTACTTCAAAATTCGGATGGGCTTTAAGCGAGCAAGACTTTGAGCAGTTTGGCATGAAAATGGTTGTGACTTAATGTAGCTCGGTTTGTTTGTACCATTTAATTCCATCCAATTTGTCTTGATATAGCACGTGTCACATGACCATAAAGGTATTTCTCAAACCCAACCTAACACCATGGTGGCTGCCTAACCTTGTCACCAATAGTAACAACAACAATCAACTACACCTTTCACTTCTGATTACTTGATCTTGATTTCTCTCTATCTATCATTCCACAATACTTCTACAACTATATCATCTATTCTTCCCTTTCTCTACTCACAAATCGATTTGCCAATCATGGGTAATGAAATTGATGAAGTGGAAGCACCATCGGCCCCTGAGTCCGAAGCAATGCCGAGCCAAAGTAATCTAGACAGGGCTATTGCGGAAGCTCTCCAAAGACAAAAGCAACAGCACGACGAAGAAAACGCCAAAAGCATCAAAGCAGCCGAAGCACGCACTGAAGAACTCGTCAAAGCAGCCGAAGCACGCGCTGAAGAACTCGTCAAAGCAGCCGAAGCACGCACCGAGAAAGAACGACTCGCCAGAGAAGCAGCCGAAGCACGCGCCGAAGAAGAACGACTCGAGAATGAAGAACTCGTCAAAGCAGCCGAAGCACGCGCCGAGAAAGAACGGATCGCCAGAGAAGCTGTCGAAAACACCACACGGTGTCTACCTTTTATTCCATTTCTCTACTACTGCTACGCCTGCATTTTTCAACTTTTGAAAGTACACGATAAGGAGCATAAGCTTTGCTCAACTGGTGGATCTACTTCAGTCAACGGTCGATGGTACCCTCGTCAGCTTGTACCGTGGGCTGATTTTCAAGAGCAACACAATGAATCGTTTTCCCATCTTTTTGCTGTATTTGGCCAACAACCACTATTTCGGAGTTTACACACTATGGATTCTTACCAAAAAGACGTGAAGCCATATGTTGTATTGGCTACTGAAAAAGAGGCATATTTTTTCTCTCATCATGCTATTGAAAGATTCGTCATAATCATTATCCTCGTTTATCTAGATTCTAAGCTAAAGGTTGATGTAAATGACACTGATACATACAACAAGTTCATTAGTATCAATCAGGATTTCAACGATGTATCCTTCACGACAAATAACAGAATCGAACAATTCCTTCAAGAAGGTCAGGATCTAGGTGAAAATGGTCCTCCAGAACAAGATTGTATTGAGGAACTTGATGGTATACATTCTACTGTTGCCATCCCTCCACCACAGTCCAGCCAGCTTGATACTGGGTCATGCCTCCGATCTACTCGTTCCCAAACCAGAGCTCATCTTGAGTCTAGCAGAAAAAGATCTGCTCACTCCCCTGTTGCCGACACTCCTACCGCCAAATTCGCAAAACCTAGCAGCAAAGCTTATGAGCCTGATAGCCGGTGTTTTGGTCATTATAAGGACAAAACTCGTCCTTCCAAGCGGCTCTATATCACTGAATACAAGGCTGCCCACAAGCTTACACCAGAAAATCTTGCCCAATCTTTGCTAGATCGATCAGGCTCACCACTGTCTTGTAATTTTACCTCTAACGCAGAGTTTGATCATGGCCGAGGAAGTAAGATGGTCAGTCATGCTATAACACAGCTATTCCATTACATGCAATCTGATGGAGTTAGCTATGGCTATGTGATGACTGGTGAATGTATGATCTTTCTACACATTGATGCTATTGATCCCACTAAGGTCTATTATCATCTTTCTATTCCTCGAAAAGATATATCTGGCATTCCTTTTTGCTCTGCTGAAGACATCCCTGTCCATGACGACGAAATTACAAACCAAATTGACGATATAAAGCAGACACCAGTTGCTTATATCTTGACACTTTTGCTATTGGCACTTCCAGCTCCTACTTTAACATATCAAGAAAAAGCTTCTCTACAGAACAGTCTTGCTAAAGTTGGGACTGAGTATGCCTCATTAAATTCTAGCCACTCTCATAATCTGGCCTTGAGAAAGAGTACTTCCTCTCGGTTGAACCCTGGCGAGTCCAGTGGTAGTAGCAGAATAGGCCCATCTATGAATGTAACCGGGCAACAACGTGTTGTAGACTCAACTACTAGGCCCCCACTTGCTAAATACTGTACACAGGTTTGTCTACTTGGTCTCAAGTTCAATCGACAACTCGATAAGAAGTGTCCTAACTATAAGCTTCACTTACAAGCTAAATCCCCGATTGCCCCTTCTCATTCCTCCATGTTTGATTATACACAGCATCACCCCATCAATCAGTCTCAGCTTTTGACTACTATCAAGGCCCAGCTTGATACGAACCTTGATAACGACTGTGAGGTTTTGGATCTTCGTGGTGCTGTTGGTTGCTTGGTCAAGGTTACTGCTCACCCATTTGGGTATACCTTGGTAGGAAAGGCAGTGGAGGAACAAAATGTTGGCTTGCTTCATCGTGAGGCTAGCATGTACAACCACCTAGTTGATGTACAAGGAAGTGTTGTCCCCGTTTGTCTTGGTGATGTTGCTATGGAGCAAAATCTCTGTGTTGATTTCAGGATCAACAACCATATGCTTTTGTTGTCATATGGGGGCAAGTGGCTCTGTAGCCTTGATGGGTGGAACATTGACCGACAACTTGCGAAACTTCAAGAGTTGGGTGTCAGTCATGAGGATATCAGACTACAGAATCTACTCTATAATGAGGAATGTGGTGACTTGATGGTTATTGATTTTGAGAGGGCTAGTTATGTTGGGCCCCCAACAGCCACCAAGAGAAAGGGTGTGTTCGGTTCTGTTGCTCACCCCAAGAAGGTGGATCTAGGAAGGTGGCATCAACAATTGGAAGTTGGCTTCTAACCTGCTTTGTACTTAGTTTTGAATAGTATGATATTGACTCCTTATAAATAGCTCTTTTGGAGTTTTTGAATTGCCTAGTAAATATATCTTTATGGTTGATTATGTTCTCAAATGCTGTTCATAACCAGTGATTAAATGCTAATTTATAGCTATGCAGTTATTATGGTTGTTTTCAGCTGTTATATTGTAGCTTTTTGTATATGTTCAATCTAGAAAAAAGAAAGTAAACATCAAGTTTTGCTTCATTGCTAGCATTGGCGATACTAGTTAGGACTATTTATTTATTCTTTATTTTACATCTTTACGTAGATTAGTTGATCCAACCCCGGTGGATCGTTAGACGTCGAGAGACCCTAATGGCCCTTGAAGAAACCCTCCTAATAGAGGTCCAGAAAATTACAAAAGAAAGAACAGAAACCTTCGATTTGAAGGTCGGGTAGTGCTAGCCTGGCTCTGAATCTTACCTAAACTTGTTTCTTCACTGTCCACCTAGCAGGTGGGTTGTTGGAAAACACAGAGGAAACCCAATGTGTTTTCATTGTGAGGGAGCGACTCAAGGAGAAGCTATCACAGGTTTGTTTTGGCATGATCAAATGAAGTGCAAAGCACAACAAAAGAAGAGCCGGAAATGTCCGGCAACTGGAACCTTCAAAGTGTTGCCCTCCGAGTGTGAGTGTGAATTCCTGAGCAGTGGAGATGAGGCTCGGGAGACCAGCGGAATCTTAGCTAAATGATGTGACTCTAGTTGACTCACGGTGCACTTTTCAGAGTTTAATCCTTTTTCCTTAGGGTTTCAAGTTCCTTGTGTTTTCTTTCCTAGGGACAGCAACCCTGGAGGGATCATGCTTGGGAGGCAGATGGAAAGAGGTCATTGAAATATTCACGATACTACATGGACTCAAAGGCCTCACCCCGACATTGACGGACAGGTGTACAAACATCTGGATCTGCCTTGACAACAGGGCCGTGGTATCCAGTATAAATGGATTATACAACAAGGCAGGATCCTCACAGGAGGCAATTGACGAGGCCAAGAAGCTTATACAGACATTGAAAAATGGGCTGGTCTACTACATTTGGAGTCCCGGACACAAGGGAATCGGCGGGACTAGCAAAAGGCTTGGCCAAATGCACTTGGGAATACTCCATGTCTATAGCAGGAGCTTACAGGTGGTTCAGGGAACAAACACAGGCAAAATCTAAGGAATGGTTTTAAGAACAGGCCGCCATCAGAGACAACACAGAGAGTCAAGATGGAGTTTCCCTCTCCAGAATAATCAGTCAAGGACAGGTCTGGTCATGCTATTTTGAAAATAGGTTTGGCCACGAAAAAGACACAATGGAATTCCACAGGTGTGGCAAAGACTTGAAAAGGACCCAACAGACAATGTTGTGCCTCACGCGTCATGTACCCCACGGAAGGTCCAGCAAAAAGCGACCTAGATCACATACTTCTACAAATGATAGTTCTGAAGCCAAGCTATCATTGCAAAACCGACGCTTTGATGCTGATTGTACTCTGATAGGATATAAGAATCCTGGAGACCCGGAGAGGAACTTTTTTATTGTGGAATACAAGGCCGCCCATAAGATTCCCCCTGCATTTCTCCGGAGGGCTCTTGCATATCTTTCTAATGCCAAGCCATCTGTCTTCTATGACCTTGTTGTGGGAAAAAAGATCAACCCCATCAAAGAGGAAACTGAGGAGGGCACATTCAACAGGTTGTGCCAGTTTACTACCTATGCTATCACCCAAATCTTTCACTATCTGATAAACTCTGGGCTTCAGTATGGATATATCACAACTGGTGAATGCTTTGTCTTTCTCCATGTAGATAAAGATGATCCCAGTATATTATCCTACTATCTTTATATTCCTCGAGAGTCTATATCTAGTATACCACTCCGTACAGTGCAAGATGATCCTCAAGATCCAAGGTCATTGAAGAAGAGATCGATTCTATCAAGCAGACGCCAGTTGCCCATACCTTGACAATATCACTTTTGTCCCGAACAGCCAATGGATAGCCAACAAGCACAGGCCGAACGGAAATCTAGACTCATCTACCTACCTGACCGCTATAGAGATCAATCTCAGAGCGATATCCCCGACAACAGCACTAGTAGTAGTACCAACAACAATCTTGGCTCGGCAACATCGGATCATCGACCTACTGGAACTACCGGCTCTCTACCTATACGACCTCCACAAGAGAGATACTGCACACAGCAATGCCTATATAGCCTTGTGCATCACCAGAGTCTCGATGAGCATTGTCCTAATGTTTCACTTCACAGAAAGGCAAACGCAGATACTGCCTCGAATAAGCATGTCATTGGGGTCGCTCAACTCCTAAAGACTATCAAGACTCAGATGGATACTAATCTCGACAATGATCTTGATGTGTGGCATGGTGCTATTGGAAATCTAGTTAAGGCCACTGCACATCCATTTGGATACACTCTGGTTGGCAAAGCAATTGAAGCAGAGTCTCTTGGGTTGCTTCAGAATGAAATTGATGTCTACTCAAGACTGAAGTATCTCCAGGGAAAGTCTATTCCAATCTGTCTTGGGAAGATTGATATCAAACAGAGCCTGTTGATTCAGCTTCATGATTGTAGACATGTTCTCTTGATGGCTTATGCTGGAGAACCTGTGAAAAGACTGGATGAACACTACGAATATCTGAAGCCTATTGCCCAGCAAATCAGGTACCATGGTGTTGAGCATGGAGATCTGGAGGCTAGGAATATTCTCTTTGATTCCCAAACAAAGAAACTCATGGTTATTGATTTCGACAGGGCTAAGATTCAGGAACGGCCAGAAAGAGAGAATTTGACCATGCCAGTGTAGTTTTCGAGCGAAAGACTAAGAGGTATTCTCCTATGCAAACTCAAATGACTGTAGAGTGAAGAAGGGCCTGGGTTTTTTTGAGTTTTTTGGGGGGTTTTCATAGACACTTTAATAGCATCATAATAAGGTTGTCAACTATTAATATTTCCACATACCTCAATAGAGTGCCGGAGCTGAGAAGCTCCTTCAGATTAATCCCCCTCCCCTCTCTCCCATCCCCATCTTCTCCTCCCAACACGGACCTACTAGATGAAGCAGTTGACCGACTGAACGGAGCCATTGATACAACCCTTGCTGCTACCATGCCCCGCCGGACGAAGTCACCTCGCAGAGGCACTCCGGGGTGGAATGAAGAGTGCAAGAAAGCCATCGGAGAGTACAAAGACGCACTTGTCACATCGAACTTTCGCCTCGAAACCCTTCTTGCCACAAAAAAGAATATCCGAAACGCTGTGAGGCGTGCAAAGATATCCTTTTTTAGACAAAAAATCGCGGATGCCAACAACCCTGAAAGCTTATGGAAAATAGCTAGATGGAGGCATCCCAACAACTCCTTGGGTAGCCCCCCACTCCGAGACGACGACACGACAGCTACCTCCCCTCTGGAAAAGATGGACCTCCTTCACGGGTCATGCCCATAAGGAGGAAATCGGGCGTCTGCTGGTTGGCTGAATTCATCCATTGGCGTTCAATGAACGTCTTGTTGTCACCCAAGTCCCTCGAGGAAGAGTCGGGGGTTGTAGGAGGGAAGGTTGATTTGATTTGATTTGATTATATTTAACGTCTACCTAAATCACTAAGATCATACGACGCCGGATTGGCTACCGGACAGATATTTAACGTCTTCCGCTTTACAAACTCAATAGCTTTGTATGTGCGGGACGAGACCGTCCCCTAGCCCCGAAGAACTAGTGGTCCATACCTCCACTATGAGCAGCAAAAACAAATACAAAAAAAAAACAAAAAAAACCAGTGCATCCACAAAACTATTCCCCAAAAGACAGATCCACAAAACCAACTCCTGAGTGAAGCTACCATCCCCACTATTCAGTGAGCCTCCAAGAGGCTGGTGATCGTGGCCGTAAGAATGAAAATTTTGGCGTAATCGAGTCGGGTGCTATGGATGAAGCAACAGCGACAAGATTCCCGCGCCGCGGGGTCGGGCATCCGGAACCTTCAAAAGGCTGCCCGCCGTGTGTGAGTATGGCTCCCTGAGGTGAGTGGATAGACTCGGGAGACCAACGATCGAAAAGGTGCGGGGTCGGTCGCTGGTGAGAACATCCCTCGAGAGGGGAAATCGGGCTCAAGGCCTCACGAAACCGTGCTTCGAAGTCGACAAGTGTCGAGAAAGAAAACGAGAATGGACAGCAGCATTGGGGATATGTGCTGGTCGCTCTTAAAACCCACGACGAAGGGGAAAGATTCGTCTTTGGACGGAGGGGGAGGTACTCGAACTCAAAGGTACCCCCCCGAGGGTTGTAGGAGGGAAGGTTGGTTCTAACCCTAACAGCAACCCTAATTCACTTGATAATTGCTAGTATGGGATCACGTATATCGATCAAGAAACGGGCTCGCTTAGCTCAGTTGGTTAGAGCGTCGTACTAATATTTTCAAATTGAAATATCAAGTAAATGCGAAGGTCGCCAGTTCGACCCTGGTAGTGAGCATCACAGTAGAACCTTATCTTTTTGCCGTGTAATTCGGTTTTCGGAATCTTGGCCTCTTATTCTTAGGCCGAGAGGAGGGGACATCCATTACCTTTTTACATTGTCCGTCTTAAACACTCGGTTTTTGGTTGTATTTGACTAGGCATAGAAAGCAAGGTAAATGAGTTTCAGAGGCAGATAAAGTATATCAAGGGGCCAGGTACCATGAGAATTTTGTGCATACAGCTTGATATATCACAATACATTTGAAGGGAAGTATGTTTCTGCAATTTTTTTTTTCCTATTGAGCTATGATTTAAGGGCGCCATGATACGGCATAGTACACGTACTGAAAGAAATAATAAAGTTAATAACAAACAAAAAAAAAAATACGACGAAGGTTGATGAGCCTCTTTTTTTTTTTTTTTTTTTTTGGAAGACGAACTAAAGGAAGGTAAGCTCGAGTCTAAATCAAGATACCGTCAGTCAATCTGTTGGATAACCTACACACATATGTAGGTCAGAGTGTGAGGCTGTTAAGAAAAAGAGAGAAAGAAAGTGTACTACTACCCATAGTCGAGGACTCAATTCAATGTAAAAAGAAGAAGATAGAAAATGTAAGGGGTGGTAAATGTGCCTGTAAAACAACAAAATAAGGTGAATACGTTCAGACTATAAAAGGCTGTCTTTTGTGAGTAGGAGGAACGCCTAAGTTTCAGTGAAGACTCCGATAGTCCATTACATCCGTAGCTGGATGTTGTCCTAGAAAAAAGAAATGATAAGGGGTTCATAGTCGAATTTGACACATGATTTCGATGGTATCATGCTTTCGAGGTTATTGTAACGATTAAGTTCGTAATTCTCAAAGTAAACGTCCTGCATATATGTGTGTGGTGAGTCTGTACAACCTAATGGGTGGTTGACGAACCATGTAAAAGATAGTTCACCTCAAAAAGCAGTGTCTGAGTAGGGAAACTATTGCTCGGTATAGCAAGCTTTTGTCGACGGCTATTAGTGTTTTCTTTTTGTAATTCGCGAGTCTCCGGTGAATTCTATATAGATAAAGGTAAAGAATATCGTCAAGTCGTAGTAATGTAGTTGGTAATCGGTGTGATAAACGTCGTCCGAGTGTAGTTGGCGATGCTGATGCGGCTCGATGCGATGAAAGAGACATATAGCATATCATCTTGACCATGAAAATGTTAACTATACGGTCCGCAGCCACGAGAAGGGCGACATGATCAGGACTAACCTTTTGTTGGTCCTAGACAAAAGGTTCTCATCAATGAAGAATTATGCCAGTGATCATTAGCTCTCTGTTAGATAGCCCGGGTACGGCTGAACAAACTGCTGTAGACTGTGTCCACAACGGGGGAAGCATCGATCATACGACCGCCAAAGTAGCGGCCGTTCAGACCCTTGATAGCATTCTCGCCGCCCTGGACTTTGTCAAACTTGATATAGATATCACCCTTAGAGTGAGCGTCAACGGAGATGTGAACAACGTGACCGTATTTTTGCTCGGCTTCCTGGCGGACGTCTTCCTCGAGTTCCTTGACCCAGTTCTCGCCTTCTTCCTGCTCGGGATCGAACATGTTGCGTAGCACGACACAACGACTGGCCGTGTTAACGGCGACAGGCAGCGGCTTGGTCTCGGTCTTGGGTTTAAGAATCTGCCGGTCTTCGGCACCGTTAGCAGTGTTAGCAGGAGGCTCGTCAGTACGAGCGAGCTTGCGCATGAGCGCGTCGCGGCTGTAGTTGTTAAAGTTGACACCGCCAACATCGGTATCATCAAGCGCACTAACGTTGCCATTTACAGGTTTATCATTATCGCGGCGGCTAGCACGGTCAAAAACAGTAGGCTGGCCGCGGCCACCAGTGAACGAAGATCCTGGGTTAGGTCCATTTCCTGAGAACTTGTGCATCATGGTTGCGGTACTCTCCGGGGTGAACTTATCGTTGCCAAGGCCAACTCGGATCAAGCGTCCGGCTAAATCGAAGCCGTTCATCTTGTCCAGTGCCTCGCGGGCATGGTCTGCATTACGAAACCTAGGCACGTAGTTAGTTATCAATGGTTAAGAACTAGGATGGGGTTATGAGAACTTACTGTACAAATCCGTATCCACGACTACGACCAGTATCGTCCTTCTGTAGCTGGACAAATTCTAGTTCGCCAAAAGGCTCGAATACGGTCAAGAGGTCCTGCTCAGTGACGTTGAAGTGAATGTTTCCGACATAAAGACGATGGAAAGGAATAGCGTTCGGGTGGTTTCCAGGTTCAGTGTTTCGGGATTGGCGGTTCTTTTCCGCCTCAGTAACTTGAACAATGATCGGGATTCCTAGAAGTTTCTGACCAGTGAGTTGTAGGGCCTGAGTGACAGATTCTTCTTCCTTGAACTCAACGTATCCGACGCTAGAAATGACATTAGTTTACTGTAGAAATAGGCATTCGGAACAATGGTTATATGCCTACCCTTTGGAGCGTTGGCTGATGCGGTCCTTGACGATCTGAGCCTCAACAACGCCACCAACTTTTTCAAAGAACTCCTTGAGCTCTCGAGTGCGAAGCCTAGCAGCAAGTTGTTGAACAAACACAGTTCTACGATCTCTTTCGTCTTCGTTTTTCTGGGGAGTAGCATCCTGGTCTTTATCCTTGCGTCTGTCGTCGTCACGTCTACGCTCACCGCCTCCGGTGTATCTATCACCGCGATCACGGCGGCTGCGGTATTCATCACGACGTCTTCTGCGAGGACGAGGAGACCGGGAGCGCGAACGACGGCTGTAAACCTCATCGCCACGACCACGACGGGGACGATCAGAATCTCGGCTACGACGGCGACGATTGCCACGGTCTCGGCTGTGACTGCGGCTTCTACTGAGACGGTTACGATCGTGGCTACGGTTCCGGCTGCGATCGCGGCTTCGGCTATCTTTGCGGCTTTCTGTTCTGTTAGTTTCCGAAGAGACTTCAGATCGAGGCTTTCGTTCGTTGTCGCCGGTCTTGGCGGTCGAGTCAAGAAGAGCTTCCACGTCAAGGGCAGCCATGTCGGTTGATCTGTACGGTGTAGTAAGAAAATGGCGGGTATCAAAATTAGTAGCTTCTTATGCTTGAAGTAAAATCAAGATGGTGAATTTGGGTTAGTTTGTGTATGATGCGATAGATTTTTTGTGTTGTGCTGTGAATGACACAGATGAGGCAGATTAACGATCGAAAAGTGCTGCTTAGAAATTTGCTCGCAACCCAAAAATTTCAGATCGCGTGGTGCAAAGTTAATCAATTACGGCCTAGCCCGAGTGGTGTGGCGTTGTTACGCGCCTTGGCCAATGATAGCGCACACTGTCCTATGCTGCCACATGTGGCTGACGAATCTAAAATTGTCTAATCCCAAATTGGTTATAATGGCTTTCTCCACATTTTATAACAAGCCGAGTTCTCAACATTACAATAAACCCTAGGCAGAGTCATGTTCTTAATAGACAAGATATGGCTTTCAAGTGCAGAAGAGAGAGATGGAAAGGGTATCACTATGTTCCCTATTAATTACTAGTTGTGCTTTTCCATTAGACTCCTGTACAAAGCAACTTCGGCGATCATCTCCTCCATAGTCCGGGCCTTGCGATCCGCATCTTCGATGTCTGGGAAATCACCGCCTGGTTTTGGCCGTTCACCAGATCGAGACTGTTCGTGAGTGTCCCAGAGCGACCCTCCAATATTTCCCTTCTCTCCTTGCATACCATTATAAATATCACGAACTTCGCTCTCGACCTCATTTTCCGATTTTAAAACGTCTTTTGGTCTAGGGATAATGTGTATGTGAAGGTGAGGAACAGTCTGTCCTGCTTCTGGGCCATCTTGGATTGCAATATTGAAGGATCCCGCGGCTTGTAAACTAGCAGTGTCATCTGGTTCTGCTACTTGTAGATATTGGCGGGCCATGAGTTTTTGAACCCTCTGGACAGTCTGGAAGAGATCTGTAGTCTCTTGAGTAGAGAGGTCGGTCAGGCGTACATGTTGTTTTAAGGGACAAACAAGAACATGCCCCGGCATCAAAGGCTTCAGATTCACTAGAGCGAATGAATACTGCGTAGTTAAGAAAACCTATTATGGAGATGGCAGACGGAGTTAGACTACCAAATAGCTACATGCTTCTTCGATGAAGTTACCTACCTGGTCATTGACCTCAAAGGCACCGAATTTGATTGGTGAAGACATGGCCCTGGAAGCGATAGCTTTCTTTGCAGTCAGCGAGAACAGAGCACCTGTAGGTCGTGACATGTAGTTCTTTACTTTTGGAGACCAACACTCAAAACTGAGATTTTGTTATTGATTGATGATATATGTATCTGTTGAAACGACAAAGACAGATTGCGCTGAGGCGAGGCAAATGTAACGGTGGAGTTTGATTGCCAGTGCAACCCTAAGTATCGTAGTTATTAACCCTAGGTTATATATCTGTTCTGAAGCACGAAGTTGTCAAATGGATTGTATAATATTATTGATAGGGGGACTAATTATGATGCATAGCCGTAAGTGAAGAATGACGTGGTAAACCTAAAATCTAAAAGATACATCTAGAACAGATCATCCACAGGAGATGTCAGGTCGGAATGAGCATCCATATCTTTGCTATAGACATTGGTCCGGATGGTAAAGCTGGCAGCAAGAGCAATGCCAAATAGAGTTAACAGTATACCGAATACCGCATTGGGCATTACCTCAATGGTCCAGGCATAAACCATGCTAAACAAGAATGTAAATATGACACGGAAACTAGCCTGAAGTAGGCCAAAGGCACCCAAAAGCTGTCCGACTTGCTCTGTTGGAACATGCTTGGAAGCAGCGCCTTGCGTAGAAGGACCACATAGTCCACCAAGAGCAGCCAACATACCAGAAACAAGGAACATGTTGCCATTGGTGGCGATGAAATATCCCAGTATACCAACAAAGTCAATAGTAAGAGATGTACGGATAATAGAAAGATCGAGACGATCGGCGCCTTTTGACTTGTGTTCCATTTGTTTCAAAGCATCATCGGCACTGATATCGTCGTTGGCCATAGAGTTGGCTCTTTCCTGGGCAGGGCGCAGACGGAAAAAGTAGTTGAGCGTAGGCCCAATAGCAACAAGAACCACAAAGCGAATCACAGAGATAGCGGATACAAACTTGGATGTTTCTAGAGTAGACCAATTGAACACGTACCCACTGTATAGAATCAGAGTGGTTCCGATAGCCATACCTGCACTCATAACAACAGTGTCGATTACGACAAGGGCAATTAGGTTCTGACGCAAAGCGCGATCTTCAGGCCAGATAACTCCGAGTGGCTGCAACGGGTTTTGTCTGATGAGCCAAGTCAACCCTTCCGATTTTTGACGGCTATCTTCGAGCTTGTGCTTCTCGCGGCTGGCAAGCTGTCGAGACTTGGATAGGGATTCGGGGATGACGAAGGTTACAATCAAAACATAGCTGGAATGGCAGATGATAGCCAGGTAGAAGATTGAAAGAAGGCTTCCCGTGGCCTTGATAAGATAAGCAGCCAAGACTGGGCCTAGTGCCAAGCCAATAGCCAGACAGGCATGCAGGTAGCCAATGGCAACACCACGCTTAGACGGAGCTGTGCAATCGCTGGTATAAGAATGACTGAGAATACTACACGCTGTGTACGACCCCACAGCACCGTCGAAGATAGCACCTAGAATCAACCAACGGTAGTCAACAGTTTCAGGGAACTTGGCAGCAACAATGGCGACTAGCTCAGCAAGAACACCACCAAGAGAAGCGATTCCGAGAAGCTTGCGACGACCATAACGATCAGACAGTTTACCAAGACGTGGGGCAGCGATGGCACTGAGGATACCAGTCACGCAGGTAGCGATGGCAGTGAATTCGCTGGTGGCCTTCTGGATCTCGGGAGTTCTACACTGCGGATTATCGGAGCCTAGAATCACAGGTGTGAAGATATAGGTCGGGTCATCGAGGGCGCGATCCAACAGACGGTGCTGGCAAATGAGGGTCAGAGTGCTAGGGGCGGTTAGTATATGATATAAACATATATTGCTGAGCAGAAACAACGTACAGATTGACTTTGGGAACGATAGTTCCTCCATACGCCAGCGTGAAGAGGAAGAAGGGTGGAACTAGCCAGTAGATCTAGGGTAGGTATTAGTAAGAGTAAGGGTTTACAAGAGGGCCTGAGCTGCTAATCCCCAGGTACTACTTACAGACGGTCTGCGATACCACGGCAAATCCTTAAAGTCGTCGAAGCCAGCCCAGTTCTCTCTGGACGGCACCTCTCCGTTTCCTAGTAGAGTCGTTGTTTCCGAGACTGAAGTTACTACCGGCGGCAGCGATTTCTGCAACGCAGCGCTTCTTTGAGACGCCATGATGCAGTACCGCGTCCCAAGATTCAATCAACAACTGAAGATTAAGGGAGCAGCCGGATGACAGACGGACGGACTTGGCAGTGGAGACGCGCTGGCGTCCGAAGTATCGCAATAGAAGGCAAGATGGCGACACAACAGACGCAATAGATCAAAACAGATACTATGAAGAAAACAATGATATGTAAGAAAAAGAGAGATCTGGCTGGAGTGAAGACAGACGAGAAAAACAGACGAGAAAAACCTATAATAGACGTATCAAGGGTGAAGGCCCATTATAGGTTTGTCCTTCTGCTGTATTTTTGCTAGTGTCTTTCTTTATCTCGGGCTTGATTGATAATACACAAAAAAGCCTGGTGCTTTGACTTGGTGCTATAAAACTCGGTGACAAAGACGCTAATTGTACTATAATAGAATTGAATTAGCCGCCAATTCAATTATGGCTGTGCAATCAGTCGCACTTCCCCAGCTCTAATTTTTCGGATTGCTGACAACTTCACTGATATTGGGTTAAAAAAGTAGCCGGTGCAGATCTGCTTATGGCGCCTTGTATTGCCTCGTTATCCCGCTCATATGGCTGCCTTGTCCTATCATCAGGAATACAAGCAATCACTCCTACTTTAGGCTCTTATCTCCATCATAGGCTTTAGATGTGCGTCGTACTCTGGGCTCCAAAAGTGGAAGGTGTGAATTGGTCATTCTACGATAATCTTTGACATATAGTAATGAAACATTACTAACAACAATGCAAGATACATAAGAAGAAGATCGGTTAACATTACATACAGGGGACTCAAAAGTAACAAGAACAGTTATTTTAGCAAGAATATTCAAGTAAATTGTTGTGTGGAACAACCGGCAACTAATGAATGATGCTAGCTGTCATGCAACATTAAAGTTATTCACTAATTGCGTTCTTAATACATGATGCATATCCTTACTTACATAAGTTTGGATTGCAATGAGTGACAAAAAGTGGGAGCAGAATATAGACTGAATTAACTAGTACAAAGTAAAGGTTATGCCAGGTACAAATCTAAGGATATACTTAGTATTCTAGTGGACCCACTTTAGCGTTGTACCAGAACAAGCTGAGCTAGCCTGAATGCCGCGTGTAGAGCTAAGCGTGTTTCCAAATCTTTTTTTTTTCGTAGCCTCGCCATGAAGAATTCAACGAAACATACGATACTGGACAATATATCTCGAAATTTGCGCGCCTGCCGAACCTAGACCTTCGCCTTTCTATCTACGCATATATATCTTCTCGAAGCTTACCTGCTCTGCGCTGAGCAGATCCCCCCACTCACAATGCCTGTCGTCAAGGGAGGCGTCTGGACGAACATCGAGGACGAGATCCTGAAGGCCGCCATCTCCAAGTATGGCTTGAATCAATGGGCTCGAGTCTCGTCGCTGCTTGCCCGGAAGACCCCAAAGCAGTGCAAGGCGCGCTGGAATGAGTGGCTGGACCCAAGTATTCGCAAGACTGAATGGAGCCGCGACGAGGACGAGAAGCTACTACATCTTGCTAAGCTTCTGCCGACACAATGGCGCACTATTGCCGAGAATGTTGGCCGCACAGCGAACCAGTGCCTCGAGCGGTACCAGAAGCTGCTTGACGAGGCGGAGTCTCGCGAGGGGCTTAGCCTAGTCGGTGCTGACGGTGAAGAAACCAAAGCGCCGACCGCCGACGATGTACGACGACTCAGGCCCGGCGAAATTGACCCCGACCCAGAGACGAAGCCCGCGCGACCGGATACGATCGATCTCGATGAAGACGAGAAGGAGATGTTGAGTGAAGCCCGTGCCCGTCTTGCCAATACCCAGGGTAAGAAGGCCAAGCGCAAGGCTCGTGAACGTCAGCAAGAAGAGTCTCGTCGACTAGCCGCTCTTCAGAAACGCCGTGAACTTAAGACTGCTGGTATCAACATCAAAGTCACCACCCGCAAGCAGGGCCAGATGGATTACAACGCCGATATTCCCTTTGAGAAAAAGCCTGCCCCCGGTTTCTACGACACTAGCGAAGAACATGTTCGTAATGAACGTGAGCGCTCCAACTTCGATCCTAAGAGACATCAGCTAGCAGCGGCAAAGCGTAAGGGTGACGAAGATGAAGAGGAAGCGAATCGCAAGCGCCGGAAAAATGAGAAGAAGGACGATAATTCATTGTCAAAGAACGCTCTTCAGGCCGGTAAAATGCAGCGTATCCGTGAAGCCGAACAAAGTAGTAAGCGCCGGGCACT
Source organism: Davidsoniella eucalypti (assembly GCA_004009845.1). Lineage (NCBI taxonomy): Eukaryota > Fungi > Ascomycota > Sordariomycetes > Microascales > Ceratocystidaceae > Davidsoniella > Davidsoniella eucalypti. The sequence goes on along the minus strand of RMBW01000001.1, from coordinate 234,365 downwards.
CAATCTTCCAGCGCCTCAAGTCAACGATAGTGAACTGGAAGAGATTGTCAAAATGGGAATGGCTGGCTCCAAGGCTAGTTCTGTAGCTCTCGGTGGTGATAATGATGCCACTCGGGGCTTAGTAGGAAACTATGCACAACTCAACAATAGCACACCCATTCGTACGCCTCGCGTGGCACAAGAAGATGACCATATTGCCAACGAACTTCACAACATTCGCGCCCTCACAAACACACAATCTTCGCTCCTAGGCGGCGAGAACACTCCCTTGGTGGAAGGTGCCTCGTCAACCGGCTTCGACAGCGCCGCACCAAGGAAACAGGTTGTTGCCACTCCTAACCCACTTGCGACCCCTCTACATGCTGCTGGCGTTACACCACTGCGCCCAGGCGAAACACCGATGCGCACACCTCACGATAGATTTGCGCTGAATAACAGTAGCGACTCTATGCCAAACGCCACCCCACGCGATCTTAAGCTGCACAACCTAGCAGTGCGGCAACAATTACGCTCTGGCTTAGCATCACTACCTAAGCCAAAGGAGTCGGAATGGGAGTTGGAACTACCCGACGAGCAAGAGATCCCTAGTGCCCAAGGGATTGATCTAGTTGAGGACTCTGCCGAAAGAGATCGTAGAGAAAATGCACAGCGTGAGGCGCTAGAGGCATTAGAGCGTCGGAGAAGAACACAGGTCATGCAACGAGGACTCCCGAGACCACTATCGTTCGACTGCTCAGCAATCACGCCACTATCAAAGAAGCCTACCCCTCAGGCTTTGATAGCACACGAAGTGTCCCTGCTAGTTGCAAATGATCTATCAAAATTTCCACTGCCAGGCTCTAAGCTTGTAGGTGACGCGCCAGAACTGAATGAGATATCAGACTCTGCTCTGGAAAAAGCGAGACTACACATCATTGCCGAGACACAGCCACTACCAGATAAAAATGCTATCATGGCTGCTTTTGATAGTAGAAATAGTAATTCTCTGCTGCTGAGTTTGGGCTGTTACGAAGATGACGAAGAAGACCAAATTGATTCCGTCGTTCGCCGTACCATTACTGTAAGTTGCCTCCAGTCACATACTATCTTTCTAGCCTATAATACTAACATAACAACCCACCTTGTAAGTATATCCAAGACTCTCTTCTGGAACAAGCCACTGCCTCTAGTAAGATAGAGAAAAAACTCAATCTACATCTCGGCGGCTACCAGAACCGACAAAAGACACTGGCCGCCAACTTCGCCAAAGCCAGCACCGCAACTCACGAAGCCATGAACGTCTTTACCGCCATGAAGCTACTCGCAATCTCCGAAGAAACTGCCATTCAACGCAGACTAGCAGCTCTGCGTGAAGAAGTCAGCACCATTAGTCGCTGTGAACGTGAGGCTCAAGAAGAATATCGCAAGGTTAAAGACGAGTTTGACGAGTTGAGGGCAGCACGAACTAAACGTGAGGCAGAAGCAGCGGAAGCAAAAGCTGCCGAAGCTGCTTGAAAGAATGATTAAAGAGTTCAAAAATAAAGATATCTCGTTTATATATATACCAAAGTTATAATTTTCTTTTCTTTCTCGGGTTTATTATTCACTGCCTTTGTTTCCTTGTTATTATCCTTCTTTATTCTGTATTTTGTTATATTTCGCACAAGGAAGGGGAAGGCAGCATATTGTGTTCATTCTTTGGTTTTCTTTTTACTTTTTATTATTTCTATGCATCACTTATTCATCTTTTTAAATTATATAAAGATCTTTTGCATTGTGGAATAATGTCATCACAAATTTTATTATTCTGTAACGTCTACGTAATGCAATATGACGGCGGTGTTTCGGAACGGAGAAAAAAAATTCCGGCGGCCGCGCACAAGGCTCTATAAATGGACCCTACACCACAAGAACCGTGGAACATCCTCTGTGGCGCAATTGGCTAGCGCGTCTGACTGTTAAGCATCTTCAAAAGATTGCAGCGATCAGGAGGTTGACAGTTCAAGCCTGTCCGGAGGAGTTTCTTTTTTTCTTGGACATTTTGCTTTTGGTGGTCTTGAACGGTGAATGATGGAGAATGGTTGATCACATTATCTATCATAGAAAGTTGGTTGGTAGTTTATTGTGTTATATACAGCAACCTTTATACCCTTTGTCGTGGGTTTTGTAAGATCGACCAGCACATATTCCCAATGCCGGCGTCCATTCTCGCTTTCTTTTTTCGACCTTTGTCGTTTTCGATGCACCGAGTTGTGAAGCCGGAATATGCCGTCATATTGCTGTGAAATACCAGCAGGTAGACGTAAAAGAGTAATACAATACAATACAATACTACTTTATATACAGTAGGTAGACGTTGAATAATAATAAATTAATCTATTGTTTTATATTCATGAGAGGGGTTTATAAAGAAAGGATAACTACACCATTTTAACGACTCTATAGATATGGAACTTGAACAAAGGTAAGTGTGCACCATGGTGGCACACTGATATACTACTAGCTTTTATACAATATTTACTTGGAAAGAAAAAAGTTTGGAGCCTGATACTAAAATCAGACGTTCATATTGTCGTCTGGATCGATAGCGTGATAAACTCTGGGTGTATCCCTAGTGCGAAGCTTGTTCAGTTTCACTGGAAGTAGTAGAGCTAGGCCGACAGATGCCATGATCGCCATCAATGTAAATGCCACACGGAGAGCACTATCATAGCTGTCAATAACTTGCTCGAGATAGGGCGACGGAAGAGTTGCAATAGACTCTACATTCTTGCGAACCAGCGCAATGATTTCGTCTCGTTCAGGTCCCACAACGTTCTTGTCCAGGAGGAACTTGAGACTATTTTGTACCACTAAGCTGCTACTGGCGACACCAAAGATCTGGCCAATGGAACGCCATAAAATCAGGGAGCTAGTAACAACTGCTTGATCTGCTTGCTCGTTTTCGTTGAGAATAGCCATGAATGTACCAGGAAACTGGAAGCCCTGTCCAAAACTGGTAGGCATCATGAAGAGAATATACATGGTGCGAGAGAGATCCCGCTGTAGGAAGCACATGAGGGTAGTTCCGAATAGGAGTAGGCTGGCACCAAACATGACAGGCCACTTGGTGTTGCGGGTAATCTGCACGGCGAAACCAGTAATCATACCAGAGAAGCTTGACATGATAATTGGTGCTACTAGCAACATACCTGACTCGGTGGCGCTAGTCAACACGACAGCTTGAAAGTATAGTGGTGCATTGAACCACACACCATTGATGACAACCGCAGCAAAAGCGTTTGAAAATACCAGGTTCATATGTGGCGACTTGGTGATGATCCGCAGAGGCATGATGGGCCGGACTGCTTTGGATTCTGCCCATAGAAACAATCCAAAGGTTGTAAAAAATATAGCCATGGAAATAATTACGGCTGGGTGACTCCATGGAAGCACATTTCCACCTAAACTTAAGAAGAATACAAAGGCAAAAATCGCAATGGTTAGGTAGCAAGAGCCCTGCCAGTCAAATTGGCGAATTACATCGCCGAGAGAGTTAGTCGTGTTTGCCAGACCAATGTCGTCTGGGATGTATATATACATCAATACAACAATGCAAAGAATGGGCGGAACTTGGACACCAAATTCCCATCTCCATCCGAGGGCATCGGCCATCCAACCTCCAAGGGCAGCACCAAGGGCAGAGGCGATACCATAGTTGATGTTGATCAAAGACTGATAAGTACCTCTTCTCCTACACGAGCAAGTGTGTTAGTTTTGGGATACCATTTTATTCAACTTGGGGTTGCTTACGAGATAGGAACCATGTCGCTAATGATGATTGATCCTAAAGTCAGGCAGCCACCGGCACCGAGACCACAAACAGCCCGAGCTACGATGAAAGAAATAAGATCAGGTGCAATGGCACAGCCTAGTGTGCCGATAGCAAAGATGAAAGCCGTGATAACAAACGGCATCTTGCGGCCTACACCATCGGAGATGCGACCAACAAGAGGCTGAGATGTGGTCGAGGTCAGCAAGAACGCAGTAGACATCCAAGAAGCACTGTTGGAAGAGCCGAAGTAAGAGGTGATGACAGGATGACTGCTCGACATGATGGTGGAATCAAAGCAGCTTAGGAAGAAAATTAGTAACACCATAGAAAAGATGGCGCGGAAACGGCCCACGGTCATGTTGTTGAGAAACGGAGACTGGGGCTCATCATCATCATCCTCCGGCTTAGGAAGCCGGGTTACTTGACGGCTGCGCGGCGAGATCAAAGGCGTAGTCTCAGAGGCAATAAGAACGCCTTCGTCATCGGACTGGCCTGTCTCGTAGACAATAGTCTCCTGCGAGACGGAATGTTGCGGACCGACAACATAGCCAAGAGGCCGACTAGCACTATCAGTGTGCAGAGTTTGGGGAAAAGGAAACCCGGATTGGGTGTCATAATCGCCGGTATCGTCGACAAGTGAATTCTCACTTGAGTCGGACAATGCAGTGACAAGGACAGTAGCGTCCTTGGCATCAGGCGACGGCGGTTCGCTGTCTTCCAGAGGTTGCATGATGTCTCTTAGCTCTGTGATGTAGTTCAAAGCACTATCAAATAGATATAGAGCAGTGATGCAGTAAATGGACAGCAACGACCTCCAATGAATAGGCAGCAGAAGCAGCTGTTGATAACCAAGCGAGGATAAAGTGGACGCGTGCTATAGACAGGTAGCAGTCGGCGCAGCAAATAAGGTTTAGAAGGAAGAGTTAGGGCAAATAAAGTGAAAGCAAAGAACGAAAAGGGCGGTGGTTTGTTTATATAGATATCCAGATAGACAAAGTGGGCGATGGTAGGAACAACTTGAACTGCAACGAGATATGTAGCAGTAGCAAATCAGTGCCGGTTTCCTATGCACATATACGGCTGTAGTGCGTGTTGATCGGAGAGTCAGAACGTTTGACGGTAGTTGCAGCGGTAGTGCCGGGGTCTATGGCTGTAGCTACACTGTACTTTTGTATGCTTCCAGTCTAGCAGGTACAACAGTACGGTAATGTGTGTTTACCGCTCTTCAACGTTAGAGAGAATTCTGGAAGCTACAGTCGTAGTCACAACGAGGGTACACCGAGTGAGTAAACTGAGAATGATGAGCAACAAACTGTGTTGCAGTGGCTAGGGCGGCGTGATCACTTTTAGAGCCAAAGTTTGCACCAAGAAGAGTCAGGCCTGTGTTTGTCTGGCCGCCTAACAGAGCAGGATCGGCAGCGGGTGAAAATGAACGAGCAAACGGACTTCAATACACAATGTGCTGCTAGTAGATGTAGCAGTAGCATGCGAACGTCCTAAGAAAGGCAACTCCAAGAGGGCCGCGTAGAACCCAAAACAACCCCCAGTAACCAGTAGCCCCAGCAGGACAGGGTGGATATACAAGCAGAGAGGGTGTAGTGAATGTTGCACGCAGCGGCTGGAATAGTGAATAAAGGCCTACCAGAACAGCCTGCAATGATAAGAGCTCTGTGAGTAAGCGACTCAAGGGTCCGTGGATGGCTCGCTGCTGGGCTGCGTAGGTTAGTTAGCTGGCTGACGATGAGCGGCTCAGTGCAAGTTTCTTACAGGATAGAAGCAAGACACTGACAGATTCAACTGTATGACAGTTTGGGGGATGTTTGTGCGACTGGCTGTGTAGAGAGTTGTAAGCAATCTTACGAAGATGGTGATGGTGGTGAGAGAGGGAATTTTTTGATTCAAGGATCGTTCACAACAAACATACCGAATTGCTGTTTATGCCTGATTCACATATTGCATTTAGGAAGCAGCGATCGTGGTAAACATCACAACAAGGCAGCAACTTAGCCATGATGAGCAACTACTAAAAAAAGTATGCTGCAAACAAAACACCAGATGTACATAGTAATCACTGCTCTGGGTTGTTTACATTTACAACTAAGATCATGGTCTTATCTCCCCCGTCCTATAAGTGTCGGTGTGTCATTGGCCAAGCGTCTGCCGAGATCCACTCCTGGCTTACTAGTGGTAGGCTCGACTTTCCTTCCCTCTGGAAGGACAAGTCAAAAAGGGCTCGACCTTCTATGACAAAACTAACAGGCCGCTAACGGCCGCTAACTTTGATGGCTCTCTTTAGTGCTAGTTTAGCGCTAGCGCCGCTGTATCTTTACAAAGCTCCCTGTAGGGCTAACTCTTTAGAGATAACTCCCAGCCCGCTTTCTACTAGATAGCAACCCCGTGACGAAACTCGCAACCAGCTAACCTCGACGATGATTATATTCTCATTCATTAATACATACCCTCATCAATAATAACACCCATCAGCAATCGCCTGTCTTGCTACTCTTAGTATAATTAACCAGTACAGCCAAGCTGCCAGCCTACCGCCTAAACTGTCGCGCACAGAGCCTCTTATCGCAAAAACGCTCCATTAAAAGATAGAGCCAACGTCGCAAAAAAAGCACTATTTTTCCACTTCACGTAATCAATCAGATAGGACGCGATCAATCATGCCCAACGTCGCGCAGTCGTCGCCGCCGATGTATCCGAACGAGAAAGATCATTACTCTTTCCAACATAGACACAACCCTATCTCCTTATCCCCCGCGTCCTCGACAGCCACAAGCCCTATGGCGCCTGTCCTGCGTCGCCGTCAGCGGTCCTCTGCCATCTTAGCTGTCTTCCTGTTGGTCGCCCTAAGCATATGGCACTGGCAGCCAACCAGCGCCATGGATCGCTTTGCGGAACTCAAGGGCGCGTATCAACACCAAAGCGCTGCTGTCGCTGGTGGTGCTGGTTCTAGTGCCCAACCCGGTGCTACTGCTATCACTAAGCGGGTGCCGCTCGAAGCTCATATCATGAGCAAATGCCCTGATGCCGAGGTGTGTTGGAGAATGCTTCTTTGCCTACTTAGTCACATGCAAAAATACGCTCTTATCACGCTTTATCCAAGTTGGGATCTTCGAACGGTAGCTAACATTGCATTTTTTTCTGCGTCTATTAGATGTGCCTCAAGGATCTTATTCTCCCCGCTATGATGAAGGCCAACGACAAGATCGACTTCAAGCTCTCCTTCATTGGAAGGTAAGCAAAATATGCAATATCGTACTGGGCAGCTATAGAATCGTGAGCCTAACTGAATATTAAAATAGCCCGAGCGAGGATGATGGTGGTGTTCTGTGCAAACACGGTCCCACCGAATGTAAGCTATTCCCATGGATATTATCATCCATTGACGTCATCGCTTCCCACCCACCACCACCTTCAAATACTAACACTTATGTTTCCTTCCTTGTATAGGCATGGGCAACATCATTGAACTTTGCGCCTTTGAGCTCTATCAAGATCCTAAAATCTCCCTAGGCTTCACCATGTGCATCACCCGCGACTACCCCCATATACCTGAGCGCTCGCTAATCGAGGACTGCGCCCTGGAACACGGTATGGACTTTGAGAAGCTGAACGAATGTACTACTCGCGAAGATGGCGCACACGGTGTTAGCATGCTACGTCGGAGTATCGAGGAGACATCCGCTGTAAGTTGCCTCTCCCTTTCTCTCCTCGGATGGATGATATATTGCCTCAGAGACTTTTCGTACTCTGCTTTCTTGCGAAGCTATCACACGAACATGACATGACCTAGACAGTGCTAATTACCTATTAAACTATCTTCATTTAGGCCGGCGTCACCAAGAGCTGCACTGTTCGTGTGAACAACGAAATCTATTGTATTGCTGACGGTGGCTACTGGAAGGATTGCCCCAAGGGCCATTCTGTCAACACTCTGGTTGAGACTATTGAGTCTCTTTCTCACGCTTAAGGGGCGCGTAGATGCGCTCCCAGAGGTCACTAGCCGTGCCCACAGTGTAGTTGATAGCTACACTATCCATACCCGGATCCTTGTTATCTTCAGATGTTCCCATAATCTTGAGTGTTTCTACAATACTATCGAAGCACACTGCTTTGCCTACCGCCTGCGTAGCTCCCGGCTCGGATGCTGCATGTACTATGTGTATATGAAAGTGATAGTACGTTGGCTGGTAATGCACATACAACTTGAGTTGGTCCTTTTCGATAGTGTTATATGTCTGCACCGTAGCGTCTAAAAGTTTAGCCTTGATGTGCTCCAGCCATGGGATATGGCTCTTGCGTAGGTCACGTAGACTCCAGATATCACGCCTTTCGACGAGACATAGCAGATGTAAAGCTTCCATCATAGTGCGATCCCAGTTCAGATCAGGCATCAAGAGGAACCCCTCGGGGTTTTCGGTAGGGCCTAATGGGGTACGATAGATGACGTCTTCGACCTCCTTGAGACCTTTAAGAATATTATACACCCAGTTCAAGCGACCACCTCCGCGCTTTTCCTCCATGAAAGGGCGTACATGTTTGGCGTATATCTCAGGTGTTTCGGTGACATAACGCACTGCCTGCTTCGTATACTTCTTGATATGGGATTCGGTGCAAGGCCAGATGAGGTTGATTTTCAGGTCTGCATGAAACGCAGTGTCACTTGGGTCATCGGGGGTCTGAACATCGACGTAGGCTGCTGTGGGGCTCGAAAGCGCCATATACCAGGCATAGATATCGTTGTACTGTAGATTCTTGAGCTGGGTTAGGCTAGTGGGAATACTGGCCAGGTACGCATTACTAGTAGGAAAGGATGCGCGCTCGAGCTGGAGGAGAGCAGGTTGATCCTTGACGGTGCCGAGAAGACAAATACGCCGACCGGCTTGATCTAGAATATCAGCAAAGTCAGTCATCTATGTCCGAGTGATATGGTTTGCAGTATCTATACTGTCGTGTTAGAGGGGGGGCGGCAAACCTTGTGTTAGAACTCTTTCGAGCCTGAAGAGTGGTACGAGAGCACCAGCTTCAGCACTCATTTTTGACTACTAGTTTGACAAGATAATCGCGATGACGATGATTATCAAGCAAGGTTAGATAAAAAAAGAATTGGGAGAGAAATGGGAAAATATCAAGACGATGGAAGAGATACGATTTAGCAAGTTGAGGAAAACAGCTATACAAATGACGCCAAGGAATGGGCATTCTAAAAATGCATAGTGTCTGTATACCACAATGGGTATTGCCACCGTCACGTGACCACGTACGGGGGGGTATCAGCACCGTTACCCTCATTAGATCACTAGAGAAGAATAACAACAATTAGAATCACTATCATTATCACTACACACGTTAAGAATCAGCATATGCCTTGTATACCCACACATAGTATGTATTTATTTATTTATCATTTTACGTTTTTATGTGGATCGTTAGATGTCGAGAGACCCTAATGGCAGGGTTATGGATGTATCTAAGTTTTGTCTCCTCGATGAATCTGTAAAGTTTGCATGGTGTAGGCAAAGGTGCTAGTCCACGCATAGTATGTTATGGGAATAATCAACAGACTATTTAGCACTAAAGGCAAGCTTTCCTTTTCATCATACTAATATAGACAATGTAAAATATAACTGTATCAGCTTGCCCCCCGCATTGGCTGATCACGATCGAATGAGAGAAGGCATATAAACATCATTTATACGGTGGCCCTTAGGACACCAAGTCAGAACCACTCTATTAGTGACTAATTCGGTATTTCAGTCAATAAACACATATTCTTTCAGTTTAGTTAACGATACATGTATAATTCAGTACAGAGTGCGAAGAAGAGTTAATAAAATAAGAATCTGGTTTTTTTTTAAGTAGCACAAGATGAGTTAAAGTTAGAAGACTAGCGAACCTATAGTTAAAGAGATAAGAAGCCAAGAGAAAAAAAAATAGATCGCAATGCAAAAAAAATATGAATATCCAACACAAAGATACGAGCCGATCTACTATGGACCATAAAAATATAAGGGCAAGAAAAAAAAGTAGCAATCCGTATGAAGTAGGGGGGGGGGGAGGAAAAAAAATAAGATAAAAAACAAATGAGAACAAGAAGCTGACCCGGCTATAAACAAAAACAATAGAGAAAAAAAATAAAAGACAAAACAGGCGGGAAGATAAACTGAAAAAATAGAAAGAAAAAAAAGATAGTAACACGAAAACAAGACAAAAAGAAAGCTACAAACAAGAAAATAAAGATAGAACAGCAAATATAGAAACTCAAAATGATCGTAAGTCGTTCAAATGTTTTATATCGACTAAGTCGGAGGAGGGGAGAATAGATGGATGATAGGTAGTTATAGATAGAAGATTTAGAGTCGATACCCTGGAGTAGTAGAAGAAAAAGTATAGAGATAAAGAAGCGGGATATTGTAGTAAGGAAAAAACAGAGGCGATGGTTTCATTGAGAAATGACTTTTGGAGTTGTTCTACTGCGACGAGCTAGCCGTTTAGGTCATCCTGTAAGGTGCTGTTCAAACTCAAAACAAAATGCAATTCTGAGACAAAGGACACAGAGTTTTCAGAAGCTATGATCTTATCATATAAAGGACGTCGGTGAGCTTAAGGGTCGGGCCAACTGAGTAGTTGATGATTCTCCAGTGTTCAAGAAAGTCGAGAGCTCACTAAATTCAGCGAACGCTTTTGTGGGGGAAGATGTATATGTATGTAGAAGAAAAGTAAACAAAAACATAGCTCGGCCAGTGCATGAAGAGAGCATTTAACGATATGGCTATGAGTCAATCTCCAGTGGTGGTGAAATTATCGTCGTTGTGTTGCGCTCCTCTGCAATTCCAGGCGCTGATGGAATGGACAGAGACTTTGAAAGAGTAAACTCCCGGCGCATCGAAGTTGGGCGATGAGTACGGACCTTGTTAAGTTCTCCGCTCTCTCTCGCCAACTCGGGCTCCTCGGTGAGAATACGCTGCATCTCGCTCTCGGCAATCTCTTTGGCTTCTTGCATACGCTTAGCAATGGCCATGATCTCCTCGCCACAGTCACCGTCACGCAGGAACTGGTGGGCACCACGCTCGCTCTGGCTCTGGACAAACTCTAGAGCCTTGTCGAGGCGGTCGTAGGCATCAGTGGGCTTGCTCAAGCCGACGCCATAGGCTCCCATACGGGAAGAACGAGCGTTATACCGTACCGATGGCAGACGGGGTGTGATGGTGGCTTGCAAGCCAAGGCTACCAGGGGGGCCCATAGACGAAGGCGAAGAAGAGTCATCATCCTGCGACTCCATCTCGGCAACCCGCTTAATGTGGGCGACCTTGGCAGTCATCTTAGCCTTGCGTATCAAGTTGCGGCTAGCTGACACGAACTTGACCAGTTCCTCGAAGAAGCTCTGCACGAAGCTATCGTAGTAGACAATGATCATGCGGCGGGTGCGGAACTTGCCATTGCGGCGGGCAGGCTTGTCTTCGTTCTCGATTGAAGTCACCGAGGTGGTGCGGTTCTTGCGGCGGACCTGCTCACGGGCACGAGCCTGAGCAACAAGAACGGCTTGAGCTGGTGATCTCGCCATGGCTTTTGATGTGAGGCATGTGTAAGTGTTCTTCAGAAGGGCTCTGTCAGCCTCCTCGGTCTCATCGACCTCCATCTTCTCTCTCTTGGCAGCTGCTGGTGGAGCAGGAGACATGGCGGTCAGGCCGGTAGGAGCTTTGAGAACGGCGGTAGGCTTGCTGTTGAAGTCATTTTCGATGTTTCGGGCGTCTTCTTCTTCTTGCTGTTCTTTTCGTTCGTCGATCTCATCTTGTGGGCGGAGAGACTCAGTCGAGCCCTGATGCTTAAGGGACTTGGATGGTGCGGGCTCGTTCAGCGACGCCAATTCAACCTGGCGTTTATCGATCTCGTCCTTGAAGGTGGCGAGCTTGTTACCCCACTCGGGCACGTTGTTGGCGATGTTTTTTAAAGCGTCCATGATGGTGGCTTTGTCGTCGTCGGATGGCAGTGGTGAAGCCAGCTTGAATGTAGGGAAGGGGGGAAGAAAGAAAAACAAAAGAGGAAAAGGATGGAAAATAAAATGCGGATGCAAATAATAATAAGGCAGAGCTCGTGTTCAGCAGTACTGGACAGGGCAGTGGTGTGTATAGCGCTTGTTTGGTTCCTGTTCAGGGCTTGGTCAAAACGTTACAGTGGACGGAAGGCCTGGAAGCAGCAAGCAAGGAAGGCAACGCCAGGGCAAAAAAAAAAAAAAAGAATAAAACAGGGAAATAGCAAGCACAGGCGAGTTTGGTAGCGTTGGCGCTAGCGGCAGAAAGAGGAATATAATAACAGGCCTCGGCTTTCGTTTTTTTGATGAGGACTGGGAGGGGGGAAGTGAAAGTCCAAGGCTTTCTCTTTATTCTTGTATGCTTTTTGGGGGACTTAGTGTGGGAAAATGGAATTTGGAGGCAAGAGAACAATAAAATAGCCTATTAAATGGCGTGGTAAACAGATAAAACAACAATGGCAGGGGGTCAGGACAGCAGGCCTTTCTTTTTTACTTGCTGGGTTGAGCTTTTTTCTTTTTTTTTCTTTTCTTTTCTTATGTACAGGGTCCGGGGTGAAGGGGTCAATAAAGCCAAGAGAAAATTAATAATAAAGAAAATAGAAAATTAAATAGATTTTCTGGCCAAGTCGAAGGGTTGAACGGTTATTTTTCGTACAAAAATGTGCTTGGTGGCGGGCGAGGCCAAAGTCAAGGAAAGAGAAATTGCGAAATAAAGTGTCGAATAAACCTCGGATAGCGGGCAACTAATTGCTGGGTTCGATGTAATTTTGCCGTGCGTGCGATATTGATTCGATTGTTGATTGTTGATTGTTGATACCGGCGTCGTACTTGAGGGCAGTCAGATGTCAGGTAGAATCGTGGGTTCGTGAATAGCGGGAGAAACAAGAAGAAGAGAAGGAGAGAAAGACCAGGAAGGGCGAAACAAGGAGCTGATATTGTGGTATTTGTCTGTTCGTTCAGGCTTTGGCTTCCATATCGCCTCGAAGGGACTTGGTGTGTATGCATGTGGTATGTATGTCTTGTACATATATGTATGTTGCAGACAAAAGGCGGATGGCTGCAGTAGGCAAGGCTTTGCTGGCAAGTACACAGCAGCAGCAGCCAGCCGGTGAAAGGAAAATAATAATAAACAGAACATGATACAATATATTGCTGAAATGACCTTCATAAGAGGGGGATTTGCAGTTACAGCGCAACAAAGCGACTGCTACTGCGCTTGATATCCTACAGATAGACCGGCCCGTCCATCTTGATGTGACGATATGCAGGTATAGGCTCCAGGCGCCTCTCCAAATCGCAGACATCGAGAAATATACAAATACAGCTATCATCCCCTCGACACCATCAATCCACGGTCCTAGTCAGGCCGCTTTACGACTTTGCAGCCCAGCGCAAGGATCAAAGAGTCTATCCTACTATGCAGCTACTATGCACGGCGAAGAAAACTCCATCTAGAGCTGCGGAAGAAGGGCGCCCAAATAGAGAACAGGTGTTCATCATTATATATGTATACTGCAACTATAGTGGATCCGGCCGACTATGGTGTAATCCTACTACTGTGGGCAGAACAAAAGCCAATGAAAAATTATACGTTACGTATAGTTAGCTCTGATTGTATTCATCACTTTGAATAGAAGCTTCTGCACCGCGTAGGAGATTTTTTATGCCCGTCTAGCCAACCGCAGCAACCATGTCTCTTTTTTTGCTTTAAGCCGATCCTTCTTCTCCAGCCGCGATCAATAAAAACAAGAAAAAGATCTAGTTCTTGGTTTTCAGGTCTCTCGACCCTCCGTATTTTATTATTTTATTATATTGCCATCTATTTGCAAAGACCCCCCGAATCGATGCTGCCGGAGCAAAAGTCACAAGCCCCCCATCACAGACCGTAGCCAATAAAGCTCGACGCCACTGTTTTATTTATCGAATTATTCAATATCCTTTCCCTCTCGATCCTTCAAAGCGCAATATATTTGTGCTGATTAGAACAGATATGTTATCCTGCTCAGCTGTCAGTTTGTACTGTTTCTTCTTATCAAACAATACACTACGCGTGTGTCTTCAGGTCCGTTCTTTGATTGTCTTTATTGTCTGGCAAAATACCGTGTCTCTAGACCAAAGCGATCCGCAAGTTCATTCGAGCTATCTCTGCACGTAGGCCAAATTATTACGCTACTCACTACTCACTAATCAATACTCAATACAAGCAGCCTACAAGGATTACTGCAGCGGGTAAGCTAGTAGTGGGATTTCATAAAACTATGGACCCACATCGACGTCCCAATCCTCCTGTCCATTTTCGCATTTGTACTGTGTTAAATACCCATTTACACTGCTTCATTCGCCCCATTCCCCCATATTCAGCTATCTATTCAACTATCCATTTGTCATTACCCACACTGTTCCATCCTGATGAGACAAGGGCACCAAGGCCTGTCCACAACCAAAGAAACAGTAGCAAGAATGGAAAAAACGGCCAACCAGACACTGCCAGCTGCCGCTACTGTAATTGCACCTTGACTTTGCCGCTATCACTGGGCATAAGCAAAGAGACGATACTTGCTCTGAGTTGCCCAGATATACAAATGCAACATCAAGATCCTTTCATCCCCGGCGATTGTTTGAGCTGTTCGTCGCTCTTAGTCGTGCCTGCCCTGTTTCTTTTCTTTCTATCCTAATCCCTTTCCCATTTTCCCGCTCTTTTTTTTTTTTCCCTCTAGAGCACTGGAAAGGCTGACTTCTCCACGTTCTTGCTCAATATTAGAGGGCGATCATCGATCAAAACCTATATTCCATGCACTTTCTAGTCGCTTCAAGAATTTCTTTGCTAACACACATTAGCAGACGACAACAAAACAGTGTGTAAAATATGCAATATATGATGCATCCCCCGACTTATCTAGACGTTGGCTCTTGAGATATTCTTATTATTAGAATCGATTCGTTTTTTTGTCCATTCCTTGAAATTCAGCCACTAATTAGCTCACTATACGAAAGCAACTTGCCACCATACAAGATAAAAAGCCACAGCCAATGTGGAAGTTACGGCGACTCAACATCTTTGCCCAGATTAACTAACGCATGCTGTGTAAAAACGCAAGGTCTTTCTTTTTTTCTTCTGTGGTTTTTTTCTCTCTTCGATGTGAGCTCAAGAGTCGGAAAATAGGTAGCTTGCCGACCAGTCTGTGCTTTCTTACACCCGAAAAACAAGAAAGAAAGATAAAAAAGAACTGCGTAATTGTGGCGAGCGGCATGGCCCATTGAGCGGTCTTATGTAAGAGCTTTGTATAACTTGGCACGTTTTGGCATCCCGCGCAGACTTTTATGGACGGGCCATGCTATATGCTTTGCCTCGATGTTTTCACCTTCGCATTTTCGGGGGTTCTATTAATGGAGAGCCACGCATGACTACATATCGAAGACTAACAGATGCCAAATAAACAAGGTGATTATGGCCCGGGCGTTCAAGGTGGATAGAAAGATGTATGTACACTAATTGTGCATACAGATACTTGTATATGCCAAAACTAAAGTACAATGTATTTGTACAGAGAGACAGACTTGTGTACTATCTGTAGGAATGGAGAACTAGCCCGCTATGCTCTCGGCCCTATCGTTTGGTCACTTGCTCATTTCCTCAATCTCTATCGGTCCGCGGTTGAACTACATATTATCAGCTATCGTGACTGGCTAGTATTACAGTCATGTACACATCTTCTCCTATTCCGATAACTTTTGTATCTCCAAAGGCCGTGTAAAAGTCACCACAAACGATAGATACAAACATCAATGTCACGAAGGAATTGCGGATGCAGTCAGAGGAAGGTGATCCTGACTCCGATATCTAGCATCACTCTTTCGGAGAATAAACACGAATAAAGGCTCATTCAACTGGCCAAAAATGGAGTAATAGGATAAAAAAGCCTTACCTTACTTTAGATCCGATAAAGTAAGGATGAATATGATCCAAACATCAATATGCTTATAGTATAGAAGCGAGCTTATAAAGATGGCTATCAATAGCACGTCTTTCTTCGACAATGACAACAGTACAAGGGGTCGTTTATTTCCTGCATTCCTTATATGCCAACATACAGAAGTGTATTGAAGATATTTGACAACAGGTCTCTTCACTCGTTATCTAGATTACGGTCTTAATAGTATTATCCTAAAGTCCGGTTGACACAGTTGTAAGGAACTCAAAAAAGAGGTTCAACGAACCAGGATTACTTCGAGAGTTTCGATTACGATTTGGCTTTTGGTTGGATTGATAAGCCACCAAACCCACGAACGCAAAACAAAAGAGGGGAGGAAAGCAAAAAGGGTTCTTAGCTTGGCCTGTTCTCTCCCCTCTCTTTCCTAGCCCATAACAGGATCAAGTATCTTTCACTCTTGTCCATCTTGTGATACAACTCACTACCGCTAGCACAAGCTCGTGACAGCCGGGACCTATGCTAGTTTATACCAGTAAAAAGTATAAAAAGAGGTAGTATCAAGTTAGATATTAGTATCTAAAGAAACAAGGGCTACGGAAAGCTGCCCCGGTGCTGGGATGGACCATGTAGTGCTGAAGATAGTCAGATGGGGTATCAACCCTTGAACCTCGTTCAGTCTTTGCTTTTCTTCCTTGAAGCTTTGTTCTACAAGCATTAACTCTTCTGTTTAAGCAAGTACATAAACACGTTGTCCCTTTCAAGTGACAAGAATAACAACAAGATTACGAGTAACGAATGCCAAGAACTAATAAACGCAATCAGGCTGTACATTAGAGATAAAAGATGATTGTTAGGAAAAATGATAGACAGCAAGATATTGATAACAACTTCCAACTAAATCACATGCGAGCTCATCTCCACATGACAAGAGTAATTGGTATGATAGAATCAGTTATACAAAGATATGTTGTAGCGGCAAAAGGGCTTTCCGTCTTCTATGAGCTAAAACGGAAATTTGGTGCAAAAAACCCCCCCCCAACAACAACATGAACATGATCTCTATTGTATTGTATGTATGTCCATATGAGTGAACTAGGATCTTCCATGGTCCTTTCTAGTCGCCCATTTTCTTCCCAAAAGAGAACGAGCTCTGCTCAGACTGTATGTCGGACCAACACCCACTAAAATAGAACAGTTGTTATGTATCGACAAGGTCACCAATCGAAGAGTCAAGAACACAAAGATGTACGAACCGAGTATATCTTCGATACGATCATAGGTAACCTGGTGGAATTCAGAGTGGAGGAGGCGGAAGAACGGTATCATAAAGTATCGTAAGAAAGGGCGAGGTTTGTTTGTGGTCCCTGTTTTTATCATGAAGCTGATTGCACCAAGTTGTAGATCTATAAATAAATAAAAATAAAAACATATACGTGTACATATGTGTAGACACACACATAACCAAATATCAGTAGGGTTTAAGATGACCAGTTTAACCCGAATTAACCAGAAAATGCGAGCTAGTAAAGGCCAAGCCAGATAACTCCCTGCTATGAATTTCCTCATTATACATCTAGATTCTAGTGCTACACAGGAGCTTCATGACATATTTGACGTGCTGTCGGACTGGCTATTCTTTTTTTTTTTTTTTTGCCGAATTCGAATCTGTAATTTCAAGGAATAGGGAGCTCTTGGCAAACCCTCATAAGAGCCTCATCTATTTTCAGAGCTTGTCTGAAGAAAAGAAAAAAATAAAGGAATTATTTTTTCATCGAGATAGATCCCATTTGTAAGCAGAAAGAAACCTGAGGTACATATAAAATACTTGTACATGGTTATTATCCCTTCGGCAATTGGCACGAACAATTAAATCAAACCATATGGCCCTGGCGTTCCAAGTTCTTTTTGGAGTCTTTAGTTTAGTTTCGGTACGTTTTACGTAGTAATAAGGAGAAGGAGAAGGCGACGGTGGACGAACCAAGCTCTATGCGGTTATCATAGCAAAGGACCTACATAACGAAGTCGGGCATGAATCCGGCAGGTGAGCTATACATTATATGATGAGATATGTATATCCTATCTACCACAGCATCTTGTATCGTGGCCTTGAGACGAACGGATAGTTACAGCTACGGTTGTATTGGCTCCTGTACGAACAATCACGGGCCACACGATCATTTCTCATACACAATCGATCTATCTGCCCGATGATACTTGGAATACAACAACTATAACTACATGTACATGTGTGAGGGTCATATTATACATCGGATATTATTACCATGCCTTTGCTAAAACCTGCGACTACTCGTAATGTTGGCCAATGAGATCCTAGAGAACAAACAGTCTAGTTTGTATTGTTAGTTTTCTTGTATCGTGTGCTTTGTTCCACGCCATAACAAAACAATATCGATCAATGCCTTGTTTTCTCTCCAAGATCAAGAACAGTACAGTATCTGTCTTTCTTATCTCTATGATCACAAAACCTGATATGGAATCATTCTTAAGCGAACGTGGAAATACGCCGGAAGTGTAGATTTGTATTTATTTAATAATAATGCATGTACTGTTGCCTGTTTCCATGGCTATATCTAGGCTGAGCACTAAGGGATTTCTTGCATGCGTAAGGAAATAAAATGTTAAACTCTCCAGCTTACACAGTCTATAATTTAGACGAGCAGACTTACGTGCGTTATGCACAAAGGCTTGAGTGCTGAACATATGACATAGTAAGACGATAAAAATAATAACAATAATATAAAGAATAGCTTCTCATCACGACTACCTGCATATCATTGGATCGTCAAGCTAGTCATTCTCACATGATTGATCCACAGAACTCCATAGTTTAACAAATATAACTAGAAAACGAATGGAAGATAAAAGAAAAGAAAAGAAAAACTAGATAAGCTCCAACGGATGAGTTGTCTTCTATCCGCACAAATTCAATTAGAAGAGTACAACTATATATGCATTGATTCCAAGCATGTATTAGCCGCAGCCGGACTCCTAGCTCCGTTTGTCGAAAAAATTAGTAAAATTGAGACATAGTAAGTACGAGAAAACAAATTAATTCGTCCTAGTAACAGCTCTTCCGGCGTCAAATATAGTCCTTTGTTTTCGATTTTTCCAGTGTAGGAGTAACGGGTGAATTTCAATAAAGCCGTACTTTAATATATGGGGCTTGTCAGAGAACGAGGAAATGCCGTAATTCAGCTTCAGCTTTCAGAGTTGTTGCGCCGTTTTTGAGGCAGGAAATATGCAGAGAGCTCTGCCACGTTTTTCGTCAATTTTTTTTTTCTTTTTCTTTCTGATGCTACAATTTCTTTCTTCTCTTCGTGTCCTGTTTTCTCATACTAAACGAACATGTTTCTCGTGAAGTCTCCTCTTTATCTTAGTCTCTTTTCACCATAGTAAGCTGTATCCCACATTCCAGGGGAAGTGGGTAACTATCTCCTCATGAAGAAGCTGGCTGTATGTACTTATCTACATATTTAGCCTGCTCAGGGGGGGGAATAAGAATCGGCTATGAGGGGGGAATAGGGTTCCGAACAAACGAAAGTCTTCTGTATGAAGAAAGTAGAACAAAGCTGCCCTTCCTTTTCTTAGTATTTTTTTGCTCTAAAACCACAGTGGCTATTTGCTCCATTTCAGTTTTTGAGGCGAGCGTCATTCAACTACCATATCAACAGGTCGTCTTCTCTTGCCCCTTCTCTTCCGAGGCAACTAACTCGTTTTCTAATTTTTTTTTTTTTTAAAAATAATTATATAGGGGAGGAGGCTGATCTTTAGCTTGGCATGTCGTCGCTTCAGATACCATAACTCTACTCTTGAAGTAAAAAATAATAAAACATGGTATTTCTCGATACTTCGGCTCGCTTTGCCCCCCAACAGGTTCGCAGATGAATATTTCGATCTGCTGCAAGGGCCTTGTCTGTCTTTTCTCTTGACTAGATTTATATATAGAGAGAGATCTAGGTGGTCTCAGGGCTGGAGATGAACAACGGTAATCGAAAGACATACATACATGCTCGAAAAAAAGGCCGCTACAGTCCACTGTAATAGATACAAACGTTGCTAAACATGCAGACCAGGTAGACTCGTCAATGCAAGGAGCTACATTAGGCGGTTAGGTTGCATGTCTTAGATTCAGATAGATATATGAAGAGCAAATGTGCAGTTCGACTCATAATCTATCACATATCACGCCTCATCATTGGATATTCCATCTCTAGAGGTGTGTTATCATAGATCACACATACACAGAGTTCAGCTGGCTATCATAGCACAACGTTGCACGGCTCCTCTGACTGCGCAACAACTCTTCGGACTCATTCGAGCGTCCAAGGATAGATTGCTTGCTAGGGCACATGTAATAGCAAAATATGGGAAAGAAACAGAAAAAAATACGATCCTTTGTAAGTCAGAACTATAGTATTAATTTTATTTTAAACATTGCTACGTGACTTTCCCGTCGCAGGTTCGTGATATAGCACCGCCTAGGGTTAGGGTATATATACTAGCAAGCCATCGATTATTGTTCTCCCTGTTTTTGTGTCCGAGCCGCTAAGCCGCTAGCTTAATCGACAATTCTGGACGACAGCGCCTATTGTTTCCTTCCCGCCCGTCAAGATCGCTGAGAAATTTGATGATATCGAGTTTAGGCAAACCCTGATCAAAGAAGTGCTAAATACTATAGACCGCGTTGTTTCTTGCCTTTGAACTAAACTCCATGAAGTTACAGACATCAGCTGCGAAACCGAGAAGAAAAAAAACCGAGAAAAGCAGTCCTAATCGAGTAAACCAAGAGAATGATAACAAGATAGTCACGAGCCTATTAATCTGCTAATCTAGGCAATGCCAATGCCTTTGGAGATTTCCCTGACTTGTTTGTAATAAACCGAGTTCGCCGAAACCCCCACACTTTAGATCAGACTCTACTTAGATCGGACTCTGGACCACCCACACTCTAGATTGTTTGCTTTGACATTGATATCGAGGCTCCTTGCAATGCATATTTTTGTAATAGAGTTAGAAGATAGACAACAGAGAGGCAAGAATAAGAAAACCAGTGCCTTCCTGTTTTGATTTACGCGCGGAGGAAAGGAAATGGGATTTACGAGCCATTCAATAACAAGTTAGTACGAAAACTACGGCAAAGATACTTGTACATATCGTCGGTCAAAGATGGCACTTGCTCTTTGTAGATAGTGGACAGACTGTGCTTTTTTATCAAAACTCGGTGGCGCTGGGAGCATTGGGTAGTTCCTTTCCTTGAATTGCTTCTTCTTTTTTTTTAGGGCACATTCTGTCTGACTAGGCTGACGTTGAGGAAAAAACCGACTGGAAAATCAACCGACGATGAAACTAAACACAGCCTTGTTTCTCAAGGGCAATTTTTTTTTTAATAATTATTATTCTTGTCTTTTCTTTTCTTTTCTTTTCTTTTCAGAGTCCCTATAAATTATCATTATTATCATTGTCAGAGATACGCCCAGATGAGGATCAAACCAGGCCAGGGCTCGTTTCTACATGGTCGAAATGCTGTGCAATGTTTTTTTTTCCTGCAGCTGCTGCAGGCCTTTGCCTAGGGGCTTTTGTTTTCTGGTTGGTTGAACTCGTGTTATCTTACTGTTTTGAAGCTGTTTGCTGCCTGAGCCATTGGTCACGCCTGTCCAGTCAACCAGTCGATCGACTAGCCCGAGGCCAGCCCGACTGCTTACCATAATAGCAGGCCAATGCCTTGCATACATGTATAGCCTTGTGACAGCACTGCTACTATGCATAGCATAGTTGTAGTTGTATAAAAGCTACTCTACATTATATACCGTATCTGACCATAGCAACTATGCTACTACCACTGTTGTTGTTAGTGACTGCTAGCCCCTCCCGGATCACGATCCCATGTTGTTCGTGGGCTAATACACGGCCATAGATGGGCTTGTTCTTACTTCCTTGACCAATCCGATGCTCGGGCAAGCATGGAAATGAAGTAGGACAACCGAAACCGAAGAGAAAACGACTTCAATAGAGGGAAGGAGAGCAAAAACAGAAGGCAAAGAGGGAGGGTAAAGAAAGGGCCGGAGGATCGCATGAGGAGGAGGGGCGAAAGGATATACAACTATAGCTGTACACATAGAACGGGGCTTACTACCAATATATACAAAGGATCAAGATGGGCATGTAGATCTAGTTACGCCCGTATGCTTGTATGGATACTAACATCTGTATGTATTGCTAGTGACGGCAAAGGCCCACTCAATAAAAGAAACGATGTACTTGCCGATATAGACTGACATTGAGACATTAGGAACACATCGCAGTCGCACCGGTGGTCACAACTTGCTCTTTCGACCATCTCGGTTGTAACCCGGGGCAGTCTGGGACATTGGCCGGCCACTCGTTCTTTCCGACACTTACCTGTCCCTAGAGGACCATCATGGCCGAACACACTGTAGAAGAAGAGATGAGAAGCAATAGGGTCAACATGGACATATAGGGCCGGACGAGGCCTATGTTCTACGTTCGAGCCATACTTTGCTCGCTATGGAGATATGCAAGGCTACGTGAGCTTTCAGATATTCAGTGCCACTTTACATATATCACAATGTTGTTCTTGGCCTTTTGACATTGAATATGCTTAGCGGTTGGTTCTTACTGGCTGACGAACCACGGATGCAAGACAAAATCTTCATCTATCCATCCACCATGGTTTTAAGAATGGCAGGGAACTGAAAAAAAAAGCTCAGACTGTTTGGGCCTTCAACGCCAGAAAAAAAAAAGGAATTAGGGCGTTGAAGTGCAGGAAAAACGAGAACCTAGAGGAACTAAGGCAAGAGTCTTACAGAAGAAGTAACAGTTCCTTTGCATATGCAGATTTGCTCCTCGGAGGCCGAGCAGAGCTATGATCTAGCTTTTCCAACTGCAGACTACATAGTATGATAGCAGTGCCGCAGAGGGAATATGGGAATGCATCATCGTTGCCGTCGTAGTTACACTGGCCCTCAATCATGACTTGATACGAACTCGTTTGTCTATCTTTCTTTTCTATGAGGTTACTACCGGCATGGCCTTATTCGGCAGTTGAATTTGATCATATTTTTTTTCCTAGCATGCACAGTAGAGAGTGGACACATGCATTTCACATGTTTGTGTGGCTAGACAAAGCTGTGTGAAGCTTGTCTGATGATACATGTGGACTCATGTTTGTTAGCAGAAATATACGAAGAATACAAGAGAGTTATAATTGTAGATTGCAGTAATACTACATGTAGGCCTGGACGTCCGACCGCTCATTAAGCAAGTTCAGGTTCAGCTAACCAAGTCGTATCTGTACATAATTCGAGTCACTATTTACACAGGGCATGCTGCACTTTTTATACATTGCACGACCGATTCGGAACATCGTTTTACACCGCCCTTCTTTCTGCCGGAGTTGAATAAAATGACTTCCTACGAAAAGGTTTTCACACTTTTTGCAAACATTATGCAGTTACTAATTAGCCAACTCACCCACATAAGCCTCAAAAGATCACAGAGTTAGCCATGATGGTAAAAGTCTATGAATATCTCCATGCATGTTCGAGATAGCAAAAGCAACCAACGGAAGAAAAGGTATTGCTGGCTGGACCTTAGCACAAATCCTGAGAACCTAGAATGAGCGTATATTGGACTTCTCGGGTCTGGCTATAAGTAAAAACAGACATCTCCCGAGATAATCGTTAATCTAGCTCTGATATCTTCAGTCAAAGTTTGCAATAAACTGTACACGGTACCGTCTTATGTTTTTACCTTCTTATACCTAATTCCATAGTTCTAATTAAGTCTTAATACGTTCTTCCACCATTAAATATACAAATATATCAGTGCCTACAACTGCTCACCTTCATTTGTGATAATTAAATAACATTGTAGATACTTTTGTCTTATATAGTATAGTTATAATCAGGTAAGGAGGGTATTTTCATGATTTTGGCTTCTTTTTTTTTTAAAAGAAAAAAATAGAAAAAAAATTCAAGGACGGTGTAGAATGATGTCCCGAATAGGTCACACAATGTATAAGAAATGCAATATTCCCTGTGTAAATAGAGTGACTATAAGTATAATTCGCAGTCAAAGTAGCGTAGCTTGCCAAGCCTTTTTAGTCTGAGACAAAGCTTAGAGAATGGGTTTTCTTCAAAAAATAAAAATTAAAGAAAAAATATATATATATACAGATGTATATATTATGATGGAGCGACGGGCCGTGATTGATTGTCTATCGTTTATTATCTTATTTTATTCTATCATATTTATCGGGAAATTTTTAGGTCTCCTTTATAGCATACATCTGTACATAGGGCTAGGGTTGGGGTTAGGGGTTATTTATATGCTTCCTACATGACAAACCTCGCCATTGACATCAGAAGAACGAAGACACGAAACAGCGAAGAAGCGAATTTAGCGAGCGAACAAGAGGGAAAAAAAGAAAAGAAAAAAAAGGCGGGGGCAAAGCGTCAACAACAATGCTGTCTATTTACCAAAAACTGCAATTGTTCAGTGTACGGTAGATAAGCTGGCCCCGTATACAGATAGCTTTAAGGTACGAGGAGTCAGTTGTACATTCTATATGAAATATTCTCTTTTTTCCGCTTGCCGAGGCTTGCGACTACATCGCAAACTGATATGTACGTACTAGACGGCGTCTTAGAGGTATTCTGCGGGCTTTCTTTAGTATCTTCTATTTAGAAGGTATGTATGTATATACAGACGTCAGGCTTCTTGGTATACTTCGTGACGAATAGATATTGCATGTGGCCTGAAACATTCTTCTGGCGCTGGCAATATAACTGCGACTGGATGTTGTATTTATTTATGCTGATTCTTTATTTTTATATCGTTTATTATTGGTGTCAAACGAGATGCAGATAGCATCTACTTTGCAGTATAAGTACATTGAAACACAGGCCCTTCTTATGCGATATTCCCATTCTATTCTCTGTATTTATCTTTTTATTGATCGTCGAACGGTAGCAGCAAGAGCATTGTTGATACATGTTATGATTTTCCAATATTGGGGTCATCGATTTGCTGTAGAATATTTCGACGTAGCGTTTAGGTTTTAGGTTAAAGGAGAACACGGTGGTATTCTTTTATTATTTTTCTTGCCTGCATGATAATAAAATGTTGATCGTCGAGTCACGTAAGGCAGTCAAATGGAAATGGGATAGAGTAAGAAAGATAAAACAGCCGGTGTGTTTATTTATATAGTTGCCAGCACGGCTACTTGGACCGAGCAGCGGACGGCGGGGAAGTCATTCGGCTACGAAACTTGAAGCTAGACAAGCGAAGACGAAGCTACATATATATGGCACCAAGAATATGTGGGTGTATATATGTCGTTGAGAAAACAGAAACAAACAACAATAGAGGAACAGCGATATTATCTCAGACATGTCTCTGGACATCGGATCGTCGGTCTGTCGGGGACTATATATACAGGAAAAAGGGGAGCTAACATCTCGGGAGCGAAGTAGTTAAGAATAGCTTCATCTCCAAGATATTCGATCCGATCGGTCCCGGATGCCAGCCAGATGTATGGCCGAACAACCTCGTTCGTGCACACTATATATCTACGTGGTACAAGGCGAAAAGAGAAATGCCAAAATAAGTCACGCTAGCTGTGACGATAGTCTCGGACAGATGTGATGATTTTGATGTTCGAAGGTCATATAAAAGAAAAGGAATTAAAGCTGCTCTATGTAGGTGACGACATTCCCTGCAGAGCGTACATGATAAAACTAAGTGTTTGGAGAATCAAAGCACGTGTATTTGTTGTCTTGTTTATTATATATATATATATATATAATATTCTGATACGTATTTCTCTTCTGAATAGCCCCTTGAGAAGGAACATGGACTGGAGAGGCAAAAACATATGTACGAATATGCATGTCGATAAATTTGTTTTCTTTTCCCCCTGTGTCTTCGGGCATGGAATTTGAAGTCTCGCATGCGAGCCATCTAACTCACTCAAGATTTTCTCTAAGCGGACGGGCCAACAGCCCATGTTTCGTGACCGTTAGTTCATTTTCCTATTTCCTGTGATTTGGCTTTATCCCCCTCCTCTATATCCTGTCTTGGCGGCATATCTGATTAAAATTATCGTCACAAATTGTAGCTTGTTTTCGTTAAAAAAAAAGACACGGCTGAGTCAGCGACTTGAACCAACGGATTCATATTGCCTTGTTGAGGCATAGATGCCAACCCCAAGAAGCTGAAGCTGTTTTGAACCTTGAACTAGATTTGGTAGCGCGGGAGGTTACGGACGTAAGGTGTAATAAGGAAAACCAAGCCAGGTAATTGCTGAAAGACAAGACGCAGACGCGGGTGAACTCGTTGTTTTAGTTTCCAATTGCCAGCTTTTGATCAGGGTCAAAACCACAATAGCCCGGCTGGTTTATTTATTGTTTTTTCTTCTTTGATTTCTGTTCGGCGACCAGCTCTTTTTCGAGGTCGCCGAGTTGGCTATTTTCTGGTGTGATTCGATGGAGAAAATACAACCAAACGTAATTCTTTTTTTTCCTACGGTACATTCAGGTAGCTCCTCTTCAAAAAGTCATTATATGAAGATCTCGGCACTAATACCGCCCGCCAAGAGGAAGCCTTGCTGGCCTTTTTTCTTGGTCCATCACATAAATTCTACAGAGACGAAGGGAAAATCTGGATCTTCAGCTATATACAGATATAATCTTTGGCGTGGAATATCTCGATATGATCGCCGGCCGAAATACATTGTTTCCTACTTCGGTCTACCTATCCCGCCTAGTTAGTTATGCTAGTTCAAGGTCGTACTAGAGTGGCCTGATGATTCATCTCCCTCCAAAGCTCCTCCCTCAACGGTATGAACTGCTGGCTGGCCAGTTGTACTAGCTCGAAGCCTACATATATAGCCACCGTTACATTGCCCTAACAATGCATTATAGCGGACAAAACGACCACACGCAAGTCGAAAGAGACCAAGCCAGCTCGCTACCTTCTTGATGCGTGTGGATGTGATCGGCGGTCGAGACGCCACCAATGGCTTGACGACAGCCTTGATTCCAAAGGCTAATCGAATGAATTGCCCGAAACATGCAACTAGTACGTTGTTGACGTGACCTGAGTAAACAAAGAAAAAAGCTGAGTAGGCAGCCTTTTTTAGTTGTCTTTGGCCCTTGGTATGCTTCACCACCGTCACCTGGTGATCACGGTTACACTTTGTGTCAGAGCCAAGTAGTATTTTTCAAATATACAAGAGTCTTCTTGTAAGCAGCGGTGTCCGAATCTAGAGTCCAGTTCGAGGTGGCATTGACGCCGCGGCCTGAATCGCCAAGACTGGTAGGTCAGAATAAAGACGACAAAGGCCGCTCCAGCTAGCATACCACCGTCTGATGGCCGTCATATCCGCCCGTTTACGTGGTTCAAACAGTGTTGCTGACATGCCCATATGTAGCAATATAACGCTAGGAAAATGCGAGTTCTCAAGCCTTTTTTCTCTCTTTCGTTTCTTTTCTCTTTTTCTGCCGTCTTAATCTTTCCTCGAGTTCTCTCGCTTTCTCAAAATTGTAGGCGGAAAATATAATGCAGATAATCACCGTCCAGGAACTAGAAACTACAACTGAAGAAAAGAGCGTGACTCGGAGATGGAAAGTCTCTGCAGCCAGACACTTCTCTCCGCCTGTCCTCTCTAAAAGCCATACTGTTTCCGCTCTTGTCGCCCGTCAATATGCTACTGTAGCAATCACTACCATGAACAGTGAAGTACAGGAGGGAAACTCTGTTCTATCATTTCCTAGTCGCTGTGCTTCTTGCTCTTTATTGTATGGATTTGTATAGAGTAGCTTTGAGGCTGCTGAAAGCTATGCGTCATGTCTTGGTAAGATTGTGATGATCAACTACACAACTACAGAGTTGATCAACAAGATATAGTTATGGTGACTTGCCAAGTGTTAATATCTCTATTGGAAATGAAATTTCTTAGGGCCAAGGTACGCGCTTTCTCTTTCTGCGATAATCCACAGACGCCAGACAACGTATTATGTATTGCACGGCCCAGCAGGGACTCATGGTTTTCCGAGCAAGTGAGAACCCGAATGTGAGTATTGTGTTCTCTTGTTTGTTGCCTGTTTTCGGGTTCTCACAAGCACATTACATCTTCATCTCCCACTGTGGTGGTTATATCCGGTATCTCTATAGCGAATCTTCCTGGCTATCTAACTATAGTCTCTTGGTGATTATGAAAAGAGAAGTCTCTGACAAGAAATAACGTGGAAAAGAACAACGGAAAATCAATATTAAAGAGGAGAAAAACGTGGCAGGGCTCAATGCCGCGGGCTGTCTGTGTGTCCTCCACACTGAGGCTCCATGTTAAGAAAGTCTCTCTTGGCTCTCTTAGTTATCACAGTAGTGTTATTGGTACCAACTTACTCGGAAAATAGGAGTGTTCCGGAATAAAAGAGAGAGAGAGAAAAGAAGGGGAAAAAAAGAAGACCAAGTGTGCAGGGACAAACGCATCCAATGTTATATGGGGCTTATTGAAGGGGAAGAGGATACAACTCGTGATTGCGGAGTGGTCGGAGCTCTTTCTATTTTCCCTCTTCAAACTCTCATATATATTTTCCACGTGGGGGTTAAAACCAGGGCATAACCTTTTTCTAGCCGGGAAAGATAGCACCGAGACACGAGATGCTGAAGACTTGAAAATTGTGACGTCGTGGGTCTATGTAGTTTTGAGTTACACTTTGTCAAAACTCTAGATAAAGATGAAAAATAATAGTAGAACTAGTGGATATGGATGAGTTGATTGTTACTAGCCGATAGTTAGTGTCACCAAGTCTGTCCATGGTCTGTACGACTCTATACCTCATCCTTTCTTTCTAAATTCCGCTAAATTTCCGCGGTCGAGATGCGGATTTTGCATTCGTCGAACGTCGATATTCGTCTTGTCGTACGACGCAGAATTGACGAGGAAGAATTATCGTTTGTCTATCAGAAAGACAAGTCCCAAACCCGGCTTCTATCTGCCTCGTCCTACAACGTGCTTTTCACATTGGATGCTCGTATCGTCTGACACGTCTCCGAGGGTCTGGATCCGAAACACCCTTTCGATCATTCATGGTACGAATCAGCCCACTTCAGACCGAGCGAGATGAGGCAACCGCTATGACTACTAAAAAGAGATAGAGAATATATGTCTTAGCAAGAACCAGATTTACAAGTCCTTTGGGTGCCATAAGATGAGTCCCGCGGAACATTAGATAGTGAGTTGCTGAGCGAAGCCTTTGGTTGTTCAACTTACATGTAGTAGCACAAAGCCACTATTGCTACACCAAATGCAAAAGGAGAGGTTCAAGGCAACAGTCGGTGAAACGGAAACTTTGGGCTACATTGGTTGCAACTACACATAGTACCCAAGTACTTGGTCGAAGGGAACGACACTTGACCTGATTCCAGCAAGAGGACAGAGTTGTAGGACCATAAACCTGAAATATCTGCCCAAGAGAATGCAAAGTACCCATCGACCATCGTGAGAACAATGACATGCCATCAAGCCAAGTAAAGCCGCCTTTTCAAGGCCACAGCTCCACTTGTTTCCACTGTCCATCAGTATCTAGCGTATACTGCCATCGCCGCGCCATCGCCGAATCGGATAAGTCTACCTGGTCAACAGCATTCGGAACTAAAGCCACGACGCGAAAGTTCTCGCGTGCCACGGGATCCTCCAAGTCATGAATTTCCTGGCCGAGAGCAAGCTGTCTATCATTATCGCCTCGACTACCAGATGTCTCTATCGAGCAGTGGACAGGTTCGGCTATACGAGAAGTTCCGCCGCTTGCGTCGAGCTTCAATCGACCAGGCACTGGGTTACGGAAAGAACCACGCATTCCGGGGCTAAGGTTGCCGAAATGCGCCGTGACTTCCCGTGCCCAACTCCATCCACCGTTTCCATCGTGAGTTGCCCGAACTCCTGATCCTCCCGCTGATTTTTCTTCTCTGGGTCGCATCTGTGCCTGAATAGCTGCGCGAGCCTGTCCTCTATGTCCACTATCCGCATCACGACCGAGTAGGTATGCCCGGCCACTAATGCGCCACTGGCTCATGTTCTCGGGGAACCAAAATACGGCCTCGAAGGGCCCGCCTCCACCAGATGCGTCGCCACCGAGTTGTTCGACTTTGTCCATCCGCGCATCAGTTGTGATGCAAAGTACATCACTCGTCCATATTGGTGTGTTCCGCGGTGCCGTGTTATGTGGATTGGGCGGTAGGTCGGCCCAGAATCCTCGGAAGACTACCGTGCGGGCACGCGGAAGATATACAGGGTCTGTCGGTAATGCTATCGGTGGTGCTGCTGATGCTGATGATGAAGCTAAGTGCTTTTTCTCAGGTTGGATGGTGCTAAGTGTAAAGATTGGCATGCTTGATTTTGAGATTTGGGCGTTGAGAGCGGCACGCCATGGAGCAGCGGAAGTTCCTAATGCCATCGCTTTGATGTGAATACGACGGATCGAATGTAGAAACGGCGAATGCTAAATTGTTTTGGGTTATGTCCGTAATGAGTTTATTGGTTGGGCACGTTAGTTCGGACTCAACGGGGTCTGTTGACATTGAGGTTCATCGTGAGTAACCTCGATATCATTCATGATGTGATGTTCATAGCTACACGTGACTAAGTAGTACCCATATGTTATATAGGTAGGGTTAAGTAAACGAGAACCCTAATCATGGGCTAAAGTTTACTCCGATGGAACACGATCTGTTCGGGTGTTTTTCGTCTCTTATCATCTAGTGCGCGGGAAGCACTTCTGAATCTAATGAGTGATCCTTCATTGCTGTTTTTTGATCCGGAACTTAAAGGAGAAGCCTGATTCTTGTACGCTGATTTAGATTGACTACCATAGAGACGTTCCTTTTTTCCGTATTTTTTCTATGTGGGTAAGCGTCTCTTGTATTTTCTCGGAAAGCGGCTATTCGCAGAGAGGACTATACTCGGCATTACACATAATTGTAAAATATATCTGGATCTAACTGGGATCTTCAGTGCTGGGATTATAGTGAAATGGATATATATTCTTAGTATGGTGACTTGGTATAGTAATTGAATTCATGTTCTTTAAATGTGTCGGTGTTGATAAACAAAATCACAAGTAACGCTTTTGGTAGTGGAACATTTGCTCTTTAAATCCAGATATGAAAGCCAACTACTGTATAGTACATTGATAGTTGGTTGTCTTACCATCTTTGAGTTATCGTCTCGTACATGTCGTCAGTTTATGGACCGTTGTAAGATACGTAAGACAAGAATATGGTTGACTGATAACTTCAGTGTATGGCTGTTTCGGTACTAGAGTATATTGACTCACTGCTAGTCACAGAAATGTCGATCGATAGAACAGATGTAGACATGGCGACTTAGTAATATCGGTGAAAGCCCGCAAAATCGGGACTTGACGCAACGTCAAATGCAGCGACCTCAGATATACACCTCCATGAAAGAGAATAAGAACACAAATTAACTCACATCTTGCCCTTAGAAAACGAAAGCAGTAGATTTCCCACTGTTCTGTGAACTATCCGAGTCTTCATTGTTACCCGGGGTGAAATTCATCACCTCGGTGTTGTGCATGTCCTACGTGCTCCGCAGATCGGCCTATTTCATAAGAAGACGATCATCTCTAGCCTGTGGACAGTATAGTAAGGTTACTGAATAGCACTACCTAGTCCGGCTTTGTGGTTTGCCTGGCTGATTGTAAATGGAGAGCAGTTAAATGGCTACAAGACTTTTGAAGATGAAATGGGGAAATCAAATAAAAACGGGCTGCTTAAATCACATCCGTGTTCGGTATGGAATCGGTACAGGACCGGCCAATTCGCGCTTTACAGGTCATTACACAATACAAAAGGCCGGGGCTATTCATGTATACATGTATGTATTTGTGACGTATCATGTTGAATACAGCAGTACCTCTGTATAGGGAAACGTACATGAGAAGGATGAGAGTTATTGGTCAGTGCATGTATATGCTTCCTTATATAACGAATGGGACAAGACACATATGAAATCAAAATAATGTAAGAACAGAACTCGGGCCTCTTTGCATAAGCGGCCCTGGCTCTCGAAGCATCTCCATGAATCAGATCAACAGAGAAATGGCTTTTTTTTGTTTGTTTTATTTCTGGCTGTAAAGGGTTTGGATTTGTAGCGAGATGGCGTGTTAGCGAATTAGTCAGCTAGCTAAGTGAAAAGAGAAAAAAGAAGGAAAAGATAAAAATGTAAACACCTAGATTTAGGGCTTTGATTTGGTTTGATTATGTTCAACGTCTACCTAGATAACTAAGATCATACGACGCCGGGTTGGACGCCGGACTGGACAAACTCAATGGCAGCCCCGAAGAACTAGTGGTCCATACCTCAACTAAGAGCAACAAAAACAAAAACAAATACAAAAAAAGAAAAAGAAAAAAAAACAGTGCCTCCACAAAACCATTCTCCAAAAGACCCACAAAACCAAGTCCCTAAGTGGAGCTAACCATCCCCACTATTCAGTGAGCCTCTAAGAGGCTGGTGATTGTGGTAAGAAAGAAATATTTGGCGTAATCTAGTCGGGTGCTATGGATGAAGGACACGACGAGATTCGGGGGCATCCGAAACCTTCAAAGAGGCTGCCCGCCGAGTGTGGTTGGACAGATAAGGGCGGTATCTCGGATCTTGTACCAAATTAAAACTACTACTGAAGTCCACCCTATGCTTATGATAGGCGCGTCTACGAAGTTCTGCAGATATGCCAGGTAGTAGCCATACTGTTCTTAGAGAGTTTATAATACAAGGAGCTACAAAATGCCCAGAGGTTTTGAGACAGGTTCCTGATGAGGTGGGTTTTCCCGGAAAGGATTAGAAGTTGAAATGCGAAGGAATAGCATATAACGAAACCATAACAAATGTTCTGCATCTCAGTGGCCTGTCACTGTTGAGAAGTAGGTTGTCCTTCACCTTACATTGTATACTAGTATCAGTTCAGGGCTGCGCATCTTGGGATACCGAGCTACTAAAGCTCCGTTTCCACCTTGATATAAATGAATAAAGATAATAAAAAACTTTGCTATATCAGCCGCTATCAAACAAAGTAAGTCTGGTGTTATGAGAAGATACATAAAGAAAGAAAAAAGGGAGAGGATAAGGGTAGAAGAAAAGAAGGCCTGCAGCCGTCTGGTGATGCCAGTGCATGTTCTGGACCCGGCCACGCAAAACCTTCCCTCTTTTCTGAATCTTCCTTTTTTCTTCTTCATTCGAATGGACTAGTATATCTCTGCCCATGTTAACTTGACTTGACTTAGCATGGCCGCGGCTGCGGAAGGCAACGCTGCGAAAACGAGATAGTGCTCTTGGGGGGTGATACCTGAGTCGGCTAGAGCACACGCTGTGGCCATTAAAAAATTAAAAAAAACTGCTTGGATATCTCGCCATATGAGGAATAGTCAAGTTCTACATGCGTGTGTTGTATTGCTACGAAGCCATTGACAGCGAATTTATTCACTGTAACCTCGTGCTGGGCTTGTCGTCCGACCAAGTAACTGACTGAAGAAAGACGAGGTAGGCACTTGCTTGGCTTGTATCTCATAAGTTATAAGACGCGAAATGTTTATGAG
The DNA here is from genome assembly GCA_004009845.1 of Davidsoniella eucalypti. NCBI lineage: Eukaryota > Fungi > Ascomycota > Sordariomycetes > Microascales > Ceratocystidaceae > Davidsoniella > Davidsoniella eucalypti. The sequence goes on along the minus strand of RMBW01000001.1, from coordinate 200,935 downwards.
TTCTGGCCTCGTCATTGCGTTTCTTGTCATACGTGGAAACCGACTTGACTGACTGCTGTTTTTACTCCTACTGTAACCAGAGACCTGGGCATGTCACGATCTCGCAATAGCCCGGCCAAAGCCAAGCCCAAAGGCAACTCAAAGTAGCAGGTCACTTCCCTGGATTTTCTAACCTGGACTGCTAAATCAAACTAAAGCAACTGCTTTCTACTCGGAAGAGGAAAAAATATATCCACCAATGCCCACTGTACCACTGGACATACATACATATAACCCCTGCTGTCATGTCATTGCTTGTCTGTATCCACGCCCCCTAGTTGCACACGTATAAAATACCACTAAAATGCTGCTGAACGGAATGAACTTTCTCTTTCGCCTGCTGTACTTGCTGTATTCTGCTAGGACTTATGTGCGGACCCTTGTGTTGCCAGATGTGGACTGCCCTCTGATATTCCTTTTGATTCTCTTCCTGACCCTGACCCCCGAACTTGATACGCTCTAAATCCTGTTGTCTTTCCGGCTCAGCGCCGGATCTCCGTTCCCAGTAGATATCATTGATGTTTTTTTTATTTAGCTTCCTGTAAAAGACCTGTGATACTTGATAGCTCTGATTTCATCTTTATCACATACTGTGCGTGTAGTAACATACGTCATAAATTCATAGACGTTATAGAGTTGGAAGCCGGCCCGATGCAAGGCTGACTGACTTTTACAGATAGTTTTCCGCTGGTTCTTTTTTGGAGTAGCGGCAAAATACTTCAGTGTAGACATGTATATCTGTATGTAGTTGCGGCTACTGCGCCTGGAATCGGTGTCCGAAATAAGCCTAGCTCACTATATATTCATGCCCCTTGGGACTACATGTTCTGGTCCCTGGAAGCCAATAGTGGTTTTTCATCTGCGTTGTCGTATTTACTAGAGGCTGATGTAGTTGTTTGGAAAGTCTTTGAAGATATATAGATGGTAGTGGCATTTTATGACACTTTACCCAACGTTTCCCATACAAAGTAGCTTTGACTTGCTAAGGGTTTGCTTTCATCTTGTCCAATGAGATTTAGACAGTAGCTGTCGGCGAGTTTTAGCAGTTTTGCAGGTGATTACCCGTATTCTTGATGGAGTAAAGATTTTCGAATACCGAGCAGGAAGTATACTTCGTGTAGCGTAATGAAAATTGAAAGTAAACCGTGTGTCTAACTATTATTTGTTTTTGTGACTGGCTATGCAAGTAAAAAGGCCTGCCGCATGATTCTCACCCATCTTCTATTTGCTTTCTTATACATACCTACAGCATCATTTCTTAGCGTTTTTGGCTAAAGGAACCGTGATCTGCTGATGCCCAGCCGGATGTTCATCTCTGCTTTTCCGCCTACCTTTGTGCATCTTCGGTGCCTATTATGATATATCTCATCCACTGCTCGTAATATATTTATTAGTAGCCTGAATAAAGTTGTACACTGCCTTACTGAATGAACTGCTGTAATGATTTTGGTAGATTGTACTTGATCGCTCGAGAATTTCCCACAAATCCTTCACTGAGACTCGCCAAGTCCATCGTCGATTTCGATACAACAAACCATCGTCGTTTCGTTTCCTCGGCGCACGTTTCTTCATTGGATATCTCGCCGTTCCGCATTCTTAGTCGTACTACCTTTGCTTTTACAGTTGTTTCTATATTTTTTTATATCTAGAAACTAAATGTGGTAGTTGCCTATGGCGGTTCTCTCTTAATCTAGGCCCATTTTATCTTGTGCTTCCTTCCTTGTTTGGTTCCGCCTGGGGTTCCCAGCGGAGCAGTTGCCCTTGTTCGCAGCGCTGGCAGAACGGAAACTACTGCCATTGAAGGAATCCTAGTCTAGAAGCCAGAGAGGCTAAGGGCTTAGAGGTTAGAGATGTATGTATACACGCATATACTAAGTTGCATCATTATGCTACGTACTGTAAAGCCCGTCTGGATTGCCTCCTGTAGATGCCGCCCTTCGACCTGGGCCTGCGGATTTCTCGCCTCTTCTCGCGGTTTTGGCGTCGATGTGAAAAGCCCGGATGACGAATAGTAGCCGACGCTAGTAAAGTAATGTAGAGCAGCGTACTAATTACTTCGTAGTTGTTTACCTGTGTTTAGTGGGCTGCCCATTGGATTCCACACGGCAAGAAGACCATTTTCGGATTCTTGCTTTAGTTCTTTTTTTGTATCTTCGTGTTGCCTGTTTTTCTTCCCCTTCATATTATTTTCTATTTCCACCGTCATCACCATCGCCGTTCTCTCATATTCTGTCGCCCACGCCATTCCTTTGCGTCGCTATTCTTTGCTATCATTCCCATTATCCTGCTGCGTTTGGTGGCATCTAGTGTCTTCCTCCCGCCTGCTGCTTTACTAATCACTAACTTCGACGTAACTTTGCACCTGGGGCATACTGCATACTTGCACTTCATTGTTTCTTACTAGTACTGCATCCACTATCCACTGTGTTTATTTTGTTCCGTGCCCGCTAGATTCGACTGACTGCTCGCCGGGACCCCCCTTCGGCTGCGCCAAGAACTGCCACCTTTTGAAGGAAGCCCAGTAGGACGAAACCTGACAGAACTAATAGCAGGCGTGCGTTCCAGCCAAAGCACAACCGGCCGTGGCATTGGCAATCTTCCATTTAGACGACACTCCCACGTCAAGCACTGTTACCACAATTCCTCGGAACCTCGCTCGTCTACCATTACTATCATCATTTCTACCACCACTAGTAACCACCACAACTTACCGCCAACTACTATACAACTCGAATTGCCTTTTAATAAAGCTTCACTATATTGTCTTGGCAATATCCAGGAGCCTGTCTACTCTCCACTTCGTATGAATTTCCGCTATCATATCTCAAAAGCTACCGTCTATCACTAGAATAAGCTACTGAGGCTATATCCACTCTCGCGACCGATCGCCTCTTCTCGCTTTTGATCGTCACTGTACGGAGCCGCATAAATACCTCAGTTAGGACGCTGTTCTCTCTGTCTCTTCACGTCGTGTCCTGTGATCTCCCAGCGACGGCCATTTTATAGTAGTGCCGTCGCTGTTGTGGTTGTTGAAAGCCTTGGGGGTTGTTTTACGCATTAAGAGTATAAAACGTGACAAGTAAAACATTTGCTATCTCGATCTTGGCTTAATTTCTAAAATATCTTCTCGCTTGGAAGATAACCATATACCTGACTGAAAAAAAGTACAGAATCTTAGTCTTAGAGGAATTCATGAGAGCAATCTCTGCATCGACTGAACTACCGCTATCATCATTATTATAAAACACTACATCATGAATCGTCCGTTTACTGCCCAGATACCAGTCATGGGCGGCCCAGCTTCTAACATGATGGCTTCTGAAAAATCAACACCCGAAACATCACCTGTTTCTGAACGTCCGTCAGTATCCTACTTTGGCAACTTTCCCCCAGGCCTGTACACCCAAGAGCCGTACATACCCTCACCAACTACGGCTTCGGGACTCATCGGCGCCTCAGCGTTTGGCTCAGGAGGTCTTCCTGCCACTCAACCCGGAGGGCTTCTCACACAGGCCACATTCCCAGTTATGCCTGCCAACAACCTTCCAGCTACTGCAACCCTCAAACTAGATTCGATGACCTTGCCTATTACTGCATCTCATTCAACAGCAACTCCCGTAGCACCCTCAAAATTCGATAGTCACGCCAGCCAGAATGGATCACATGATAGTGGCGCCCCAGAACTATCTAGCAGTGCTTCTAGCCCCTATGCCAATGGGGGTGCTACTGTGGCAAACAGCCCTTCAGCTCGTGAGGAGCGCAAGAAACAACACAAACAAAAACGTAACAAGCCGACTCTATCCTGCTTTGAATGTGTTGAACGCAAGACAAAGGCAAGTACACTTCATCAACCTTACATCTACCTATCGGAACCTCCCAAGGTGTTTAGGCCATCTGCCAACATCCGAAGAAATGAACTATACTGGTATTGAAGCTGAAAGATTGTCGTTGCTCAGCACGGCGCACAACTGACTCTTTGTGGAACGTATTTGAAAAGATCTTGTCTACGCCCTCAGCCAATCAGCTTTCAACGATGAGTAGTTATTCTGAACCTCCCGAGATCCTATTTTTACCCCAAAGCTACATTCTCTCCCACATCACACTACTGCAACCCGATAACAATACTGGGGCATAGGTGATGATACGCATTGTGTCGGCTTGAAATACAAGCCGGCGTAACACTTGAATATCACCTCTTGACATTCATCAGGTTTATCAGTACTAAACATCTAGCTAACTCATCTCCAATATTAGTGTGATCGTGGACGGCCTACATGTTTTGCCTGTAAGTTGAGCTTAATATATATAGTTAACGCATATCTTATGATCACTGATACATATATATTCTTAGGCGTCAAACGTGAATCAACCTGTCAATATGACCGGGTAGCACAACTTCTAGAGTATGTAAATCAATATCTCGTCAAGTGAATCCTTAGTTGAACTCAGTATTCTGACATGTGTCAAGGGAAACACATCGCAGTGCGACAAATGGTCCACGAATGACTAGGCCCACTATCAAACGAAAGGCTCCAACTCGGAATTCAATCATTCCAAATATGGCAGATCGTGGTGTCATTGGGTCAATATCAACATCATCACGCGGCGCGGTGGCGCTTTCTACGGGTCTCATGTCCAACATGCCATTCTCAGCTTCATCCGGAAGCAATGTCTTCGGCGTTGGTGCTGAACATCCATTTGCTAACTATTGGACATGTGAGGGTGGCTTACCAGAAGTCATCTCGGTGATCCCGCAAAAAGCTCAGACTGATTCTCTCATGGCGCGCTACTTCGAATGTGTAGACCCCGTGTATCCTATGATACATAGGCAAACATTCTATGCTGATTACGAACATTTCTGGAGCATGAGTGAATCGGAAAAGTCACAAGTCGATGCTGCTTTTGTGGCTTTATTATTCGTCATGATAGCTTTGGGAGCACAGTTTGTTGACCACTATCCCAGCCAGGAAAAAAAGAACATGGCAGAATTCTATGCGTCTGCAAGTAATCAGGCGTTGCGCGTGTATTCCTATCTTAGCACAGCATCCATCACGTCTATCCAGGCAATGGTCCTCATAACATACTTTCTCATTAACGATAACCACGTATCCGATGGCTGGGCATTTGCCGGAATCTTAATCCGCCAGTCATACGCCATGGGCCTTCACCGTGATCCCAATATCGTCACGCCCGACACTACTATTCTCGAGAAGCAACAACGCCGCAAACTCTGGCAGGCTGTTTTGCTACAAGACACCTTTCTAACTATTCTGCTCTCATTACCCCCATCAGCAACCCACACCGACGTGCTGGTTGATTCCTTAACCGAGGATGACTCGTCTATAGCCAATAGCGACCCTATCGATACGTGGTACATCAAGTGCTCTTGGATGCTTGCAAATCTTGTCCAGGAAACTATCTGTTCGCCGCGTTCACTTGATCTACCCATATGCTCTACGGCACGCCACAAAACTAAGTTGATCAATGAGTTCAAGGGTGTATACCGCAGTTTTCCGGATATCTTCCGATGTTGGGATAAGACTAGCCTAAGCGCACGAGCTGCTACGGAAGGCCGTGCCGTGCGTCAAACTCTATGGTTGACGAGCAATTTCTTCCATAATCTGATGTTGGTGAATGCATCTATGAGCGATGACGTACCAGTCAATGTGCGTGGAACATTAGATGCTGCACACGATGCGTTAGCAGCTTTCTTTCTGCTGTTCGAGCTGTTCGAATCTGAAGCCCGCATGTGGTGGGCCTTCAATCATCGTGCTTTTCTAGAAGCGCTTTGTATTGGTGCGGTGCTGAAGTATGCCACTGAAGAAGGCCCCATTGAAGAGACCGTGTATGTACGGGCAAAGAACGACTTATGTAAGAACCCCCCCCCCCTTTCTTATCTCGGGATCTAGCGTCATGTTGTTCGAGTCGGGTATTCCGGAAATGTCCGTTTTTACGTGATTTACTAACATTTTGTACCACAAGCTCGAATGATTGAAACAATGCAAGCCATGGGCAATCGCGGCTCAGATCTAGCACGCATCAGAGTGAATATCCTGGAAGAATATCTACACGGTCTCGAGTAGATCTCAAAGGATAAAGTCACTACCACGATTTATAAACCAAAAATTTACTAGATTTATTAACGTCTTATCACACAACTATAGACCGAAAACCGGTTAAGGATGCAGAACATACCTTTATAATGTTTTAGTCACCAATACATATACCATCTTTTCTTTTATACCTGGATAGTATATCTTTGTCTTTTATCTCACTCACCGGTGAGAATGAATTATTTGGTTGCCTAATGAAGATACGAGTCATTGCCCCATTATATAGGGGAGAGAAGGCTCGAATACAACTCTGGTATCTAGACTTTGAGCTTACTGTACGTATGTAGTTGACTTATGCATTGACCAGTGGATTAAAGCGGAACAAGGCACCAATAGTAACCGTATAATTTACTATGACGATGGAAGAGCTGGAACATGTGGCCTGCATATACATACATACATACATACACGTACATACATACACGTACATATATAGCATCTAGATAGATGCATGTAGGAATATAATATCGAGGACAAAGGACAAGTAGCACCGGAGAGTTTCTTAATTGATATGATATTAGTAGTGGTAGTCAATCATGACCAATGTGTAAAGTTGTACATACGTAAAGATAGATGCTAGGATTGCTGTCAAGCACAATGGGAAAATATATATGTAGTGATGGTAAGTGATACTGCATGCTGTCGTTTCTAGGAGGCCGCCAACGATCTTGCCATATAATCTTTTGGGGCATATCGTGGCTTAGGCTCTTGGGGTTGTGTAAGGGACTTTGTACTTCAGCACAAATAGCCTTCAAAAAGGTACTTAGTCCGACAGAATATTAAGTACTCCTCATTTGTCTTCAAAAGCTACCAGCTGGCAAAGTACTTTTTTTTCTCGTATGGAGTTGTGAAGATTATGAATATATATATATATGAGCTCAAAATATAATATGCTCCTGTTTATCGCCTATAAAAGAACATGTAACTATACCAAATTTGAGCTTCCAGAATGTATTTGACGCCCACAGAAAAAAAGTAAGAATGTAACTAAAACCCCCCAAAAGACAGAGCCGGAACATAGACAGTAGTCTTCCACTGCTAAAGCCAGAGCATCAGTTGCCTAATCAGATCAATGGCCCTATCATCAACTATGTTGGAGATATCAACGTCTGACTCAGCCAGAGAGCAGTATCATACATGTGATTGATTAGGAATATGATGGATAATTCTGTATGTAAAAAAAAATCAAACAAAAAGATTTTGATATCTCGAATGAAGATGTTTTTGTAGTGTAATTCTTTTTCAATATGGCGGAATAAAGACCGAATGACTTTGCCAGCTGGCAGCTTTTGAAGACAAAGTGAGGAGTACTTTATATATTGTGGGGTTAAGTACCTTTTTGAAGGCTATTTGTGCCGAAGTACAAAGTCCATTGTCTAACTGATTGTTGGGGGGATTATTCTATACAGTTTTATTTAGCAGTTTATTGAAAAAGAAATCAAATGCATCCTCCACGGTAAGGATGGAACTTTTTTTCGTTTTCTTTGCACAGGGATGTTGAGTTTAAGTGGTTTTTCTTTTCTGTTCGCTCGGTGTAGTTTAATATGGGAAACGCCTAAACGCCCCGTCAGATCGCTAAAGTGGGTGCCTGAAGCTCCTAGAATGATGAATTCGATGGAAAAGAGGGGGCCTGTAGAAAAACATCAGTAAAAGAAGAAAGAAAAAGGCATGACAAAAACTTGGTGACGTCGCGAATAGAGCTCCTTATTTCCTCTTCGTTTACCTTGTTGTTTCTTAATTGGAGTTCTGTCCCTATCCTTCAAACTCTATTCTTTTATTTTTATTTTTATATTATTAGTTAGTGTTTTTCTAACAAAAGGCTCTTGATCTTGTGCTTGGAAGTGCAAAGTCACGGGACAATCAATCGCAACTCCCAATCGAGTAGTATCGACTTTCTTGGCAGAAAGTCTCAAAATGACAACAACTTAAGTTTGTTTGTGTCTTCGTTCCTTCCCTTCCTGATCAGCTCGATTGCCTTTGTTTCAAGTTTCTTGTTGAAATTAATTCTTGAAAACCTCCATCATTTCATTTACCTTTTTATTATCTATCTTTATCTTGACATTCCAATTAAGCGCACCCAAAACTTGTCTTTCGGTCCCTTATACAACACAACTAATAATTCTGCGATATAAATCATCTCGATCAGCCTCTTGGAAGGAGCTTTAGCCCTGAATCCATCATCCATCACCTTATTGTCTCTTCTTGTCTCGCCTTATATCTGTCGGACGCTGTCTACATTCTGCTCGCGCGCACTTATACTCATATTGGCCGGAGGAGGAGAAGAGAAAACCGGCCTTCTCGCATCGTTTAAATAATGAGGTTCTCATACGCGGCCATCGCAGCTGCGTTTTGTAGACTCGCCCAGGCATCATCGGACATCCAAAGTAAGTCGCCACATTTGATATACTATAGTTGTATTGCTGTATTGACTCTTCTTCACGTGTAGCCGGTGACCTTCCCGATGCTCTATTACATGTGCGTCTTAGCACTAACGCTAATAGCGACCTAGTAAGTAAAAAGCAGCTTTGAGCTCGGAGTTTCGCCAGTTGTGGCCTGCCAGTAACTAACAGCACAAATAGGCGCTACACGTATCTATTGATGGCTCTGACAGTCCGTGTGGCCAAGCCAACGTTGTCATCAACGGCGTCTCACTCGATCGCGGCTTTGACAACTGGGGCTCTGGTGATATCCCCGCCATTTCTGTCTCTGACTCCGACTCAGACGCACATAGCTCCGACGAACATCACAGTGTCAGCAGCAAAGTTGAGTCTGTTGCTGCCACATGGGATTTCCAGTGCCGTGCCACCACCGATATCAACCCTGACGCCGAGATTCTGACTGTCACCGTCACACATGCCACCTTCAAGCGTGTATCGACGTCGAAAACTGCCCTCAACAATGCTACTACCACTGCCGCCGTTCAAAATGCCGTGTTCAAACTTTTCATCGATCCAACGCGTCACTCCAAGGTCATGGAGGTCCTGGGTAGCGACATCGTTGTCTCTGTACCCGTTGAAAATGGGTTGGATGCCGACACTCTTGATAGCTTCGCGACGCCACGCAACCCGCAGCTACAGCAAGCCATGGTCGAACTAGAGATTGTGCGTCGCCAACGTGCTGAACTAGATCGCCTTATTGCACACTATGAGGCATATATTGGTGCGCTCACCACTGATGCCATGTGTGAAGATCATCAGGACCAAAGTAGCTCGTCTCCAGTCTCCAACAACACCAGTAGCACTTCGGCCGTCGATTCTCTTAGTGTGTGCGGCAACGTTCACTGCGTCGTGAAGGTCTTGGTCGGCCAGATCTCGGGTACTGCAAAGAAACTACTTCATCGTATTGTGTATCCTGCCCAAGCTGCTGAGGCACGGACAAAACAGTCCAGATGCCATTTCCCGTATCCCAAACTTGCAGCTGATGTTCAAGCTCCGCCAAGACCCGCATGGCCTCCGGCCTTCTGTGGCATCGCCTCTGCTCCGGCAGCTCCGGTTTCTGGACTACCACCTAAAGTTGGTGATTCCATGATCAACACTGGCTCTGGTCGTCCATCCAGCTCTTCTTCAAGCTCCAGCCCCGCAAACTATGTTTCACCTAGTCTAAGCTCGTCCCATGCCATACCGAGCCCAGCATCTCAATCAAAATCATCTAGTGATGAAAAGCCGCTAGCTTTCTCCGTTGATAACACGGTAGACATTGTTTTAGTATCTCTGGTGTTTGGCATCACCTTTATCTTTGTTCGTCACTTGCTACGCTGCGCTCGTTCTCGCCGTGAGCATAAATACGAACGGTCCGAAGAGGAACCCTACTTGGAGGACGGTTTTTGGCAGCGTATGCGGGCTCGCTTTTCTCGTCCTAATGAAGAACATGAAGGCAGCGATAGTTCTTTTCGTGGGGTGTTCCGTTCACTTCTCGGCATAGATGCGCATAACAACGAAGAAGACGAAGAGAAGCAGGTTAGCTCTACTTCAACTGGGCCACGTACCTCCATGACGTTGCCTTATAGTCATGTCCGTGCTTCGAGCACTTTCTCGTCACGGCCTCCATCGTATCACTCGACCATGCCATTCGACTCGGATGATAGCGATTTCCCAAGCATTTCTTGTCCACCTTCCCGGCGCCGTTCTCGTGCGGCTTCACAAAGTAGCCACACTTCTCGCTCGTCACGCTTCTCACATAGCTCACGTCTATCCGAGTCATCACAGCACAGTTTGTCGGTCGAATCAACTCTTTCCATTGCCACATCGTCTACCACTATGGAACAGTCATTCTCGCAGCTTCGCGCTGCTGCTGCTATGGTAGGTGATTTAGTTGCGGTAGATCAGGGCGGTATCCTACAACGTATCGTGGGTATGCGTAGTCTGCGTACTCGCTCGGGATATGGCACTGGAGCTGTACGCACAGCCGTTCTTGGACAAGGTGTTGGCGGCGACGCTGAATACAACTCTCTCAACTCATCCGCATCTGAGCAATCTTCCATGGGTAGACCGTCATTGGAACGTACCGATTCTGAAGCACCAAGAGCCGCGAGTCCCGATAGTGCCCGTTCGTTATGTTCTGTGCTTCCCCGCTACGAACTAGTAGGTGAGGCTTTGCCAGCTTATCAGTCAGATGAAGAGAGCGAGCTAGGCTGCGCCCAGACACAGGCGCAGGCACCCGTATCTGATCTTCAAAACGACATTACAAATATGTCGCCATGCTCTCGGCCTATTCACCCCTCCTCTGTTGCTACTACCGTTCCGGCAACAACTGAGGCAAAATAGCCACCTCCTTATATATCAAGATATATAAACTACATAGCCATGATCTAAAGCCGTCAAGAGAGTGAGCCCAGTGGTTTGCTCATATAGCGCCTACCTATATCTCTGAATTATTTTGTAGTATATCTCATGTTCTTAATTAGCTTTTGTTCCTTTTTCTTCTGTCCTAGCACCCTTTTTTTAATCTACAATTTCTTTTTTTCTTTTTTCTTTTGCTCGAAGCGACGCTTTTGCTTCTGTATATACTGTGCAACCTTTGCGTGATTTTGCGATTTTATAATTTCATATGTCAAATTCTTTAAAGCTACACAATATAGTTCTTCTAATTATACATTCAGGTTATCTTATCTTATTAATTGGATGTTATTCACAAGGTTTGCCACCCTTTGGCTCTCCTCTCAATTTTATCTCCCTTTCTTCTTGTTTTTCCAGAATTTGGAGCTTCTCCGCTCATTGTCAGTGATATTTCCAAATATTATTATCTTATTTTGATATTCCTCTTTTTACACGTCAGATTACAACGTTATGAAGTCGTCAAAGTTATTTTGTATGCGGGCGATACCTTTTTGTAAGCCCCAACCCTTAATTTCACATATAGCGAAGTATATCCTCTGTAGGGCAGCGTCCATATCTGGCCCGGCTGAGTCCATGTCAGTCTCTGCGAGGATTCGGTCGTCTGGTATGACCTGAAGGACAGCGGATAATTTATCCGTAGACGAGGGAGAAGATGAAGATTTGCCTTGCCTAGATGAGTTGGTAGAAAGATTTACGGCGGAAGAGAATGAGAAGTAGATTTTGCACGGAACACTAGCATGCAAGTATTGTAAAGCGACGTCTTTAGTCCCCGAGAATGAATGTAAGCAGATTTTTGGAGGAAATGGGTTTGGTGGTGATGTAAGTACATCTGTGCTCTTGCTCTTCTTCTTGGGTGCCATGCTGAAACCAGCCAAATCTTCATCCTCGCTTTCTTCACTTGGGGAAGAAGGAGAAGAGTATTCTTCAGCTTTGCCAACACGAGCCAAGACTCTTCGACGTTTTCTATTCGCAACTTCCAACTCATGGCCTTTCCACTTCGCGGCTAAAGCATCAAATAAGATACCATGAGCCTGTACTCCATGAACACTCACAGGACGCCGTAGTTCTGCCGCAAGGGCTAGTTGGGCGTCGAGAATGGCGAGCTGGTGGGCGATTTTCACGCGGTAAGGACTTAGGCGACGGCCAGCACGAGTTCCTGGTGTTATGGCCGGTAGTTTGGTGGCTGGAGGGGAAGATGAAGTCGAGGTTGATGAGGGTATAGGAGATGCCGATTCAGGGAGCCGGAAGGCACGGTCGAGACCGACTTCACCTAGTAGAGCGTGAGGGTGTTGTAAAAGGCGAGCGCGAGTCTCGGCGATATATGTAGAGAGTGAGATAGGCTGAGGCAGCGAATCTATAAAGGTCTGGCTGGGAACAGGATCCAAAGTCGCGGCATAGTGTGTATATTTCACGCGAGCCTGTCTATCTCGAACAGCTGCTTCATCTTTCTCTTTTCCTGCTTTACTATCTACGGCATCAATTACGTCAGCACCATTTAGGGCTTCTTCGATGTCATCAAGCCACAGTTGGTGTGAGAACCACGGATGCCAGCCAAAACAAGGTACGGTCTTGTCGGGCATTCGGGCGGCTAGATCGGCGACTAGGTCCTGGTCTTGAGCACGTGTGGCCATGACGACGAGCTTTGCGGCACGCATTGATGGGATCAGAGATGCGTGTGCCATGGTGTCTGTGGGATGGCAGTGGGCATCGTATAATGGCCCCAGGGCAGCCGGTATTTCTGCAGCCGGCTCGCAGGCGCGGCTGGTGTCGGCCGGTGAGTCGCCACCGCACATTACGGTCCTCGGCTTTGGTCGTTCTTGGGCTGAGTTGGGTTGTTGATTATTATGCCAACGGTCTTGACAAGATAGCATATGTTTTTTCCGTTGATGGGCAGTTGGACTAGATGGAGAGAGAGCCTAACATCAAAAGTTGGCGCTTTTTTTTGGTTTAGCGTCTCTGCCTCTGGATGTCACCTCAGAACGGGTAGCTATCTAGCTTAGCTTTGGGTGCTCTTAGACTTTTGGCCTACTGCTTGTGTTCTTGTTTTCTCTCATGTAGGCAAGCGAGTACTACAATATTAGACTCCGAGGTTGATAAAGAGGGCTAATATAAGATATATACAGATCGTCTCCAATGTACCTAAGTTGGAGATGTGTACATCTGTATTTGATGGGCGTTATGATGTCATGAGTCCGAAAAAAATAAATTGCTGAAGTTGATACTCTTTCTAATGGTATATTGTAGTCCTAGATGACAAAAAGAAAACATACAACACCCGGTATTCCCACGTGGTCACCCACCGTAGTACTGATCGGGCGCTTGATAGTTTAACTAGGGGAGAGCGGACGGGATCCCGTGCTTTCTATCAGCTATGGTCGTATGTTGAGAATTATGGAGTTAGGTGGTACTATATACCATACCCGTTGTGGGCGGAAGCCGGTGAATATATCAACCAGTGACAAGCCCGTTAGCGTCGTACAGATAGTCTTAGTAGGTAATAGACGTTAAATGTGGTTGAGGCTAGAGCTCGAATGTATACCAAAGTTGGCCTCCGTGGCAAGAGCCGGTGGTCTTCCAGGCTAACTATTATATCGATATTTGCTAGCACCCAAAATACAAGGACACTAACATTGGAACTCGGCACGCTATTATACTTTCAATGCCAGACCCTAGAATGACACAAGAGATACCTGAAATCTACGCAATTGTGGGAGATGCTGCTCGGAAGATGATGCTAACTGTCTCCGTCCGGAACATGCCGTCTTATTACTGTGAGATACTATACAGACCTCGGGTAGTTGATGAAGTCAAATTCAAAATAGATCAATAGGCTGCCGTATTATTACTACTAGATAGTTTTAGTCGTGACAAATAAAATGGAGCACTTCCGGATTCAGAAGCTATCTTTCTTGTAGTCCCAATCCATGCACGATGTGCCGTGTCTGCCTTATCAGCGGAACCAGGCAAACAAATTGGAACAGAAATGATGCTAATGATTGTGTTAAGTAATGAAACATGGCAAATAAAACGCAAAGATCAAAGAAACAGTTACATGTGCATAGTTAGACTAAAACATGGGGGTTAAATTCTTAGAGACCTCGATATCTTAGTCGCCACAAATCATTCCAACATGGCACCACTTTGCAATCAATCCTGACTCGATGAACTCGGGTATGTAATGTATGTACATATTTGTATAGAAAGCATGATATAGATCACGCTTACTGCCGCTTTACTTTCAAATTTGGGTTCTTTGCTTATTTTATAAGTACTATCGAACTGCGCCGTTTCGTAAAAGGGCTTTGATGTTCTCTTCTCTTTTTCGTGTTTCTACACGCATAAATCCGAGTCTCTTTTTTATTAAAGCGCTTCACTTGTCCGGATTAGTGCAATTCCGATGTCCGGCCGCCGGTGACTTACATCCTGAAATATTGCAAAGTTGATGCTATACCACAAATTTTTCTACTGCGATATCAGCCAGTTTCTTTTGCTTGTTCTTGTCATAGCCGTTCTCCCCCAAAGGACACGATGGAGAGCTCCTTCAGTCCTGTCCGGTCTGGACTTGTCCTGATACTCTGTCTCGTGACAGTTCCTTTGGCGCTTTTTGCTTGCGTGACCACCGCCTTTACCTTTGCCGTGCTGTTCTTTCGCGTTTGTCTCGTCTATCTCGATATCATTCTGCAATGTCTAGCCATCTTCTTCCGTGTTGGATGGCGCCCACTCAAGCTTCTTTCGCTACTTTTTGCCATCCTACGCGCTATCGATATCTTCCACGTGGTGACCTCGCCTGCATCTCGGGCTTCTACTGGCGCAGAAGCTACACACAAAGACACAAGTCTAGCGCCCTCTTCGCCTTCTAGTGATTCTGTGCATTCATCCCCGATGTCTATGCACTCAAGACCGGCCTCGTCTCCAGATGAGGAATTTGAAACTACTGCTGCCGCAGCGGCTCTTAAGAATCCCGGCTCGGCAAAGTCGCGGCCGCACACGCCCGAACGGCGCATTAGACGGACTTATAGTTCTGCCAGCTACTCTCATACTGCCGAGAAGGCCCGCCCGTGGACTTCAACGGTTGCGGCCACAGGCCTTCATAGAAATGTTTCTACTCCACATGTTCAGACATTGGTGCCGCTGGGGTTACGCTGGGATAGCATATACATGACGAGCTCCTCTCAAAAGTCACCACATCAACATGACCATCATGACTATCATCGTCGGCCACTTTCCCGTGGTGAGTCTCTAGTCGGTTTCTCGGAGGGCCGGGACCGGGGACTGGATCCCATGACAGGCTTCAACACGGCCTGGACATCACCTAAAAGCTCCCGTGCAAGCCCAGACATACATTATATGGCACATGATGGGTATTTTGATGTTCGAAGAACTGCTAGTCACGATGCGCTACACAGATGATAGGGCCAATGTGCTGTGGAACTTGTTTTATGTAATTTTTCCTCCAAGCGTTAGATAATATATATCTTCAAACATATGCTAATTCCCAAATAAACGCCAACTCCAAATTCAAAATGTCCCTTCATGGTATCGTTAACTTGTGCATGCTCTCGGGAACATACTACCGCATCTACATGGTTTGCCAAAAGTAGTTCGCATAGAAGAACCGCGAGAACTTTTTGTCCATGTTAACCACTTGGACATCGCCTTTACGGTCATTGCGAATCACTGCTCTTGTAAATTCGCCATCTTTGCTATCACGTTCTAGCTCGATACCGAGACTGCGGTACAGCTTGAGACGTAGCAATACTTCATCATCTAGAGTGTCACGTGAAAGCTGTTGGCCGTCCGTATCCGTCTCCGTACCGCCGTCGACACCCTGTAATTCGAGTTCTTGCAGCCGTGCTGATAGATCGGCAGCCTGCTGGGCCAGTCGCTCCGTCTCCATCTCGGCATCGGACGCAGCCTTAGCAGTACGGAACTTCAGAGTGTCGAGGCGCGCAATCTCAGAGGCATGGGCAGTGGATGAGTGTGAAGTATTGAGTTCTTCATGGTGCGATTGCATCGTGTTGAGCTGGCGCGATAGTTCTAGATTGTGTAGGATATTGTTAGATATGAATATTCACATGCATACAAAAGCTCTGCGTTCTTTGATTTGAGGTCTCGGTCGGTGCTTTTCAACGAAGTTGACAACATATGACTTACTTTTTAGCGCCTGTTCACACTCTTTCAGGCGCAAATCACGCGCCTGATTCAATGTGGAAAGCGACTCATTGACACGAGCAATAGCAAGCTTGTCAGGTTCGATATTGAAGTTCTTGATCGTGTGATGAATCAACTAGAAACCAGTCAGCCTTGGATCAGAAGGAAACCTCTTGCTTCATTTTTTTCTTACAGTAGCAGGTTCTTCAGCGAGAAGCATTTTGAATATGAGAAGAAGCCAAGTTGAGATACACCGAAGCCTATCACTATACGTTACTTTGTTGTTCTTTGGGAATAATAATTATGTGGAACGATATCGCGATAACTCATTAAGCAAACCACTATCGCCTAATTGGGAATTTTTCAATCAAAACAAACCGCCTTATTGCAGTGTGCCACATCCACCGTGACGGCCCTTCCATGTGTGGCGCCAAAGTGAGCAGTGTGGCGTTTGCCTTCCTTCTCTTTGGCAAGGGCAAGATTGGCAACCAGGGATGCAAGCTGCTAAAAGGTTGACAGCCTCATTAAATGCTGTCTCTTTAGTTAGATATAGCTTGTGGTTAATAAACAGGAAAGCCTCACAAGTAAAGACTTGAATCTATTGCTCTGTTATCGCCTTGATTTGTCCCTCTTGGACTAAACACGCGACTCGGCTCACCAGATCATCTTGATCACCTGCCGTAAAGTTTCGTCTTCGCGCGGCTACCTGATAGGGTTTTTTGCCCACTGTAGACTCCCTCTAGACCAGAACTCTCAGGCGCACTTTTGCACTGATATCACCCCAGAGCCTTGCCTGACATCATTTCAAACTTCTTGCGATTTCATCCCACCGGCTACTTCATTGAATTTCTATCCAATATACGCCCGTACAGCCACTTTTCGTACCTTGACCTTTTTTTTTCTCCTCCTGTGTGTGCATCAAATCTTCAACTATGGGTGCCGAGCTTCCATGTGAGTCGAGTCCAGTCGATCCCGGCGATTGTTCAGAGTAGGCAGACAACCCTATGGCTTGTTTGGAGGGGCAGTAGAAGCAAGCATCTCGCATGTTTACCCTCCAAGCTACAGAGCAAGAACCCGAGAAAGAGAGAGAAGGAGACTTTCCGATATGGCACACTGAGACCTACGTCGCTAACTATGTCCGATCCCCTTGCAGATGCGCTTGATGTCGAGACGTTAGTATAGTCCAATACCTTCTACAGGTGCATACCGAGACAAGCACGCCGACGCTTGTTTCTATAGGTGCTACACCGATCATGGCTACCGAACAGCCAAAGCAGTCGCTCTTCTCTTGATAGTGTGTCACAGTCAAGCCCATAGCTAATTTGACCAAACATTGTAGGCCACTAAAGCCCGAAGAGCTACAGGTGCTTCGTGCCCAGTACGAGAAGGAAGGAGATCTCGTTGGTCTTCAAACCAAGTTCAACTATGCATGGGTATGTCGCTTCCCAGCAGGAATCTAGTAAATCATATATATCGCCTCGTCCTTCAACAATCTGTCTAACCTCGCCTCGTATGAACATAGGGTCTAGTCAAGTCTAATAGCCGCGCAGACCAACAACTAGGCGTGCGCCTACTTGCCGATATCTTCCGCCAGTCTCAAGAGCGCCGTCGCGAGTGCCTCTACTACCTAGCATTAGGCAACTACAAGCTGGGCAACTACGAAGAAGCCCGGCGGTATAACGAACGACTAATCGAGAACGAGCCCTCAAACCTACAAGCTAGCAACCTAAGAACACTGATTGATGACCGTGTGGCTAAGGAAGGTCTCGTCGGTATGGCCATTGTCAGTGGCGTAGCCCTGGTGGCCGGTGTAGTCGGTGGGTTCATTCTCCGTAATGCCCGGAGGAGATAAGTGGGAGAACCATGAGAACAGGAGACATTTTTGTGTACTAAATTCAATGACGCGGGGTATGGCTCTCACGCTTTTGTCTGAGTCATCTCCATTTAGTCAAAAATCACAAGCAGGTCATTATTTATATTACGGTGCCTGAAGAACTGTTTAGGCTACGAATCTCTATATATAAACTCTACATCCTCAGTCCACCATATATGTACGAATGACCGACTACATATGGCAGCATTGTGAGCGTCGGTATCTCCTGGAAGATTATAAATTGAGAGGCAACCTTTTAATGATTCACGTGTGAATCGTCTGAAATATTGTGGTGTGGATCATCCTATTTTCTTCTGTTGGTTTCCTAGGTTTTGTTCAGTGAAAGGCGCGTAGCAAGTCACGAACCATCCTTACATCCTCTAGTCTGTATATAGATATCATGATTGTTATATGTTTATATTTATTTTCTGCACTTGTCAAATATACATTATGTGTATCTAGTTCACTATAATCATGAGATTACATGCTAGAACTTTACGTATACATATATATACAATGTGACACAACCTTCCCTCCTACAACCCTCGGGGGGGTACCTTTGAGTTTTCGGTGCCTCCTCCTTTGTCCAAAGACGAAAAATTCCCCTTCGTCGTGGGTTTTTAAGAGCGACCAGCACATATCACCAATGTCGCTGTCCATTCTCTCGCATCTATTGATTTATTTCATGATGCTCCGTTTTGTGAGGCCTTGAGCCTGTTTCTTCCTCTCTCGAGGGTAATTCTCACCAACGATCGCCCACCCCCTTTTCTCTACACTTTTCGCGATCGCTGGTCTCCCGAGCCTCATCTCCGCTGCTCAGGAATTCACACTCACACTCGGAGGGCAACACTTTGAAGGTTCCAGTTGCCCGACATTTCCGGCTCTTCTTTTGTTGTGCTTTGCACTTCATTTGATCATGCCAAAACAAATTGTGATAGCTTCTCCTTGAGTCGCTCCCTCACAATGAAAACACATTGGGTTTCCTCTGTGTTTTCTAACAACCCACCAGGGGGACGGCTGTGAAGAAAGTTTAGCTTAATGCTGCTTGACCTCCTCCCGATCCCCCGACACTGACCTCGCGATAGTTGTCTCTTTGAGCATCTCCCTCGCACCGGAGCACTCTGGTCTTTTCCTTTGTGCCTACCAATCCCCGGCTCTTCTTGTGTTGTGCTTTGCACCTCATTTGATTATGCCAAAACAAACCTGTGATAGCTTCTCCTTGAGTCGCTCCCTCACAATGAAAACACTTTGGGTTTCCACTGTGTTTTCCAACAACCAACCAGGGGGACGGCTGTGAAGAAAGTTTAGCTTAATGCTGCTTGACCTCCTCCCGATCCCCCGACACCGACCTCGCGATAGTTGTCTCCTTGAGCATCTCCCTCGCACCCTGAGCACTCTGGTCTTTTCCTTTGTGTCTCAAACAACCTGCTAGGTGGACAGTGAAGAAACAAGTTTAGCCAGGTTAGCGCTGCTTGTATTCTCCACTGCTTCCACCATGCGAAATTTGTTTTTGCTTTCTGTGTTTTCTGTTTTGCTTTTTTAGTTTTAGTTCGGACCTCCACTATGGGGGGATCTTCGAGGACCATTAGGGTTTCTCGACGTCTAACGATCCACTAGGGTCGGATCCACGTGATCCACATAAAGACGTAAAACGATAAATAAATAAATAAATAAATAATAAATAAAAATATACAATGTGACATGTAGATAGGGAAATATGTACATATGTGTACATACAAATATGAAGCTGTAGAAATTGCCTACAATGACACGTTTCCTGACTCAGAGGTTGGCAAAGCAAGGGAAAGTCATCATTCGGGAGAGTGATATATAGATACATACGATTGCATATGTGATAGGCTATATACAGGCACAAAGATGATACATAATGTCGATTCATAGCATCTCTATTGGATGATTTTGGCCTAGCAGAGAATATTGCTCTTCAAGTACAGCTAGTTAGTCATACAAACAAAACAGTCGGCTTTCTCGGTCGCTACTATAGTGTATTTTGAAAGTACATTAATTTGCAAGTGCAATACAAACAGATCAGTCAAGTACTTTTTATCCGTCAGCTACAACAACTTCGTCAAAGGAAAACACAACATTCCATCCCTCGCCTTGTTGCTGTGTTGTACCAGTGCGTACGACTTATAACACGAAAACAAGACATAGTGCCACTTTATAGATATTTATCAAGCAGTGTAATACTTTCATAGGCTTTTTTAGTGATTGCCAAGGGGATGGCTACATTAGGCACAGATATACGCTTAGTAGTACAGAAGGATTCGCATATGTAGATGTGTATGTATGTTACAGGTTAACAATGATATGCAGAGGCATAGAAGAAGACTTGAAAAAAAAGCGAGAGAAAACTCTAATTACTACTAAGCTGGTTAAAATGATAAATGTAAGGTCTTGCTTAGGCTGTTTGTTTTTTTAGTTGTGTTCGTAGCCATACCATGACCCTTCTATGGTCATTCAGATCATCATATTTAAAACACTACAACAAGCCAGATAAGCAAATCCTGCGTTACGATTATACATCCCAATCGTTTCTCTGCTCATGATCCTTCTATTCTGTTACTTTTCCGTGATTAATACTGACTGTTGTGTTAAGATCTAGTCTTCGTAACCCTAACTTAGACCATCAAACCCAAAGTCGGCATAGTTAAAAGAACCTTTAGCTACAAAGAGGTAAAAGGATCACTGAGCTGGCTAGTTTTGTCGAACGGATGGTTTCGGCCAGGAAATGTTCGGAAGCTGATCCTGCAGTACTACGTTCTGCTACTAAAATCCAGGGCCCCTTTGACGTTGTAGAGTTACAGAGGCGAGGAGGGAGGAGATCAAACCAAATTGAATGATAAAGACGTTGTTGAATCGAGAGGGCGAGCATACGTAGAGATGATTGCATGCACCGTATGATGAATATGATGAATAATATATATGCTAGATGCTGATATTTGATATTGAGAACGTCGCGGTTTTTTTTTTGAAAAGCGCTGTAACTTAGCTCACCGAAGGCCGTCGATTTGGCACCTGCTTCTGCTCACGTGGTTAGACTTGGTGGATTTTGAGGGTTGTAGCGAAAAAAGAAACAGGGACAAGCCTTAGCCTGTATTTAGCAGTATCAACAACCAGCATTGAATCTACATTTTTATCGAACAACAACCATCAATCATCATCGAACCACCGGTGTCTACATTAGCTTCGTGCTGAAAATTTTATCTTTGGAATCTTATTTTTGGTTGCTCGAGCCAGTTCTTTTCTTTGTCAGACCTTATCGAGGCTGTTTGTTGACCCTGGATGATTTATTTGCTTGTTGTTTACTAATTGAATAGCCAAGAGTTAGTAGAACTTCATCAATTCCCCCATCACTCCGCCGCCATCGCTCAAAGCCTGGTGGTCTTCGAGATTTTGTCTTCGGCAAAGCTATCATACAATTTTAGCTTATGTCCGTATTGTAGCAGTCTCAGCTAGAAAGTTGGCCACCGTCAACTGCTTAGCAAATCAGGAATAAAGGGAATACATGTGTAGATACGCCATAAATTAGCCCGCACCAAACAGGCATCGCTTCAGTGGGCCTTACAAATCAAATCTGGTTGGGGCTTGCCGCACATCACGGATCGTTTTATTTGTGTCTAGCACAGCACATATATTTCTGTGTCTTCCATTTATTGTCTATTCATTCAATTTAGTCTTTTCTCAGCACACCGATCGACCGCTGGCCACTCATCTGATCAAAAGATAGAGAAAGCCAACTCAACGTCTGTACTGTTGGGCCCCCTCTAGCACTAGCACTGTTTTGTTTCTTCTTTTGTTATCTATTTTTTCTTCCGACATCATTGTCTCGATACCGTCTATACATCCCCAGCAAACTGTCCGACGCTGCTGATTTTGATCTTGCACTCTCGACTTACCTTGTGTCTTGGCCCGGACTTGTCGAGCTTCTGCTGTTGTCTTTGCTGTCGCATCCTCTACTACAATTCCGGTCTATCATCGTTTCTTGCTTGCATATCAACAACACGACTTTTTACCAACTGACCTGACCTAACCGCCTACGCGCAATTTCCTTGACGTCATGGCCTCGTCCATCAGCTGGAGCCAGAGTTCCAATCGTCCATGGCTCCAACCACTGCAGGGCAGCCAGATTGGGTTTTGTCGTAGCTGCTGCACCGACTTTTACGTCCCAAACGCTTCTGTAGCGATCCCTCTGGGCGGCTTGCATTGTGCTAGCTGCCGTAACGAAAGTGCTGAAATAGTGAGTCCACTCGTAAACCTAGTAAAAAGAGAACAAGGGGGAGCAAAAAAGCTTGAAAATACCATAACTTTAGTCTATGCACTCAAAACGACGGCGACTTTCAGGTATAACGTCCACTAACCATCGATACTATCACACTCGTAGATTGCTTTTGATAACGACCCGAGAAGAGAAACCGAGCTAGCCACAACAAATCTTATAAATGACACAGGTCCCATCGCTCACACACCTATACCACCAATCCCTCTAAATATACGAACATCTCGGCCTAACCATTTGCACGTCGACAATCAAAATACCAACAATATGCCCACTCAGCGAACTCGGCTCCGTCCTGAAAGGAGGTCCTCAATTTCCTCACGCAATACTGCCATTATTCCAGATATAGCTTCAACCCAGCAATCTAGCGCCATGCCTACTTCTGCCCCGATGTCTTCTTCTAGGCCACAGATGCATGATCTGGGCGATCGTCACAATTCAGCCTCTCGGTATCTCGACGGAATCATGAATAGAATACAACAACAGATCTTTACCCACCCTGATCCCCGTGATCCTCGGCAACATACTCATATGCATACTCATACCCACATGCATACTCACAGTCACGACCACGCCTACGACGATAATGACGGCGACCAGCGCAACGAAGAACACGAGCGGGAACAAGAAGCCGAGCATGAATTCGAGACCCAGAGAATCCATGAAGAAATGCAGGAGGCTGCGCATGAGCAACAGCAAGAAGCTGCCCAGGAGCAAGAAAACGACAATACGGAACAAGAGGCTGATGATGCCGATAGCGAACCTCCGCGGCCTCGTCAATTCATGGAGAGCATACTCATTGTCCATCAGAATAATGATACCGAGCCTACAGTCTACCGTGTGCAGGATAACACCCTATCACAAGTGTTTGGAGTTACCCTTGCCCTAGGACAGCGCGGCCTGGAAATTAATGGCTTGTAAGTCTCATCAGTTCTTTTGTCAAGGAGCAAGTACCAAATGTAATGAATTTTGTAGCTGACCAGTACTGCCTGAACCCTAGCCCAATGCATCGATCTACTGCCGAAGAATCCGCCATGAACGGCGACGGTGTCGGTCATGACGGGCCTACCCGTACCATACCTGACGTATTGAGTATGCTGTTGAGCGGGACAAGCGCTAGCCATGCTGGTGATACTGTCTACAACGAAGAAGATTTCGACAGAGTCGTGAGCAATCTCATGGATGCCGAGGATCGTGCTCAAGGAATACACCCAGCATCACAGAGCGCACTCGACGCTTTGGAGCATCGGACAGTGACAGAAGAAATATTGGCTGAGTTTACCAACAAACTAGAGTGTACAGTGTGCTTAGAGTCGATGGAATTTCAGTCAGAAATAATCTTCATGCCGTGTAAGCACTGGTTCCATGACGAATGCATCATGAGTTGGCTCCAGGAGCACAACACATGCCCAATGTGTCGCTATGAGATTGAGGCTACACCTTATAGTCGTCGCCGACAGGCCGCCGATCAAAATGATGGTAGCCAGTCACCTCTCTCTCCGAGACAGTTTGCCATCAACCTGGGCCAGACTATCCCCGCTGCGCTTCACCAGGTTTTAATTCCACACGTTGGCCTGCGCGCCCTGAACAATTCACGCACAGGAGCTATGCTTCTCAACAATATACGAAACAGAGTACCTAACACAACGCCACCAGCGCCAGCGCCGGCACCACCACCACCTCCCCCACAACCACAGGGGTCGTTTGACTTCAACAGCGAGTTCATGCGGCCAATGGACCTTGCGAGCCCATTCGAGGGCTTGGGCCCATCATTTTACCATAACATGCCGGATGCCCCTCCTTCTCCGCCCATCTCAACTTTGCCAGAAACCTTATTAAGTTCTCTATTTAGTGAGAATATCCTGCGGAGAAATGAAGATAGAAGATCTGGCCAAGATACTTCTGCTATGTCTGGCGGGCGCCGGCGGGCGCCGAACCCAGCGGCGCCCGTAGCCTCGGCTGGGCAAGCCTTACCCGGAGAGTCACAGCAACAGCGTGACGCCCGGGCTTCCAATATGTTCATTCCTATAGCTGGCCGTAACCCGCGTATATGGAGTAGCGCCTTTGGAGTTGAGACCCGCAGTAGACCTTTCCCAATGCCCAACTTTGTAGTTGACCATGATGAGCCTGGCTTCTATGATGGCCATGGTATCAACACACACAATTATCCAGCAAACGAGCGTAGTTCGTCAACTTTGCCATTTGATCCCGTCACCGATAGACCAGCTTCGCCGCCAACGCACTCATCTCAAGAGCAAACTACTGCCGTTACGGCAACCGGCGAATTTCGTCTACGGAACACTCCGATGGGCATACCCGTACCCGGGGATTTGGGCTTTGGAGCATGGCATTTGCGCAGGCAAGAGGCCAACGAGATGCGTCAGCGCCATAGAGATCGAGAACGTGAGCTTGGTAGAGAACAGCAGCGTTCACGGAACCGTAGAGAGTCTCCGAGGATGTTTGTGCCATTGACGAGTGCTCATGATCTTACGTCATCCTCTAGTACGACTACGACAACTACTGTGACTAACACAACAACTGACTCGTTATGATGTTCCACAGGCTGCTCCATAGCATGTACACGTTTCGCTTGTACATGATGTTTTGCTTTTGATTCTATGTTTTATTTCACATTGTCCTTGTTGCTGCGACTTTTGGAGGGACATACTGGTGCACACCTTTTTTCTTTCTTTTTTTCTTTTCTTTAACCTTTACTTTGGGCTTCTTGTCTTCTTTCCTTTCCCACAATTTTTTTTCCTTTTACAAGTTATATCTTGAATGCTTGGCTACCCACGGGCTGATTGTTATCACTACTATACCCAGACTCGTATTTCTTGCTATTATCTTTTACATTTTTACATTCTATACCGTTTTTTTCTCTTTCGCATATCTTCCATTATCAACACATTGTTCTCATGTGTACAATCTGTGAATGAGACACGGGAATCGATATTGCACGGAAGCAAGTCTGGCCGTAGAACATTTATTATCGTCTCTGGATTATCAGCCCATTTTCTTCTATCCTTCCAAAAAAAAAATTCAGACGTGTATCTCAACCTTAAGACGGAAGCGATACTGTTGGCTGATATGCCTGACCTATATACCTATGATTAGTTAAACAGTCAGATAAATATAAACACTCTCGTTATTCTCCTTTCGGCTGGGTCTCAGCTTTGTTTGATATGGTCACCATTTCTGTCAATAAGAATCTAGTAGTTCTTGAGCAAAAGCAACGATGGCCTACTGTGTACAACTACATGTAGATGATGAGGCACAGCCAAGATACATGGGACCGTGTCAGTGTACTAGGTAAGTTATCGATTGGGTGAGCTAATAAGCAGGTTGATTACTAGTATGATGACTATAATGATTCAAAATGGATTCTTTTATACACAATATCCACAGACGTTTTTGGTTAACACATGGATGAACCATGTTTGACTAGATCGACAGCCTCCGATCTCTCGATATCTCCCATCTCCTTTGTCAAGTTGTCGATCTATGTGTCTATAAAGCCAGGCCAGTGCCGTCGCCTACCCAGCGATACATGGAAAGAACTTCTCGTCGGCGTTGATTCTGCTCGCCGCCTTCACTTGGCGTAAGCCGGCCACGAATCTGTGTCAAGGTGCTACGCATCACATTGCTGAAATTGCGTTGATATTCGGTATCGAGTGTAACGACACAAGCCTCATGGGCATGAACGACGGTTTTACAGGCCGATGCGATGACTTGTGGCACGAGTGTCATGAGTTCTGGAGCGTTGGCATTATTATGCATCTTATCGGCGACTAGGAGCAATAGAAACGAGCCTTGGAGGAGATAGATGCCGAAGAAAAAGGGCATGAACTGAAGACTGGGATCGGCATTGAGGATGTGTGAGAGTGCCTCGGCTGCAGAGACAGCGTGGCCTGTGGCTTGGGGAAAGGCAGGCGTTGTGCTCCAGCGGTCGGGATCGTCGAGCAGAGTTAGAGGATCCCAGAGTGTGTTGGCAAGCAGAATATGCAGGACGTGGAGGATGTAGGTGGCATATGCGATGGCAATGCGTGTCTGGTCAGTGAAGGCAGCAGTAGCCGCCTCTGCGGCTGGCTTGGCAGCTGAAGAAGAAGACGAAGAGGAAGAAGCAGAGTGTGTGCTTGCCAATGAGTTGCTGGTTCCGTTGATGGCTGGCGGCTTAAAGCGGTGTATGCTCTGCTCGTATTGATCGAGATGCTGTGATATCAGCTTCACCTGAGCGTCGTTGGCGGAGCTATTCCGGAACATAGCGCCAAATTGCGGGTGATTCTGAACCTGGCGAAGCTCGGCAATCTCTCCGAGAATCGTCATGAGTGGCAGGAAGAAGCCGAAGATGTCTGGCGAGTTGAACTTGTAGCCCGGACCTGCTCTGGAATTAGCTCCGGTGGAAATTGCGCCAAGATGGCTACCAGTCATAGGGTTGGTATTGCTAACATTTATGAGATTTGGATCTGTAGCTGCCGCAAAGCAGTTTTCGAAGTCTCCGAGCTGCCAGGCGACGTCGTCCATGGGCCGTCGCAGGCCGTGGCACTCGCGTTCTAGAAGACATAGCGGCCGGTTATACGAGAGTGCCAGGTGGCGATCGACGGCGTAGACAAGCCACCAGACTCTGCGACGCTCTTCGCGGGACTCCTCGTCGAGAGCGAGGTAGGCCGGGTCCGTGTTGGCAGTAGTAGAGCCGCTGGGAGAGACATTGAGCTCACGCCCAAGTTTGAGTTCTCGTGCTAGCGCAAAGGCTGCTGTCCACCAGCGGTTGCTGGCGCCTTTGTACTCGCTAGCAGAAATCACCGTAGCTAGGTGCACATAGGTCACGACGTCGTCGAGGACTCCCGCAGCACCCACCCGGCTATTGCCTAGCGCGTCGAGCAACAGCGGGGCTTCTCCTCCGACTACTGCAGAGGCAACGGCTGCAGTAGCGGCTGCTGGTACAGAACGACCTCCATCTTGGCCTTCTGCCGGCGTGTGCACGAGCGGTCTTAGTAGACTCATGGTAAGGTCTAGCAGTCGCTGACTGATTTTGTTACGCGGCGAGGTCGGCATGCTGGACGACGTGGTCAACGAGGTCTCGTTGGTTTGTATGGCGACCCAGAGCATGCTGGCAAGCAATGCTGGACGGCAGATGCGCGGCTCGCTTGGATGGAGGAGAGAATTCTTGCGGAAGACGTGGCCGAGGATATACGGAGAGAGCGGGTGGAGCACGGCATTAGAGGCTGAGGCGAGGTAGAAGTCGAGAAGATTGCAGGCTTGAGGCTCAGATAGAAAGCTGCGGATGTATGGCATCAATGGCTGGAGAACGGGATAGCGAAGCGATGGCGAGACTTGTGGAAGTTGTGGCATCTGAGCTAGGTGGTTTGGTTGTTGTTGTTGTTGTTGTTGCTGGAATATTGGGGCTGGTGGTAATTGCTGCTGCTGCTGCTGTTGTATATGTGCTGTGGCCGTTTGATACTGGGTCTGGGCGGCTGATGGCGGACTTATGGGAATCCATGTAGTCGGTGATGCATCGTCGGGCCGGATATAGCTCGGGATAGAGTTGGTGCGCAGATGGAAGCTACCTCCGCCGCCGTTGCTGGCCGGACCATAAGCCGAGTCTGGCGTGGAGAGATCGTATGGGAGATTGGGATATGTCGGCATGGTGGTTTGAGGAGTGACAAACGTTGGCGTTGCCATCATGTGGGCACTCAAGGCTGCCTGGCGCTCATAAGAATCGACGGCGGCATATGGGTTAAGGTCTAGGGAGGAGGTGCCGGTCAAGACGCTTAGACTCGGCACGTGACGGGCTAGGGTATCAAGCTCGTCGAACTGCTCTCGTTGATGCTTTTGCTGTTGGTGTTCTCTGTGGAGCGCTTTCTGGTGGTGTTGTGATGACATATGATGTATCGACGATCTGTCTGTTGTTATCGACCCATCAAGTATCAGACTAACAGCCTCTGTCACTGTCGTTGTCGCCATTCCGGTACCAGCTCCGGCGCCAGGCCTGGAACCAGATCCACGTCGTGCCAGTTGCAAGGGCCGCTTGCCGGACTTAGATACCCGGCCGCTACTTCTGTGCTGGAACTGCTGTAGCGTTGGACTTCCACTATCGCCGCTGCTGGGTGACTTCGCGCCGTCGGTTGCCGAAGATGCTGCGCCGATAGAGGCTCCGATGCTAGTGGCACCGTTGTCATTGACTCCGTTGCCACTGAAGGCTGCTGCTGCTTGGGCCGCTAGGTCTTTACGCGAGACCTTGCCGCGCTTCTTGCGCTCACGGATGTATTCGCAGGAAAGCGTGAATTCTAATCATCAGATCACCAACAAGGTTAGCTAAGCTGCCTTTCCCTCCCCCCCCTCTTCTGCGCCTTCACGCAATAAGTGTTTACCAATACAATGTGCACACGGCATCTGTCCGTCACACTTGGTTCGCAACTGGTTGCACTGGTCGCAGGCGCGACTAATGCGGCGCCGGACCGGGCCGGATCCCGACGTCGTCTTAGGACTTTTGCCATACGAAGTCTGTCGTGCCTTGGTTTGGCTGCTCGATGCCCGAGCTAGTGGGAGTGGTTGGGGTTGTTGGGCGTTGACGTGGGGTTGGTATTGCTGCATTGAGTACGCTGATGATGTCGTTGTTTCCATGTTGGTAACGCTTGAAGATATGGCATTGCTCGGCGTATATCCGGCATATCTCTGTACGGGATTCGACAACATAGCGACTAGGAGGAGACAAATATACAAGGTGTAGTCTATGATGATATAAGCCAACGCTGGGTTCTATCTAGGCCATGAGGTAAGTCTAGTGATAAAAGATGTTGTAATATTGGTACGGTATACAGGCGGATATCAAGTTTATAAGTCGGCTTGGAAGTACTCTTAGACCCGAATAAGAGGTAGCAAAAGTTTGAAAAAAGAGGTCGTTTTTGTATATGCTTCGTTAGTAGTAAGGAAACGTCTCCAAACATTTAGAGCAAGCTATTTTGTTTCTTCAGAAGACGAACCCGGGTGACAGCTAATAAGAAAAAAATGATAGTTCTCTTCGGAAGAAAAAGAGGGGAGAAACACAGAAGAAGTGAAATTAACATAAACTGAACTAGGGAAATAAACTTTATATAGGATGTTCAAAAAAGAAGAGAAAAAAAAGAACGGACAATGTTTTCTTTCATTTCTTCGCGTAACGTTCTTGGATTTAAAGCAAGGAAGTGACTGCCAGTAAATCTTAAAGTAGCACTCATAAGAATTCGTGCTTTCGGCCTTTCAAGTTGGCTGGCTCAAAGAAGAAAAAAAGAATATGCCGTAGCTTTTTTTTCTCTTTTTTTTTTTTTTTTTTTTTTCTATCCTTCCATGCGTCTTTGAGTTTTGTCCCAAGTTTGGTCCAAGTTTAATTTTATTCTTCTTGTTTGTCTGCAATGTCGTACATACACCGTTACTTCACCTTGTTTCTCTAGGCTATGCTTTTATATCAGAAAATACACCAGAGTTGCTTGCCATAAGTTATCTTCAAGTGTCTGCTCGTACCTCTATCCATCGGTCTTTGTTTCTATATTTTCTGTATTTTCTATATCTCGAGCCTGTTTTCTCAGTTGTACACACTTTTGGTACACGTGAGGCCGTCTCGGCGTAACTGTGGCCATGCCTTTTCTTTTAGCTTCGATGTTACTATCTAGCGCAAGCTTTCTGTCACTAATGTGTCTTTTCGACTGATATCGTTGCCCGTCAAGCATCCTGGACTGTTTGCCCAACCGTTATGCGGAGGATCCCGGCCCTCGGTCGAGTTCAAGGTAGCAAGCTATATATGAGTTTAATTCTGGCAAGCATCGATTAGGTTGAACAGGATAGGTCAGTCCGCTAGTCTACCTAGCAGCTAATTGAAGCTATTTTCTCCGCGTATAGATCAGATCTGCGCTAAAATCCGGTGCCCTTGATATGTATCTTTCTTCCCGGCTTTGATATACGCTTACAAGGTCAGATATCTTCGCTAAAAACCGAATCTTTTAAATCTTCAGGGACATACGTCGTACCAATAGTTTGTATATATCAAATATCATCATACTTGATGTTTCGTATGGCACTATTTTGATATATGGCGCTTGTATTCCAAGTATACAACAACTCGATTTGATGAACGAAACACTTAGTAAGGACTAACTAGCTGTATGATCCTTTTTTCGATCAGGGTAAACATCGGGCTATTATATTGCCTTGTTCCCATCCTTCTACCGTAAAACTAAAGGTTAGACCTAAAGGAAGGGGAGGAGACAAGATGTGGGAGAGAGAAATGCAAAAGTCTCCATCACCATCGTCGGCTTAGTCGCCTGTTTGGGACTTTTTTCTTCTTCTTTCCTATTTTTCTCATAATTCCTCGTACAACCTAACGAGGAACATCAAAGAAAGAATGGAAGGGAACATGACATGGCATACGACAAAATTCTCATTGTCATGGCTTCACTGTCACCCATTGGTCATGCTATATACATATGTAGAAAAATAGCAGTCATAGGGAAATTCACGTAGAAGTAGTGAGGGAACGCGGAGAAAGAGGGGGTTCATTCTTTCAGGAGGGTCTGAGTGACGAGCCGTCTGTGGCTTGGTAAGCCGGCTACTATTATCGGATATTGAAAAAAAAGAAAATCTTAGAAGACAAAAAAAGAGAGAAGGGGACGTGAAGCAGGAAAAGCCTCCATGGTTTGACCGAAGCCGCCTACAAACCATTCTTGCTAATATCTGATTAATCAAATAGTTTGTCAGTCAAATATCTACATCCTTGAGGGCTACTACTATTCATCGTGTAGCCACTTATTGGTGGTCAGGTTTTTTCTCTTTCTTTTCTTGAGCACGGCCTATCGCGTTGAGAGAAGTAAGGTTAGGTTGAAGGCTATTATTGTGAAAATCCGGGGAATATCTGGGGTAGTGAGTTGACTTGACAAAACAGAAAGAGGAAAAAAAGACACAATTACCTAAATATTTCAAAGTTACTTTTCCTCTCTTCCCGACAGTCACGTTTTTCTAACTTCTCGATCGCTTTGTCCTACTTTACAATCCACGTTTATATTGAGCCTAAATTGCTCACACGACAAACCTGTCCTTGAAAAACTTTATATATACGACATTTCAACTAAACACAACATCATATAAAACACACGATGAGTAGCTAACGAAGAAAAGCAAAGGAAAGGAAAAAAGAACAAACCATATCAAGTAGAGCAGCATCCCATGAACAGGCTAGTATTGTGCCATGCTTAGGGCACCTGTTCAGAGACATTCGGGCCTCGATTTTCAGTCATGGCAGTATGACAAGCTTGCCTACATATGTATTCTTAAAGTGACGCCTGCTCTTTTTCCTTTTTTGTTCTTCCTTTTTTACATATTTTCTTTCTCAGAGAAAGCTAATGTCAAGCCCAAGAAAGCATATATCAGTGCTTTACTAAATCCGAACATCCATCATCAAAGGCATGACAGCACAGCCTGTTGTATTGTTGAGTCCATGTCAAGTCCTTGTCGAATGACAAAATTGCGAGTCCATGCGTTTAGAAAGATCGCAAGGGCTTGAAGTCAGGTGGAGCCACCTATAAAACGGTTATTCTTTTAGTATGTAAATTTCAGTTATTGGAAGAGTCGCTGTTCGCCTATCCGCTTTACATGCTATTACTTGATGTCTGTATGTCCTTTGCTATTGACCCCAAATATATACCAAGTAAAATACAAATTGTACATATGTAGTAGTAACGTTAACTATCACCACGAATAGTAATCTTGACAACGAAAGGACGTATGGAACAAGCCATCGAGATTTCCAACTACGTTATGGTTTCCCCGCAATCCAAGGGCCATAGAAAGATACATAGAAAGGTCTTGACCCAAATTCCCGACCCGACACTCGTTTTCTATGCGCGCTAATGGAAGGAAGGAACTGCCTTTTCAGCGCCTAGCTATATTTACTATAATTATATATTATGTAGGCCTGCAACTACATATTATACGTTCTGGCCTACGACGATTGTTTGAACCATGATTAGAAAACTAACAAAAAAAAAGAAACCGAAATAATGGGGAACTAGGAAAATGTGGGGTATTCGACATGGATTGCTTGGGGTAACTGCCCACCCTGTATAATAATATGCACTCGAACTCGAGGTCGAGGTCGAGTACGTACTACAACTGGAAGAAAACGGAAAGAACGAAATGACGGCTGCAACCACAAACTCCAACCTTTGACTTGGGCCAGACAAATTCTTTCCGTCATTTTCTAGTTATGCCATCATATATAGATAGTAAATTACCTCTGTTCTGTTCGCCTACGCCGCTATGCTATTTTTCTCCAAGTGCCAATTTGCGTAATATTTAGATTGTAGCTTTGTCATCTTTCCTAGTATGGAAAGTAAAGCTCATCAATCCAATCCAGGAAAATATACACCAGGCTTCTTGTCGTAAGATGCTGCCTTGTGTCGTCCAAGAAAAAGGCGGGAAAGTTACGCCGTAAGTTAGGCCGAAGGAGGGAGACTATCAAAACTCGTCTCGCGGCATTCAAAGCGTGAGTCCTTCGCATACATGTGACATACATTGCTTATAGTCTACAGATATAAGGATGTGTGCAGCTGGGTCATTCTATATATTTTCGAAACTAAGTTAGACTTGAGCGTGGTAGCTCTGCTGTTATTTTGAATTTGCGCTCTTGCTATGTTTTTTGGAAAACATGTTGGAAGCAACTTTTCAACGCCATTTGATAAGAGTATAGAATCACTAAATTTGTATAACATCCAATATCGTCGACGCAAAAAGAAGCTGATTGGGACTGTACAAAACGTAACAAAAAGAAAGAAGAAGAAAACCATTGTGCTCTTAGTCGGGCCAGTCTTAGATGCCAAGAATCGTTCTCGTCATCCCGAAGACGCAACTTCACGTTGCAGTGGTAGTAGCGGTTCTTTTTCTTCTTTTTCTCTTTTTTTTGTTCCCTTGTTGACAGGGAATAAACACTACGCCATAACAGGTCTTGCTATCACCGGTCAGCGTTCTAATGACAATCATCTCGTGAATTTTCTGTGATAATACTAAATGTCGTATGGCCCGTCATCCTCCACATCCTATTCTGTGAAAACAAACAGGTCGGTCTTTAACCCGTTTTTCTGACAATTTCTCGGGGTTCTTTTTCTTCTTCTGTGCTGTACATGACAAACAGGCATTCTTCTTAGTAAAAGCTTTCAAATCCGCAAATCTGAGAACTCTCATCGGAGCACTATGCCTCGGGGATATATGGTGTCTTCATCTTTCTCGTGCCTGCTTACTCTTTCCATGGAGAGTGTGATATATGGTTGTTCCATACTGCATAGCAGAAACACATAAAGCCAAGACGTTGGAAATTTCCAACCTTTCGTCCGCCCGAACCCCATCTGTTCTTCCCCATATCCTCTACTTTTTCCTTCTATCTCGTCTTTCGGGTGTTCTTTTTTATGTGGCTTACTCGCTATGGAGATGGGATACACTGTGCATGCTTGCAGTAGCTGCTGGTGCATGGCTGACTACATACTTGTTGGGCTATGATCAGCAGTGCTTGCCGAGACTACAGCGTGAAAACAATGGATATATTACATGTACTGATAGTCGTAGTAATAACAGTTCGCATCAGCGACCCGCCAAGGTACATGTGTGGGTGAGGAAAAGGAAGGTCCATTACATCGAATCGGCTATATGCGTGATGATTTCTTTTTAGTGGGAACATCAACTCAAATCATTTAGTATTCTTCTTCGAAAACTCTAGTGCTTTTGTTGCCTCGTAACAACGGAAAAAAAGAAACGGCACGGCAAGGAAACACCAAAAGATAAAATGCAATAATAAGCATGTTGCTATATGCATGTACAACTGTATAGCCTTATAGAAATTCATATGACACTATCAAATGAAATGTACTATTCATGCAGACTGATGTGAATTGCGGCATCAACCGCTTGAGACATGTTGACGGCAAAAGATTTAATGAACAACTTGGAAACAAAGTCTCATGCTTGCGTGCCGAGGTGATCTCAGCAACGCAAGGTGATTATACCGCAGAGTCAGCGTCATGTGTGTTGTCGTTGAATATGATGTCCGTCTGACTAAGCATTCGACGGTAAAAGGTCGGACTCTAGTCGGCATCATACCATAAACAGTTAGGGTCTCGAGCATATCGTGTCTTTCACTAGAGATAACCTTGAGTTGAAGATCACGAACGTACTGGAGATCTAAAAAGAAGAGTTTGGTGATCCCAGGTAAGAACAACAAACTCATACCTTAACAGTATGCATGCTGTTGGCATCTGTATTCCTTCCCAGGTTTCCGGGTGCTTTCAAACCATGACTACTGCCGTATAGCCTTTAGCTGATATTGGGCAGATTTGCGTGGTATCTTCCTCGTCTTTAGCCGCCATTCACCCTCTAAAAACATCGCTTCACTAGACAGCCATTGGTACGTATTAGGTCCATTCGCCATTCATAAATGATAAATGCATTGTTAGCATCAGTTTACGATAGATGTGTGTTTATTAAGTGTATCGTAGCTAGAATTTATATGTATGGTATAGTTTGTTGTTGTAAGTCGGCGGGTATCGTTACACGGAATCTGCTAGTCACAATGAAGCTACGAGGCAAGCCTTCAGTTGCTTCGGTTGGTCATAGTATGATGCAAAAGATGTTTCCAGACGATGGTTCCATATCAAGTTAGTGTTACTTGCCAACAGCTCTTTTAGCCAGAATCTGTCTTTTCATAGCGGCTTGGACCATGGCCAGAGTATCCCTAGTTTCAACAATGGCATGAATCAACAGTATTCCAGGAACAACAATCCAGAATGAGTTTAGAAGTACGTAGTATCCGTAGTAGTAATACGCCTCTGGGCGGCTGTGGTGGATATCGTGTAGGTACGACATCGTGAAGCAAATGCCATAGTAGAGTACATCACCATAGATTTGACCGACAGACAGAACAATCTGCAACGGTAGGCGGAGTGGGTGATCGACAACGATGCAGTATGCTAGGAAAAAGCAGATAGGACCCCAGAGAAACGCAGTGATGCTCTCCATTACAATCATGAATGGATCGTTAGTCAGATAGCGTGAGTCGGAGAGCGAGTATTCCTTCCAAGCCTGAGCTAGAGGGTGTAATAAGCTTGCCAGCTCAGAGAAGTTGAGTGAGTAGAAGCCTAAATGTTTTTGTCAGTAAACCTCATGTCACGATGTAGGTCAAGTTGTTTACTATCAATAACTTACCCTCAAGAAATAGGTGAATACAGCCACAAAGAAGAAACCACAGCATCGTCAGTATCTCGTAGGTCGACATGCGTAACCGCCGTGCCAGTAAAAAAGCCGGCACTAGAACCACTGCGAGATACCCCACGAAGCGAGTGATGATCTCACGTGTCGACATGGTGTTGGCAACATAGTTGGAGATATGAACTCCCAAGGGATAGTAAGGAGTATCAGTAGCCATGACTTCTACACGGCAACATTCGCAGAGCTAATAAGACAAGAGATGGAGTAGTGTGATGGTGGTGGTTTGAATTGTACCATCGTGACGAAGAACCGGGCAAGCTGATATTTATATAACTACTTGACTATCAAACAGGTAATTTTCTAAAGCATACAAGGCAACAAGATACTACAATCTCGATAGATAACTGACCAGTGACCGCAAAACCTTTGTGTATCGTACTCGTGTCCGTCTACTCAAGGTTGGTTTGTTCCTATCCGGAACTCTGCGGTATTTTTCCTACAAGCTAACGTTCTTTCACATATCCTAAACGTAGTTACTCGAGGTGACAGTTGTAGAGGAGCTATTCAGGTTCCATATATATAAGTCATAGGAGATTCTCAAATGCTGCTGTTCTCGAAGGTGGTCTAAAGTTCAATAGCCCAAAAACTCAGATATTGAAAACAGCCCTGGTGGCAACGAATACGAATGCGATTGACGCTGAAGAAAAAGAAGCAAAAGCTGGGCAACTTTCATATACGAGATAGGGGCTATTACAGATCCAAAGAGATATATTATACAAAATGTAAACAAGATGTGGGAATGGCTTCTTATATACGAATACGACAGATGTTAGTTGAATCTCTTGATTGTCTGGCTATAGCGCATACGTATCCCTACTAAAGTGCATCTTACTATGACTAATTTTGCAGCTGGGCTGCAACCCTCATGACCCCGAGTAACCCTAAACAATATTCCGCTCCTACAACATCTATCTAGTCAAGTTGGTCTTAAGCTAAACATTCTATTGATCTATCAGATTGTCAAAGTGTCGTGACGTTCGACACCTGCTTGTCATGTATGAGACCTGGATTTGATTCGATGTTGCTGTTTCTTTTCATTCACTCTGGCTAATATATCTGCTGGTCTATGGAATATAAATGTTGACTGAGTCCTAATAACTATTCGGCTTAACAAAGGGCGTCTGAAAATGTCAGGCGCAGGAAAACACAGTGTTTCAGACAACGCCTAGATAAGCCAGTAGATATATGTTTTTTTTTTTTTTTTAATTCATTTATCTTATGGAGCTATAGAGCTATGAAGATGTGTAGATATATGTAGAAACGCGGTAATTATGCATATCTGTATATGTATACATATATATAGGGCCTTGTTAGGCCTTGACCTGTGGAGGATAGAGTGTAGCCTACAGGGGTGCTTGCTACATATCTGTATTGTACATACTTATATGTATTTGACTTACACGCTATATTGCTATATTGTACTGGGTCGCTTTCGTCTTCTGTTTTGCAGCCCAGAGAGGAAGCGAGGCAAACAAGCCGCTGCTGCTAATTTGGTAGCGTCTCGCGTGTCTTGGCGGTGGCATTGGCGTGTTTCAGCGAGCGTTGTCGAAACAAAATGTTTCTTGGTAGGAGGCTTCTGGGTTGTTGTTTGGTCCATAGACTCTCAACGTAGCCGCGTTTCTAGTCTAATCTTCCTCTATTTGAGCAAGAGGCAGAGGGACGCATAAGAAAAGGACGCAGAAGGAGGATATTAATACGCGGACAGCCAGCTTACTTGGGGTATTTTCTTCAAAGACCTGGACGGCGATCACACCATTACGCAGCAGCCCGAGCAAGCAGCCCAAAGGACGAGTGAGTTGAGGAACAGAGAACGAAAAGCGAAAGAGAAGAGAGAGGACCGGAGAAATAGCTGGGCTGATCGGTGGGAGTTGTCAGCCCAAGCAGTGGTGGGCGTTGCGAAGCTCTTGTACTATCACCAGAACCAGGAAGAGTGCAACGAAGAGAGATTTGCTGGTATCGACGCAGAGTGGTTTTAGCCAAGCAATTCTGGCATAAATGCCCAGACAATGCCATGCGTAGACGACGTCAAGACATAACATATATATGTCGATAGTGGCAACTAATTTTAAATATATTTACAATGATAAAGCGGATACCGGGGCTCCGTTGATGTGAACTTGGCAGTGCAACACCAAATTAGCTGGGCAATGTTTCCTGCTTCTCGGGTCTATTGCCGCATTGTCTCCTATTTCATCCGGCACCAGATACAAGCTGGAGAGAGGAGGCTTGGTCCGTATGTCGTCTATACTACAGTGCATGTAGAGGCTTAGAAGTTATATCGGGCATCGTGGTCTGGGCAGAATGCAGAGCCTAACTAAGAGAGCGGGAATCTTGGAGCTGGGCTTGAGTTAGGGTTAGCAACCAAAGCTTCTCGCTGCTAGGTAGTTTGGGAACGGCAAAATAACACGCAAAAGAGACAAAGAGTAAACGAGCGAGAAACAAAGTCGGGTTCGGTGCTTTAGATTAACATGATGACAGCATCATAGGCACTCCCTTAATCTCTCGGTAAGGGCTGTTGGTGGTTATCAGGAAATATCGGCAAAACTCCATAATGAGATGCTTGTATGTAGCACTGTAAATCTTCGGTTATTACAGAGATATAGAATAAGCATAATAGAGTGGCTGATCATAGGTGGTATTGGGTGTTTTTACCAGCTTATTGGCTTACAAAGGAACGATAACGTGGCTTCTTAACGGCGTCGATGATGATCAGCAGCGCTACTCATCCTTTTTTTATATATCACTGTTTAGGGATGTGGGAAAAGACGGGATGTATGATAGACCGATGAGAGGGTTTGTAAAGTAGGATAAGAGCACGAAACTCACTCTCACTCACACACTCAAGGTATTCTGTCTCTAGTTTGAAGATCTGGGATTGGGAGACCCAATCAAGTGGCACTCGCCAAATCTTGCTCTTTGGTAGGACTTGCTCTGCTATTCATCGGCTTGGCTGAACGGGCGATCTCACATTTATTTTTATGTCTCGACAAGACGCATATGATATCAAGAGAACAGCCAAGAAAACGATAGGGTTAGACCATATGGCGGCTATTTTCCTACTGTTTTCCTTCCACTGATCTCTAAGAATTACATGACATGGAATGGACGTGCGAGTACAGGCCTGAGAGTCCTGAATACAGAGCTCAGAAAGCCAAGGGATGCAAAAGAAGGGGCTCTGCCAAGAGGATCGCGACAACACTCTGAAACTGACTGGATAATGGGCTTCAGATCGAGTCTAGGGGCCAAACGGGCCGTTGGGAGCGCTAGACAAGATTATACGGCGAACATTGTTGAACGAAGATGCAGAGAGAACCAGAACGATGCAATGGGCTGACTATCTGAATAATGTCGTTCAAGTGAAGCTTTGCTGGCGATGTATCTGACACCAAGCGGGACATAGATATGAGATTTCAGCTAAGCTTCAGTGCAAATTAGCCAAGGGTGATGCGACGAAAGAAAGCTATGTGCCCAAAAGCAAAAGCACGGTGTTTATGCTTTGTCTGTCTGTCTACTCAGTCTTGAATTAGCCAAGTTTTGAGACCGAGAGAACAACATCCGTGCGTCTTCTCAACGTCGTAACGCCAAGAATAGCCTCTTCAGCCAGGACTGGCGGCTAGCCTTGTGAAAGATATAGAAGGGGATATGGAATACGCAGAGAACGGTTGGGTGGATCGCAGTAGGAGAGGCCCGATGTTTGACGGGTTGTCTGGGAGAGCAGAGCGAGAGATCGTGTTCTCTCCCCCTTGTGGACAGGCCTACGTAGCGGTACAGACGGGCACTAGAGACTCGGGCATATCAGAGAGCAGAGACTATGTTCGGCTAGACGTGTGTAGAGCCAGACATGGACTTGGGTCTGTGGTCTGAGAGTGAGCACTCATAAAACTCAATGATCTGAAGTCCCGGCCAGGGTCTCATAGAGGGGAGGAGGGGGGGGATAAGCAATGAAGAGTAGCAACCAGAGCACGAGAAACAAGACCGGCTTGGGCGAGAGAGAAAACAGGTTTGATTCTGTTAATAGCCGACGCTTGGCCAACTTCCCCAGACTTGTTTCTTCTCCTTCTTCTTGTTTTGCCATTTTTATCATTGGAAACCACTTGCAACCAGCCCGGGCCAAGTTCTAATATAAACAGCCGGTGACCTTGGTGCGTGGCGGAGTTTCTCAACACTTGATTCTTGTTCCTCTTCTTTCTCTTTTCTTTTTTCTTTCTTCTTTTCTTAGGCTGGCCCTCATCTTTCTCTATTCCTTTATACTCTGTTCAAACATATATCCCTTTAATTACCCGGAAACATCTCGTGGCTGTGTATGCTATTGACATCGTCCTGCACCAGCCCAGCCTGCATAACATTGCCTCAGTCGCCTCAAGGGACAACCAGACCGCCTACAACACATCCTAGAGAGATACAAAGCATTAAGATATAAGTGCTGGCCACTTCCTCCGCCGTGCGCTGTAGCCTGAGAGAGCTTGAGACACCTGCTCCTGATATCGAGAGGCCTTAGTTGATCTCAACCAACAACACCCGCCTACAGTCACAACCTTCACGATGTTGCCTCCCGTCGACACCAACTTCCTGTGGTATGTATCTCCCTGCTTCGTCGTCCTGCCCACCGTCACCTGGGCCATATCATGCTATCGTACCCGTACTGACCTAGTGGCTATAGGACGCTGCTGCGCCTGAGAAACGATGTGCCAGCCGAGCGCCGCCATCGCCGCCGTGCTTCGCGCGAGGCCCGCCTGAGTGCCCGAGACAAGAAAGAGTACGGCTCTGACTCTGATGCCGAGAAGGCCAAGGACGACGGCGAGAAAAAGAACAACGACGACGAAAAGGTCACCAAGACCGAGGTCGCTACCCAATGGGTGACCACCACAGTCGGCCAGTCTACGTCTACCTCTACGGCTACTCTCACCAGCACCGAGTCTCACCGCGGCCTGGTCAGCTTCTCAATCTCCAGATCTTCGGCAACGACACTGCTCACAGTCACATCGTCGACGCCGGCATCTAACTCGACAACGACCACTAGTGCCGCAGCTACCACTACTTCGACTACCCCCCCTCCTGCTGCCACTACTTCGACTACCCCCCCTCCTGCTGCTACTACTCCTCCTTCTCCTTATTCCCCGGCCCTGCCCACTACCGTGCTGGCTACTTTTGTTACTTCGGCCCTGCCAGCAGCGACTTCTACAGGCTCAAACAGCACTGCCCCTAGCCTTTCTGATACTATCATTTCCAGTATCACTAGCAGCACTAGCAGCACTAGCAAGTCCAGCAGCATTACTTCTGCGCCTGGCTCGACTCTTCCTACTAGTGCTCCAAACATCACCTCCATTGTCGAGGCTGGTGCCGCCCTGGGCAGTGCAACGTACATCGCTCCGTTGCCCTTCTCAACCGTCTCCGACCTCCAGGATGCCCTTGCCGCCACGGCTGAAGCCACGGCGGAAGAAGCAACCACCGGAAACTCTCCTGCCAACATTGGAATCGGTGTCGGTGCCGTTGGTATGTTTGACCCCCTTCTCTTATATATACATGTACTCTAGACACATCAACTAACCCTATCTGCCTGCAGGTGGTCTCGCTGCCGTCGTTGGTATCTTCCTCATCTTCGCCCGTGCCTACAAGCAAAAGCAGCCCGAAGCCGCGAACGAAGACTCCAACAATGAATCCTCGCGTAGCCTGCCCATTGCCAAGCCCGGGCCTTTGCCTGGAACCTTCGAGCCGTTCGTGGCAAGCGGCCTAACCAGCAAGCCCGTGATGCTCCCCCCCGGCGCGAGCATTGCTGTTCTCCCCCAGTCGCAACAAATGTCACAAGCTACGAAGATGAACAACGGTCCACCGCCAATGTCTCAACAACAGGGCTTCGATGGCGGCTACAACAACAACAATAACACGCCAAACTACCGTGGTCCGTCGCCCGAGCAGCCGTACATTCCTGGCCAGGATATGGACGTGCCCGGAGGTTACGAATCTCCGGTTGATCCGCAGATGCCCCGTATGCCTCAGTCCGCCAATATCCGCAGCTCGAGCGTCTATGCCGGAGGCTCTGTGTATCCCCGTGAATCCATCCCTATCGTACCGCCGCTAAACAACTACCAAATGAACCAACCGCCGTCAATCTACCAACCATATGACAGGCCATCGCAGTTTTAGTGATGTCTACTAAAGCCATTAGTGTTGTGCGGCCAGATTTCCTGGCCCAAAAGGCTACACAAGTTTAGTTTCGTTTTGTCTTTTACTTCTTCTTCCTCTTCTTATCTAGAGCTCAGTGTTTCTCGGCGTGTATTAATAGATATCCTTTGCCTTTATTCTGTATCCATTCTCCTTTGTCGTTATGTGCTAAATAAATATATGTGGTACCTCTTTATATATTTCTCTCGCTATTCATTATCATGGTAGAAAACTTTGTCCAATCTTATAGTTTAACCCCTCCAGCATTGTTGTCATCACTGTCATCATCACTGAATGGAAGAATCTCGCCTGAGACACTAGCATCACTAGTGTTTGCCACTTCGTCATCATTACCATTATCATCGGGTGTCTCTAGATTGAGGGTTAGCTCACACCGTCATTAGGGTTAGAACACTAGCGAAACAGAGAGGGAAGAACCAACCGTCGCTTTCAAACTGTTCCTCGTCATCTGACAGGTAATTGGCAGTGTATCCATAGCCTTCGTTACTGCTATCGTCGCTATTGTTGCCGTCATCCTCGTCTGCCACACCCGAATTCCCTACCGACGCCGTGATCCCCGTTACCGAATCGTGTTTATGTATGCGGACGACATCACGAGCTAGCCACTCCAAGATGCTCTTGCGCAAGTCCGGTATTATCTTGCCGACCAGCGGCCTCATGTCCTGTCGCATCTGTGCCGCATCATAGACAGAGTGGTTCTCGTCAGGTGGTGCGGGAAGTGACCAGCTTATCCAGAGCTTATTGTGTGACGGTGGTATCTCGAGCTGCTGTTGTCGGTTCTTCATATACAGCCGACACATAAGGCACAGCGGCTTACTAGTCGAGATAAAGCGGTCGTTGGCGGCAAATAGCAAGCCATTGCGGCAGAAATGCTCGGCTAGGGACACTTCGCAGTGGACGCTCAACGACTCCGTTTTGCGGCTGTCATGATAGAGCGTCTTGAACTTCTGGAACGAGCCGAACTTGAGGTCACACGCCTCGAACTGCTCCACGGCACGCTGATACTCTGTCTTTTCGTCGGTCTGGTTGAAGTGCTTGTGCAGGATCTGGGCTATCGTAAAGTCCTCTGTATTCTTGTCTAGTGCTAGTGTCCGCGGGTTTGGTTGAAGCGACGGTACAATGGCCAGCTTGATATTGCGCAAGTACCTACTGACGTGCGGCCACAGCTTGATCATCTCGTCGATGGAGCGGTAGTGGCAAGACAAGCGGCCGATGTAATGACGCACGGTGCTGAATGAGCTGCTATCGTCGCCGCACTTGCTCTTGATCAGCTTCATTGGGGCCGAGTGGCGTAGATCGTACGCAAGCTTGCATATGCGCAATGGGTTGGTTTGTGTGATCAAGGGATCGATGGTCTGGCGCAACTCCATGATCTGCCGAGAACTGCCGGGCTTGCCCTGCAGACTCGTGCAACAGGCCGTTAGAAACTTGGAAACCATCTTGGCCTCGGCCTTGATGCGGCTTTTAGAAAATGCCGTCGTCTGCTCAAGAAGGCTGGCCCGCTTGAGATCGAGGTCCGGGGTTCTGGCGAGAGTTGCGTTGTAACACTGCCGCACCAGTTCGAGCACCGAGCGGATATGTGTCTCCAGCGTCTTTCGCGACCTGGCGTCTTGGCTGACCTTGTTCTGCGTGACGCAAAGGACGTAGCCATTAGCCACCTGCCCAATCGCCATGGCCGTCGTGGTTCTGCCTCCCTTGTGCGAATCGCATAGAGCAGCGAGCTTGTTCAGAAACTCGCGCCGATCGCCGTCTTCGGCATTGGCTGGCTCGCTGCCGGCTTGATAATCGCCATCGTCGAGGCTGATTGAGGCGTGGAGAGTCATGGTTTGATATAGCCGCTCTACACGACTGTTGTGCTCACTGATTGACACTGCTCTAGAGGCACCTCGCGCCATCTTTAGAATGGTCTATGTGAGAGCTAGTATATATGTATGCTTGTCTTTTTGTTTTTGTATCGTGCTCTGTTGGTAATCGGCGTTTGGGTCTGTGATAGTTGCAACTACAATATGTCAAGTATTCTAAACGCACCTAACATACATCTAGTACATATATAGGAAACCCTGTATTCGAACGCCATTGAGTCAAGTTAGGGTTATGCTGATGCAGAAAGCCGACTAATATCTGAATTTAGCCTGCTCATATCTCCCGAGAGAGACCATTTCTCCATGTTATAGTGTGTGAGCTATATTATATGTGACTGCCCCTCTTTCACTTGCTGGGGCGTAGCAACTAGAAAATAGAATGGTTACATTGGTTCTTGATTGTGAGGCTTGCTCTAACTGCAGAATTCCTCTAACCCAACACTTGTATAATGAGTAAGCACGCAAGATGGCAGACTTGATTTTGGACCAGAACCAACAAGGCAGAATGGCAGTACTAACTTTGATATCTGTAAGATGGCGGTTGGCCGGCCTTGATTGGGTGGAAGCATTACAATGCACATGCAAATATATGGGCACGAGATGCTAGCCTGGTATACCATCAAAA
Organism: Davidsoniella eucalypti; assembly: GCA_004009845.1. Lineage (NCBI taxonomy): Eukaryota > Fungi > Ascomycota > Sordariomycetes > Microascales > Ceratocystidaceae > Davidsoniella > Davidsoniella eucalypti. Next base: position 156,676 of record RMBW01000001.1, on the reverse strand, counting down.
ATAGAACTACTATATCAAAATGAGATGGTTATAGTAGGTAGTGGTAGCCGTCACGCTATATCTGGTGTGCCATGCAAATTGACGCAAGAGTCATAGATAAATGAGAACATCCTTATATGAGAGATTGTTGCTTCTCAGTATCACATATCTTAACTTGAACTAAGAGGACAGCTGAGACGATCATCCCCAAAAAAGCTACGAATTTTAATATAATTCCCAATGGCACCGGAAATAGACTCGATATATATGGAATAGCGTTCCGGACTGCTCGCAATAAAAGTGCCATTTCCAAGAGACGATTTGTTTTTCTATTATATTCCGTGACCGAGCTAAAGTGAGGCTATGCCCGCAAGATTCTGATACATCACCGGCATGCTGAGTTGGCTTGACAATATCGCTTATCATTATCCCGTGGTGCCTCGTTTTCTGGTCAACGGGCACATTGTCTATCTGCGTATAATTTGCTTTGTTGTAGATGCCATGCATACGTGTTCGCCAGTGGCGGTTTGCTGTGACAATGCCTACACTGATACAATCCACTACTGGCCAAGGAGTTGAGTTGGAAAGCATGTAAACAGGGCTCCTCAAAGATGACATATCGAAAAATGAGTCAGCATAGCTTGTAGCTAACTACGATATCACCTTCTTCGAGCTGTGATACTGTGCATAGACGATATATAACTTGGTCAAGGAGCAGAAACAGAGCAATGCATTACAGCGGCATTCGGGCTATAAACGGTCTCTTTGACAAAGGTAGAGACGGAATATCTCCGATGATGACAATAGCTCCTTTCGGACGGGTGAATCGGGTGTATAGTAAGCGAGAACGATGGAGCTCGGAAAATCTATATACTTGGAGATTTTTGGTCGGCCAGGTTGATGAACAGACCATGACATCCATTCTTATCTGCGCCAAGTACATATAGACATCTACTTGACTATCTGTAGGTATTGCCTGGGCTATCGTGCCATTTTGCGTCATTTATCTGTATCTGAAGCAATACGCTAGGTACAATCCATCTATGCCAGATGCGCCACCTTTTCTTCTTTCAGGACTGGCACGTGGCCTATATTCTAGGTACATACTTAGTTACCATGAAGCCTTCCCTTGATAATTTGATCTAGGCGTTGAAGCGGATGGCTTGTTACTATGTACTAGGGACAGCCTTTGTTTGACCTTTGCAAAGAAGACCTCCTCGTCGGCCGCGATTACTCTAGGAGGATTCAAAGTTGGAATCCCCTTTCTTCATTACTCATACATACATCTGCTCGTCTTCTAATACCAGGGCAGGCGACCGTTGTAACAGATAAAGTATCGAGATGTACGAGCAGGTACTTGTAACAGACATAGGAACTACATCGATAGGATGATACATACGTCAAGGATCCCCCCACGATGTCTAGGCCATAGTCGGACCCCTAGACTTGTACGGGTATCTTCGCTCTTGACTTTCTGTACTGTGCGTACATGTGTATTATGTTCTCGCATCACGGTGACTGCTGGATCACTAATTGGTTACTGTCTACCGCTTTCTTGGTTTAACATAGAAAAGAGAGTACCAATGCTGGATGGTCACATACAGGCAGATAGATACCCGTTGTATCATTCCAAGTCATACCAGCATATCCACACACATAAACCTAAAACACAAACATACAACACGTCACCTTTCCACTCCATCCCACTGGAACATGTGTGTATGCCTTCTCTGGAATGTATGTACACGGAAATATGTGTATAATCTATCACGGCGACGAATTCTATATGTGGAGGTGAAGTGCCTTCCTTCAACTAGGGCCAAAAAAGGGGGGTTTGTCAAGTGAGAGATTGACTGATAATCCGATATAACGCAGATGCGTATTGAAATAGTCATAGTAATAAGCTATGGCCATTAAATGTCTTCAGATGTATGTGGGAAAGGGGGCTAGAGAAACAGTATGGATTGGTGTCGTTTGTAGTCTCTTGCACAGCAACACGCAACAATAGACTCAATATCTCCAGAAGACAATCAAGCCTATACATGTACAGATACACACACGCAGGACACATGGCAGAGCAATGGCCTAAACATCTTCCTTGGGTTTGCTTTGTAGAGAATACATATAATACATATAGTTAAGCCGAGAGCACTAACTACTCATGCAAGGATCATTCCCAACCCTGCCTTTTTTTTTTTCCCTCTCATGTGGTTTCCTAATAAAGCACCACACATACAAGCCATACAAAAGATGTACCATCAAGTCATCTTCGTAGTGTGTCCGAGTGACGAAGTAGGCGTCGGCTATTAGAAATGGGTGTGAAGACACATACAGTCTCTTCCCTTTTAGGCTTTCCGGCCACATCACTTACCATACGTAGTCATACCACACTAGAGCCTAGGGACTCTGATGTATCTGTATACCATAGTTGTTGATGCAATGGTATACAAGAACAAACACTGGCCAAAACTAGTGATGGGTTGATACAGTGGTAAAAGTCACACACATCAGAATGCATACCAGCATCCTATACGGACTTGGGAGCCCGAATGCCTTGTATCGATGTTTGGGAAGTGGTACGCCACGCGCATCTATCTGTCTCTGTCTCTGCTATATTGGGTCGTGATTATGATACCAAACATCCCACCACCGTTCCATGTTCCTCGGCGGGATTTGCTTTTTGTCCCACATTTACATTTACACATGCAGGTCAGTTGAACGTATTAAGCTGCTCCTGGATTTCACTAGACTCTCCATAGCTCCGTTTGGGCACATACGAGGCATGGCATGGCCTGGCTATTATGGGCTGTATGTCTCGATACGCACTACAAGGGATCGTGGCTTGAGGGTATTACTTGAAAGGACGCCATTCAGAGCTATGGATCAGTAAGAATGAACTCCGTAGTATTGACGGTGATCTTTGGATTAACGTATGTAGTCGGCGAAGGAAACGAAAACAGAGCCTTCTATCGTTCATAATCCAGCTTGCATTGTATAAGCCGGCCTTGACTGTAGGCATTTGTGTGTGCGAAGGAACTTAATCAGAACCAAACTATGGCAATTGCATCGATTAATGCACGATCTATGCATGAGATTTACCATCGAACACCGAGGTAAGATGCGGGAATGTATACATATACAGATAATCAACTTACTACCGTGTCACCTAGCCACACATGTAGACACCCCGGTCGTGGTTCGTACATGCAGTGCTGGCCGGCCATCCACAGCAAACGCTTGAGTCGGCTCCGAAGCGTTTTTCTATGTCGAGTTCGCAGTAAAGTGTTATTCTTCGCTACTAGCAACGTAACTGGGGGAAACAAAAAGAAGGCCCCAGTGATATCTGGAATGCCGTAGTGGCATACAAAAGTAAAGGGCTAGAACGGAACAGCTGCAGCTCGAGTCCAAATGATCAGACAGAATTATGTGCACATGCAATCCACACTAGCTAGTTGTACATATGCATATATACATGTTGATACATGCGATGCAACCTTTCGGATTCTTATGTAATCACAGCCATACAGTCTCCTGAGATTAACATTAGCATTTCGGGACGGCCTATATCTGCACATACATATGTATACGTGCTTCTTAACGATAGAGCCTCGATGTTCCGTTTCTTGTCGCGGATTTGGTTTCTGGCAATATAGAGCCCGATATATTGGTATATAGCTGTGCATATATATACAGTTTAGTCTACAAAGCCGTGGACAAACACATCCTGGTTGGCGTCCTCTTTCGCGAGGATGGAGACCGGCTACTTTTGAGGATGGGATATGGCATAGATCTTTTGTTCACAGATTTGTTGTACCGCAAGTGCACATACATAACTATGTCATATGTTGCATTGTCTAGCTCATGATTCACGATTTAGAGGTTTCCGCCTACCCTTGCGCTATAGTTACGCTATAGCTACCCATCCCGTATACTTACATATTATGCTTATTTCTTATTTGATAGTAAGCCTCCGTTAGTAACACTAGCAAATGTAAATTGCAAAGAGCAGTAGCGGTAGGCTGTTAATGTTTGCATTTAGGTACATGTCTGTGTAAAGAGCCTAAGAAATCAAAATTAAGACATGAAGACCACATTGATTTGATTTGATTACATTTAACGTCTACCTAAGACATGAAGACCACATAGTCTCTTCATTACATTGGGCGCAAAAAAGAAATAGTATGCCTGGCAAGGCAGCAAACCGCCCAGATATATCCTACAAGCAGCTGCTGCTCTCCATGACGAGGCGAACTGCAGACAAGAGACACCAACATACAGGCTTGAGTCGCACATATACGAATCGGCCATTCGAATAATCCTTTTTATTTTTTGGCGGAAATGACTTTTACCCGAAGGTCGCTAGAATTAGGCTCTTTTTTTTCTTTTCTTTTTCTCTCTAACAAGTCAAAAGTAGGAACACATGCTTTGGGTACTGGACTGTGCGTAAGAAACCGATAGCCTTTCGTGTTGAATCATGCCATAATGAGCTCTTTATAAGTGTAAATGAATACTCACATCTGACACAAATTCTTATACACCCGCCAGATGGACCGTGTCAACTCATACAACATCCCACCCACAACTTTTGCTTTCCAGAATGATCGTCATACGTCCAAAACGGACTCTCTCTGTGCTTGCCTAGCTAGAATCGTTGCGTGGTATCGGGCCTGGGATCAAATACCCCGGATCATTGCTAGCAGCACTATTTAGCACCAGCACACAACCAGAGTTTGTCCATCTTCCCAGAGCAGAAGAGCCCGTTCCAATCGCTAGTCGGTGCTATACTATGCTGTTTTGATCGTGTCGTCATATACTATTCTCATATACAGATATCAACCGACATTATGTCACACCCATATATTCATCATGCAACATTTCTCTGTTTCTTCAATTCCTTTTATAGCTGTACCTGCCCTAATGCTCTGTATGATCTCATGACATGATGTTGAAAGTCGACGGGCAAAGCTGATATTGTCTCCATATCTCTCTCTTGGACGATAAAGCCGACGAATTACAGTCTCGGCCGTAGAAATATAGGTATCGTACAATCATAGAAAGCAATACACGATGTGGACACGCCCCCGTTTGGATATTGATTGGATATCAAGGGTTCCTAAAGAAGCTTTTAATAGTCATATGAGTGATTCGCAGTCGCACAAGCAGAACTGTCAGTACTAATGTATATGTATACAGAAGTACTAATACTACTTTAGCCATAACACCATGCACCATCGAGAAGCATATCCTAGTCTGCCTTTCGTCTTGACCGTTATTCCCTACTCATTACGTTTCTCCCCAGTGGACGTACGTAGGACGACTATCCCATGTTTCTTCTGTTCTCACCGTTCTGTTGTTAGTATATAACAAGCTCTTAGTGCCGGCCATTTCTCTGCTTCTTCAATTCCTTTTATAGCTGTCTTTAGATTCTTTGCCCCCCCCCCCTTACTTGCCTTATTAGTTGAAGACCAACTTGCATATTCTTTGTTGTATCTTTTTCCTTACTATAATCAGTCTTCGGTCACTTTCTGTTGTCCATAACTACTACGTACACAGCAGCTTGCTATGTCTTCAACTATCGCCGACATGGCAAGCGGAACTCTGCTATCGAGCCCGGAAGAGGTTCACGCCCACATGGACGAGATTGTCCGATTCATGAGGCTAGGGATAGAATATGGGGACGGTGGAAAAGACACGGCCTGGTATTCCACTTGCCTCCAGCAGATCCAGCACTGGATCCAGACCGTCGACTCGAGCGCCACAAGAACTGCCTCGCTGGAATACCGCCTTCGATACGATCCGGACTTTTGTAGAGTACTCAAGGAATGCCTTGTTAGTCTTCGTTTCAGCCTTTCCTGTAAGTTTTGTGCCCGGTCTGAACGCAGAAAGAGATGATGTCGAATAGTTTCTCCGTCGTAAGAGGGCCATGCTGACTAGATGCAACAGGGCTAGATCTGCCACAAGACGAGTTCGATCCATACAAGGATATGATCATGTGGGAAGAAGGCAGGTTGGCCAGCGAGGCCCACGGGCAGGAACCTCGCATACGTTCCGACGACGAAGATGTAGACTTCCAGCCTTCGTCCTCCCGCCCTATTCGATCGGTTTCGGCCCCGAAGGCCTCGGCTGCTATGAAGTCACTCCCGGGTAGCGCAGATCCATCTTATATTGCGCCATGCGAAGTTATCTCTGGCGAGGAGCCTGGTGTCGTATCCGGCAATGCCGACATGTATCCCAAGCCGTATGTTTCGACGGCCTACTGGGAGTTTCTCGACGACGACTTTGACTATACTGAGTTGCGGGCATCGTATAAAGACATGGCGACTACGTCTCTGGCAACACTGCTCCGGACTTGTCTACCCCGCTTGCAGCTAAACACGGCCGTAGACCCGTCTCCCAACAAACACGGCAACGAGCTGTCCGAGTCCGCGTACCCAGAATGGGCTCAGCTGGTCGAAGACATTTGCGGTCTGTTCAATACACAAGCCGATCGGCAACTCATCAAGACGCTGTCTATGCGTACTCTATATACGCGTCTCACTCGCCAGCGGCACCTGGCAACGCCCGGCGACCAGACCCATCCAGGCGGCGCCACTGATGCCGTACTTCGCTCAGAGGCTCCGTCCGATAGTTCACGTGACTCGCGAGTCTCCGGCTCTACCCCGCTACCAGACGCAGTGGCTTCAGCGCTCGAAGCGACGGCCGCTGCTCTAGAGCGCACCAATCTCGGCACTCTAAACTACGAAAGCGAGTCGACAACCAACGACAGCGAGTCCATCTTCGACGATGACCGTAGCTGTCGTCACGACGACGACACGCTCACGTTCGAGTGTCCCGGCCCCGGTCACCACCACACGCCCCCCTCGGACCACGGCCGAAGCTCGCATATCTGCCGGGAATGCGCCGCAACCGGCTGTCTGGCCGACAACTGGGAGGCGTGCTTCGTTTCCGCCACCGACTTTCCACCGGCGCCGCCAGATCTAGCCGGAGCCTCTGGTGGCAAGTGTCCAATGTGTAAATCCATCTTAAGCGCGGAGGATTTCCTCGGCGAGCGTTGGAAGTAAGCGTTCCCGGTCACCTGATTCGTTCTTACTCTGCTAGCATACCATTACCGTATTCAATTGTCCCTGATGTCCGTCCCTTTGTTGATCTTTGCCATGAATCTCGATATGTTTTTTTGTTTGTTTTTTGTCTCGTGAAATGCTAATGAGTCCCTTCTTCTCTATTGCTTCAGAAGCCATGCTGTCCGTGATCTACAGCCGTATTTTTGCATGCACCCTCACTGCCAATCGTGGAACTCGCTGCCGCAGAGCTTCGATGCCGTACTCGCTCACTATGCTAAAGCACATACCCCTCCTCTATGGCGACTAGACCGGCCTTTAGAAACACCGCCAGAACGTCCGTCCGAAGGTCCAACCGAGCTCACCAGTGTCTATTTCAGTTCCGGCTCTATCGACCAGTACATTGCGCGCCACAGGCTCTCCCCAGACGCCGCCACGCTGTTCAAGAACTCTCTAGTTCTCGCTCCGCCAGCCTTCCAGTTTAGCACGTGTCCCTTTTGCAACTGCTATCCCGCCTACATCACTGCGTCCTTTGGCCCCGTCAAGACTCGGGAGGCTGTCGACGAGCTACATCGCCATATCGAGATGCACATGTTCCGGGCTTCATTGCTGGCTATACGCTCTGCAGAGGAGCTACGCGAGATCCGGAGACTTCTACGTACTATGCGTGAAGTGCCGCAGACGTTCTACTAGCCGGAGCTAGAGCTAGTGTGCAACGCCCGGCGTGGGAAACAGATGAACCAACCGGTATCTTAGTCTAGTGTCCAACTCAACGCGATAGTAATCACAGGCTTTTGAATGTCAAAGTTATAATGTAACAAGGTATCAATTCAATGGAAACTCTCGAGAAAAACAATATAGAACTATCATAACAAAGCAGCAATAAGAAACAAAATACAGAACAAACCCAAAAAGAAAGTCTCTGCGTGACAAATGAGCATGTCGAATAACCGAACAAGACAAAATAAATGAAAAACAACTAACGACAAGAAACATGCGTTATCCTAAAGGTAACAAACAAATCGAAAAAAGAAATACCTCTCTTCGTCTACAACTCAACAGAGTTGCTTCAACTTCATCGCTCTCCAACCTGCAAGCACTGACTTGCCCATATGGCCTAGGCCTACCATACCATTCTATCAATCATATCATTCCCAGAGACGATAGTAGCTCAAGGTTTTGCCATGATATGGAAAGTATCCCACATTGTAGATATAACATAGAGACTGGTGAATCCCCTAAAGAACCCCATGAGGCAACAAAAGGCAACCACTGGACTACCGTCTAAGATTTTATAGGTCAGATGGATACTCTTTGCCGTGTCATAGAACTCTTTAGAACATTAACAAGTCAAATGACTCTTGGGCTTGATGTCCAATGCTACATGGCAAACCTTGGTTTGTCGAAAATAAAGCGTGTCTTGGTTTCTTTTTCGGCACTTTTCCGTATGTCGCACAAAGTTAGATTTCCGGTCTGTGATTGAGGAGGCGCAATGTGGGCAGACGTAGATCTTTATGGGTGTTAACTCTCTTTTTCTCGCCTCATGTTTATGGCTGACCCTGAGATGGTTGTAAATCTCATTGCGTTCGGCCATTCTCTTGTCACACAACTTGCACATCCAAACTTTATAAAATCGTTCAGCTAGTTTCCTATTGATCAATCATTGATTAGTTATATAATCTTATGCCATCTCATGTAAGGATACATTTGCATCATACCGTGCTTTACACTTGGTCAAGCCTAACTTGATATCTCCAGTCTCCGGGTTACGGAACCCGAACTGACGCTTCGTCCCGCCAGTCGGAATCAACCACTCGTTAGTCTTCTGGAGATACGACTCATCGATATCCGTAACACCGTCGTATCGGTCTTTTCTAACGGCTCTACTGTTGACGCTATATTGAGATTCATTGGCGTCTTCGTAGCCAGTATCGCTACTCTCTAGTGGTGACGAGGTCGGCGTTGAAAAATCTGGCCCATCTGAAAGTTGGGGTGTTTCCATATGTTCGGGAAATGCCACAGGTGAATGGAACCCCGTCGCCGATGGCAACAAGAAATCAGAGTAGCACAACGTGCTCAATGTTTCGTCCACGGTCGAATCCAGAAGAACGGGCATCATGCAATTGATACCTACGATTTGTTCCGAGAAACAAGCCATACTCCCATCAAACTCTTGATGTTCGGTCGACAGGCCGGTGTAGTTGGAACAGTGATTTCCAAGGGCATTGCTATCGCCAGAGATTTGATCTCCAGTTAGCCCATACCCTTGAGATCCGTTGGGGGACTATTGACCCACGGCACTGTCCGCAAACTCTGCGGGCCGATCGCTCTGGTTCAGCAACACGTTGTGGATAACGTTTACGGCCTTCGTGACGGCATCGGGATCCTGAAACTTATGGATCAATTCTTGTTGGGCCGCCATAAACATATGGTTGTTTTCTGCCTCTAGACGCGCGAGGGCATCATCTCTGGTTATGCCCGCGAATGATGCCATTACAGAAGTTGTAGAGCGTATTATCTAAGAAGACGTAGCAATGGTGCCTGTTGCAAGCACCGCCAAAGTCGTGCCAATGGCGCTCGTAGGCGGTGGGCAGCAGAGAGCGCAGGCAGAGGTAAAACAGAGAGTAGAAAAGCGCCAGTTTCTCGACAGAATAGAAGACTAGGTGTGCTCTGGGATAGTCAGTAATTATATCCGCTCAGGAATCCAAAGTATAGCGCTGATAGCTCAGAACATGACGCACCTGGCCCGTGACACCACAAAGTGGATGGAAAGTGGAAGTTAAAGAGGTGAGGGGAAAAGAACAGGATCTCGAGGAGACAAGGACCAGGGTCGTTGGGTTAATAAATATGAAAGAGATCTAGTTGAAATATTAAGATCGGCAATCCGATTTTATGGTTCGAAATCGGAAGACGATTATTTAATCGATGGTGTATCAGAGATGAGAAAGGAAAATAGAAACGGACAGAAAAAAACTTGGAATAAATATCCACCCAAAAAGCTGCTGCTAAATCAAGGAAGGAGCTTACTTGGATCAGATCCTGTCCTATTGTTCTCAGTAGTTACCTGCCCCACAAAACAAAATGGAATTCTTGTACTTGTAGTGCCATCATTCGTCATCCCCGCCTTCAATCCCACCTTGAGCTGGCTGAGAGCAGGACCAGATTTGATTCCTTCCAAAACCAGGCTATCGTCTTTTCTCTAGTTCTATCAGAGTTGAATCACGCAAAATGCTTCGCTCCAGGCTCTTGAAAGAAGAAGGAAAAGGGTAAATCGTGCCTAAACCCTCCTCTGCCTAACCCAGCCCATGTTCCAGCCCAGACTTCACATTTCGCTTCTATGCTAGAGCTCGATCATATCAGCCTCCTCCCAGTTCCATATAATGTTATCTCATGTCGTGTAAGCCGTCCATACGAGCCATATACTTGTCCCATATGTCGGAGCACGACCATCCAGTTCAACTACTACCCAGAAGGAAACCAATAGAAGACAATGATACAAGGGCTGACTGCATATGCAAATAGAGCTGATCGGCCTCTCGCATGAGATAAGCTCCTTTATCTACTCCAGAATCCTATACATCGTTCACAAAAATCCGAGTATAAAAGCAAGAATTCCCACTCAACTCTTCTCGCTTTATGCTTATGTATTGATGCATAAAACACAATCACAACGTGTACAAAGTCACTCTGACCTTTTTGTTCTCCGCTGCTTCGGTCATTCTATCATATTTGTTACTACTGAACCGAATATTTGTGGGCCAGAAGGCCACTTTGTCCCATCAGACTATACATATGTACAGATACAATATATGCAACTATGCACATATCTGTACATACGTATGTATTTTTGAATGTTCTTCTAGCGCCATGCAAGATAAAGCATGTTTATAATCATTTTTCAACATCTTCTGTCATTTCGGTTATGTACAGTGACTTCAATTTATCCCGCCTTATATTTTAGGCGAGACGCTATATTCTTGAATGCTATATGTAGTAGTAGCCACACCACCATATAGTCGGTCTCTCGCATGTACATACTGTACATATATCACCAGATATAGGGTTAAGCATATTGACCCATGTACAAGGATCAAACATAGCATCATATTGAATAGTCCGGGCAAGATAGTTCATTCTATAGCTCTTCTACAAAAAATTGTCACATAGCATTATCAAAGATACCACCTCAAATTTTCCTCCTCAAGGCGATGTCTCCTCTCTTCCCCTTCTCAACTCCGCCTTTCTGACAGGTAATGTCTCCAACATCGACCCCGTATATCCCAAATGATCTCGCATCGACGCAATTAGGCGTTGCATCTCTCCCTTCATATCGTTCGCATCACATCTGCCCTCCATGACGGCGCCTGCCGGTCCTGCCGGCGCACTTGACATCTCGAATGGGACTTGTGGCGCCACAAATTCCGGATACGAAGCTATGCTAGACGAAATGCTATCCTGGCGATAAAACATGGAGTTGAGAGAGGCACCGCGTGGCGCAAACCCATTGGCGTTGTTAAGGTTGTTAGCATTGTTGATGTTCATATGCGTTTGGTGGTTGGTAGTGTCCTTGCGGTACTGAGGCGAAGGCGAGTCTAGATCTACCACCATGTCTTCATACATTCCGTTATATCCACCGGTAACGTAGCCGTTAGTTGTAGTGTTAGATCGTGATGTGTTTGCTGCTGGGGCGCTTGCTGTGCTGTGATGGTCCATGTCATCTGGTATCAGTAGCGAAGGCATCCGGTCCGTCCGTGACTCATCGGGTATGAACATTGACGGCCGGTTGCCCTCAAATGTTGGGATGGAAATAGTCGACGCTCTGTTGGGGTCATCGTTGCCGCCAAACTGACTTAGCGTTTGGGAATTCGATCGTGAATGCTGATAGCTTCCAGCCTGGTTAATTCCATTGTTGTTGTTGTAGTTTGCAGCCTGTGATTGAGGTTCATATGACGCCTCATCCAAGTCAATGTAAAGCGATGGCTCACGGTCTGTCCGGGCATTACTTGTGACATATAGAGACGGCTCTCTGTAACTATCCCCAAGGTCTGGAATATCAATTATACCATCTTCATCTTCGTCGTCCGTTTGCTGGCTCACGTACGATGAATTGTCATCGTATTGTGAAGCGGCGCTAGAAACTTGCGCCGAAGCAGCAGCCTTGAAATCGGGCCGATAATCGGCGTAAAAAGATGGTTCACGCACACCGGTCGTAGAAGTTACGTAAAGCGAAGGCTCGCGTGGCGCAGATGTCGATGTCACATACAGTGAAGGCTCTCTCATGGAATGCGGCGTTTCGAATCGTCTCGATGTATGTCTCTCCAAACCAAAGCGCTCCTCTGTGTCGCTAGCAAATGCTGCGTCAGATTGCGATGTTGAAGGCCGAGAGTACGAGTCATCAGCAAAACTCTCGTCAAGGTCGATCAAACTTGCTACTGATGCACGGTTGAGCGGTAACGGTGTCGGCTGGCTCTGTACCGATGTCGAAGAAGCGTTGGCATTTGGTCTGCTGTAAATCCCTGTGGGAGGATCAAATGTAGGCGGTGGCGGTAATGGGGCATCTTCATCACCATTAGCTGGCATGGCAGTTGGGAAAGTCCAATCTTGTGTTCTGCGGTTATCCTGGGCTGGGGGCTTATGGCTAGCACGAATAGTGTCCAGATCGCGAGCATCCATGCCCGTACCCTCGAACGAAAGGTCTAGATCAATGAGTGACTCACGGACGGTTTGGCCCTGAGTCGAGTTATCACGTAAGGGTAGGTCAGATGTAAGTGGCGGGCTTTCGCCACGACCATACCAAGCACGTGCGTTGTCCCGATAGTTGGTCAACGTATTGGGATCAAAAACCTTCTCCAGTGGCGCCGTAGGTCCCTTCAGATTCGGTGGTCTCCGGCGGCGGCGTGGGCCACCCTTTTGGGGAGGGGCTTGACCAGGGAAATCAACACCTGGCCCATAAGCGTCATACACTGCTGACGCATCGGGATCCTCGGGATCCTGACTGTTCACATTGGCTTCAGTCATGGTATTGAAGTTCCAATTCTCAATGGCCGGCATAGGCGGAGCATCGTCTAGACCTTGTGCACCTCCGGCAGCGAATAGAGATCGTCTACTTCCGCCCTGTGTTTCCCATAGTCGATACGCCTTGACTAATTTTGAGAGCGACGTTGTCGGATAGCGGTCTTCGGTGTTAGCGATATAGGGATGCTGTTGGATTTCCTCGATGCGGGGTCTCATGGTGGGATCATCGACAAGACAGTAGGCGACCATGTCCTTGAGCATATCAGAATACTGATCGCCTTCTAATCTAGGGCAGTTGTTTTTGAGGAATCTACCAATATTGGAGACATTCTGTAGAGTAGTGGCATTAGGGGGTAGGCCACTAGCAACTTCATATACCATAGAGCCAAAGGCCCAGATATCAACCTCGGTACCATAAGCCGCCGATTCGAAGATTTCAGGTGCCATCCATTGCAATGTTCCAGTCATCGTAGAGCGCTTATCAAAACGTGTGTTCATGATTCCGGCAACACCGAAATCACACAGCTGGACACCGCCGACATCCGTCACTAAGACATTGGCACATTTGATATCTCTGTGAATGATGCCTTCCTTGTGGACCCAGTAGATAGCCTCGGCGATCTCACGGAGGATAGGAATAATCCATTTCTCAGGCAGACCTCCTGTCGGCCTCATCAACGTAGCCACACTTCCTCCGGCACAGTACTCAGTGACCATCCAGATCGACTGGTCTACCAAAAGGGAGTCAACAACCATGTTAATGTTGCGAGCGCCGCTGTTGTTTAGCATCTTTAGTGTATTGACTTCCTTTAGAATGTCGCTAAAGGTATCTGAGTTGGTAGGGTTCATGCTGTCGCCCTCTTCGATGCTGATAATCTTGACAGCTACGAGCTTTTGCGTATCAGAGTGCGTGGCTTTGTACACGCGACCAAAACTACCCTTGCCGATGAGCTCCATCAAATGATATGGCGGGATCTCCTTTCCTTGAGAGGTTAGCTCCTTGACGATGGCAGCTTGCATTTTCCGGGCGTCGACAACAGCCTTTTGTCGAACGTCCGTCAACTCGCCAGACATAAAATGAAGCGCGGCCATGGCTACTACGTGTTGCGCTTAGCGAAAGCGTATCACGGATTCGATAATGGTGGGATGGACTCGATAGTATGTATATACGCCGTGTGGTAGATTCGGGTCGTAAGTAGTGTTTATGTACAGTGTATACGTCGTAGATTGGTCGTTCGATAGAGTCGAATATTATGGGCTAGAAAGTAGGCTAATGAGCCCAGTGCCCTCCCTCATGTAGTGGGAGGATATTCGTGAAGGCGTATGGTCGTAGTAGCCCCTACGTAGAATTCATGAACAGTCGCTATATATCTATGTACTCGTATAGATCGTCAAGAAAATGGGTATCGATGAACAGTTATATAGATGTGGCTTCGTTGGTCTCGTCTCGAAAATGGAACAAAAAGAAGTAGAAGTAGGGAATGATGAATGTCCCCCAAGTATTCAGAGGCTTTCAAAGCCTGCGGTGGAGAAGTTGGATTAGAAGAATAACCGGTTACTGATAGCGAGTCAAAATACAATGAGATGAAATCGATGGAGAAAAGAAATAGATGCAAGAAAATGTAGAGCGCTTGACGGACTGGTTGGATAAACAAAGAGAGCAGATAGAAGAATAAAAAAAGAAAAGGTGTATCACAAGGAAACTCGGATTCATTAGCGACAGCTTGGACACTGAGATGACAACCCAAGGGAAGGATAATGATTCAGGGGGGGTTTCAACCGCTTATCGAACAATGGAACAATAGAGAGAGGAAATAAATCAACAGCGCAAGAAAACTCCAGCAGGTCAAATGCGCAATCGATAGTATATCATGGGATATATTGGAGACGTGCAATGCTGAAATAAATGTCATAATGGTTGGATAGCAACAAACTACTAAACTATCGATAGTAGTCACCTTGGCAAATCAGAGATAATGCGCAAGTGGGTGCTGACTAAGCCACGATATGCCCCACTACACAGCAATCAAGACTTCAAATGAGGGATCGAGTTTCGATGATTCCGATGGACTTGGAATAATTAGCATAGATATTAACATTAATATTAATGTAAGGCTACAAATAACAAACAAGACAAGATATCAAGTCCCGAGTCCACTAAAGACAAAATTATGCACCATGTAAACCAGGACATATGTCCAATTTGTTCCAAAACACCAGCAAGATCACACATATAAAGATAAGACAACAGCAAAGTGAAGATGGGAGGAGATATCAGAAAACCAATTTTATGGCTTCTGAGGTTAATTGTTCAATGTACTAAAAGGCCGCCGGTAAGGAAGCCATTGAAGAGGAAGAAAAAATAACACCGGTATAATGCAAAAAACAATATTCTATATCCAGTTCCAACAGACAGGCGATGAGCGCCGCTAAATAGGAACAACAAGATGAAACAAAAAAGCAAAGGTGTGAACGCGTTGGTATATATCCATTTCCCTCCAAAACTCGCGACAAAAAAAACAAAATAGAAACAACCCAAAATCAAGATCAGACTCCAGATAATAAAAGACGATAATGTGGCAAGGGCGAGGTGACGTTAAGGATAGACAACGAAGCAGAAGCAAAGCAATTTCCATCCTCAGTAACGCCAAGACCATGAAAATAATAAGAAACAAAAGATGAAAAGGTATTAGGAAAGCTTCTCGCAATATCCGTAATGTATGGGAATCGATAAACAAGGAGCTTTTCTAAGCGTATATTGCAGAAGCGACAACAGGAGATCATAGTCGTAAAGAGAAACAGAGGCGTGAGGGAATATGAGGAACCATGACATGAATATGCAGAAAAAAAGAATAGGGAGAGTGTCGTTTTTAAAGAGGCAGAAAGATGTGGCGAGGGCGATAGGGGGGGTGATGTTGTTCCCCATATGATCACCAAGTATGAAGAGGATACATGACTCAGGTTGCAGGAGCAGCCAATGTGAGTTTCTAAGCTGGATAAAGAGAAAAGCGCGCGTTGTGTTAGCCTTGATTGCGTGCTCGTTTTCTATGATCTTCTTCGTTTCCCAATGTCTTCCATGTCTCTAGATATCCAGAATTTCGGGAGCCAGTGTTGGTGATTTTAATGGCATTTTACTCTTTTTTTTTCTTTTGTTAAGTAGAAGATAAGGAAAAATTGTAAAAGAGCGAATAGTGGTCGGTGTGGGGGGTGTTGACTTTTTTAAAAGTTTTGATAGTGAGAAGACAAATAGGAAAATCTGGAAACGAGTGGACAGCTCGAGAAGACCGTGTCTAGAGACACTTTTGGAAGGGAGACATTGAAGAAATAGTCGAATAGAAAAAGAAAAACAAGGTAGCAGAGAAAAAGGCCAATGATTCACATGTTCGCACTTTACCCTGTTGTACCGTGTAGAAAATGTACTTACAAGAAACTCACAAACTGACTCTTCACCAAACCCGCCGGTCCAGGCTGCTTAAGGGCAGCTGCCAACGATGGTGCTGGTGCTCCGGCGCTTGCTATCAAACGATGGCTGCGGCGTGATGTCGAGCACCTTGTTCTTGAGTATGCGCTGCTTTTGGCCGCGGATATCGATAGCAGAGACACCAGCGTCTGCGATGACGCTGCTGTTAGCCAGATCAAACTCACTGTCACCAAAGGTACGCGTGGTATCTTCATCCTCGTGGTTATCGTCATCATCACTGCTCATGACGACATCTTCGTCATCGAAGCTGTTCATCTGCGACGAATGACCACGCATAGTTCCATCCTCGGTTACAGACATGCCGGCATCTTGTGTCCACTCCGAGTTCGCATATTGCCGACTCGACGAGCGAGACATGGTAGCTGCCGCCCTACGGTTGGCCGAGATACGGCTAGCAAGCCATTCGCCTTCGGAATCGATCGAGGCCATTGAGATGGATGGAGGCTCGGGAGATGGGTTAGCAGCCATAGACTCAGCAGCTTCGTCCATCTCACGCTCTTCCTCTTCGTCGTTCTCGTCACAGCCAATTGACTGAGAGTCACAGTTCAACGCATCAATGGACCGGTGCCGCGCATGACGAGATGACGGACTGGATGTGACACTGTACATGACACTCAGACGCTCGCTGACCGACTTGATGGTCGACAGGTCATTTCTACTTCTAGAAGGTGATGCAGGTGGCGATATAGGCAACTCTGGCAAGTCCTCACGGAAGCGTGACCGAGTACGACGTGGCACGATGCGGGTTGGGTTACTAGGGATAGGCACCTCATAGTCGATTGAGTCATGGAGAGGCGATGGCGGAACAAGATCGCGTGACCGAGCTGCTTCGACGGCCATAGCCTCGCGAGAGATGTTTGCAAAGGAAGGAGTACCTGCTGTCCGCTCCCGCTTACGCGAGCCCCAGCGGAACAGAGACCGCAAGATGCGATGCTTGGTAGAGGCGGTTGAGTTCTGGTCGGTGTCAGTGACAGCGATGATGGCAGATGGCGACACTGTAGGGGTGAATGAGACAGAGCTAGCATGTGGCCTAGTGGCAATAGGAGTACGGGGCTGTTGAGGCACTTCTGATTGTTCAGGCTCGAGTACCACCACAGGGGCAGATGACTGGCCTATCGAATCGTCAGACACTGTAGCCATGTTCTCGCTAGCGGCATCAACTAAACGACTAGACAGTGAGCTAACGCTAGCACTACGGCCACGGTAAACCTCGTGCATAATAATATCGTCTTCGATGACAGAATCAGCACGGGCCCCATTGCTGCAGAACGAATCAGGGGTCATTGGGCGAGAGTCCACAATGTCTTCGACGTCAGAGTGTTCAACTTCACTGGCTTGCTCGGGCTCGATGACATCGAACTCGGACGATGGCGACGTAGGGAAGATCTCCGCGGGCTCCATAAGCTCGCGACCGATAACTCCACGGTCCATATTCCGAGGTGGTGGTGTTCCGTTGGCAGCAGCATGTTCGGCGAGGATCATCTGCTCGGCCTTCTTGCGCGCAATCCGCTCAGCAGCACGCTCTTGGTCGCGGATTCTCTTACGCTCGCGGCGGCGCTTATCTCTCTCCATAAGAGTGCGTAGATCACTGGAGTCAAAGCTATCAGCGAGTTCATTGATGCGGACTCGTGACTTGATATTGGCAGCCACTGGCGGAAGATCAATGTTCTTCTGCTGTCTTTGGCCGGCGCACCGCTCGGAACTTGGCGCCCAATGAGGCTGTGAGGCATATCGCAGTGTTGGACGAGGGGCCAGAGAGCCAAGAGCCGTAACGCGGAAGGCGGCACAGTCAGTACCGTCACTAGACATGCTAGAGCGTAGAGATTGGGCAGATGGGAACTCCATGTCCTTGTCTTCAGGGAGAGAGCGGGAGTAGTTGTGTGATCTAGACTTGGTCCTCCGGTCGCTGGTCTTGCGCGATGGGTGGCCTGAGGAGGTAGAGGTTGGTCTGATGGGGCTGGAAGAGCTCATGGCACGGATCTCGGCTTCACGCTCAGGATCTCTGCGCAGTGAGTTCTTCTGTGTCTTGCCGTTTTTCTTGGACTTCTGGGGGCTTAGTGTAGGAGTTTCCCAGGCCATGGCCTCAGTAGCCATGTGCTGTCTTGGCGAACGGCGCGCTACCCTGAGCTCATCGGCCTGGTCTTGTGTGAAGCTGTAGGTACGGCCGTGAGAGGAGGCTTGTTGTAGTGGTGATGATCGAGGCGATCTGGGTGGTTCTGTGCGGCGCTTCTTGTTAAGCGCAGGTTTGTGTGTGGAAGTGCGCGAGGCAGCAGACTCGCGAGAGTGTATTTGCTGGTCTTCGGCATCATCGTAGTCGTCAGGCGCGGCATCGTGGCACGGGGGCATTGACGCCTCTATATATGAGAGGCTGTTTCCGCTGCGCGGCCGCTTGCGCCCAGACGACTTCTTGCGGAAGATCCAGGCCGCCATGGCTGGTGATGTGATGGCACTGCTCTCGCCGGAGCTGGCTCGAGCGAAAGCGAATCAGGCAGCTAATCAAAGAGGCAGATCTAGGATCGAGAGAAGGTGGTGGAGATGGCAAGAGTGCGAGTTTCGCGCGACGGCATCATGAAAGAAGCAAAACGGCAGGCGTCTGTACCGCAATTGCTATAGACTGAGTAGTGGGACGGTCAGGTGCTCCGTGTGAGGCTGGAAGCGACAGAAAACAAGAGATACGTCCGAAGCTTGAAGCTTGATGCTTTGGCGAATCCAGTCCCACGATAGCTGAGGCCGGAAGGGAGATATGTCGGTATTAGTCTAGCGCAGAATAAGATGGCGCATGGAGCGTGGTCGTCGATAGACAGAAAGACGGAAGAATGGACATGTAGAGAAGAAATACTGGATGATAGAGGGCGGAAGGGCTGGGTAGTCGAAATGGGGCGGCCGACAGGTTATATCCCAACAGGCGGATGGGAGAGGAATGGCGGAGGGGTTCGTTTCGTTAGGTCAACGGACTGAAAGGGCGAAGACTAAAAGAGTAAAAGAGGTGATTTAATGCTCTGAAAAAGAAGAAAAAAACGACAAGCCCCAAAAGAAGATGAAGGGAAAATCAAAAGAAGGGAAAGAAATGAAAAACGACGAGGGTGCTGGACAGGACCCTGGCGCGGTAAAAAATGCAAATGGTACAGGGGGTATTTATCTATTCGGCGCAGCGTTGGAAGAATCTATTGCTCCTCCTCCAGTGCAACGCTGCTATGGCGTGGGCTGGCTGCATTCTCTACAGGCGGTACCATTAGGCTACAGGCGTCTGGCTAGTGCTATATCCACTATATCTCCAGGCCTGGCCCAGCAGCATGCACGAGGGCTCAGTCATAGCCCTATCGTCTGGCTGGGCAACGGATATCTTTTCCATATGACTTCATGTTCTCAGTCACTCTCTGTCTTCACCTGACTGGCCACAGTGCCGAGCCCCATATTGGCCAAGATGGATATTGGGGGCATCTTCGATTCACAGCCAAGTAGTCCTCACACAATCACTGGCACCTTATAGACACTCGGAGCGAAATATGCATACAGAGCAGAGTACGACGACAAGGATGTCTATCAGAAGATGAGAATGGGATGGGTAGTGAGTGACTTGGTTGGTTCGACAGGGGCAAACGGGCGTCCACAGGACTAAAGGGAGCACTACGACTTTACTTTGAGCACTACAGCACAGGTCCAGAGATACCTCAACCAAGAAACAGGTCTTGCTCTCTAGTACGGTTGAGACATCAGATATTCTAGAGGAGATGTAAGCCAGCTTTTCTCCTGTTCTCGCGTCAACTCAAGACGTGTCTTTGATGGTGTTTTTCTTCCCTATATTCATCATTTTCTTGCTACATATGAAGCTTATGTTTTTTTGTTTTTTTTTTCAAGTCTAGCAACGCTCATGATAAGAGTGCGATACTGAAAAGGCAAGGGGTGTGCATACGCAACTTCTTTTTCTGACCAGGGTCGGCCCAGCGAGAACCCAGGGTGTGTCATCGGTGGAGATGGTGTCAATGCAGTAATTACCAGAAGCTCCTTGGCATGAAAGAAAAAAAAAGTATCAAGACAAATAAAGAATTCAAGAAGAAAAAGTGCCAGACTTTGTTGCTACACTGGGTACAGAGATAATAGGGCAAACACACGTTTTCTCTTTCCACTTCGATATGGTATGCCCCCAATTCAAAGCAATTGCCTTACTTCACTCTGTGCTGACTAAGTATCGCGAAAATCAAGTTGCTGAGTTGTAAAGCGGCTCAACTGAACTACGGTACAAGTGTATCTCTAACGAGCTTAAACCCAGACATTTACCAGGGTTTTATCAAGCCATGGTTAATAACAGTCCATTGAACCGTTACAGAAAGAATTCCAGTTCGTGTGTCCCAAAAGTGCCAGCAGTATTGTATGCTGTTAATATTTTCGATACAGAAAAGAGAAAGAAAGACAGATTGACTCAATTTAATTCTAGAGATGCGCAGAACAGGTTACACCCGGAATTCCTAGCCATACTCGCCACGACTTTCAGCAACTGTTACTTCACTTCTTTTGTATTGCTCAGCCGCAAAGCAACGATGCAAAAAGGCCACGCTTGTCTGTATCGCGAGGCTTGCCTGATGGCCGTTCATCATCTCTCTTTTCTTGTCTCCTTCTCTCCTTCTCTCATTCTCTCCGCTGAGGCGCTTTTCCATGTGATGCGCCGTGGCTAAATACGCTGCTTACCTATATTTCTTCGCATAATCGATGATCAAGTCCGGCCTAGCATGGACAACCGCTGGACCAGTTAGCACTTCTCTGGAATTCTCCTAGTCTTCTCATCTATCCCCCCCCCCCCCCCCTCCATCTCAATTGTCACTGCCACGATCACTGACTGTAACCGTATGCAATGGGCAAACACCACCAGACCGCCTGGGCCGAATGGTAAGCTCTCAGATACATACTTTGTTGTCATATTTTGAGCTTATCCACCCTCTTCTACGTGCTACTAACCCGGCTAGGAACATATAGAACATGGGCACCATGGGCACATATGTACCTACTCGTCTCTTTATTTTTACTTTCTGCCATCCAACCATCTTGTCCAACCATCTGTCCCAAATCCATATCCTGTGTATGCCCAACCCACAGTCATGGGTCAATCTCCTCTTTTTTGGTGCGAATAATATGTAAATACGTAGATAAATTTGGTCTTTAAAAATCCAGACCAACATGTACTAGAGAAGAGAAAGTAGGAGAGAAAACTTCCAGGAGTTCGTCATGGGTTTGTGGCGGGCATGAGCGAGCAATATTACGGCGTAATTATACGGTGACCCAGGCGAATCCAAGCACTGGGCAAGCAAGCAGGCCGCAGTAAGTTCACAAAGAATAGCTGACTTTCTGGGCCTGTATATTTTTCTTGTTTATTTTCAAGAAAGTAGAAGAGGCCCTTGTCTCGATAATCGTATGTACTAGCATATTCTATTATACATAGCATATATACATAAGGTAAAGCTTGTTCTGCCGGCGCTTGTGCTCGGACTTGTTGCTTGGTTAGCTAGCTAAAATTCTGTAGCGGCCTACTACATCATATGGACGTATGAGCATACACACATACAAACACACTTGGAATTACAACTAGCGTGGAAAAAAAATCAATCAGCATTGCTGTTTGTTCTGCAAAAACAAACATGGTAATTTGAAGTAATCTCAAGCAAAAGACATAACCCTAATGCAGCCAAGATTAAGTACAAATATTGGCGTTGCTTAAAGAACAATAATTGGCATGAAAATCGGTCTCATTGAAACATCGGCATTAACTCATATAATTTTGATTGCTTCCCATCACTATCACATACTAACAAGAACAAACCACTCGAATGCTCATCAGATGATCGGACAGGTCGAACTTGGAGCTAACGAGTCCGGGCCCGTAAGGGTTTATCCGACTTAGACGACGAAAAACGTAGCGTCGTCTAGCACCCTCTGTACCCTCTATATTCTGCCAGCATCGTACGCCAAAAGATCACAGCGTTCTGCGCCGGAGATCAGAGACAGAACCATTATGCTATGCTTCGCTATAGACAGGAGAAAAACAAGGTAGAACAAGACGTTGTGTCGCCTATAATTCCATATTCTGCGCGTGCACCATAATACAAAGCTAAAAACTATAACGTCGAAGCCCAGGCCAATTTATGCATGCGTTTTATTCCCGCCCACGTTTTTGCTATGATATATTGGTTGTCAATTTTCTTTTTTGATGTGGCCTAGCTTGGATTTTTATGCATGCACTTCGCATAGCTATTGCATTACTTCAAAATCGGCTTGATTCTGGCCAGGCCTAAAGTTCAGACCAAGTTTCTGGCATTGGTCAACTCTGGAATTCCAGGTGGGCATTCCAGGCACAAGGGGCTAAAGAGCTTCTTAACTTTATTATACAGGAATGCAGAACTGGGTTTTTCAATATGCATAACCCCCTAGAAGTTGTGCAAGCATAGCGGGAGCAAGACTAGTTGACATTCTTACTTGGCATATTGCCAATGTACGGTTCATGATTTTTGACATCGGCTATAATATAACCCACGCTGATTTATCACTGTCTCTGGCGCTCAAATATGCATTACTAATTGCGATGATCGTCAACCCAGTACTTGCGCTGCATGTGCATGCAGAGCTCTATGGCTTGCATATATAAAATATCGTGACCGTAGATCAGGCCGCTGAAAATCCAAATATCGGCTCTGACGATGCGCCATACAGCACACTGATGCATCTTATAATTACATCAATATCCTTCAAGCCGTAGTGTTCCGAATAACTATCTTGTATATTGGCGTGTCAACAAATCCCTTCAAACTCTAGAAACTCTCCCATTTCTGTGCCTCTCCCATCTGAGATGGCATGTCTTGCACGTTGTTACGGCGTAACACCACAGTATCACGGCTTGTAGATATAGATTTGCGGTGTAGCCATTTGACTGTAGTTTTGACTGTAGTTTTGACAAGTGCGGTATCTCTTCTTTGCATATTAGACTTTGTACTCAAAAGACGCATATACATGTCTTTACTTTTCTAGTGCTCCCGAGAGCTGAGCCTTCCCCCCATCTGACGTCTTTAACATCCGAGACTTGCTCTGACTTCCCGTATATGCCGCCTATTTGCCATGACGGCATGTTGGCATGCTTTTTTTGATTGGTTGATCTGATACTGATATCATGGATCAAACACATCCCATTCAACGTCATCCCCCAGGCCTTCAGACGAAATACGACTTTGCCTAGGTTTGAAGATACAATAACTGACTGTGAATCTCTAGTCTACAATTCTGCTTGTTCAAGTGTGTCAAGTCTGGGTTTGGGCTACTGAGAGCTATTGTTTCTTTACTTCGCTACACTGCTACCATACCAGTTGCTAGCTAGCTTGTTGTTTCTTCGAGTAGCAATCTCTACACAAGGTGGGTGGTCTTATCTTCCAGGGTCTTGTTTCTTGTTCTGTCGGCATCGTTGAATCTTCTGTTCTCTCATGTTTCGTCAAAGTCGCAATGGGCATTAAGATAGAGTCGTAGTACCGCGTAGCAAGCTGTCACAACAGATTTTGTGTAAGAAAAAGAACCCTTTTTTTCCAAACCCCGATTTGAGATAAAACTTACGGGGATTTCGTTTTCTTCTCTTGGTTCTAGCTAGATGGTGGTGTTTCTGGTATCGAAGATAATCCACTCTCAATGCAACTCTCTCTTCTCCAAACACACACATTCACTTCTTCTCTATAGACAAAACCACCGTGTCGTTCAGCTTATTTTAGAGATTCGTCCGCTGACAACTCCCTATAGATAGGCGATCTGTCAGAGGTTGTGTTTCTTAAAAAAGAGGAGGACGCTTCTTATTTTCTATTCTGATTCTGTGAGGGGTTCTCCGCAAATCTCAAACGTCGAAGTTTCTTTGATCTTGATACAAGTAGCTTATTTTCTCATTTTACTTTACCCAATATTTTCATGTGAGATACCAAGGCTAAGCTAGACGTTGCAAAACAATATGCACGTCATAGAATATGGCTCTATTAATATTGTGGTTTTTGTGGTATCATGGTACATATAGCCCGTATTGTTACGATTGCTAGGCTCTATGATCGTCTATACTATTTCATCATTGAGATAAGCTTGGATCGCAATATGTCGGCGGCAAAGTTGTTCGCTTGAATGCCTAACAGGTAACTATCCAAAGTATGGGATAAGAATAAGAGGGAAAAAAGAAAGGTAGGGAGGGGCCTTGAAAGGATTTGCCTTGTCTACATATTGATACTGGCTCTTATATTTTAGTGTCTAAAGGAAGCGGTTCGTCTCCTTTATTATATGCGCAGAAACCCAAGACCCCAAGTATCTCGTAATCTTAGCATCTGCTGATACTTTATTGTACCCCATGAATTTTCCTTTTTAGCTCGTCTCGCTTCATATAATGCTTTACATCATATCCTTTAACAAGACTCTGGAACCAGGTTTTATTTATTTTTTTAAATCTTTTTTTTAATAATTTTACGAAGAACAAGGACTAAATCTCCTGTTCCCTATCCATGTAAACCCTGAGGTAGTTATTTTTCCTTGCCTTCTTTCCATCCTTCCTCAATTCCCCTCGTCTATTGGTAGTAGTTTTTGAGCCCATGGCCACCTAATTGAGTTGCATGCTACGGAAACGAGAATGAACGACGTCACAGGCTTACATCGGGTGAGAAGACATTGGAGGAGACGCGTTTGCTATTTACACATAGTTATAGATCCATGAGATCACTAGAGCTTTAGGATAAGCGGATAAGCTTTGTGAGGTCGTATCCAATCATCAGTCCAAGTATCAGAAACTCTATAGGTTTGCCGTGGCTATGTCAATAGACGCGGCTATAACCATTCCTTCTCGCGTGTTCGTTCGTTCGTCTTTAGGTTATTACTATTGCTATGATACATATCATCTGTATATACGTATGTAGGAACAAAAAGAAAACGCTTGGATAAATCTACATGTACGTGTACATGGCATGTCAACGTTAAATGCATAACCCTAATGCGTCATTAACCCTGGTATTTGCCAATTCTTGAACGGTACAGGCAATGTTGGTAAAGTCCATTTTGACAATCGATCCTGAGTCGCAAGATCAGATCTACTTAGCGTTCGTCTCAATGAGACATAAACGTCCGGTGGTCACGCTATATCCCAAGATATCTTGAGACAAGAGAGAAGAAGAATGAGAAACGGACTGTTTTAGGAGTCAATTTCTGTGTTTCCTTTACATATACCGATCATGCTATTCCAGGCACCTGACATGGCAATCGGAGGTTGTCCACCAAGAAAATGATGAAAATGGTCAAGTCACCCGGAAGATCCGCTGCCGAGGATGATCGAGAAAAGTAGATATGTAAGTGTAAGGAATCAAAAAAGCTACTACCAGGCAAAGGCGCAGGTAGTTTTCTCCTAGCTGCGAGTACCTGAGCGATTCGACATGCAGATATTCGTCTATGGACTCGTCTGATGCATACAAAGTCATGAAAGGGACAAGACCTTTGAGCGTAAGTGTGTTCGTGACTTTGATGGGGAGCAGACGGACAGAGCATGTGCCCTAGGCTTGGTCAAACCTTGACAAGATACTCAGCCATCTGGACTGATACATCGATGGTTAGAGACACGGCACAGAAGGACCTCAGCATCTTGCGGCTGCGGATGCATGTAGTTTGTTGTTCTTTCTGGATCTGACGACAAACCCGGCTCAGCTTTAACGTTACTAGCAACTGCGGACATGGTGCATATCGCGAGATCAGAGCTCGCAATCAGAGCTAGAGGCCAAAAGGCCCTGCTTTGCGGTGAAGTAGCGCCTGTGCTTGCCGTGTTTTTCTCTCCTTCAATTTATTGGTTTGCGCTGGTGCGCTATGGCGAGTTTTGTGTCTCTCGAGAATCATCGTATGGAGTGCGCATGCAAATTATACAGCATATGTATGTATTGAGTGCGGCAAAACACAGCATATAACTAACTACGTGATTAACTATGTATTTGCAAGCCGGCACTTATTTAGAGCGACATCGAGATCTTAGGGCCACGACAGAGCTGGTGCCGTGTGCTGTTTGTACAGGCAGTTTGATATACCGACTCTGTACACTGGATACAGCGTTTGCTGCCCGCCTTCTCGCTGTGCTGTGGGCGGGAAGGACAGATCGGGTGGAATAACAAGAGTTTGCTGTTTGTGGCCGATGAAAGAAGCCGTTTTAGCTCCCTCGCCTAGCCAAAAAAAGAGGCGGAAGCAACAGCTAGAAGCAACACGATGAATAGAGAAACAAGGCTCACAAGGCCGGTGGCGCAGTATGAACTTGTCAAAGAGTTCGCTCGAACCTAAAAATCACTCGATCGTGAGGCTGGGCCGTTGTCGCCTGTCTATCCCGCAAAGTTTTCTTTCTAGATGGTGCTTGGCTTAGAAAATCCATTATTTTACAGGTGACTAATACCAGCCACAGGCCAGCCACAGGCCAGCCACCAGCTTAAGAAAACTCCACGTCAAACTAGCAGCAAGTTTAGCGAGTTGCGGCCCCATGAAGACATCAGCCTACTTTGAAAAGAACCATGGGTCTCACTCATAGAGATCCAAAACTATAGCACTGCACTAATTCAGGAACAGGGAACGTGGGTTTCTGTAGTTGTATGCAGTGCGACTTCCACACACTCACGATGCTTCAAGCCACAATTTCCGCAAGAAATGTGCGTTTTCTCTTTTGCGAGCATCCGCTTCCAAGGTGGACAGACTTGGTGGAATCGCTGGAGGCATTTAATGTTCGCTTCTGGACCGCAATAGATGGCATAGTCGAGGACGGGAGAAGATAATTATATGAGCTAGTGCCGTAGAAGAGACCACATTAGACTGCCCATAAACCAACTACGCGGGATATTCGAAAGTCAGGCTCCATAATATGACATTCATCGTTTCATTAAATCTTTGTCTTCTCTCGTCAGGTTCACCGCCTTTACAAGACAGCGGCTTTGATATTCGCTCAACCAGAGTCCACCAGCCAGTGTCACCGGAGACTTTGACGGACAAAGGTTCTTGGCTATTCAGATACATCGAGAGTCAGCTAGTCATCAGTCTTACTCTTGGTACGTGACTGTAGCATCAGCGAGGCGATCGATAGTGTATATGTAAGACGGCGGGAGACAGGGTTTCTATTGGCATTTTATTTGGAGATTTTCCTGTCTTTAGTTTGGGTACTTGCGCCTTAGTACATGCTATAAGTGACAAACATGGGATATAGAGACTACTGGAAAGTCACGAGGGGTTTCTAGGAGACGGCCGGCTGTCAGGCCAAGATCAGTCGGCTGATCAGTGTCAAATCAGGCCGCTATTGTACAAAGACAGGTTTGTTAGTCCGGCGAGTTGACGTAAATCAGATCCTTTGGGCCTAGACTTGATCGACTAAATATAGACAGATGTAGAGCAGACCACATCTAGTAAAAGATGCGAGGGCAAAGCTACTCTAGCCCTGAAGGGACACATTCTTATATCATCTCCAGATCGGCTGTTTTTGGTCACCGCCTTTCTGGAGATGAGCTATATTCATTGTTGCCTCTCATGTGGGATTTGAAGAGGATGATTGTTATAGAATATGTGTTTGTATATGTCAAGATGTCCAAACTTGCAGCTTATCTGGGCAAAGAGAGAAGAGCACGCCGGAACGCGCCGTGTCAACTTTTCTCTCTAACGCGACTGATTGGCTGCAAGTCGGAGATCGACTTTGTACTGTGGATCAAGAAGCGTGTCGTAGCATCTGAAAAGACAAACGAAACATCCGTACATGAGACAGAAAACACGCCAACATGACATATCGTCTTGAACCTGATAAGCCTCTACCTGATCTCCACCATGACAGAACATGGTACGCCTTACTGGCCCCCTTTCTTTCCAGCTCCCGCTATTTCTGTGTCTGGACGATTGGGTTGATCGAAAAAAGGTTCACGAATAGCTTCGGCACCTTGAATAGCCACAAGAACAGAACAAAGAGAACCGAAGCGCTGTGCGTTCTCGGTACACAGTGGCTGGTGCCCTACAAGGCCCGGGAATTACAGTATCAAGCACCGCTATGACAGTGTAGTCCAGGAATCAGCCCTTTGCATCTTTTCGTGTACTATGTAGCATGTGCTATCTCGTATTCAAGCGGCAGCTTTCTTCCTCTTGTCTCCGGAAAATCCAACTTTTCTCCCCCAAAGATGGCCAGTGTTAAAATGAAATAAAAAAGTCTTCATGGTCGGACGCTCCCCTCATTCGGCCATCCTCGTATTTGGCCGTGATGTGTCTATTTTTCTTATTTTCTGTATCTCACATATCCTTTTATTCATCTGGTGCTTAGGCTTGGGGGCTACTTGTAAGCCATAGAAAACCCCTTAGAGTATTGAAACTAGAGGTAGCCTTGTAGCTTGAGAGGCGGCAAATGCCCTTCAGCATCTGTAGCTACTAGACAACTATGCAAGTACGTACAGGTATACTTGTACAGTCTAGTTGAGGGGGAGTATAGGGCGACGAGCAGCTGTAGGCTCTGGAAGAAAACCTCGTGTCCGCTAAAGCACAAAGCTGCAAGACAGCGGGCTTGAAGGAGTGCATACTTTTAAGTTGCGTTCTTCTCTCACTGTATAGTGCAGATGACAAGTGGGTTTCTCTGATAGCTTAGTATCTGCTATGCGATGTATAAGTGATATTAACGGCAATAAGCAGTTCTTGGTAGTTAAGATAACATCAAGAACTACTATGGTGCGGTGCAGGTGCCACGAGTATATAAGCTATTGTAAATTGCTGGTTTGACAGCTCGTGATCTTAGCGTTGTTGATAGTTCTATTAGCTGCGCACTTGAGAGTTAAACTGGTAGAAGGAGGTTAGGGCAGCCTGCTATAAGCCTAGCACGTACCTGATAGTGTTGGAAGTACAGCATTCTAGCCTACCACCTTAGTAGAAATAGTCCATGTAAGCGCAGTACCTTTGGGAAAATCAACAACGTCCTGTCTTCGAGAAGTCAGTTGGACCACATGTGCTGGTGGCCGCTCATCGAGAAGCCAACGCAATAACAAGCCTATATCATCTTCTTGAACGTGATTTCATATCATTGGCTAATAAGCAGATGCAAGCGACACAATAGAGTTGAGGTAGAAAATGTGCTACTATAGCCGTAGTTAAGCATGCAAATAGGCTGCATTGAAAATACAGGGTTCCTGTGCTGTAGAGGAACACTAGAACCTTGAGGCATCCAGGCATCTACTAATAAAAATAGGTAAAAACACATGTAACTAAGTTTTACTTTGGGAGTTTGTGATTGCTTGTATACGCTGGGTTTT
Organism: Davidsoniella eucalypti; assembly: GCA_004009845.1. Lineage (NCBI taxonomy): Eukaryota > Fungi > Ascomycota > Sordariomycetes > Microascales > Ceratocystidaceae > Davidsoniella > Davidsoniella eucalypti. The sequence continues at coordinate 126,860 of RMBW01000001.1, read as the reverse complement.
GTCTTCTTTGAATTCTCTTTGTGTCCCGTTTCTTTTTTTGGTCAAGTCCTTAGCTGGTCTTAGGTATAGTTGATTGGTATGTCTTTGAAATAAGACTCATGGTGGTATCTAGATCAAAATCTCAGAGCAGTGATTACATACATGGTGTGATATTACTCTGGCTCCTTTCCACTCAGCCTACCAAACTGCGCGAGTAATAAGTTGATATATGTATATGCTGTGAGATCGACAGCATGAAGAAGAGAGAGTCCTATCTATTCCTTGGGACGTCAAGTTATGGAGCTACAACGCATCTATAGCGATATTAGGATCACTGCTGCAAAGGTCTATGTAGCACTTGCTTACTTGACAATATGGGCGCGGAACCCTCTGCAAAGGTACTGACGCTGTGAATGGCACGTCATGTAATATCTCTATATCTAAAGACTGGCACAGTACCCATTCTATGTACGTGTTTCCGTAACCAGCAGGAAAAGGAAGGAAATACTGGATTAGCTGCTTGAAAGACAGTCTGTACAGTGTAACACATTGGGTATACAATCTACTATATTTATTTCACGCACACACACATATAAAGGCATGTGCCACGGCGGGTTGTTTTTGTTTGTGCACGACAAGATAGGCAAACCTGTAGGTGCTCTTTTGTGCCTCTCCTACTTATGCTCTCACTGCCTATGTGTATGTGCTACAAAGATTCTTTATTAATTGGAGGCAAAGGCCTGCCTAGGCAAATGGATGGAGAGATCGACTTGCTTTACATGGCTATTGATATCTGATATCGAACACATCTGTGGTGATGATGGCTCGGACAGCAATGCCATTATGCACTTATCTAGAGCCTTTGCCCGCTTGGTTATTGTGAATGTAAGGGGTCATCTGTATCTACTGTATGATATAGTAGGATAAGTCATGGATATCGTACCCAAAGCTATGAAGAAAGAAAGAGATAGAAAGACATGGTAGCAGAAATAGACCAGGACAGGAAGACGGTGAGGCCTTGCTTTTTTCGGGAGTGACACGTGTGCAGGCGGGGAGGAGGGAGTCTTGATTCTGTTTGTCCTAGGCAAGCACCCGCCGGCACTAGGAGTTACATTTATTAGTACAGTTGTAGTAGTATAGCATTGTGTTACTGGCATGTTCTATAAATGACTCTGGCTTGCATATGAAAGTAGCTAAACAAGCCTGAGGTGGTGTCAAGAGGAGGATCAGAGATGTTATAGTAGTGGCTACTTACTCTTTCTTTCCTCTTCCTCTTTTTATTCAAACTGAGGCGACGAATCAGAAAACGATACAGCAGACAACAGGACGAATGGCTAGTGGGTATCGAGTAGCATTTAACAATGCTACTTATTGTTGCCTGATGGAACGGGTGTCAATTTAGGCATTTATTATTCTTAGTAGTAGTAGGCACATAGAGATGCTTGAGTCTACTATACAGAGTACACTATACATGGATCTGTAATATCTACTATTAGAGGTGTTGGCTAAGCATATTAGCGGCATAGAGTCTCATAGCCACTGATAGTAGAGGCCTGAGAAGGGTAAAACGACAGGGGGTTAATAGCCCTCAAGAGAACAATAGAATACTAATGAAGGAAGGGTTCTCATGAGTATCCTATAGACTTGGTACTGCTATTTTATGACTCAGATATCACTGCAGCTCTTTCTCTGTCTAATTGTAAAAAAATGCCAGCACATACTAATAGTTGTACGTACTCTTCTTTTTGAGGGAATGAAGCCTTGTTTTAATACTGATAACGGCTATGCTAAAGAGAGGCTCTCGAAGATACACGAGCCAGGCTAGACCAGATTTGTATCATCGATTCGAAGCCGCTTCTTGGGAAGTTTATCGGCTGGCCGCATTGGTTGCTTACAATAAGAGATAAAAAAACGGACGCTTAGAGTAAAGAAAAGACAGAAGAATTCGTGTAAGTCATCACTTTGCAAAAAACCATTCCTTCAAGTCCTCCTTTTGTATGTCTTCATGTAGAAATAAGAGGTACGGGATAGGAAACGGCCCGAAGTAGAAAAAATAAGACAGAAAAGACCTGTTTTGTATGTATAATTTGAGGCTGAAAATGTATATAACTTGGGCACTGGTTAGAGCCAGTCTTTTTTTCGGGAAAGTTTTTATTGTTTTTCTTTAGTGACGGTTAGAATCTTGATTTTGTACAGATGCATGCCAACTCATCAATTTCATGCCTTATTTTATGGACTGCTGGTTAGTCTGCAGGAATAGCTTGGACAGCTCCTAGTATCACTACGCATAACTATTAGCAGTTATGTAGTAAGCTCACTTCACACATTGTATGGGTTCTCCTGCATTCGTAATTGCTGTGAGGCGTCCCTTTTTTCGTTACATGTCTCTGATGATAATCAATCTCTTGTACCCCGCAAGACATCGTGTTGCTGACGTCGGTCTCTTTTAATATATGTAGCTTTGTCTATTTTACGAGCCACTAGTTAGATAATGCACTAAGTCTGACGACATCTTTGGCAGGCTTTTTTTGCACTATCCATACTGACATTACCATATCATTCTAAAAATGAAGGAACATTGGGATCAACGCTATTGGCTATGGGCTTTTTCTCGGGCTGCTACTTGTATCACATTGCCACAGTCTCTACTGCACAGGTCAAATCCAGTACATGCCACCCCTTGAGCCAGTATGATACAAGAAAGTATGGTTTCCTTGATACTACTGAACGTCCCGTCCACCCCGCTCCGCTCTCGCCCGCCGCCGTCTATAGTCCGTAATTCGAGAGAGATCTCCTATCAGGTGCCATTCAGTCGTTTTAAACGAGTAGTAGATAGAGGCATATAGCTGTATAGAAAGAACTCGGTAGTAGTGGCAACTGAATTACCGACTATCCTACCGTCTTCTCACTGCTCGGGGATGCAACACTGTGCTTCATTTTCTAAACCGTCGTAATTGGGCCTAAAGCCAAGTTAGACTAGACTAGTTTCTTAACAGCATCAATAGCATTGTAACAGTGACTATGAGCTCGACTGGTGACCCAGCAAGCGTTTACCCAGTGGTGTGATGCAGCAACTGATCTGTGCTATTGATATAAGCATACTGTACATACATGAACATGACACACACGATGTATCCTGATACATCCAATGGCAGATGCACTCCCATCTCCTATCTTCCTTCATGTATCGCCCGACAGCCAGAAGTAGAGGCAAAACAGCTGCTCAAAGCCTCTATCGACGAAGAATTGCAACGAACTTGTGAAATTTGGAGACATTCCGGCCGACTGATTCTCTTCCTTCTCTATCCTTGCTTTCCTATGCGGGATCAGCGATGTATACGCATTCAGTGGTATAACAAAAAGAACGCCGCTACAGTGTTGTAAATTACACGCAAACAACGCTACACGAAGAGATTTTATCTGTATTTAGCTAGACTTCATAGTAATGAAGGCTTTGTTTGTATTGTTTGTAGGGGATGACTTTTCTCTTCGATTTCACTTGCGTTATAAACTTATATGATGCTGATCTTTTCTTCTCTAGTTTGGATTTATTGACTCCGGGGTCTGAATCAAATTAGGCCATGAAAAAGAAAATACCATATTAGTGACGAGTCTAATAGTCTGCGCCTAAAATGGGTCAAAAGAAAATGCGTTAACATATGACAGCCACTTGAATATACTGTAGACTACTGACATGTTGATAATGGGCTCTAATATGTGCCATGTCTGGCTGGCTGAACAAAAAAGTTGATAACTAGTATTAGAAAAAAAGGGGGAGGAGAGACTAACCCGTTTTCTATTGCCATTCATACATGGAAAAGACAATTCATTGATTTGCTTAGGTTTTCTTTTCGTTATATCATATCTTCAGATGACTGACTGACTAGGTTGTTGGCTATTTTCCTTCCGAAGCCTTGCATTTGTCATATTAATCTTAGTGTTTCATGCAACAACTAGAGTAAAGCCAGTCAGCCAAGTATCAAATGCTGGTCTCCTTCTTTGGCCTAGCTTGGGCTGTATCTAAACCTATCACCCGCGTAGGGCAAAGGAGAAATACATGTATTGTAAGCTCAAAAAGAAAAAAACAAACAAAAAGCTGGATGACTAGAAGAAGCTGATGTATATTTTCTTTTGCTGTCTGCATCGCTAGTATATATCCAAGTAAAAACCAACATAACTAATATAATATATAAACTAGTGTTATGTGATCTACCAACGGTTTCGTTTCACCATCACCGAGTGGCTGCATGAAAAGTACCGCCCACACGCCGAAACGCATATTGACTGGCTGATTAACACCCTGTATGGTGCATAGTGTGACAATTCCATGGAGTGCATATGGCTGTCTATGGCTTTTGATTGCCTATGGCTATCCCTAATTTCAAGTGCATAGCTAGATCAACGCCACACTGAATATTGATTGATGGCTTCATGAACAAAACGGCTGGCCCGGCATAACGTTTGGTGATAGCCACTTGGATTGGATGCATTATAAGCCAAACTATTTGCTACAAGAAAACCAGAGATATATTGATTGTAGCTGGATCAAACTCTCCGTAACTGTAGCTTTTGACCAAGCCTCGATCTGGACACTAGATACTGTGTTGTATATATGGTGTGCAATAGGGCATAAAAACCTGGGCTGAGTTGCCATAAAAGCTGATCTCCGTACCGGATTGGACCGCAGTCAGTTGAATCTGTATCGTTATGTTATACATAAGAAGGCTCAGAAAGAGAAGGCAATGCCGGTTTGATATAGCGTTTGTTTTAGCTAACTGAGTGGGACAGATTAGCTCAATAGGCTTACTTACATTGGGACCAGATATCTGATCACCAAAAACTGACTGAAACTTGAAATGATGTATGGCTATTCTAGAAACCTACCATTGTGACTATTACTCTTTTATGTCTACCTGCTGGTATTTCACAGCGAAATGACGGTCTAGAAACTACTGTTGAAGGATATTAGTATCTCGATACCAACGAGCTGTAGCCGCTGATTTTGAAGAAAAGGCGACATCTGAAGTAAGACAAACTGACTGGTACGTAGGGAAGCTATAAATCATTGCTTATGTGTATGCTAGGATATATATATATACAATAAGCCCTTTGCACGATCTATTTAACATAATCTAGACGATTTACGGAGGTAGTTTACACAATCATGTTGAGGTGACACAAGATCGTGGTTGTCCAACCGTACGAGAAACTCCGAGATAAAGGGGTGCTAGCCATATACAAGCTCTATTTTTTTGAGCTACAGGTTTATATAGGCTACCATGTCTATTACCACCAAGCTTTCTTGCGATCTAGCTCAGGGTACATCAAGGCATGACAGGATATATGAAATCTTTGGATACTATGGGCCTTTGGCTTTTATATCCGAAGCTGTAAATGGATGCAAAAAGGTAATCCGGGGTCTTGCCGTGGATCGAACACGGGACCTCTCGCAGGCAATGCTTCAGGGTTAACCCTAAGCGAGAATCATACCACTAGACCACAAGACCGGAGATACGGCCCAAGAGGATCTTGGACGGACTGGGGCAAACCGGGATTGAACCAGTGACCTTTAGATAACAGAAACCACTGAAGTTGAGCTTCAGTCTAACGCGCTCCCAACTGCGCCATTGCCCCAAGTAATTGTTGGTGATGTTATCTTGAGCGGGCTTACAAAGCTTCAACGGAAGTTGGCCGGAAGTTGGCCGGAAGTTGGCCGGAAGTTGGCCGGAATAAGCCGCGCCGTGTTGCGGGTTGGGGAATGGTTTTGTGGAGGAACTGTTTATTTGTTCTTGCTGCTCGTAGTGGAGGTATGGACCACTAGTTCTTCGGGTCTCGCCCCGCACATACAAAGCTATCGAGCTTGTCGAGCGGAGGACTTTAAAGGAAGGACTTGGGTGACAACAAGACGTTCATTGGACGCCAATGGATGAATACAGCCAACCAGCAGACGCCTGATTCCCTCCTTATGGGCATGACCCGTGAAGGAGGTCCATCTTTTCCAGAGGGGAGGTAGTTGTCGTGTCGTTGTCTCGGAGTGGGGGGCTACCCAAGGAGTTGTTGGGATGCCTCCATCTAGTTATTTTCCATAAGCTTTCAGGGTTGTTGGCATCCGCGATATTTTGTCTAAAAAAGGATCTCTTTGCCTCACAACGTTTTGGATATTCTTTTTTGTGGCAAGAAGGGTTTGGAGGCGAAAGTTCGATGTGACAAGTGCGTCTTTGTACTCTCCAATGGCTTTCTTGCACTCTTCATTCCACCACGGAGTGCCTCTGCGAGGTGACTTCGTCCGGCGGGGCATGGTAGCAGCAAGGGCTGTATCAATGGCTCCGTTCAGTCGGTCAACTGCTTCATCTAGTAGGTCCGTGTTGGGAGGAGAAGATGGGGATGGGAGAGAGGGGAGGGGGATTAATCTGAAGGAGCTTCTCAGCTCCGGCACTCTATTGAGGTATGTGGAAATATTAATATTTGACAATCTTATTATGATGCTATTAAAGTGTCTATGAAAACCCCCCCAAAAAACTCAAAAAACAGGCCCTTCTTCACTCTACAGTCATTTGAGTTTGCATGGGAGAATACCTCTTAGTCTTTCGCTCGAAAACTACACTGGCATGGTTAAATTCTCTCTTTCTTGACGGTGGCCGTTCCTGAATCTTAGCCCTGTCGAAATCAATAACCATGAGTTTCTTTGTTTGGGAATCAAAGAGAACATTCCTAGCCTCCAGATCTCCATGTTCAACACCATAGTACCTGATTTGCTGGGCAATAGGCTTCAGATATTCGTAGTGTTCATCCAGTCTTTTCACAGGTTCTCCAGCATAAGCCATCAAGAGAACATGTCTACAATCGTGAAGCTGAATCAACAGGCTCTGTTTGATATCAATCTTCCCAAGACAGATTGGAATAGACTTTCCCTGGAGATACTTCAGTCTTGAGTAGACATCAATTTCATTCTGAAGCAACCCAAGAGACTCTGCTTCAATTGCTTTGCCAATCAGAGTGTATCCAAATGGATGTGCAGTGGCCTTGACTAGATTTCCAATAGCACCATGCCGTTTCAACACATCAAGATCATTGTCGAGATTAGTATCCATCTGAGTCTTGATAGTCTTTAGGAGTTGAGCGACCCCAATGACATGCTTATTCGAGGCAGTATCTGCGTTTGCCTTTCTGTGAAGTGAAATATTAGGACAATGTTCATCGAGACTCTGGTGATGCACAAGGCTATATAGGCATTGCTGTGTGCAGTATCTCTCTTGTGGAGGTCGTATAGGTAGAGAGCCGGTAGTTCCAGTAGGTCGATGATCCGATGTTGCCGAGCCAAGATTGTTGTTGGTACTACTACTAGTGCTGTTGTCGGGGATATCGCTCTGAGATTGATCTCTATAGCGGTCAGGTAGGTAGATGAGTCTAGATTTCCGTTCGGCCTGTGCTTGTTGGCTATCCATTGGCTGTTCGGGACAAAAGTGATATTGTCAAGGTATGGGCAACTGGCGTCTGCTTGATAGAATCGATCTCTTCTTCAATGACCTTGGATCTTGAGGATCATCTTGCACTGTACGGAGTGGTATACTAGATATAGACTCTCGAGGAATATAAAGATAGTAGGATAATATACTGGGATCATCTTTATCTACATGGAGAAAGACAAAGCATTCACCAGTTGTGATATATCCATACTGAAGCCCAGAGTTTATCAGATAGTGAAAGATTTGGGTGATAGCATAGGTAGTAAACTGGCACAACCTGTTGAATGTGCCCTCCTCAGTTTCCTCTTTGATGGGGTTGATCTTTTTTCCCGCAACAAGGTCATAGAAGACAGATGGCTTGGCATTAGAAAGATATGCAAGAGCCCTCCGGAGAAATGCAGGGGGAATCTTATGGGCGGCCTTGTATTCCACAACAAACAAGTTCCTCTCCGGGTCTCCAGGATTCTTATATCCTATCAGAGTACAATCAGCATCAAAGCGTTTCGTGGCCAAACCTATTTTCAAAATAGCATGACCAGACCTGTCCTTGACTGATTATTCTGGAGAGGGAAACTCCATCTTGACTCTCTGTGTTGTCTCTGATGGCGGCCTGTTCTTAGAACCATTCCTTAGATTTTGCCTGTGTTTGTTCCCTGAACCACCTGTAAGCTCCTGCTATAGACATGGAGTATTCCCAAGTGCATTTGGCCAAGCCTTTTGCTAGTCCCGCCGATTCCCTTGTGTCCGGGACTCCAAATGTAGTAGACCAGCCCATTTTTCAATGTCTGTATAAGCTTCTTGGCCTCGTCAATTGCCTCCTGTGAGGATCCTGCCTTGTTGTATAATCCATTTATACTGGATACCACGGCCCTGTTGTCAAGGCAGATCCAGATGTTTGTACACCTGTCCGTCAATGTCGGGGTGAGGCCTTTGAGTCCATGTAGTATCGTGAATATTTCAATGACCTCTTTCCATCTGCCTCCCAAGCATGATCCCTCCAGGGTTGCTGTCCCTAGGAAAGGAAACACAAGGAACTTGAAACCCTAAGGAAAAAGGATTAAACTCTGAAAAGTGCACCGTGAGTCAACTAGAGTCACATCATTTAGCTAAGATTCCGCTGGTCTCCCGAGCCTCATCTCCACTGCTCAGGAATTCACACTCACACTCGGAGGGCAACACTTTGAAGGTTCCAGTTGCCGGACATTTCCGGCTCTTCTTTTGTTGTGCTTTGCACTTCATTTGATCATGCCAAAACAAACCTGTGATAGCTTCTCCTTGAGTCGCTCCCTCACAATGAAAACACATTGGGTTTCCTCTGTGTTTTCCAACAACCCACCTGCTAGGTGGACAGTGAAGAAACAAGTTTAGCTAAGATTCAGAGCCAGGCTAGCACTACCCCGACCTTCGAATCGAAGGTTTCTGTTCTTTCTTTTGTAATTTTCTGGACCTCTATTAGGAGGGTTTCTTCAAGGGCCATTAGGGTCTCTCGACGTCTAACGATCCACCGGGGTTGGATCAACTAATCTACGTAAAGATGTAAAATAAAGAATAAAAAAATAGTCCTAACTAGTATCGCCAATGCTAGCAATGAAGCAAAACTTGATGTTTACTTTCTTTTTTCTAGATTGAACATATACAAAAAGCTACAATATAACAGCTGAAAACAACCATAATAACTGCATAGCTATAAATTAGCATTTAACCACTGGTTATGAACAGCATTTGAGAACATAATCAACCATAAAGATATATTTACTAGGCAATTCAAAAACTCCAAAACAGCTATTTATAAGGAGTCAATATCATACTATTCAAAACTAAGTACAAAGCAGGTTAGAAGCCAACTTCCAATTGTTGATGCCACCTTCCTAGATCCGCCTTCTTGGGGTGAGCAACAGAACCGAACACACCCTTTCTCTTGGTGGCTGTTGGGGGCCTAACATAACTAGCCCTCTCAAAATCAATAACCATCAAGTCACCACATTCCTCATTATAGAGTAGATTCTGTAGTCTGATATCCTCATGACTGACACCCAACTCTTGAAGTTTCGCAAGTTGTCGGTCAATGTTCCACCCATCAAGGCTACAGAGCCACTTGCCCCCATATGACAACAAAAGCATATGGTTGTTGATCCTGAAATCAACACAGAGATTTTGCTCCATAGCAACATCACCAAGACAAACGGGGACAACACTTCCTTGTACATCAACTAGGTGGTTGTACATGCTAGCCTCACGATGAAGCAAGCCAACATTTTGTTCCTCCACTGCCTTTCCTACCAAGGTATACCCAAATGGGTGAGCAGTAACCTTGACCAAGCAACCAACAGCACCACGAAGATCCAAAACCTCACAGTCGTTATCAAGGTTCGTATCAAGCTGGGCCTTGATAGTAGTCAAAAGCTGAGACTGATTGATGGGGTGATGCTGTGTATAATCAAACATGGAGGGATGAGAAGGGGAAATCAGTGATTTAGCTTGTAAGTGAAGCTTATAGTTAGGACACTTCTTATCGAGTTGTCGATTGAACTTGAGACCAAGTAGACAAACCTGTGTACAGTATTTAGCAAGAGGGGGCCTAGTAATTGAGTCTACAACATGTTGTTGCCCGGTTACATTCATAGATGGGCCTATTCTGCTACTACCACTGGACTCGCCAGGGTTCAACCGAGAGGAAGTACTCTTTCTCAAGGCCAGATTATGAGAGTGGCTAGAATTTAATGAGGCATACTCAGTCCCAACTTTAGCAAGACTGTTCTGTAGAGAAGCTTTTTCTTGATATGTTAAAGTAGGAGCTGGAAGTGCCAATAGCAAAAGTGTCAAGATATAAGCAACTGGTGTCTGCTTTATATCGTCAATTTGGTTTGTAATTTCGTCGTCATGGACAGGGATGTCTTCAGCAGAGCAAAAAGGAATGCCAGATACATCTTTTCGAGGAATAGAAAGATGATAATAGACCTTAGTGGGATCAATAGCATCAATGTGTAGAAAGATCATACATTCACCAGTCATCACATAGCCATAGCTAACTCCATCAGATTGCATGTAATGGAATAGCTGTGTTATAGCATGACTGACCATCTTACTTCCTCGGCCATGATCAAACTCTGCGTTAGAGGTAAAATTACAAGACAGTGGTGAGCCTGATCGATCTAGCAAAGATTGGGCAAGATTTTCTGGTGTAAGCTTGTGGGCAGCCTTGTATTCAGTGATATAGAGCCGCTTGGAAGGACGAGTTTTGTCCTTATAATGACCAAAACACCGGCTATCAGGCTCATAAGCTTTGCTGCTAGGTTTTGCGAATTTGGCGGTAGGAGTGTCGGCAACAGGGGAGTGAGCAGATCTTTTTCTGCTAGACTCAAGATGAGCTCTGGTTTGGGAACGAGTAGATCGGAGGCATGACCCAGTATCAAGCTGGCTGGACTGTAGTGGAGGGATGGCAACAGTAGAATGTATACCATCAAGTTCCTCAATACAATCTTGTTCTGGAGGACCATTTTCACCTAGATCCTGACCTTCTTGAAGGAATTGTTCGATTCTGTTATTTGTCGTGAAGGATACATCGTTGAAATCCTGATTGATACTAATGAACTTGTTGTATGTATCAGTGTCATTTACATCAACCTTTAGCTTAGAATCTAGATAAACGAGGATAATGATTATGACGAATCTTTCAATAGCATGATGAGAGAAAAAATATGCCTCTTTTTCAGTAGCCAATACAACATATGGCTTCACGTCTTTTTGGTAAGAATCCATAGTGTGTAAACTCCGAAATAGTGGTTGTTGGCCAAATACAGCAAAAAGATGGGAAAACGATTCATTGTGTTGCTCTTGAAAATCAGCCCACGGTACAAGCTGACGAGGGTACCATCGACCGTTGACTGAAGTAGATCCACCAGTTGAGCAAAGCTTATGCTCCTTATCGTGTACTTTCAAAAGTTGAAAAATGCAGGCGTAGCAGTAGTAGAGAAATGGAATAAAAGGTAGACACCGTGTGGTGTTTTCGACAGCTTCTCTGGCGATCCGTTCTTTCTCGGTGCGTGCTTCGGCTGCTTTGACGAGTTCTTCAGCGCGTGCTTCGGCTGCTTTGACGAGTTCTTCTGCGCGTGCTTCGGCTGCTTTGATGCTTTTGGCGTTTTCTTCGTCGTGCTGTTGCTTTTGTCTTTGGAGAGCTTCCGCAATAGCCCTGTCTAGATTACTTTGGCTCGGCATTGCTTCGGACTCAGGGGCCGATGGTGCTTCCACTTCATCAATTTCATTACCCATGATTGGCAAATCGATTTGTGAGTAGAGAAAGGGAAGAATAGATGATATAGTTGTAGAAGTATTGTGGAATGATAGATAGAGAGAAATCAAGATCAAGTAATCAGAAGTGAAAGGTGTAGTTGATTGTTGTTGTTACTATTGGTGACAAGGTTAGGCAGCCACCATGGTGTTAGGTTGGGTTTGAGAAATACCTTTATGGTCATGTGACACGTGCTATATCAAGACAAATTGGATGGAATTAAATGGTACAAACAAACCGAGCTACATTAAGTCACAACCATTTTCATGCCAAACTGCTCAAAGTCTTGCTCGCTTAAAGCCCATCCGAATTTTGAAGTAGGTGGCTAAGATTCCATCACACAGAATATTTAGTAGCACTCCACAGGCTATAACGACTGCCCATTATGAATCACCCCCAACTTAACTTTTAGAAGCATAATACTGCACTGGTTGTCATTCTGTGCCATTATGCTTGAATTCGAGATTGCACAACACCTAATGGCTCTGGGAACTCATCCATTATACGATTGAGTCCGAATACAGTCATACCTGCCAACTTGGCATTAACAATGGCCTCCAGGCTTCCAACCTCCCACCATCGAAGATGATCCGTATCTCTTCTGTTTGATATCACCAAACCCATTGTTCCATGATTGGCGTGCACACATACAAATCAAAACATAAAAGAACGACTCTAGGTCATGGCGATAGGTATGGTTAACCCCCCTACGACCTGACAATCGTCACGCTTCACGGGGAACACTCCTCAAGGGAAGCAGCTACCATTCTGAACAAGAGTTACAACGTTAAGATTGGTAAATGCCCCCCCCTGGAAGCTGGCGAGCAGTTCTACCCCATGGTGTTCTCCCAGGGCGGATCGATGGACCCGAGGTCTGAAACTACGTTCAAGATACTACAACAACGTATGTCAAAGACCACTTCAGCCTGGCTCTCCAGAACCGTGGGCATCCTGATGGCTGAAACCCGAGTTGAGGTCCATTGGGTGACCGGAGGTGTGGCTCGAGAAGGCCGCATGGGTGACAGCGCAACACTCCCAGTCTGTCCCTTGGACTTGGGGAATCAAGACGAGGACGATTTCGCGGATTGTGAGGAGGGCTTCCTGGTCTGAATGATGTTTTGATTGGGTGCTGCTTTCTTTTGATGATTCTACAGCTGTGACAAAGTTTTTTTTTCGCTCTTCTTGTTTCCTCTATATTGTTTTTACTGCTTCTTTCTACTATTTTCGTCTACTATTACCTTTCTTTGCTTTGCACTTATCGCTACATTTCAACCTAGTCTTTACACTTTAAAATTGCCAAAACAACTTTATATATAGGCACAACGTTAAATATCTGTGGTAACCAATCCGGCGTCGTATGATCTTAGATAATTAGGTGGGCGTTAAGTATAATCAAATCAAGGCCGCGCAGGATATATAGAAGCCATTGGGTGTCTCCAAGTGGAGGACTTAAATTTCTGTCCGGTATCCGATCCAGCGTTGTATAATCTTAGTGGTTCAGACAGATGTAAAATATGGTCAAGCCAAGTCAAGGCTCGGAATAGGCCGTCTGAAAGGGACTAGATCCCCGTCCGGCGACTAACCCGGCATCTTGTATGCTTTTAGCAAAGTGCCACTAGTCCTTAATGGAGGCGGTGGTGTTCAATCCTGATCACGCATGTCAAATAGATGACTTCAAATATGAAGGACGATCAATATAGCCCAATGTAGCGTCAAGTACCCGGACGGCCATGGAATACACAAAGAAATGTTCCTATGATACCTAGGGTACAGAGATATCAAAGGTTATTACGAGAAACACGGACACTATCGTGTTATACGATTAATGTGATAAAGACAAAGATAGAGAGCATTATTGCATCTACTAACGGCTATGGCCTCGAAGTGAACGCTTCACTGCTTAACAAAATTTCTCAACGACAGGAACGGCCTGGAATTAGCATATCAGAGGGCGGAGTAAATGATCGAGCAATCCCCTCTGTCACGTTTATTTTAGCTTCCTCTTGTTTTCTCGCATGTTTGAGGAAATCGAGATGGGATCGTGAAAAGAGCGGGCACTAAACAATTCCGAGCAGGCCAAGGACCACAGACTCGAAGAAAATTGGTACCAAAAAACTCGGCCTCCTAGTCAGAAAACGTACTTGGATGACACCACTATATAAGTTAATCATCATTATTATTCGCCAAAAGCAGAAGCTAGACATTGCTCTATCACGGGCGGTCTTGGTTTATGGTATCATAATGCCAACGACTGTACGACCTTGACTTCGGCAATCGTACGAGTGACGTTGTCCTCTCTCTTGGGTACAACATATTGCTGCATTTTCCATTTTCCATCATCATTGGCTGATGATAGGGAGAAGCAACCTCCACCCAAAACGTCTCTCGTAGAAATCCACTGACTCCAACTGATATGACTCACCACACATCTTGTGAACTTGAGATCGTAGTGTAACACTTTAGCAACATGGCTTGTTGCTTTTATGATTTTAGAAGCTTTTCCCGTAAACGGTACTTCATGGTGTAAGTTGCATCTTATAGGCCTTAGTACGTTCTGTGGACTGACTATACTTATTCACGGACTGTTGTGTTTCCATTGGTTATGACATTTGTTAAAGTAGCCATCTCGTGTTGTGGGCACTAGAACGTAGCCCGTCTCAATCTTGGCAAGACTTTTGAAGTGGGATATTGAAGAGAAGCTCGACACGGGCACTAGCTCCCAGCAAACGGTATCTTTATTTTTTGCTTTTGCTGTCATTCCTCATATTAAAAAATATACGCCCCCGTCTTCATTTTCGTACTGATGATGGGTTGTGTTGTCGGATATTGACATCTTGGTTTTCTTTCTGAGTTGGCTAGCGTATTGCTGCTTAAACCTATATGGTCTGAAATCTTTAGCAAGCAGTTGGTTTTAAGTTGTCAGTGATGCACTCGGAGGTGTTGTTCTCAATGAATGTGATACGGCTCACTAATCCTTAGTTGTCTAGACAAAGCCAGATATCTCCAGTGCCGTATAAACTACACAAGATAGCCCGCTTTGCCGCTTCGAAAGCACTCAACGCCTACGCATCGGCCACTGTCATCTATGTATTCAGGGCAATCCTGTATTGACTTCTTTCGTGATCACTCACTCCACTCCAGCACTCTCCACGCTCTGACTAAAGTCGACTTGATTATATTTAATGTTCACCTGAGTCACTGAGATTACACGACCCTGAAAACTCTTGACTTGATTTAACTACATAGAGTATACCTCAATTTGATTTGATTTGATTATATTCAACGTCTACCTAAATCACTAAGATCATACGACGCCGGATTGGACACCCGATAGATATTTAACGTCTTCCGCTTGACAAACTCCAAAGTAGCCACTAGGTGTTGATGAATAAGGTTGGAAGTATGTCTCAAGTCGCCGAGACTCCGACTTTCGGCAAAGTCAATATAATGCACATTTAGTACCTCAAAACATATGAGTCGGCAACGCAACCTTCCCTCCTACAACCCTCGGGGGGGTACCTTTGAGTTCAAGTTACCTCCCCCTTTGTCCAAAGACGAATTTTTCCCCTTCGTCGTGGGTTTTCAAGAGCGACCAGCACATATTCCCGATGCTGCTGTCCATTCTTTTTATCTTTTTAGACGCTTGTCTTTATTGATGCATCGAGTATGAGGCCTTGAGCCCGACTTTTTCCTCTCTCGAGGGATGTTCTCACCAACAATCGCCCCCCTTTTCGCCACACTCTCTCGCGATTGCTGGTCTCCCGAGTCACTACACACTACAAAGCTCAGGGAGACACACTCATACTCGAAGGGCAACCTATTTCTGAAGGTTCCGGAAGCCCAACCCGCGGCGCGGGAGTCTTGTCGCTGTGCCTCTACCATCGCACCCGACTCGACTACGCCAATTTTTGCTTCTCTCGACACTCGATCACCAGCCTCTTGGAGGCGCGTCGGATGGTGCGGTCACCTGATTACGTGGATGGTAGCCCCACTTAGGGCTTGGATGATGTGGGTCTTTTTTTTGGGGAATGGTTTGAGGATGTTTCGAAGTTACAGGGGGTATCCATGAAGGCGTCCTATGGAGCCCGGGAGGGTAGTCCGGACCCGGACTAGGATACGGGTGGAAGTGGATAAGATATACCGGAGACAGAAAAATCGGCACGACCGGACTCGAAAATCCACTCGTAATTTGATTTGATTTGATTATATTTAACGTCTACCTAAATCACTAAGATCATACGACGCCGGATTGGCTACCGGACAGATATTTAACGTCTTCCGCTTGACAAACTCAATAGCTTTGTATGTGCGGGACGAGACCGTCCCCTAGCCCCGAAGAACTAGTGGTCCATACCTCCACTATGAGCAGCAAAAACAAATACAAAAAAAAAAAAAAAAAAAAACCAGTGCATCCACAAAACTATTCCCCAAAAGACAGATCCACAAAACCAACTCCTAAGTGGAGCTACCATCCCCACTATTCAGTGAGCCTCCAGGAGGCTGGTGATCGTGGCCGTAAGAATGAAAAATTTGGCGTAATCGAGTCGGGTGCTATGGATGAAGCAACAGCGACAAGATTCCCGCGCCGCGGGGTCGGGCATCCGGAACCTTCAAAAGGCTACCCGCCGTATGTGAGTGTGGCTCCCTGAGGTGAGTGGATAGACTCGGGAGACCAACGATCGAAGAGGTGCGGGGTCGGTCGCTGGTGAGAACATCCCTCGAGAGGGGAAATCGGGCTCAAGGCCTCACGAAACGGTGCTTCGAAGTCGACAAGTGTCGAGAAAGAAAACGAGAATGGACAGCAGCATTGGGGATATGTGCTGGTCGCTCTTAAAACCCACGACGAAGGGGAAAGATTCGTCTTTGGACGGAGGGGGAGGTACTCGAACTCAAAGGTACCCCCCCGAGGGTTGTAGGAGGGAAGGTTGCCACTCGTAATAGTTTAGGAAGAGAATAAATATAACAACAACAACAACAACAACAACAACATGAGTCGCAACCTTCCCTCCTACAACCCTCGGGGGGGTAACTTTGAGTTCAAGTTACCTCCCCCTTTGTCCAAAGACGAATTTTTCCCCTTCGTCGTGGGTTTTCAAGAGCGACCAGCACATATTCCCGATGCTGCTGTCCATTCTTTTTATCTTTTTAGACGCTTGTCTTTATTGATGCATCGAGTTATGAAGCCTTGAGCCCGACTTTTTCCTCTCTCGAGGGATGTTCTCACCAACAATCGCCCCCTTTTCGCCACACTCTCTCGCGATCGCTGGTCTCCCGAGTCACTACACACTACAAAGCTCAGGGAGACACACTCATACTCGAAGGGCAACCTATTTTTGAAGGTTCCGGAAGCCCAACCCGCGGCGCGGGAGTCTTGTCGCTGTGCCTCTACCATCGCACCCGACTCGACTACGCCAATTTTTCTCTTCTCTCGACACTCGATCACCAGCCTCTTGGAGGCGCGTCGGATGGTGCGGTCACCTGATTACGTGGATGGTAGCCCCACTTAGGGCTTGGATGATGTGGGTCTTTTTTTATGGGGAATGGTTTGAGGATGTTTTGAAGTTACAGGGGGTATCCCTGAAGGCGTCCTATGGAGACCCGGGAGGGTAGTCCGGACCCGGACTAGGATACGGGTGGAAGTGGATAAGATATACCGGAGACAGAAAAATCGGCACGACCGGACTCGAAAATCCACTCGTAATAGTTTAGGAAGAGAATAAATATAACAACAACAACAACAACAACAACAACAACAACATGAGTCGGCAACGTGCCTGAGTGGTTAAAGGGTATGACTAGAAATCATATGGATTCGTCCTCACAGGTTCGAATCCTGTCGTTGTCGGATATTCTTTTTGAATTCGCTTCTTTATCCAACGTCATTGCCATCGGATAATACAGCTCTCGTTTTTTTTAAGGCATGATTAATTCCAAGCAATATAATGGCTATATCTTATTAACTATGTCTATTGCAACGTTGTGGCACAAGACAGCTTGTCTATTGATATCATATCTTTCTGTCACACGAAGTCAAGTCTACACCGCCTACAATATCACTATAGATAACGTACTTCACCACTTCACGGGCCGCACCACTTCCAGGGCCACTTTTCCAGACTACCTAACTTGCAACCCTCATAACTCCACGAAAAAGTGGTCAAATCAATTACTTCTACTCGGAATCCGATGAACTACTTGCATCTATCTCCTCTGGGCAGGTCATTGCATTGTGGCCGGCCTTCCGACAGATGCCACAGTGCCGCGTGCTCGTTTTGCGCCGCTTCGGCGACCCCTCCCCCGCACCTTTGTCTCGTCCTTCCTGCTCAACAACGCCCTTTTCCACCAAAAGCTGGCTGGCTTCCTCACCGGTAAAAGGTCCCGAATCCTGTAATCGGGTTCTTTTGGCCCGACGGCGTTTCGAGAGGGCTTCGTTAGCCTCTCGAAGTGCCTTGACCTCACTGGCCAAAAGTGTAAGCTGGTGGTTAACAGCTACCGTAGCCTTGGCCAATTGGTCAACAGAGGCTAAATTCGGTGTTGGAGAGCTTCCTTGATGTTTGGTCACTCGATCCTTGATGAGAGTCGACTATTAAATGGCCTCCAAAGCTCGTCTCGTCGAAGTTGTAGAAATCGCAGTCCTAGATAGCGTACTTCGCACTCATGTTGGTGACCAAACGGAACCACGCGTCCAACACATGGGGATCTTCTTGCAAGGCTTTGGTAGTCGTAAACGTGAGAGAAACGCGTACCGAGCTCTGGTTGCCGTGCAACAAAGCGGTCGGTTCCGACGAGTTGAAGGCCGCGTATCTCGAGCAAACGATTGGCCATATCTTTCACGTCAACCCTCCAGGGGGAAAACCCTCTTGCATCTAGCTGGAAGATATATTGAACAATCGACTCCTCTTCACTCGGGGTCAAGATCGGCAAGCCGTGGGTTCTATCGGCATCAAAGGCTCTTCCAGCTATTCTGTACTGGAGCGTCGTTCGTGGGACATCGAATAGCTTTGCGAGCTTTCGAATACTCAATTCCGGTGTCGTTCGCTTTGTCTCGATCGCAAGAATGATTCGAGACTCGCGGAGAAAGTTTGGCATCGTAAGTGCGTAAGTAAACTCGTCTTGAAGTTGGAGTGGTGGTGGTGGGGAAAAGTGGCCCTGGAAGTGGTGCGGCCCGTGAAGTGGTGAAGTACGTTATATGAAATCTTATATTATTTATCACAACATATCTCTACAGAATATCAGTAGCTCGATAGTGATCTATGTATCTGCATCTTGACAAGATTGTTTGCATGTTTATTCAGTCCATCATTGACTAGCATGCGGTGTGCTAAAGTTCCACTTATTGGCATATTTCTAATCGCATACATCATAACCATTGAGTAGTTGGTTAACCGAATAAGCGGATATACAAATGGCTGAAAGTAGTATCGAATAAACATGCCGTGCATATACAACACTGATACTCATAGATCTAGCTAGGCTGGACACAGTACCCAGCAGAAAAAAAGTCTGGAGGTCTCATGATCCATAGCAGGATCGTGAGGATGGTGTACTTTGATGTCCTATTGTCGACAAGATTCCAGACCTAATTGCACAGGCCCGACGAGTCCCTTCCATCATTGGAATCATGGGTGTGATGATATTATGGAACCTTTGCGGAACACACCTCATAGACAAAACCATTGATATTGGGTCGACGATGTGTGTGATCAATTCCAGTATCAACGCATGTACAATGTAAAAATATATCTCGTTGAAGACTGGCCAGCCGAGCCGTCTTTCTCTTGACTTGTATGTTATATGAATTGGAGACGGGAAATTATAGGATATAGGTTGCCCGCACATTGCATTGCATTCTCTTGTTGATGATACAGGGTGTTCGTTGACTCGCTGTAATCTTAGCTGGAGGTGAAAGGGCGTTGTAGTGGTAGCTATGTCTCTTAGAAGACATCTCGTGATGCTACGTGATGTTGTAGATAGAGACCTTGCTGCATTCATGTCGCTAGTGGAAATGCATGGCAAGAAAGATAAGCTAGGCCGTCGGTAGCCATTCAGGGAAACATGGGCATTGTAGATCAGCTTGGCATGACGAGTGTAGCCATATATCTCACATATAACCTGTAATGGCGTAGTGGTAATACCTGGCCGACCTCGCATGAGACAGTTGGTTCAAATCAAATGTTCTGTATCTCAGTGGCCTGTCACTGTTGAGAAGTAGGCTGTCCTTCACCTCACATTGTATACTAGTATTAGTTCAGGGCTGTGTATCTTGGGATACCGAGCTACATAGCTATTAAGGCTCCATTTCCACCTTGATAAAAATGAATAGAAAAAAAGAAAAAAAGAAACCTGTCAACTGAAGCTGCAGATTCCATGGAAATGCCAAGGAAGGAAGAACTGCTTCAAGTGGAATAGGAAGGTAGTTGTATGAGTTATGTTAGATATCAATACTCCCTTTATCTTTTACATGATTCGGTGTTGACGAGTATACACACACACATACTTTCTTGGGGCCCGGCTATCGTCTAGGTCGCTCAGATAATATCTGTTGTTTATTCTTTGCCATGTCATTTTATTTTTCGGAGTCACCCACACACCTTTCTACGTTGTGACCACACCCTAGGGTTCTGCTCAGCATACTACTAAATACGAACACTTACGGCTAGGCCGTCTTTTAGACACCGGCCCGGTCCCGTTCAAGGATTAGGCTACACTTCCCCAAAACGGACGTCCCTTGCTAATCTATGGCCGATACGGTCACCACCACTATGACTGTGATGATAGTAGTTGCAATTGTTGGTCGGGAGTGATAATGATGGAAATCGCGTATGTAATGAAAAAAGACTGATTTCATACTCATCATGTGAAGCCATATCATAAGCAGGTTATCATACTATGGTTGGTGGTGAAACCTGTGAGAGACCTTTGCTTTATTTTGCCTCGTGCAGTATGGAATGTATGCAGATGCAGCCGTTACCGGTAGCAAGCCAATAGTACCTTACATGCTCTTCTTATGTAGAAGACAGCCAACTCACATATCTTTCCTCGCCCTTTCTTTGCCTATTTCTCATCTTTTGTCGTCCGTGTCTGGATGCATGTGCCGATGTTGCATATGGCGCTCCAGATGCAGCATGGATGACACACAGGTGTAAGATATCGGCATGTGGTCACAATACAGCACAAGTTGGAGTATAGCTGAAACTGAGCTGTCTGTTCCATGAGGTGCTTCAGCCAGAATATCACATCTGTTTCTTCCTAGGTCGTTCACTTTCTGGGCGTTCGATGGCTAGTTGAGGCGGTGTCGTGCAATATATTGCATGCACGAGTGATGCAAGTACCTTTCTTTTGCTAGCTTGTATACAGACAGTGGCCTTCATAGTGTATGCAATATAGGACTAGCATGTGCAGCGTCTTCTTTCTCTGTTTCTTTTCCATGTTTAGGTGCTCTGCTCGCTTGCTAATTAACACGTGCAAAGTATAATACATATATCCGTGTGACTCGAAGACGGGCCAGTTATCCTATTACTGGTCAGGTATAAGTTGGCGCGTAGTTGCCGATGGGGCTGCGTGCCTTTGGTATGTGTTAATTCCCGTTGTCTTATCTCAGATAACTATATGTAGTAGGTAAGTAGAGAGAAAAGAAGAAAAAAAAAGGAGCCGCAAAGCAAGAATTGGAGGTTAAAGAGAAAAAAGGTCTAGAAACTCAGCAGGGATCTAGAGATAATTGTATGTACACACATAAGATACATATGGAAGAGCTTGTTTTTGTTCTGTCCAACTAGTTACTTGCATCTATAGCTCTTACTGAGAAAACATGACTTATCAGTCTATAGAATGAGAATTGAAAGTAAGCCGTTCATCATGCCTAATATAGATGCAAGTGCTGTTATTTGATAGTCACTAGACGGTTCAGACTTACTAGATCCCAGAAGATAGATAGTGTTCAATACCGATGACTAATAGTAACATAAAGAGATGACAAGAAGCAGCCAAGAACGGAGTATTCGGCGTTGATCGTGAATTGCATACCACTAACAAGTGAGGTGACAATCATATACTGTGAATTACGAAATAATTTATTGTGGTCATTTCTATATCTCTTGGTTCCCTGACAGCACCGGTGGCCAGATATTCTTCACAAACAAGCTAGATCTACCGGTAGAGGGACAACAAGACAAGAAGAAGGTTTCAAGCATTTAGACCCGTGGAACGATGATCTGGGCAGAGCCGTCTAAGAAAACAACGGTTTGACAAGGAGGTGTCAGCAAGGCAGGTAGAACAACAAACAGTCTCGTCCCTTGGTTGGTCTTGGTTCGTCAGCGACAGTCAAAAACAAAAACAAAAAAAAGCGCCAGACGCCCTGGTCACAACCACAGACCGACTCATATAAAAACGCAAGTTGGCATATTTCTCCGTAATACGCCCTCCATAAGAACCCCAGTCATGCGTCACGGGTTCTCGAAGCTGATTTGACGATAGGGACTTGGTCGTACCAGCCTAAAAATGAGTATATCTATCATATGTTGTTGGCCTGTAGACAAGAGATTAGAGAACGGCCAACCTCGGAAAAAGATAACACATGAAGATAAATCACTGTCTGCCGATCCGACGGGATATGATAACAGAGGAGCACTGTACCATATGAAGACGTAGCTGACAAAAGAAAAGCACCTTTAAACTGGAGTTGGACTCGAGACATGCAGTGACAGCCAGCAAAATGGTAGCAGCACGGTGAACAGACGAAGAAGAGCACGGTGGTGAGAGTGACACCGATATCGGGACGAAGATCCCGGTGCTTGCTACTTACGGACTAAGACGCTAGAACCAAAAGCACGGTCTACGAGCTAGTCAAATCTGAAGCGTTGCATGTGGTAAAAGGCTGAGGGATATCTCTATCTATTAGTGAATATATTCCCTTCTTTGGCTGACGGAGCTAGTAAGCAAAAAGAGGAAGAAGCTAAAACGGCAAGAGTAGTTTGCCCCATTAGGAAACAACCCGGCAACATCCCATACAGCAAGAAGGAGCCAAATTATCCCAAGACTTCAGGTGCAAGTTCTACGTTGAGTAATTACTGCACCATGGCTTTTTTTTCTTTTTTTCTTTTCCTTTTTTTTTTAAAGCCTAAGCGGGTAGAACCAAAAAAACGTACAGAAAGAAGAACTAGCGGAAAGTGTTCCCCTATGCATAGTGTCTTGATCCTTGTATTATTGAAAGCTTGCCATGTGGTTTGAAAGGCCGGGAACACATGCATTCTGTAGCGCTTGCAACCGCTTTTCTGGGCGGCCCAGCCGACTCATACATTGATATGAAAACGGCTATGACAAATATGACCGACTTCGAGGTGATCACGCCGGTATGTGGCCTCGAATTTGCCTGTCGACGGGTGCTCTCATGAGATATCTCACCAGTCCGACGTGCTATGGCAGTTTCTCGCCATCGGTGCCTCGACAGGCGAGTTGGGCTACTCTTTATTCCGTACAGCCCAAGCCTTGAGCCGTTCTCTTGTCTTCTCAACTCGGTCGAGACCGGCAATGTGGTTGCACATTTCCAAGCTGTCTTCTCCAACATGACAGCAATGTAAACTATAGCGAGGCAAGTCGTCCCGACCAAGTCATGGATATAGTCGGATATGGAGCTGCAGCAACAATGACATGCCAAACAGGAGCCTTGACATACTGTATACACGAAGAGCGGGCAGCCATTCCAAGAGTCACGAACAAAAGGATCGGCCTGGACTTGCAGCCGAAAGAATCCATCAAGTTTTGAGAAAACGTTGGAGGGCGAGAGGAACCGTTGAATTTATTATTATTATTAATCTTTATTTCTTTTCTTCTTCTTAAGCCCTGTTGGGTATCTTCTGATCTGGCGATGCCGGGCCTGTGCAAAACTCGAAGATTCTGAAGCTTTGATATAAAACCAACGACGTCCTCTCTCCATGATATTGGATAGTTCCTGGTATTATCAGCTGGAAAAAGCATATCAACTACCTATATCACACACAACAGTTAGAGAGACTACTACGTCTACGTCAAGATACACCTTGTTTTTCTTTGCTCTTTGCTACTCTCAAGTCTCGTTTTGTCTTCTAGCTCCTCGTATCTGCCACCCCCCCCCCCTACATCGTACCAATGGATATCCGTGACCCTGACCCTATCCACCACGCGGCCGGCATGGAGCCATACTCAGAGCCGTATCTTGAGAAGATTATCTCGGTCACCATCGCTGACCCACAAGAAGCAGCCAAGCAAGAAGCTCTTGAGGAGCTAACAAGGCAGCGCACCGATCCCAGCAACTTCCCAGAAGGCGGCCTAGCAGCCTGGTCGGTTGTTTTGGGGTCGTTCTGCGGCACTACATCGTGCTTTGGCTTGATGAATACCATTGGCGTGCTGAACCTGTATATCGGCGAGCATATCTTGACGGACATGAGTGATGGAACCGTGGGCTGGATCTTCAGTATCTACCTGTTCATCAGCATGGCCGGCGGCGTTCTTTGTGGCCCTGTGTTCGATCTGTATGGACCGCGCTGGATGATGCTCATTGGCAGCGTCCTGTTGTCTGTGGGTGTCATGATGACAAGCCTCGCAACCGGTAAGTGTTTCATTCTTTTCCTCGGCTTGAGCTTTTCTGCTTATTGTTCACCTCACTAACACGTAGTTAGAGTACTGGCACTTCATTCTTGCCTTCAGTCTGCTCACAGGCACTGGAACCTCTGTCGTCTTCACGCCCTCCTTTGCCGCTCCCGGCCATTGGTTCCTGCGCCGCCGCGGCCTTGCCACCGGCATCGCAGCCACTGGCGGCTCTGTCGGTGGCGTAGCCTTCCCGCTGATGCTGCGGTACCTGATCCCACAGATCGGCTTTGCCTGGTCCATCCGTGTGCTCGGCTTCATCATCATCGGCCTCTCGATATTCGCCAACCTGCTCGTTCGCTCGCGTCTGCCGCCGCTGCCTGATTCCAAAGTTTGGCCGGACATGCGTATCTTCCGTCAGATTCCGTTCTTGCTGCTGACTTTGTCCGTCACGCTCATGGAGCTATCCCTGTTCGTACCCATCACTTACATCAGCAGTTATGGCGCCGATATGGGCTTCGGCACAGCGTTCTCGTACCAGCTGATTTCTATCCTGAACGGCGGCTCCTTCTTCGGCCGCGCCTTGGCCGGGTTCGCAGCGGACTCCGTCGGTCGCTTTAATACTCTGGCGTTCTGCATTGGCGTCTGCATGCTTTCGTGTCTGGCTCTGTGGCTGCCTGCTGATGGCAGCAAAGTCGTCATGGTTGTGTTCTCGGCCATCTTTGGCTTCGCTAGCGGTAGCAATATCAGCTTGGTTCCAGTCTGTGTTGGGCAGCTCTGTCGGACTGAAGAATACGGCCGTTACTACTCAACTCTGTACACGGTTGCGAGTATCGGGTAAGTTTCTCTACAAGTTAATCCCCCACCACCTTCAGTATCCCGTCGTCCTTCTTCCGTTTCTTATCTCGCGGGGGTCCATCTACTGACAAATCTCTCCACAGCCCCCTCATTGGCGTCCCCATTGGCGGCACCATCAAGCAAGTCGATAACGGTGAGTACTGGGGCTTGATTGTTTTCACGTCCGTGGTTTATGGCGGCTCTGTACTCCTCGTGGTCACAGCCCGTGTTATCGCACGTGGCTGGAAGCTTTCCGTCATCTTCTAGACACTTCGTTTTCTTTCCTGCTCTTGTCATGATACACTTTCCTTTGTTGCTTGTTCTTGTCAAGTTTTTTTACTTATTGTTATTCGGGTTACAGCTTTTGCTGGGTTTGGATTGCTCAAAAGACTTTTTAGTCTGGTATAGTTTGTTTGGTTTGCATTCTGGTTTTCTTAGGGCAACGGATATCTATTTTTAGTCAATGGCCAGTATATGGAGTGGGTTTGAATAGAGATGATATATAGTATTAATGGCAATATTACGTACTTATTGAATATTAGGAATATCTTGTGTTTTCAACAGAGTCAAGGTTTTTTTATTTATTAGCCGAACCGTCCTACTTAGAGTACATTTGTTAAATTATTGGCTACTATATCGATAGATCACAACGCTTTTCCCCCTCTCTCTGCTAGTATCATTACACTCGTGACTGAGATGCCATTTTCCCTTTTTAACAACAACATTCTTGTGAATACGCTTACACCTGGCTGCTGATGGAGCTCACGTGAGACTTCTCAATGATAGACCCACGGAGGCTACTGCCGTTGGGACTCGGAGCTCTCTTCGCCTGCTTGCCCCGGAACAAGAAGAACGCTAGAATGCCTGCCATGGCGAACACGCCCAGAGTTACCATGGCGCCAATGACGCCGGCAACTGCGTTAGACATGTTTGACTTGCCTGACGAAGACGAAGAGGACGCCGAGGCCAGATCATCACCCTCCTTGTAACCAAGACAGAAGATCTTGGAGCTACCACATACACTGCACCACTCCTTGGCACTCGTGATGGACACGCTAAGCATGCGGCTGGTAAAGTCGGACCAGGTCAGACTGTCCTCGCCGGTGCCAAATAGTGGAAAGGCCGTCAGTGTACCCGAGGTACCATTGCGGAACAGGAAGCGGACACGCAGGTCGTTGTCAACGTCCGAGGGGAAGGTAGTGGTGTTTTCCTCGGTGAATAGCTCAAAGCCCATGGTTGAGGCATAGTCAGGGAGACCGTAGAATTCTTGCGAAGCTTCGGTCAGCTGTACCAGGCCGAAGAAGGCCAGCATAGTGTTGTAGCTTCCAGTGAAAAGCGAGAACTTAAGCTTAGCCTGGCTAGTAACAGTGGTGTTCAGCTGCGTCACAAAGGCCGATGCCAGCGTCTGGGCGTGAATGGTTGAGTCGGAGTTGCTCGAGTTGAAGTTGGCGTTGAACTCGGCTTGGTCGGCCAGGGTACGCAGCTGGGCGAACTGATCATCGGTCAAGTTGAGGGCTGGCGAACTGACGTTGTGGATGCGAGCCGTGTTGACTAGATCGAAGATGTCGTAGGCCTTGGCAAAGGAAAGCTGAGATGCGGACGTGTAGTCATAAACCTCGCTGACAGTATCGTATATGCTCTCATAGAAGTCCTTGGTATCGGCCACACGCTCGGCATACAGCGCGCTCTCGGTCCAGATATTGGCTGAGGAGTCCAGAGCCGGGCACTCGTCATCACCCTTGATCCACACCGTGTCGGGGGCATCGACATCCTCAGAATGCAAAGTGACATATTGGTAGCCGTTGAGTGGCGAGGTGGTGTTGGTGCCATTGGCCAGCTCCTGGGCGGCCAGCGAGGCATCCGTATCGTCTAGTGGCGGGTACAAACCCTGGAGGAAGTAGTTGGCCGTGCCCAGCAGGATGGCTGAATCTGGTGCGCTGGCGTAGATCTGGGACGACACATACTTGTCCTCGGAGATGTTGGCAATCTGCGTGTCAGATGTCGAAAGCAGATAACGCTCACGGTACGCAGACCCCATCAGGTAGTTCTCTTCGGCGCCCAGGTTGGTCAGATATTGGTTGCCATAGTGCTTGGCAGTACCTGTAAACCCGCAGATAGTCAGTAACTGCACACAGTACAGGGCACATATGGGCGAGAGGGTTCTCACGATCGCCGTGACGGCTAAAGACAGCAACGCCATAGATTGTTTCGGCTGTGGCTACGCCGGCCAATGCCAGCGCCGAAGCAGCACGCTTAGTCAGCATCGTAGCTATATTTTAGCTTTTTGAGACGCCAGAACGGGAAGGAAGTTTGGCCGTAGTTTGTTCTTGTTCTTGCAGAATTTGGATCCTTCCAACGTCGAGCTACAGAAGAGAAAAAAACAGATTAAAGATAGAGATAAAGAAAACGCCAACGCAAGAGGGAATGCTTGTTGGGAACGAATGTGGCTTCGGCGAGCTTCTTGTGCTGCGCTACTCCAGGTATATATATGGGACGAGAGAGACTAATGGATATTATCCGAGTGGCTCTAGCTAGTCGGCCACCCGAATCTGTACAAGGGCGTGGGCTGCTATCTGGCCAGTGTCTTATCAGGCACGCTTCTGCAACACCGAGACCAGAAGTCAAGGTTAAAATTCATCACCACCAAAGCCATTGGCTAGTCAAGCAGCTAGCTCGCTCTGCTCCCGAGAGCGGTTGTGTTCGAGTATCTCCGTTGCATCTGGGCCCCAATATCGATTCCTGTTTGTCCCGGTATGCACACCCACACATACTAATCACTGTGGCTACTACTGTAGCTACTGCTACCATACCGGTCTTAACAGCCGGAAAATGGCTTTGTTACTTTTGATGTTTACCTACAGCCCCAAAAGGACTCCCTTCCCCCCACCAAGCAAAGGCCTTATCAATCCACAAACTTACTTGTAAGGCAATTATCATCTGGTAGCCGGCTTTCAAGGACGCCGCCTCAACACCGCCCTATCAATCGTACGTACTATCTGACACAAAGAAAAAAAAAAGAGAGAGAAAAAAAAAGGCCCAGTCCCAGCAAAAAAGCCCATCCCGCCTTGATGGCAAATAAAAGTGGATCGCCAGCGATAACCGCCGGAACTTCGCATTCCTTCACGACGCAGGACGGTCCGGGTCGGCAACCATTGCATCCCACATAGTCCTTTTTTATTCGCATGTTTATCCTGGGTTTTTCCATTAGCTTCTCTTTCGCTATGATGTCTCTGTAGGATGTTCAAAGTCCCCGAAGCAAGGCAAAAAATCGATGCATAGACCCTCAGTGCTTACTACAGAGTCTTGCCGTAAGGTTTGCCATCACAGAATAATATGCTCCATCTACACAAGGAGACAGTGGTTCTTCATCGTCGCAATAACATTGGCGTACAATGGCCTTTTAGAATATACACTATCACTAGCTGCCTATAACGAATGTCGTATTGCGAGCTATACCAGTACCATCTCGATACTACACAGCAATATTCTCACAGTAGTGGCCTGATCAAGTTTTTTGTTTGGCCGTTTATCAACATGGAAAGTCCTCTTCTAAGTCTCCAGTATTATTATCAAAACTTGTCTTTGTTATTTGTTTCTTTGTTTATTTAACCTTTTACGTCTTTATGTGGATCTTCGCCTGAGAATCTAAGTAGATAGGGAGGGTTAGCATACTATTTGACATCCACCTGTATTAACCCTAGTGCTTTCTTCAAAAAGGTTTCTACTTAGTTGCCAACAACATAACCGTTCTAATGAAATTCAATGGCTCAAATGGACCTAAAGCACAATCTCCCGATCCATAGGATGGTAATCTAAAGGTCACGCCGATACGCAAACTGCAGGTGTCCCAGAACATCCATATCAGGTCGCAGGATACAAAACTCAGGGCGAGATCAACAATATCTAGGGATCATCTACAAGAGCTCTATACAAAAACCACGGATCAGGAATACTGTAACCTGTATTAACAAAGTCAATAACGAGGTATTCACTGTGAGCTGGCTAGCCATAAGGTAGACATAATATGAGGCTCAACCAGGCACCATCCACAAAATAGATGAGCCAGTTCCGTTACGCAAACCTAGAACAGTAACCGTCTTCATGTTTAATATCACTTCCCACCTAACATGGCCAAAACTCTGAAGAGGATTGTAGTCAAGTCATCTACACTTGATTCCATAAGTGCAGGCCCACCCCAACGAAACTACATTACTACTCTGACCGAGAGATTGGCCTCAACCTCATGCTGGGCCTCGTCAAAAGGCTAGCTCCGACGAATTAGCAAAATAAGAGCAGTCTTTCTCCGAAGCTCGAATACCTCAGGTCTCACTAGAGGTCGAGATGGAACTCTGCTACTCTCAAAATCACATTATAGAGATCCCCAGATACTTTATACTTCCTTCATGGCACCACTGTGTAGAGCATAGTCATCAAACTTTGAGGGCTATATGGGCAATTACACATAGAGGGTAGGTGGTGGGAGTTTTGAAAGATGCTCGAATACCGTCCTAAAGATAAATTATTAAATAGTGTAAAGATGACGGCCCGAAGCTAGATCGCCATGTGATCCACATCAGCAAGCAAAAATCTATCAAAAAAAGACCTGGCCTAGCAACAGAATACCTCAATGATTCAAGCAACGTCTGCCTATAGCCAAGCATGTATTGTGATAGGGACCTTCACCATCATATCGGATGAATCAGGTGATATAGCCATCTTATCTTGGAAAGCGCCTTTTCTGAAGAAAAACAGGAAGAAACCATTCATGCTAAAGTCCTCAAATTTGACTTCTTGATTTTGGCTTTAATTGTATCACCCTATGTTCTTTCACGGGGATATGGCGATATGTTCCGGATGGGAGTAGTTGGCTAATGTCATGTTCACGACATCTCATGGGTTTGCGTATATTTTGAGTATTCTTAATGAGATTTTAGGGACAAGTATCAAAACTGAGAGAGTTATATATCACAACTGTTGTCGGGCCTATGTAACTCCAGTATTACTTACCTCGTGTTTTTGTTAGTTGTGGCAAAAATCGAGAATAATCAGTCCGGAAGGCCACCGGCTCCTGGCACGGATGCTCTCCGATCCAGGTTCTGATTTCGAGTATATTTAACGTCTGTCTAAGTTACTAGAAAGATGCCGCCGGCTGGCTTGTTTCCGCACATATATCTATTAGCCTCCGAAATGACGCCAGAGCCATCTCTAGAGAGCCATCTCTCGACATCACAGGCCTGCGGCGAAGCAATGCTAGCCACAGGCGACCTTCCTCCTCCGGATCTACCCAATTTCGAAGAAACATACTTGTTGGCCAGAAACTCCGTCGAACAAGCTGGCGAATGGGGGCTTCAACACATCCACCAAGAAGGCACCAGCTAACAAGGAGAAAGGAAAAACAGGTCAACCAGGACTCCGAGCCCATGAAGGACACAGAAAAGCAAGTCAAGAAGGCCAATAGGGCGGAAGAACAGGAGAAATCCGCTCCTCTCGGAACCGGCACGTGGGCCAATGTAATCACTGCTGGGGCTAAATCGGGGCAGTCGGCAGATATCACCCCAGCCCCAAAGAAGGCCTCAGAGCCCACTCCTGGGGATCACTACTTCGGAGACGTCAAGGCAGCGCACTGGAGAAGCTACGACGATGACCCAGAGTTCAAACGCCTCAGGGTACTAATCAACGCTCCAGCCAGATTCTTACACAAGATCATCATCATGGGCAATATCAACATCTGGTCCGACAACAGAGTGAAACCCCCCCTTCATCCCCCTAGCTGTCGAAGATGTTTCCGCGGGTTTGCGCCCCCGCTGCCCTCTCTGCTCCGGGAAAACACACAGCGGAAGAACACCCAACACTTAGAACCCCTGCAATTCGGCCGGGACACAAGAACTGAGGAAACCAGACAACGATACAAGCCGACGTACAGAGGAAAGCAACAGCTCAGAAAGTAGCTATACATGAGGCCAAGAGGAGTAGAGGTGGTGATGATACAGGAACACTCCAGTCAAAGGGGGCAGAACGTCCATACACCCAGAATATGTGCAGATGATGCCTGCAGAAGGTAACGAGAGGAGAAGATTCGATTTGTTTTTGCCAGAAGGAAAGTACACAATGACGTCACCTTACCTTCCATGCTTCAAAATAGCTCATTAGATCCCAGAAGTCCATATCTCTCTCCTGCCATGAGGAAAGCCAATGGAGTAATATCCCGAGACCTCAGAAGACAAGATGCAAACCCCGGGAGACGCACACTTAGGGCAAAAGGCCTAGCCAACACAGGCAGACCTACAATAAGAGGAAACGGCGAAAAGACAGACACCTCTTCAATCTCTGTCTGAACACAAAGCTACCACCCACAATGCTTCAAAAAACGGCGATCCTGTACGCTGGACTGGTCAGTGAACAAATGACTCTTTGTTGGTACACCTGCCTTAACAAAAAGATATGCATCAGACTCTCCCAAGGTTCACTAAACTTCCGTGTTATCAAAGGCTTCATACTGTATAAGTAAAGCCCTTAGTCATGGGTCCTATGATGTATGTACATACATTACATACATGATGTTAGCCTATATGAAAGTACCTATTATATGTCCAAAAATAAACTCAGAAGGCATCAAATTCTATCCATTGGCCCCAAGATTTACAATTTAGGAATTGTGATTTACATACCAATAAAGCCTATATAGTCAAGTATAAAACACATCAAGGTAGTAGTCAAAAGGAACATTTCATTTACTTTATTATCATCCTGGATATTGATGTTTCGTATTTAATAAAAAAATGTCTACATGAGACAAGATAAACATCATTAGACCATTAATTTTTGTCCTGCTATTTCAAGACAGACATCAGACATTATAGAATAATAATAAACACAATAATAAAGCACAAAGAGACGATAAACAAACGCGCACAATTGATAGATAGAGGAAGGCTAAAACATGAAGTATAAAACTATGAGTGATTATGTGCTTATTATTACCTGTTGCGCTCTTTGGCAACATTCCAAAACTTCAAAGAAAAGAAAAGAAAAAAAGAATATGGGAGTGAAGGGAGACGAGAAAGTTCGCAGAATGGTAGGATCGAATGGAATAGTAAAACAAGACCAACTAGCTAGTCTAAGTCGTGGAGTTTTTGTGTCAAGAGTTGGAAAGCAGAACGAGAAGAAAACACAGGTATACCCAGAGTTCCAAACTAAAGTAATCCGATGCCGAAGATCGACTCTGCATTGCGATGTATATCCTAGTCTGGCCAAATAAGAAACATCTATTTAAACTCAGTCAGGATATTGATATAAAAATATAATTTTAAATCGCGCAAGGTAACTATGTCCCAAGGTGTGAAATATTCAGTCGAAAGACTGGATAAGTCGCAGAAACAAGCACCTGTGACAGAGGAGCGGCCATCGTTCTATCGATGTTTTGAAATGTGGAGCAAAGAGCCAAGGATAGTGTACTTTTTTTTATTCTCAAGTTACCAAGGGAGTGAGTAAGCGCTGCTACAGAAACCTCCAAAAAGAAAATTGTTAAATGAGGACCACACGGACTTTTTGGTAGTCCGTGTCATTAAGCAGCAGGCACACACACATTGAAACGTGGGACAAAACCAAGCAGTGAAAGGCTGGTCCCCAGAGGGAGGCCGCCATTCGCACAAATCTCTTGTACAAGGCTAGATGCAGACGCACAAAATCATCGCAGTTGAACAGTGGATAAATAGGTGAGATAAAAAAAAATGTAGTGAGAGTCGTAGATATAAAATAAAAATAAAAAAGTGTGCGAATTGAAAGATAGATGTGATGTAAAGTAAAAAAAAAAGAAGGATATGATGACAATTCCAATGCCAAAAAAACCATTCGTGTCGTAAGTCTCATTAAGTTGTGAAAGAAGAAACAATAGAGCCGTGAACCAGCCGCGCTATGCAAGTAGATGCGAGAATGAGATTGGGTGCCCATGGAAAATTCACGCCGTATGAACGAGTGTGACGAAACCAAGTAAAGCAGAGTTAGTCGAGAGTAAAAACGAAAGATGACCAGCAAAATAGAAACCAAAGAAAGGAAGAAAAACACAAAACTATTATAGTATTATAAATACAAACGTAAGAAAGTCAAACATAAACACAAGGATAACACGAAGCTGCACTACCGTACGAGAACAACCTCGTTGATATCTCCTTCTGTTGTGTTGTATGTGTTATCCCACGGAGTTCCGTTTGCCGTCAGCTCCAAGGAAAACGTGCTTCGGCGAGGAGTATCGTCAGTCACGGGGCTCATGCTGCCGCTAACACTTCCACTACTAGAGGTAACGCCGGAGCTGCTGCCAACAGTCCATTCATCACTATCGGTTTGAAGGCGGTGAGGACCCAGGATGCCCATCGAGTAGGCAGAGAACTCCTCATCGAAGACACTGCGGCGCTCACCGTACTCAACGTATTCGTAGTCCCAGCGCCACGCCTTTTCGGCCTGGCGGCGGGGCAGGAAGCGGGTGCGAGCAATGTAGAACATGACCAGGGCGATAAGAGCTCCACCAACTAGATCAATGGCGTAGTGGTGGCTCAGGTACATGGTAGCCCACCAAATCCAGCCAACGTAGGCAATGAAAAGAGGGCGCAGGTGAGGGAAGCAGTAGCTCATAAAGAGAGCTTCCAGAACAGCGTTACCCGAGTGCATCGAAGGGAAGGCGCCAAATGGAAGAGGGGCGGTTGTAAAGCTGGTAGTGTACATGTCGACACCGAGTATCTTATCGACACGGGCAAGACCGGCAGGGGAGCCAGGCATGCCATAGGCGGCGGGCACAAGACCACGCTCGTTCTCGTACCAAGGAGGAGTGCAAGGGAAAATGATTTGCATGGTCACTCCCAGGACGTTCATCCAGCCCAGAGATTTGGCAAAAATGGGAGCGGTACCGGGCGCACTGAACGCAAACATGATAAGCGTGCAGACAAGAGGTGCGCCAAAGTGGCAGATGCCATAAGGCAACCATGCGAGAAGGTCGAGAATTGGGTGCGTGTGGGCGGAGAGGATGTTGGATAAGTTAGCACCGTAGAGTACATTCTCCAGAGCAGGGAGAACGCGGACCCATATGTGAGGGCGGTAGCCAGCGGGGATGAAGCTGTGAAATAATATTGTTAGCTCGGCCTATTTATTGAGTTATTCTACACACTATCGAGATGATGGTGTCTCAAGACGAGGGTTTCTGACTTACCGACTGCAGAAGAAGTAAAGAAGGTAAGTCCATACGGGAAGACCGGGCCAGAAGAACTGTCGTGTCGCAGGCATCATGAAGATAATGGCGGCGCCGATGAGGCAAGCAAGCTTCAACAAAGGAGCTGAAGGTGAGATGTACATGCAGAACATTGCTAGAGTGGCCAAGAATGGATATTGTAGATCGAGGGCAGTCCAACGATGGCGCTGGATTGCTCGCACTGAGTCGAAGATATTGAATGAGGTCTGGAGGTGCGTGACATCGTTGGGGTTTGGTAGAGCAACATTGCTCTTCTGACGGCTACGGCCGCGGATATGGCGATACTTTTGTGGGAATGGGTTGTAGGCGGCAAGATTCAGAGGGCCAATTAGCTTTGACTTTGTAGCCTGAACCGATTGCACGGCTTGAACAAAGGACGTGAGATAGTCAGCCATGTTGACGGTTGGCGCGGGGAGGCGACGTTAATGAATAAATAAATAAAAAGCTTTAGGACGAAGAAGGTTGGTGATGTTGGTTGTGGAATAAAGGAAGGTAAGACGACAAACGGCTCGATGATGAAAGGTGATCTTTTTGTCCAGTATCAAAACCGATAGACGTAAGGCGAGGCGTAAGTTTGAACTGAGGGACGCTGAGGGACCTAAAAGGATCGATCGCGAACAACACAAGCCGAAAACTTGAACCAAGGGGGGGCACGCTACTTATTAAAAGAAAGGGAGTTTTGGTAGTAGGTAGAATTACTAGGCAGGAAAGAGAAAGAAGTCAAAGAGCCAAAGCGAGGCAAAGCCACTACCGTCGAGCTTCTAGGAAGCCGCTTTGCTAAGAATTAAAATTATTGAAGGGATTACCAGGGCACAAGCAAGCAGAATATAGTAACAGTAGTGCACAAGTTGATCGTAGAGGAAGAAAAAATAGAGAAAAGAAAAAGCGAGGAAACAGGAAGGGGAAGAAGAATGACTAGGGTGTAGAGCTCGGAATGCTCGGGGCCAACCGATTTTTGTGTGCGACGGCCAGCTATAAGTAAGAATTATAGCGGATTTTCTGGGTCTAACGTTGGCGTTGGCCTGGGCGGCCCTGATTAATCTTCGTCGAATTTTTCTCAAAAAAAAATTCTGTCTAGTTCCGTGAAGAGAAGAGTGAGGGGGTCTAGGAACTGACTTTTTGTCTATTTTCCTTCCTCTACGAACACCCTGCTATTTCTCTCGGAGGCGATTTTCGGGTTCCGTAATGGTTGCCGCTTCTAGTAAAACAATCGGTCTGCTTGATGAGTCCGTGGATCGTCGGTAAATATGCTCTCGTGAGAATGGCAAGTGAGCTCTTTGTGGTAGGCAAGGCTCTGATAAAGTACTACTTCTATTAGAAGAGCAAGTAGAGGGAGGAGGAGAAGAGCGGCACAGAAAGGTCGTTTGCAAATGGCGAATCATGGGCGTCGAACACTACTAGTTATTGTAGACTAGGCAGTAAAGTTGAAGATTGTATAGCACGGATAATGGTATAATGAATGGTACAACTGTGGGTTTCGCTTACTCCTGCAGACAATAAAATTCAGTCAGTTAGCGGCCAACAGCTCTGCATATTACAGCGCATTACAGCGCTACCACACGGCAACAGCACAGAGTTGCATAACAATTTTTATTCCCGAGCCTACTCTTGCAAGTTAGCCACGCTGGAGTCTATCGCTGACGGACGGGTCACTGGGGTGCAAAGCCCGACCAGCCTGACAAGCTAGGTTAGACAAAGGTTGGTTGGCTGTGGGCGTCCCAGATCACAATGCCTTGGCACCTTGCAATGAACGGCATCCCAGAACAGATAGCGCTGTAACGACCAGGGCAGAAGTACTCTAGGCTGCTACAAATGCCTCTGTATTGGCTTATCATTCTGTAACGTAAAACACTAGATCTTGCGATCAGTAGGCAAGGCTCGAAGGATAAGCAGTACGTACCGCTACAACACTATAATACTGACAAGCGACGATCTTCAAAGTGCTTGGCAAGTGGGAAAGAGGCTAGCCTGGCTCGTACAGGCTGCGAGGTCGAAGAACCACAACGGGATTATGAGACGGATTTTAGGCACAAGCAGAAATTGACCAGGGGTATACTAATGTATACAACTGTGGCGGCTCGACGGATGACAGTTTTTGACGTAGGGTGTTGGTAGAGTTATTCAATGGGATGGGATGTATAACAGTGCACAATTACACTGAGTCGCTTATTTATGGATTGATTTCTTGGAACTCGGGGCCTTTTGGGCCAATTGTCGGTCTTCGATTTCTGGGGTTGAGGTTTTAAATCACTGTGAATATTATCCCTATAGACAGGCACACAGTACAAGGCACGTAGTTAGTAAAATGTTACGACTGGTACAACAACTCTCTCTTTGGCCTTACAGCATGGAGCAAAAACAATCACCATCGTCATTCCCCATAGCCCATTGTGCGTGTCTTTCCTTTTTAAGTAGCGAGGAAAGGTGTAGAATACGACGAACGCGATTCGTCTGCTAGGCTTACCTCGACGACAACAAGACGATCATTCAACAAGTACCGCGACTATGTTGACGAGTTGTCACTAGAACCTGTATGGGCAATCCCAAAAATAATTATTTTTTTCTCCGTAGCTACAAATAGAACCTGTTGCAGGATGGGTTGTACTGAATGAAGGAGGCGCATATGTTAGTCGTCTTGGTCAGTAGCACATCTTCTCGTTCATTCTCCTTCTCAACTTTTCCCTCTCCAACGCCTAACCAGGGAGGCGAAGCACACAGACGCACAATTGGTATCAATGCTGGAACGAACTCTGTCAGATCGTTGGAGATTGATTAGAGGGATATATAGCAGCGAAGGCCAGGCAAAAAAAAAAGCATGGGTCTTTTGAAGAAAGTTCGCATATTCAGAAGACAGCAA
Organism: Davidsoniella eucalypti; assembly: GCA_004009845.1. Taxonomy (NCBI): domain Eukaryota; kingdom Fungi; phylum Ascomycota; class Sordariomycetes; order Microascales; family Ceratocystidaceae; genus Davidsoniella; species Davidsoniella eucalypti. Next base: position 89,634 of record RMBW01000001.1, on the reverse strand, counting down.
CAGGACTAGGTAGCAAGTGGTAACATACTGACAGCTTATAGAATCAAACTAGTACTCTAGCCCAGGATTGACGAAAGCGGCGAGGCAGAATACAAATCGAAGCAACTAAACAAGATGACGACAAGAACAGCAAGGCTGAGCTATTCAAAGGAGCTGGCTGTTTAGAGGAAGCCCTCAAGGGTGGAAGATAAGGACGAAATAATAAGGATTGCTGTTTAAGGACTGGTATTAGGAGCAAGTCGAGAATTCGCGGTGTTTGATGTGAGCGCAGTAAAGGCAAGGCACTAGAACAAGGAGGAATAATCGTGAAATGATAGATGATGAATACTGATAGATTTCGTGTTTGACCTAGAAACCCTAGGAAACTTCAAAGTGTAGATAAATGGTGCTTTCCGTGCCATATACCAACTACATAACTAAGTTGTTTGAGAACAACCAATCAGCTGATTTAAAACTACAAAAAAAGATCATGTTCTTTCCAAAAAAAAAAAATTTATTGGTTGGCCGTGAATGATTATGATGCTAACCTACGGGAAACTACGCTTTGTGTCATGATCTCGTTTGAGATAGTCACATGTTTTTGATATACCTTTTTTTTCGTTCGAAAACCACCTCAAGGCTAAGATCGAAGTTCAAGACGGCCAAATCCGGTTTAAGCATACAAAAATGAAACCATAAAAGTACACGCGACGTTAATCAGCCTACATCGAACAGATGCACCATAAGGCCAGCCGGTCTCTTCTCATAGTGGTGGTTGGAAATAGTCGTAACATACTTAAGTATCATGATGTCTGATGCATGGAAGGATTAGAGAACCACTAGCGTAAGTGTGTAATTCCACACTAGTTTTTGCTGCCGAAAGACTACCTGAAATTATTATGGTTGTCGCAAGTACTTATAACGTGCCGTAAGGGTTGAGAAAAACTCGGTACCAGGTACAAATAGCCAAAGGGCCTAACGAAGAAAGCACGAAGCTGCGTCATAACTTTGTCGAATAGTCCAGCAAACATACTAGCCTGTTTTGTCTAGTTCATGCTACTTGAAATGGCTTATCAGTCAGCGTCAACGTCAACGTCAATTCACCTCACTTCACCTTGTTGCGCTCGCCATCAAGGGATCAACCGACTGCTACGCTTTGCGTTATCATAAGTTGTAGTAATAGTTACTCCAGTCATCAGGGCGAATGCGGTTTTAGGCCCTGTGCTCAGGCAAACCATCGTCCGTAGGCAACAACCAAAACACCATGACTAGCACGTGAGCAAAGACCTGTATTGTCTAGCCACTGGTCTGGAATCTGCCTAGATCAAGCGGCTCCACGTTTCAGAGCACAAGTGTGCTGTGTTAATTTCTACGGAACCGCCCAAGATGTTCTGGGAGCCTTCTCGCGAGCGATATTACAGGGCCTAAGACGGCTATATTCGCAGTTTAGACCCCCGATTTGACGCATAAATATCATGGTAGACAAGAAAAGAAGCACGAAAAAAAACAAAAAACAGGCCATACCTTTGATCGCGTTAAACGAGCTTTCCTGTTTTGGCAAAGACCACACAGAAGAAGAAAAAAATTGCAGGTGCATTATTGGCGAACGCGATAAGGCACAGTAGAGCCATCAGAGCACTGGACAAGCCAAGCAAGCGCTGGGACCATGCAAGCCTGACAGATTAGAGGTGTTTCAAGCCCCTGTTTAGCATAAGCTCAGAAGGGCCACAAAGGGCCAGCCCCAAAACGATAGGTGCACTAGAGGCCTTGTGCTAGGCCAGTGTGTAATTTCAGAAGGCCTCGCCCTGTAGATTGAAAGAGGATGATAATTAGAAAAAATAATTTAGTCTATCACTATAATGCCCATGGAAAATATAGCATCTTGTTATTATGCCAAATACAGTCATAAATTTTGTGGTAGCTATGCAGACTTGGCAACCGAAAAATAGGTTTATCTTGTATGCTTCCTACTCTCTAAGCGAGTCTTGATATTCAATTACATATAAAAGTTTAACTATCGTTGTATGTACGCTGAGATGTCTCCCAAAGCCTAAAGTCTTGAACATGCAGACGCCGAAACGCGCGCTAAGCCATTATTAGACAAGTCTGTGAACTTCTAGCACCCTTGCGGACTTCATAAGGGGACTTTTTGAAAGCAGAAAATAAAGAGCTCGCCTATATTTTAGGATGGCATTGATTTTTTTCGATTAGTACTAAAGCCCATTTCCATTTGTTTATTCGGCTGCCTGATTGATTTATGATTCCCCCAAACTTATTTAGTTGTTATAGGCACCACAGGGTCTCCAGCTCCCTAAGAGGAACGAGTCATTAAAATATTTAGGGCCTAGTCCTTAGTGGACGGAGAGTCTGATTTAGCGCAGCGCCTGCTTCCTTCACAGCCTAACTCCGCTAGAGCAATAGTCCAATTTAGGCGCTGTTTGTAAGCATAGCTGACAATGATAACGAAGTAAGACGAAGAAAAGGGATTTGTTTTTCTCTTTCAATTTTTTTTTTTTGAAGCGAAGCGGAGTCCTAGACAGTTCCGACTTTCCGTCGTTTTCGTTCGTCTTAGTTGTATCTTTTACTTTAGTTCAAAGACTTGCCGAGGCGGCTAGGAAGGCAAATATACCGTGGGTTAGGGTTTCTATGATGACATACTGCAGATATCACACCATCATCAGCAGCTTATCCCTATAACAGGAATACATTTCGAGGACGCCGCAAGCAACTACATAAAATACATATCTGGTCTTGTATTTTATACTAGGAGAGCAAGTTTAGCGGTAATGGGGCTGCAGTACAACCATGGTTCAATGCTTTTTTTCTCTTCTCCCTGCTTTCCAACACATCATCGTTCAGCCAAAAGCAGAGCGAAGCTGCCAAGACAGAGCGATCTGTTTGGGGATAAGCTTCCAAGACCATTTGTACTTTCTTTCGTTCGTTTCTTTATTTTAATAAGCAGTAGATCCTCTGATCTTGCCGACCTTTTGTAAGGGGCTGGGAATCATTTCGTTCCTATCATGTGTACATATATGCAGTAGCCACCTGAAAGTCCATCGTGGCCAGAGCGCAAAGAACTGCGGGGAAGCGTTTACCTTTGTTTCTTGTGCTTTATCTATTTGACATGTTCTGTCTCAAAACGTCACGAGGTTAGCACGACATGGAGAATCCAAGACTGCTTCTGGTGCCAGTACTAAATTGAACGGCGGCATGGGAACTCTGCAGAAACCAACTTCTAAGAAAACCAACAGATTAATGTATATCTTGCCTTGGTAGCCGCAGGAGGAAGGGGTGTGCACGGCCTGACGTAACAGTGCATTGGCGGACATCCTTTGGCCTAAGCTGGGCCTTGTTGGAGGGCTAGACCTGCTTTTTAGTATCTCTCGTAGTCAAGATAGCTTTCTTCAAATATTCAATAGAGCTGCAGAGCTAAGAACCATGTATCATAGATCTGAGTCAATATATAAGTAAGCTAGTTGGACAAATATATATCATTATGATGCCGCTTCTTTGCCACCGGCCTCCATGCTCCTGTGCAATATACCATCATAGCCAAGCAGGCAGTCTATTCTGCATAAACATGTCCACACTGGACTGAAATTGAGGCCTAGTTTTGCCCGATGCCAGAGACACATGTACAAGTGTAAGCCATGTGCCTCGCCAAAGAACTCTAACCGTAATATCTGTATACTGAATTGCGCCACTGAGGGCTACCGTCTCTGTAAGACCTTGCCTTGTTACTGTCTGAGAGGACTGACTAAGTGTAACTTGTTATAGGTATTAGTGTGATATGTAGAATAGTCTGATATGCAAGTAAGCTGCAGGCAGCCCGTTTGCTTCTCATATTCATAGAATGTCCGGCCAATCAATCGTCTATGGCTAAGTACGGAACTCATGTCAATAAGCAAGTTATCATCAAGTTTTTGGATTTTCACTGAGCAAGGTGCGAAAACCCAGCGTAACATTGGTCTGTGATATTAATATTGTAGTTTAATATTTCATACTTCGGGAGAGAAGAACAAAAACATGGTTTCTTTTTTATCTTCTCTTCCTGAGTACATTTCCGCTGCCTACGGAGTTCTATTCGCCCCGTGATCGTCTGAGCGTAGATTAAAGTAGTGGCCCGCCTGGTGCTAATTCTAATTGCCTAGAGAATATGCCGGCAACAATAGTATAGTAGCATTGGCAGCCCAGAACCCGCTCTGATTGGATGGTGGGTGGTCTGATATGGCGAGAAGGTAGCAAACAAAGAATCTAAAAAGGAAATCAAACTTGAGCGATCGAGACGGCGATGATACAACGCTCGCTTACGAGACAATGTGATTCAGAGTGTTTGAACCACACATGCATCTCGTTCATCCAGCACTTTAGTCTGAAGAAATGACAAAATTGGTGTGTCATCCGGAGATACCAACGCCCCGACTGAATCCGCCATGTCCCGACGCATTAGCAACTTGGCGTTATTAATACTGCCATTGATTATGTATGCTGTGTTTCTGGAGCTGACATATCAATAGTAGGCAGCAATTCTCCGAGCATGGTGAGTTAACCGAAAAAGCCGCAACAAATGTAGTCTAATATATGTACCTTTTACTTATGAAAAAAGAAAAGAAAAAAAAGAAAAAAAACAGAGCCGCAGATAAGTACTTGGGCTTATCAAGTCTCCGAATGCTGGCTGTTTATAATCAACTCACAAAGCGCCATGTCATCGTGAAGTGGGCTTCTTTCTCGTACACCGGACAAGCAGAGTAAGCAATGATTCGCGGATGGCCTTTCGAGGCTTTTTCGTTCCTTACAAAGATTCTCCACCTTCTTCCTGTCTTCTAGGGTTTTCAGTTGGTGGAATATTCGAATGGGGCCGCAGAAAAGCTTCCGAGGCTCATCCAATACAAGGGAAAATGGCATTCATCAGCCAACTCACTATTGTTTCCCTTGGTATATTCTTGTTTCCGTTACGCTATCAAGCGGAACTCCTTTCTATACTATATAATTATACTGTTGAACGGTGTTCTAGCGGCCATTGGACATGTTCTGGCCCCTACTCACGTCTTATTACGTCAGTCTATCCGGCATAATTAAAGTATCTCGGGCGGTTAAGATGAACCACTGGGTAGAAGCTTCGTTCACAGTATTTGATTCGTTTGTATGGCAGACCAGGTTTCCCTAGATGGTCCCTGTGCATAAATCATACAAGAAACCTATTTATGTCATAGTTAATTCATAACAAGATGTGCAACTAGGGTGCCCCAGTCACTGAAAAGCAATAGTTTCTTTTCAGCTTTGCTCTTTTGTTCTGGCTATGCATATATACATATACATATACAGATATGTACATATACTGTATGTATGTGCATATGTAGATGCTTAATCTTCTCCACCGCGAAAGTAAGTTTACTGTAATCCAAGAGGGTCATGCTGCTACTCTCTAAATTCCTTTTTGTCCTTGAGCTATATTTCAAGGCCTTTGTATCACACGACCAAACAAGCTTGATCACAATTCCCGTTTTTACTCACTATCCAGCCACCTTATATTCTTGACACCAGGAGGATGTCAAAGCGAACATCGGACTACACTCCAAGGTGACATATGTTGGGCAATCAGGACGCTAGGTGCTACTGCGTTCACTAAGAGACGATTAAACGCTCGGAATCGCATCGGGAACTCTACTTTCCAGTGGGACATCATGGGAGTGAGTCCATTCAGACTGGTGGTGTAGATCTTTTCTGATATGTCTGTACTATATGTGTATGCTATTCCTTAACCAGCCATGCTTGGAAGTAGAGTACCAACCCCGTGAGCTCTACAGTCGATCAAGCCCGTGAAGTAGTATTTTCTTTCTGTTTTGCTCTATATACTCGCAAACACCAGTGACAAAACTAGCAAGATTCTGAAGGAGCGGTGAGGTCGCATCGTCCACTGTCACTGATGTTCCTTTCGCCTAATGCAAAGCAGGAATAAGATATGAAAAACTTGGCGGTAGTCCTATCGTTTTTTTAAGCTTCCGTTCACTACAGCTTATCTATCTCACATGAAGAAGAATAGGCCTTGTTTGCCATGGATCTTGTCGATAGAGACGACAAGATACCCCGCGGCGGAGCAGCTGAAGCTCCAAGTCCAGCATGATATTGCCTGATCACTACTGGATCAAGATAGCCGCGTTGGCGCTGGTCTAACTGGAAGTCAGAGCAACTCAATATACGGTGTTCCTTTGTGAACAAACCCCAAAAAGCAAGGCATGTGAAGAAGTGTCCGGGTCAAGAAATTCAGATGGCTGGGAAGAGACTAAAAAAGAAAACCCTAGCGAGGTAAATATGTCTTGTATTTCTGTAGTATAGTAGAAAAAAAGGCTCTGATGGTTTGTACTAGCAATCGAGAAGGAACCGCCTAGTACTTCAAACGACCTGCCATTCTGCAGTGGCGTCACACCATTCCGGCATTTGCCCACAAGACCGAAGCTTAGAGTACTAGCTTATATACCTCAGCTTTCTCAAGGAGTAGGAGAGGCACACCGTGTCTACAAAGCTTTGACTGTGTATATCGTAGCAGCAGATACATATCAGCGAGTACATTGTGCGTGACTGTGGCCTAGAATCGTGAATGACTGGCCATGAGACCCCGCCCTGTCTGTAACTGCAACTATAACAGCAAAAGTTGCGGCCTCACAAACTAGCATTGTAGATATGCAATAGATTCATTTAATATCTACAATATATGTACTGCATGACCATCCTTCCTTGTATCCTACCAGGCTCGGCAATGCACCAAAGCATGCCTTTTTCTGTGATAAGGATCGAAAAACAAGTCAGATAGAAGAAGCCTAAGATAACTGGACGACCCAACATCGGGCACTCTGAAAATTTGCGTTTCTTGTGTGGTACCAACAGAGCAAATCCCGCCTGCGGATTGCCACCCGGAGCGGACAGGACAGACAGATAAAATTTTGAATTGGACAGTCGACCAGCAAACTAGAGAGCACTTGTCCCGATTTGCCAAGTCCATCCCGCTTCGTACGTCTTCAACATCCGATCTCTGGCAGCTCAGTGTCCACGATAGCAAACTATGCTTAGCCAGCATTGACTTGGCTATTCTTGGTATATATCCTCCATGGTAGCCCAAACCAGCACTGCAAATCCTCGTCCTAAAGTCCTGGTCTTGCTATGGCACGGTGAAGAAGAAGAGGCCGAGACCACAGGGGTTGTTTTCTTCCCGTTGAAGATGAACAGGGAGAACGAAAGACGGCAGATACCGGTTGTGTAGCAAGTAGTAGCACAATCTCGCTGTCTCCTCTATCTTTGGGCGTTGCCAGATGGCTCGGGCTGCAAACAAGTCGTCGACATGTCCACCAATAACACAGAAATGTCTGATCTGAGCCAGGAAGAAGCGCTAGACGGTCCACACGCGGGCCCAAAGCGAGCTAAGCTTACATTAACATGGCAAATATGTGCTGGTGCAGTACCATCCTCTTTAAGTGAGAAAAAAAAAAAAACGAAACCGAGAACCCCATCATGGAATAGGGGAGACGCACGTTGAGACGCCCCTCATTATTGCCGCGCAGAACTCGTTTTCATTGCATAGACGAGAAAAGCTTGATCATGTAGTGAGCAGGAGCAGGAGCAGGAGCAGGAGAGGCCACCGCCCAACTAGCCGAGTGTAAAGCTGCCTTCTTTGGCCGTTTGTATCCACGCTCCCTACACTGTATTTGTAGCTGCTGCGTAATGCCAGCATAGAACACGGATTTGTTCTACTAGGCCGGCTAGAAAACAGGAAGCTTCTGCTTCGTCAAGGGTCTACCCCAATGTTTGCCTGTTGTCAAACAAACAGCTCTAACGGCTCCGGCAACAAGAATAGCAACTCCTCGAACTTCCGTGGCTTCTAAAAGACCCTCCTGGTTGTCAAGCGTCAGAAATGTCGTCTCATGTTTCGGCCGCCTGGATTCCATACTGAAGGAAAAAATAGATTGCAATCAATCCATCGATCGAATCTGCATGTCTCTCCTATTCCCCTCAGCTCTCCGATGTTGGGCTGATTATTATCTTTCTCTAAACATGCATGCTCGACTATAGGCGGTACTGGAATACGCCACGCTGCAAGTAGCACATCCAGGTTCTTGTTGTCTCCGTCAGAGCTGCGCATTTCAGGCCCGTTCCACGCCTTAGTGTGCTCACCGTATATGTCCTGTTGTGTGGCATGTTTGTTTGTGTTCTAGTGTACATGTGTGCAAAAGACTTCTGGCCAGGATCGTATAGAAGCCGCATCTAGAGCCGCATGTTGGCTCGTGGGACGGCGCAAGACGTACGACGAACAACATCGACTTACCAGTACCCATTTTCAAATACAACCTCATCATAGCCTACTATATGCAACGTACTGCTACGTCCTCTGGTGTGCGTTCGCCCAGATACTGGGAGGCGATAACCCGCATTGCTCATTGCTGCTCAGTCTGGGACTACAACAGACTGATTCGTGATCCCTTCTTTACAGGCAGAATTCGCAGATGGACCAGTGTCATAGACGTCGTTTGTATGGCCTGCCCAACAAAAGGCATAGAATTGTCTGTGGTAGCATGGCAACGCGGCCCTTGCATCCTGCCTCAGCCTCTTTGGCCGCAGCTCTTAGTAGTTAGTCTCACCATATGTATATCTCGCCGTATATCTCGCCAGGAGGGCTATCGACAGAAAACAATCAGATCAGAAAGAAAAGGGCAATAAAATATTGAAACTGTGCACTTTCATTGCCTTGCCTGTTTCTCGCTAGTCGCCGCTATTCGGGATGCCTGATTCGACCCAGTGGACTCGGCTCTGTCAACCATCTTTGAGCGAACCGTAGCTCTACCACTCAACTAGGCCCAACAACAGACTGCGAAACCAAAACTATCCTCAGCGCTTTCACGCCCCGGCCGGGCTACGCGAGCGACCCGGATCTGTGGGAAAGATCCCCTGTGTCTCTTGTCTTATAAGCCAGAAAGCGCGTATGGCACAAGCAAAGTTGATACTACAAGGCAATGAGAAGATAGTCTGACCAACTGAATAGATATCGTGTAATCGCTATAGCAGTCCAAGTCCTTTTCCTTCGTCTTCTACTCTTTTAATTAAACGCCTGACACATCTAGCGTCAGAATTCGAAGCCCTGCTGGAGATCCCTATATCAGTAAAATATAGGGCACAAAAGCTCAGACCCGGAAAAGAAGAGGCCTTTCCAAGTCGTGTCATGGGTGCTGATCTGTATGCTCGCTCGTCGCAATCATCAGACGTCTTTTCAATTTCCTTGTCTCTATCACCCAGAAACTGAGACTCGAACTTCGCTGCCTAAACCCAAACTGTAGAGTTCTTGGTCTTCTCCCCCTTCTCGAATACACAAGTAGTTTCATTTAGGTGCTTCTTACCTGTTCATTTTTTCTTGCCGTGACTTCTAGCTTTAAGAGAGTCCCCTAACAGTGCTAAAGAACGACAGTTGCTTCTAGCATAAATTTGTACATCAGAAAACCTTGTCCTCCTTAAACAGCTTAGCCCCATGGACATCCTAGAATAGGGAAATTTTACAGGAAACAAATGTGGGAAATATATAATGAAAAAACAGGCATTACCTTTTGCGCTCTTGCCTGAGAGTTCTTCAGTCTAGGAAGACAGGTTCATGCACACTTTCTCTGTGTCATTATATCTGTAGTCCCAAACTACAAAGGCGGGTGAAGCCTTGACCTCGCTCGTCTCCTTATCGTATGCAACTTATGCGGCATCGACAGCATGGTTCCAAGACTACTTACTCTACATACTTATCAGCAGGTACTAGACTGCCAACTACATATAGTCCGTGAACTGTGCGTCTAACATCTTTCCATCATCACATCATGTACATGTATACCAAGCTGTATAATATGTGTACTTGTCAATATGTACATCTCTCGTCCCCTCAGCTCCGAGTTCTCGTGTCCATGCCTTGCAATGCAGCCGAGTCTCGCGTGACTAGTCGGGATAATCGTTGTACCCCCTTTTTCTTCTAGAAGTCTTCGGGGCCATACATAATCTCGCTGTAATTTCATTATATACATCTGTACTAACATTCTCACGATCATTGACCATGTAAGCGGATCGTATGTTTATTAGGATCAGAACGGGTAGCTCTAGCGGAATCACAAATTGTTGAGATCGGTTGGAGTAGTCCGATAGGCAGCAGAATGACCAAATATTGATAATGCACAGCGTGCTTACAGGGAATATTTCAACTCTCGGTTGCTCTATACGAGTATCCGAGTCGGCCGGCAATACAACATTAGAGCTTATTTAAACTTCGCATATTGCTATACTAGCTAAAACCCTGATAGAGCTGCCTTTTGCTCTATTATTCAAGTAATGAATCAAACCTAGTCTGTCATTTGGTATGGAAAGTAGCGTTGAGTTCAAACAGTCAATGTATATATTGACTACAATGTTTCTGCCTAAGATCAGCCTGGATAGCCTGGATAGTGATGTATTTCAAGATGATGTTTCATCAATAGTGGCAGTAGCAGCTGTTGCAATATATAAAATAGTATGCGAGTCATAGCTGTCAGCCCGTGGGTAGATGAACATGCTGATCATGGCCACAGTTTTTACATAGGATGGTTACCAAGATGAAGTGTCAGATAATACACACTGGGTAAGGCTCTCCATGCCTTTCGTTGTTAAAAATAGCATCTGGAACATGTCAATATTCGATATAAATGTATGTTTTGTCGTGACCTCCTAACCTTGGCTGCTACAATATGAACATCGGCTTGAAACGGCCATTTCACTGAGATTTCTTCTTTTGGTTATATCATGTATCTGTGCTGACAGATAGTCATCTCATGATATTCAAAATGTAGTATACAGCTTGATATCTATCATGACCTTGACACTTGCGTATATGAGTTTGACTTTGCACGATATGTGTGTCTCAAGCTAAGGTACTATGAACAAGCCAGCGGAACTCCACCGCTAAGAAGCTTCTTTCAGTTGGAAACTTCCATGCTTATGAATATATTATGGAGGAGTTTCTATAAATTATACCCTTGGTCGAATAGAAATTGAGACCTAGCAACAGAGTTCATAGTGAGTTAAGATAGCATTATGCGAATTGCTAGATCATATATTAGAGTTGGATCAAGTATGTACTATGTCAGGTTTGATAGGAATGCCTTACGGAGTACTATTCAACTACCTTCAATATCACAATGCGGCCGATGGCCGTGACTATGGTATAGTTGATAGTGTTGAACCATCAATCACTTCATACATATCAGCCGACGTACCTTTCTAGTTAACTCTCGGATGTCGTCCTTATATTATGACATTAGTATTGGTCACAGCCCCACCTCTCGTCATTTTAGATATTTTTTTTGTTCGAACCAATATATAAGTATATATTAGGATAGTCTCCGTATACTTGAGGTGTATATTGTAGACATAAGACCATGAGAGTATTGATGTTTTGAAACTTAAGGGAGGTGATAAGAGTTTGTGTTGTACAAGCAGTGATAGGGTTAGTTCACATATAGGGTTACTATATATCAAGCATTAACAAATAATAGGCTTCGACTTTAGCCTACTGAGACATTATCTTTCATGACATGACAGATGTATATATTAACTCAAATACCACTGATAGCTCTAACAGACTAAAATTGTCTTCAAGTTGGGGCCATCTGAAAGTTAGAGCCACTGCTTTAGTGACTATAGATATAGGCTCATGATCTAGACATAGATGTCTCGCGTTCTGAGACTGTGTCGTAGCCAATGGGTAGCGCAATACAAGCAACGACATGGCTAAAAGACAAACAATATAAATTGCAGAAAAAATTCAATATATAGAGCGTATTAGGTGTCAGAAGATGTCACAGTCTCTGGTTAAACAAACGAAGCAAGTGCTGGTAAGCGAGACGTGGTCCAAATGTATGTTAGCACGGTACTTATAAATCAAGCTAAGCATCACTAGACAAGGCTGTACCTGACTAAGGCCAGGCTGAGGAAACACAGAGTAGCAAGTTCAGAGCTTTGGATGTGGGGCAGAATTTATAGCTTAGGCGTTGCTAGTAGTGGCCGTTGGCCGGATTTTTTAGTGGTCTTTGAGCTGGAAGACAGCGCTGTTGCAACGCTAAAGCACAAGGCGGCTATTCTAATTTACGCGACGGTGTATTGAAAGAAGAGGAAAGTCTTTGAGCTGAGCCTTTGCTTTGAAGCTAGTCGTTGGCTGAGCTAGCCTTTGGGCTAACCCTTTGAATTGAACTTGCTGCCCGCTATTTTCCCACCGTCCAACACGGCCAATTGCCCTGGAAGCCAGCCTGCCAGTTATCATCACGAACCGCATCAAGTTCGCCAACACGCCCGCCCGCATTCATCGCCCGCATTTACCCCGACGAGTCCTCTCTCTAAGCCATCCGAGCCAACTTCCGCAATCTGTTTTGGCACGATCGATCAACCTGCAAACCCGAAGCCGCCCCTCGCCGTAATCACGACACCTTGATACACTGACAGCACGCGAAAAGGGGCCTGCCTGTCTGTGATTCCATTGTCGACCAGCTGGACAGCCAAACGCTCATAGCGCCCTCCAAACTCGTCAATTCGACTGTTCTGCTACTGTAGAGCCTTTTTCTGCCTGCAAAAAACCCGCAGCCGCGCTACAATCAGCATTGGCAATTGTGTGGTCGGAATCGCCTGTCAAGCATCATTTTGTCTGCTTGTCTGCTTGTCTGCTTGTGAGCTCTTGGTTTTTGTTTTGTCAACATCAATTAGACTCTATACATATAGAGACCAACCACCGTCTCTCCCTCTTGCATCCCCCGAGATAGCCAACTACACCTCGGCCCGCTTCGCCCATCAATCAATACGCCGGACCAACCCCTCCGCTTATCTACTTCGATAGCAGCAAGCTCTCGACCTCCCCCCTCCCCTTCTCTTTTATTTCTTCTTATTCCATCTCTCGAGATCTACTTCCCACATACCAAAATATGTCTACAACAACTTCTGGCCTGACGAGACGACGTGGCGGTGCCGGCGGCGCCGGTGCTTCTGGCTCGGCTGACTCCGAGGCCCGTAACTCCCCTGTGCCCGGAAACCGCGGCGACAGCAGCGCGCCAGAGACAAGCTACGAGAACTCCGAGGCCGGCCACAAGATCGCATACGACCCGCGCGATATCAACGAGAGCGCCGAGCGCAGCAAGCAGCCCAAGCTGACGCTCATGGAGGAAGTGCTACTGCTGGGCCTCAAGGACAAGCAGGGCTATCTGTCGTTCTGGAACGACAACATCTCGTATGCGCTACGTGGATGCATCGTCATGGAGCTTGCTCTGCGTGGTCGCGTGAGCATGCAGAAGGATCCTAGTAGACGTAGATTCCCTCTTCCCGAGCGTGTCATCGAGGTTGTCGACGATACCCAGACGGGCGAGGTGCTTTTGGACGAGGCGCTCAAGATGATGAAGCAGAGTGAGAAGATGAGTGTGAGCGCATGGGTTGACCTGATGAGTGGTACGTTTTCGAGATTCCTTTCCTTTATACATAATGCCCATTGCCACCCCGGAACAGTTTCTGTGATATGCTAACCTATGCCCCCTCCCACAAATATAGGCGAGACATGGAACCTCATGAAGATCGGTTACCAGCTGAAGCAGGTGCGCGAGCGTCTAGCAAAGGGTCTAGTGGACAAGGGAATTTTGCGCACAGAGAAGCGCAACTTCCTCCTGTTTGACATGGCCACTCATCCGGTAGCCGACGGTGGCGCCAAGGAAGAGATCCGTCGTCGTGTACGCACCGTCCTGACCCAACGCACCGTGGTACTCCCTGCCTCCGAGTTCTTGCCCGAGGAACTGCCGCTGCGGAACATCCGCACTGTGGCCATGGTATGCGCAGCATATGCTGCCAACGTGCTGGAGAATGCGCTGTCGAATCTCGGTCACGAGGCCCGCGAACGCGCGTTTGTACAGACGGACGATATGTTGGCGGATTACAGTCAGTGGCCGTTTGGCCGTAAGGCAGTGGGCAATGGCGTTGCTGCGAACCTGCCTGGTGTGATTGCTGATGTAAGTATCAAGTGTTTAGCTCTTCCTTTGTTCTGTGTGCATTCGGAAATCAGGGCACTGTTCATCAACTCTTGCTAACATATCGTTTTCCTTGATAGGAGGTGAACAACAACAAGGACAGAGAATTGCAGCTCGAAGTTGTGGCTGCCTGTATGAACGTTTTCACGCGTCTGGACTCTTTGCTATAAACTGTGTTTTATTTGCTTTTATCTTGCCTTCCTTTCACTAAGATACGAAATGCTTCCTCTCTTCGCCTATCTCTACTAACTATCCTTCTTCTTATTCTTCTTCTTTATGCACACGCTCTAAATCTCTCCATCCTTATAACCTTTATCACCTTTCCCCCGTCTCTCAATCCTATCCGCTTTTTTTTTGTTCTTCGTGTCCTTGTTCATTAGAAAAACTATGAGAAGTTAGATGAAGTCAGCATTGTGTTTTTTTTTTATTTCTTTCTCTTCTATTTCTGCTTGCTCCTTTTTCAAAAAACTTTCCTTCTTCTTCTTCTATTGCCATATTTTGATCAATCATTTTTCAAATTGGGTTCAACGAACACACTCAACCCTCTATACTACTATCTTATATCTCATTATCTTAGGTTTCCTTTCCTTCTTTTCCTTCTTTTCCCCCTCTTCTCTATGGTAGCTTCACGGTCTTGTATGTATTTTGTAGTTATGTCTCATGTCTCATGAATAGGGTGTCAAGAGAAGGTGTGTGCTAAGCCAATGTATGTTATATGTGACTTTTCTTGTATGCATCGTATGTTTTCTTTTCTTTCTTGCACATCTAGTATCGACTACTTTCTGGATTGTTCGATGCTTTACCGTCATACTGTGATAAAAACGACATCATAGTCCAACAAAGGCATCATATAAAGCTACACATCAATGTTGTTCTTACCAATAATATACGTTAAGTACATATATTTGCCCTCTCGACGTATGGATGTATGGCCATATGAATGTCTCTCTCTGACACTTCACCAATAAATGTGAACTATGAAACACGTATGTGGCGTGATATGTCTTTAGGTACCGTATCAAGGGTCTATGTACGTCGAAGATACCGGATTATTCTCCAAATATTGGATGATATCCCAGGTGATGCAAACCAATACCGGACGTTACATGTGATATCGTAGCCGTAGCCGAGCTGTTGGCCAGATTTTCCGCGAATTGGGATTGGAAAGGGCACTCTCATGTAGACGAGAGTATTTCTCGGATGAATATTGAAAAATTAAGCCGTTGGGGGACAAACTAGCCATTGGACGATCATTCAGCGTTATCTTATTAGACATCGTTTTCTGGATGCTCATGATAAAAAAAAAACATCTTATCTTGGTGATCGTACTATAATGTGACAAACACTAATATAACCAAGATCTCAAGCAAGCAATATATCATAGGACTACATATCCTTATCATGACTTATTAGCGTGACGGGCTTTCTAGCCTCAACATCATACAAACCACATATAAAACTGGACACATATTGACGTACTCGGAAGTAGCTTGGTCTTTGGTTGGTATGTATCTTGGTTAGGCAGATCATCGTCA
The DNA here is from genome assembly GCA_004009845.1 of Davidsoniella eucalypti. NCBI lineage: Eukaryota > Fungi > Ascomycota > Sordariomycetes > Microascales > Ceratocystidaceae > Davidsoniella > Davidsoniella eucalypti. The sequence continues at coordinate 74,072 of RMBW01000001.1, read as the reverse complement.
CCTGAAGCACCCCAGGCGGGAAAAAAAAAGAAGAGTCCACGATATAATTCTCTTGATTCTAACAAAACTACATATTAAGTGTTTGACTATATTTTTTTTTTTCTATGATAGTTCCCCAGGATCAGTTCTGTTTGGTCCTGAGACCCTGCTATTCCCCAACCAAAGTTTGTTAATTTGACAGGATATCAATATAACCAAGCTAAGAAGCATGGCCACAAGGCCCGGTCACGAATATCTCTAGACAGAACTAAGAAGTAGATATTTCCTGGCAAGAATAAAATACATGTGGCTGTTTAGAACGTAGCATGCGTTTCTTCTGCTTATTGTCTGGGGAGAATTATATTTAGGAAGAGATATGAAGATATAAGTAGGCGAAGGTTTTTAGCTAGTAATTTGAGTCTTCGTATTTGAGCGTATCTTGCCCGACAAAATCCCAACTGGAAAGCAAGTACCAGGAAACACCCTTTTATCAAGGGTTTGCCGTTTCTTGATCTACGTAATATGCTTTATCCTGCCTCATGGTATATTCTGAATAAAAAGGGGGGGGGGGGGGGGCCGAATAACCATATCTCATGAACTTTAGGGAGATTCTCCAAGTCTCCCTCTTAACTTTGAAGGGAGGTTGAACCAGCGGGGTGGACAGAATCAAGGGAGGGAACAGGTACAATCATGCAAGCAATTTTCAAGCATACACGAACTCTGATAGGCCGATGAAGTAAGCCTACAAAGGAGAAGAGGTTTGTTGGCCAAACCCGGCGAGATATGGCAATATCAGACCCTCAAATCTCTTGTAGCAGATCATATCCTACGGGATAATAGGAAGATCAAGCAGAGAGCCGATCGATCTCATCCGTCTATGACGACTAGTTGTACACCCAAGGAACTACCGAAGCAGAGAAACTATATGACGCTGTGATATCGAAAGCAAGTATAACATATTCGCACAATACTGGTATAGTATGCATGGCACATCTGTTTTCTCAGTTCGCCTTATTTTGGGGACCCATACTCGTCGTACATATACATATTTCTTAATCTCATTCCACAAGATGGATGCAACGTTCAAGGCTTGTTGGTCTCCTTTCCAGGGGAAGACTTTCTTACTCGAGTAAAACTGATTAGCTTTTTAACAGGCTGCCGAGTTATGAGACGAGCGGGCCAAAGAGTTGTACTTGAGGTGGAGTTTATGTTCCATTGATTCTATACTTGTAGTTATATTCCGAAATAAGGCTACATAATTCCGGTTTTCTGTCTCAAATCTCCAATACTTTTTTTTTTCTTTACAAGTGTATCTTTCTCTGAGGAAACCTTCTCGCTATACTTTTTGTAGATCGTGGATCGGAGTTTCGGTCTTGCCAAGGCATTTCCCCTGAGCGTGACAACTAACAACTTGGCTACGACTTGGATATGGCAAGGGTCATCGAGTTTTCTTTGCAATAGAATGAGAATAACTCTTATGAGATAAACACTGTCCTGGGAGATTGTGCTTACATGCAGACTTAAGTGCCCGAGGAGAAGAAAAACAAAATCCTGGTTTACCATGCATTGATCTTGTGAGATTTCGATCCCTTCACAAGTCAGGAATATTGTATTGTATTGTGTGTTTTTATAGTCAAGCGGACAGGTCGTAGCCTAAGGTTGATCGACTTTCTCCTATCTCGGTGGGGATATGCTGACTGTTGAACTAGGAAAAACAACAGAACTGGCATTGCTGGTAGTGTGTGGCATGCGCGACACAGATCTTAGACCTGTGTGTTCAAGTAGGCTGGCTAAAAACCCAGCACTTAGTGGAGCTGCCATCCTCACTGTTAGGTGAGCCTCCAAGAGGTCGGGATTCAGGGGGTCCAGCATAAAATTTGGTGTAATTAGGCCGGGTGCGATGATAGGCGACAAGATTCCCGCGCCGCGGGTTGGGCAATAGGAACCCTCAAAGAGATTTCCCATCGAGTGTGGGTGTGTCTGTCTCCCTAAGAGGACTCAATGGGCAGCAGCATTGGGAATATGTGCCGGTCGCTCTTACAAACCCACGACGAAGGGGGAGGTACTGTGAACTCAAAGGCACCCTCGAGGGTTGTAGGAGGCAAGGTTGCACAAGTCAGGAATAGTGACAGAAATAAAAAGACAGAGAAACGAGACAACAGGAATCCCTAACGGAAGACATGTCCCGTACCAGGAATTGGATACAAATCTGGGAGAATTGAAACAGATTTATGAGTAGCTAAGTAGTATAATGGAACCAAACTGGCGTGGTCTCTCAATGTTTCCGGGACGGGAGGAACGTGCTTGAGGGTTCCTGGTCTTTGATTGACTCTTGACTTGTACCTTGCCATGAACAAAGTCCATCTGGTTGACGCTAGTAAGCCATGTGTTATTGTGCACAGTACATATGTACCAGCGACGTTTCTGGCCATCCTAAGAAGGCGGATTGTAATATATGGCCAAAGGGCACGTCTTTGGAGGAACCATCACAGGCCTCGACTTTGCATTGAAACTGTGCGCGCGAGCTCTAGGCTCTTCCGCTCGATGGGCTAAATTGCTTGATTGCATTATAGCTGCGCCCCCTGGAGGAAAAAAGAAAATACCGGCTTAATGTACGGACAATATTGCCGTTCATTCAAGTACGTACTGACCATCGAGTCGCACTGGCTTTTTAAAGTGCATGCATATGTGATGGGCGCTATATCCACTATCACGGTACATGCCGTTGACTTCATTCTCAAGGCTTGCCTTGGCCGATGCTGCTGTTTCCAGGCTCGTTATTCCCTTGGTCGCCATTTCCCGGTGAAAGAAGAGAATGGCAACAAAGCCCGAGAAGTGAAGTACTGCTACCAGAGTGGTAAGAAGGCCAATCACTATAGAACACGCTTGATCGCCGGTAGTCCAGTTCCAGGCGATTTATGGGCCAAACTGCACGTCATCATCCGGTTGTTGGGGACAAGGCGAGGCCGAGAGATCGAATAGAAGGCATATTAAGTTTCCTCTCTGGTTGCCATGTGGCCTAAGCAGACAGGCAAGTCTGCTGTTGTTATGACAGACCGAACGCTTGGGCTCATGTTTCTATCCACTCCACTCTCTCTCTCAAGCTCAAAGCCAACGTCTCGGGCTTGATTACACCTGCCCGTTTGCCTTTATTGAGAGATAAAAGGATAAATTCACTTTACAAGCAAACTCCTGATCATTCTGGATTTCTATCAGCCAATCCCCCTAGAAATAGAAACAGGGCCATTCCTTACATTTGGGCTTTTGCAAGCGTTGGCTCCCACATCTATCCATTCATATCGAGTTGTAGTGCTCCCATATCTGGAGACGAGCAAAAGGAGAGTGTGCAGCACTGGCCCGAGACTATGGGAGAACTTCTGAGTACGAGGAAGATGGGGGGAGGCTCTCAAACCAACAAACATGGCCCTCGAGAAATATAATGAAGGCGATTAAGTCGTACTACAGATTCTAGGGTAGTATTACAGTAGCGCAACCGAGAAGAGAAGGGGGCTAGCGATGATAACAAACAATCCACACTAAGAGGCGCCGGTGGTCTGGCAGAGCGTCAAAGCGCAATATCCGCCGCTGCAGACGAAGAAGTCTCGTTTCTTGCTATAGATCAGACCCGAGTCCAAGGACAGAGGATGAAATGGAAGGCCTTGCACTGTTCTTCTTGGGAGAACAAAGCAATTGGCTGTACCAGGAAACCCCAAACAACGGCACACATTAAATTTCCGCTCTGAGCCTACCCGCTTCCTACCATCTTCTTGAATTGCGCCGAGCGGAAGAGAGCCCATCTCTAGAAGAGAAACACAGACGCGAGAGACGAAAAAGTCTAGCCCTGGCTGCTCCTGCAATATGTATGATTAGCAGATTCATTTCTACATATATGAATATCCGCAGCGTGGGTCCAATATCGAATATATCGCTCAATTGTATCTGAGCATCGAAAAGTGCGCTTCTTGGCCTTTTCATGTCGTTGCATCATCTCTTCGAGTGAGAAGCGGATTAGCTTGTAAACCCTGTTTTTTTTTTATCCAGCAGACCATTCGCGGGCATGGCCACTCGCCCTTCTCGTTAGAACTGTCGTGTTGGCAACATCACAAATCAGAAATTTTTAAATTTTTTAAAAAAATACCGACCCTGTTGTACGGGGTGAAAGAGAAAAGCCAAGATTAGATGACCGCCACCCCTGAGCATAAGCTGCTGAGCACAAGAGGCCGAGAATGTTGCCGCTGTGATGCTCCCTTGATATCTCTTCTGTTGCGAGCAATCATGTTTGTGAATCGCGCTGTGGGTCGTTTCTTTAGACTCAGTTGTTGGTTGCCGGAAGGAATGACTTTGTGCCGGAAAACAGTGACTCTTATAAGTGCTGTAAATACCAAGATAGGTTATTTGTAAGTACGGCCAGTAGAGAGCTTTCTAAGACAAGCCATGCTGGCTCTTATGGGGGTAGTATAACGTACTGAGCTGGGGCGTACGGATCCTCTTCCACCTCGCCTGGCTCTTTGTTTAACTCTTCTGGCGCGAACATACAACTATGCAGGGAATATATGGACTTTCCCGTTGATGGCCGTCTTGGTTCTAACTGCAACCGCAGACAAGTGGTAGAACCGACAAATGGGTGCTAAGGCGTAACGATGAGGGCAGTACTGGCAGCTGATGATCGATCTGCTTGTTAGACTGGGCAGCGGTGCTGATAGAGACGGATAGGCTAGCCTGCTCGTGGATCTGACTAGAAGCCCTTGTTTCGGATCCAAGGTGAGGTGACTTTTTGTCGTGTTTGGAGGCGATCAGGGCCATAACTTAAAGCAGGGCCGCATAGAGAGGCAACAAAAGGTGCTCTTGTGACGATGCATTTTCATGCGCTCAAAGTCACATTGTCTTGGATGATAAGGCAGTCCTGTCGATGAAGTTGGAATACACAAGAGAGGCAAACTCGGGGACAGAGATAGACAAGTGGGCTATGTGACAACCGCAGTATAAAAGGACTGTGAGGCCATCGCCAGGCTTTCTGTCTCTTGTCTCCTTGTTTACAGCCTAGCATGAGTCAGCAGAATACACAGATATGATAGTTTTGCCTACACTGGAAACTACGATCCACGACCGACTAAATCTCTGAACCATCGCAACTGCCTCTATCTCCATCCAACTTAGGCGATTGCTGTTCTGGAAAAGCCCTTGCCCTCAGCGAGGTGCTGTCTCTTTTTATCTTCTTCTAGGGGCCCATGATAATTTCTTTGCCTTGCTACTCTTATTTTTTCACATCTCGTCCACAGTCTTCCATTTTAGCTGTTTACTTTTTTTCTAATTTGTTTAATTTTTGAGATTGACTGGTTGCAACCCGCCCCACGCCTTGTCTCGTGGTATTTACAGCAAAAAAGGTCAGGGTCCTTTTTAATTATTTTTTTATTTTTATTTTATTTTTTTATGTGCCTTCATAATAGCCCATTTATTTCCAATTATAACAATTGCTTCTAGCTTTGCTCTAGCACCGTACTAGCTCTAGCCATCTTACTTAGTCTGGCTTAGCACCAGAATCGAGTCGAACACCAAACAATAGCCTCGCTCGGCCAGGGCATCCAGTTACTTTACTTGACTCTCTTGTCTCTTTTTTGCTTGCTTGATTGAGCCTGCTTTATCCATCCGACCTCAGAAGCTACGGCCATTTATCGTCGCAAACCGTTCCTTTTCTTTTTTTACTTTTGAATACCGCTTCTCCCTCTTTCGCTTGGCTAGACTTTTCTTTTTCCAATTTTGTTCACTTTCTTAGTTTCTTCCGATATCGACCACTGTCGTTGATACTGCATCGCACATACCTAATACTTGCAGTTTATCCTTTCTAACTAGTCTACATACTATCAACAACCAGCTATCAACACTAAATAATCTCGTCTGTTCTTTTTAGACATACTACAACAAGTCTTGCTATCTCTCGGAAATTCTATTTTTGCAGCAGTTCTCAAACCACTATCTCTCGTACTCTATTCCAGTCTATCCGCACCACAGGTTGTCCCTGATCGTCATCAACTACTTAGCACCTCAGCTTCTGCAACAAAAAGGAAATATACAGCCAAATTTTCCAACGCAGTCGTTCTTTCTGCCCTCTTTTCCTCCGTGGAACGGGTGGTCGCATATCCCGCAGCCCATAATATCAGCCTAACGGTGTTGCGTAACAAACATCAATCTCATCCGCATATAAATCATCTTCACACGACAAAAACCAAAACCACCGCCATGGAGCAACTAAGCCCACAAAACCAGACCCCCCCGACTCCCATCTCTATCACCATCTGCGGCGACGGTGGCTGCGGTAAATCTAGTATCACTCTGCGCCTCGTACGCTCACAATGGACATCAGAGTATGACCCGACTATCGAGGACTCGTACAGCATAACCCGGAAAATCGACGGCCACACATATCACCTTGGCCTGACTGACACTGCCGGCCAGGAAGAGTACCGCGGCATGTGGGCCAGCAGTAATCTTGGCGCCGACGCCTTCCTGCTCGTCTACGACATCACCAGTCCAAACTCATTGCAAGCCCTACAATATTTCAACGACATGATCGATATCGAGGTTGAGACGCGGCTCGACAATGCTGAGCGCGCGCGGATAGCAGGCCTGACGCCATCACAGCAATTCTCTGTATTCGGCAGTACTGGCGCAAAAACTGTCCCTCCCATCAAGATCGTGGCCGGCAACAAGTGCGATCTACAGGAGAGCCGCATGGTCTCTGCCGCCACAGGTCTAGAGTGGGCGAGAAGGCGCGGCTGTGGCTTCATGGAGACGTCTGCCCGCGTAGAAGTCAACATCGAGGAGACCTTTGCCTTAATTGTGCGCCGTGTGATGGAGGCGCGGAGAGAAGCAGAAGGTGACGATCCAATGCTAGATCACCGCGGCGCGACTAAGCCATTGACGCCATTGCCGCACAGAGACAACGACGAAAAGAGAGGGCCAGGCCTTCGTGGGCCGAGTATCGGCAGCGATAAGGTCGGCCGTGGCCAGGGCGGATTCTGGCGTCGACTACGTTGTTGGTAGGGCGTGATCAGCATCCTTGGATCAATCATCTTCTTCGCTTCTCTGTCTCTATCTTTTCTTGCCCTTTTTTTTTCCTTTGTTCTTTTCTGGCCTAGACATTTGGGATACCTTCATGCGCGCAATGGTTTTATATGGGTTTTTTTTTTCTTTAAAAAAGGGAGCGCGTTTGAGTTTTGTTTCTTTGCTCGTCTTCTTTCTTTCCTTTGTTTCTTTGATCCCTTAACATTCCATCCTACTTGATATACATACTACACAACCTATCCACACATATTTTCCTTTGTCACATCTCGTTTCTACCACTTTATATCTCTTTTCTTGCTTTCTTATTTTTTTTTCTTTGCTGTTTTCTACCCGTTGGCAAACGAGCGTGTCTCCGGAATCCTTCTTTACTTTTTTTTAGTTCTTGGTCTATATTCTTTTCTACTCGTCTGGATCTTGGTGATTTGTATCGACGAAACGATAAACGGCGGGTGGGTGATGATAGATGTTACACGTAAATTTACACCCGGTCACATAAAAAATATCTTTGGTTTTCTACTACTCATCTGAATATATGAATATATGAAGTGACTGACTATGGATATGCCATGCCTACTACCCTCTTAAACTGACTAACCCAAAGCTCTGTGACTATGCCTTCTTGTTGCTTTGGTACCAGTCATACCAGTGTTTGTAGTCCTCGTACTCGGCCTTGACTTTGTCGCCCTTATATCTCTCGACATCCAACTCAACATCCTCCCAATTCTGCCCACCACGCGAACTCCAACCAGCCTTGCGCATCAGATGCGGCAGTGTGTCCTCCTTTGTCCACTCTTGTTCGACCATGACATCTGGCAGATACGTGCCGTTACGGCGACGCCCCGACACGGGATCGACGAACTTGATAATGATTCCATGTGTGCCAATCTCCCAGTCGAACTTGTCCGCACACGGCTCGAAGTCCTTGAGCAACGTCACACCGGCCTGTAGCGAAGGCAGTTCCCGCGCGCTCACCGGGTCGAAGCGCGTGTCTTTCAGAGCAGCAACGAGTGAGTATTCCGAGAGTCCCTGGATGAGCGGAAGTGGCGAGAATGTGCCGATACAGCCGCGCAAGTCCGGGTCGGCCCTGTCCTTGGATGTATGGATGTTCCAGGTCACAAAGAGGGGGAACTCGGCGTCTTTGGCAGTAATAGTGAACGCAGCGGTAGGTGTAGAGCCGGTAGTTTTGCTAGCAACATAGGTAGGCCAGGAGGTTTCAATTTCTTGAAATGAAATTGGGGGGCGATGCTCAAGTTGGGCGGCCAAGACTTCGAAACAAAAGATACACTGCGTCACGGAAGCCATTTGTTCGTTCTTGACGGGTGAGCTCACTATAGGCAGATTATGTCCCCGCAGCGATGAAGATCACGAGATGGAAACCAATTGAAAGTCACAAGTAGAAGATCACGGCAGAAAGAGGGCAGGACACGATAGGCAACAATCGACAGAATAAACTCAAGCAAAAACAAAATGTTATTGTGAAGAGTGAAGAACTAGACCAAAATAAAGTTGGTGAGGGGTCAAATTGCCGCTGTTTCCCTTTCTAGAAATTCAACCTACTCAAAGCGCTAAAAACGGATATTTACTCAGTTTAAAATTACCGAACAAAAGTTGATATACAGCACATTATAATCTTTCTAGAGTAGCTAGTTGTAACTAAAAAAAAATTACACTCTCAAGCAAGTACGCAAAACCCTACGTCCATATTAACCCTATATGACATAAGTCAATGAGTGCATTCACGAAAACTTATCACAACAACACGAATTGTTGTAAATGCATACACTTATATTAGCCAAGAAAACACAGCCATTAGAACAAAAGGTGCCATTACATACTGGATACAAGTTCTCGTTCTTTATGTATGATCACCAGCCAAGATCTTTGTTAGTTCTTGGGTAATATATATGGCGATTAAACCCATCACTGTACGAAGTCTTAGTAGTCACTAATATAGTTATGGGGCCACTATACGTGCCTGAAGATTACTTAGCGAATAAATAGGACGGGTCATCATTGTTTGCAGCAGATACAAGAGAATAAGCGTCCTGTGAATCTTTTACAATACGAAACTGGGATTTGGTAGGTATATATGTATGTATGTACATAAGAGGCTGTGGTATAATAATATTCTTGGAATATAGCTTCTTCGTTAGGCTCGGCTTCGTTGCGGAATTGACAGTGAAACAGTAGGGTTATGTCGAAGAAACTGCCAGCTTCTGAGTTTTAGGTATATGCTTTGGTGATAGGCTCTGTACTTTTCTAGTAGGATGCATTATACAAGATAGTAGAGAGATAACTAGTCCGATATAGCTGTATAAGGAAATATATTGCCCAAATTCTGGTGTCCAGCACTAAACATCCGTGGTATAAACGCAAGGCTTTAGTCGAATATTGCCCAATAACTATTGCACTTAGAAAGAATATCTCCGAATTTTAGGTTAAGCTCAGACTTGGGGCGTCTCCGCGTTTCAACCTAAACAGGTCACAAAGCTTGGCCTAGTTAACCAAAAAAAAACTATAGCCTGTGGATTTCCGGCGGCATGCATCGCTCTACTAATACAAGTAGACGTGTATTATTTGGCTCCTCTTACTTATAACCGCTCTCTATTGATCCTCGCTTTTCGTCTTGTTTTACAACAGTGAATGTTAGTTAAGAGTGTCGATCTTACAAATAATTGGGCTTAGAGACAGACAGGGAGACAGTTGATGCCTGCTCCCTCTCTCGCAGTTTTCTGGGTTGCCTACCAGATAGAGCAAGATAAGAGGTCTGGATGTCTGGATGGGTGGTTCTGAAGCAAATGATAAGCACTGCTGAAGCAAAACGCGTTTCCAAGCATGATTAGTAGAACTGGTGAGCAGGGGTATCAAAGTCATGATATACCAAGTTCATGTTGGGGATTCAACATCACGAACTTGGAATGGACTGGAATACTATTTCACTAACACGGTCTTCTTCATGATCATTATTTGAAATTTTAGGGCTTTCGAGATACAAGAATGGGAAGAGATTCTAACCGCAAGCACCCGTTGGCATATACGCACGGTTGTTTTACGCCGTAGAAGAACTCTGTTCATGCCAAGCCTGAGCCTCTGTTCCGTCAAGCCCTTTGCCTCCCTTGAGAAGAAAAACCTTAAACTCTAGAAGGGAAGCCTGACATCTATGTGCCACCCTAAAGACCGTCTGGTCTCTTCTTCAACTGAACCGGCCCAAGAGCATGATGGGACCCCGTATGTTTCTTGACTTACGGACTTTGTTTCTTCGAGTAGTAGGCAAAGCAAGAGGGCGGAGTTCTTTTTTTGTATCAAGGATGAAAGATGAGCCAAAACCTCTGACACGGATCACCAGCTACCGAGAAAGAGAGTCCCAGCCTAGGCCAAACGAAAGGACACACAAAAGTAACCAAGATGCTAAGAGGGAGTGAACAGTGTCGCTGAAAACTCAGTGATGGGAGTTGTTCAGGTGAGTTTGAGTTGGTCTGAGAGAAGAGAGACTTTGTTTGAAGCACGGCCGCCCCCCCTTTGTGACCGGGAGAAGAAACCGAGTTTTGGCTGGATGGCTGACCTGGATGTTTGGGCTGCCAAAGTGCGTGATCTGTGTGCATGTTTGACCACAGGTACAGAACAGAAGAATGATCGAATCAACGATACAAATAGACAGCGGCTCCCTCTGAATAAGACACCTGCTTAGTTTGTTCTCTCCATCACCATCTCTCGCTCTTCCAGTCTTCATCAGCCTTTCTTTTCTACTACTCTCTCTGTCGCCGGACGACCTTTCTTTAACGCCCTTTTTTTTTTTTTAATCACCCTCTCTTTATTTCAAGATGAAGTTCTCTGTTATCGCTATTACTGCCCTGGCTGCCATTGTCTCGGCCGCACCCGCTGCTATTTGGCAGGAACTGGAGGATACGGGTGAGTTCTATATAACCAACACAAGAGCCAACTTGGGCAGGTTGTACTAACAAGTCGCTAGATGTCTTCCGTCGCCAGTCTGACCAGCCCATCGACCCGCCTGCCGAGGATATCGTTTCTGGCATCGACGCCTCTTCGGCCGCCATGTCTGATGCCAGCGGTAACCCCGTTGCCTTCGATTCCAGCAAGGTCTACCTGCCCCCTAACGCCGGCCGGTAAATCTGAGACGGCTCTTCTCTCTTTGTTTACTTGGTCCGCTTTCAATATATGATGCACTTGATGCATTTGCCGTCTTTTGTAACATTTGGTGGTCCTTCTATGGCTCGCAAAACCCGCTCTTTGATAGAGCCCGGCGGACGGGATGATATGTACTACTCGAGCAGCTTTCTTTGAATCTTACACATCAAAAGGCGATGGTCACGTTAAGAGCGTGATATCGCGTCAGAGAAAGACTGGATGAGTATTTCTGCCCTGCCCCTGATGAAAGCACAATCTTATTTCTTATGTTATCCTTATTATTAGAGTTGCGACATCATATATACTTAATACTAGCAGTGGCGCCGGAGCCATGACAACGACGGTTCTTTCTTTTTTTCTTCTCCTGACTTGATATTCCTTTTAACGTAATAGTGAATTAGTAGGTTATGTGTCTTTAGTTACTCTGGCTATTGTATGGAGAGATCGGTAGCGAGTCGGCGACTTTCTATGTGCTGATTGGCTTCATGACGTCGGCTAGATGTGCACGAAGTTTTCATTGCAGCTGAGCGTCTATCATAGTAGGATCGTCACTATAAGAATATAGCTTGACAAATCTTCTAGCTCTGCATCGAGAAGCCTCTGGCGCCAATGGGTTGAGCAAGAAAAGAAGATCCGAACGTAGATAGACTTCGTTCTCTTGTGAGATTGTGCTTTACTGGTGGGATCATGAACTTTGCGCTAAAATATGCGTGTAAGACTGGTGGTAAGGTGAGGAGGTATAAAAATAGCATAAGGACACTAGAAGCAGACTGAAGTGGAAATCCCATTCGACAGGAAGCAATGTAATTAGGCGAAGTCGGATGTGGCAACGATCGTCCACAAGAGCCAACAGTCTGTCTTGTTGGATCTAGGGATGAGAGATATACCTATAAGCACTCTTCTGGTAGTGATAGTGGTGATAGTGGTGACTTGGGGATCACTGTTTAGCTCAAACTTTTGCTTCTTGTGGCTAGCCTGGACTTGTCAGAGTCACCTTTGGATGTTTCAATAGACTTCATAGTGAGCCATGCCTATGCCGAGAGACATCCAAAGACTCTGTAGCTGGGCGCTTGGTAGATTCCACATGGACTGAGGAATTGACACTGGTCTTGGAGTTGGATCCTAAGGCACCAATACACCATAAGGAGAGAATGTATATGTAGGTAAAGCACATATGCACAACCATACAGATATGTATGTACATGATTACAACTATCTGTATATGTACATGCAAAGAAACATCGAGAAGGAATAAAAAGCGGTCCATGGGATAACAGACGAATTCACCGTAGACAGAGTGTTCAAGCTGTTTTGTTTCATTGCCATTCTCGATTTTGTTTCCTCCTGTATGGGAAAGCGAGAAAATGAGAAGATATCGAGGATTGAGCATCCAGGGCCGCTTACACCAAGCATTAAAGCTTTCAAGAAGGTGGCGTGCATCATAGCAGCCATATGCATGTAGATACAATCTATGTACACCATACCGTGTCAACTACATATGCTGTATAGTCTGCTATTATCAGTGTAGTTATGTAGTCTGCAGGGTCATGTAAGACCTACGGAAGTGCTGCAAAGCGCTGTCTAGATGCAATAAAGCTGCTGGTTTCCTGTGGCGATCATGGCGGGTGGAACCATGGGAAACGGATAGGAAGAGAGCCAAACCATGAAAACAGCAGTAGTAGTGTAGAATTAACGAAAGAAGGATATACATCTTACGCAAGCCCAATGCCACTGAAAACAATGGAGATCGTTGGAAGAGGCGTAGCCCCATTGCTTCCCGCAAGATTAGACGTGGGCAAGGATGGCTAGTAGCAAGTGGCTGGGATTACAGTATGGGCGTTGATTTTAGTGCGTACAATTTAACATCATTACAACTAGGTCCTTGTTAGTAGTTGTACATTGAGAGACTCAGAATCTATGATCGAAATTACGGCCGTCGTTGTCAGACAGAAACACCTGTACAATGAAGTGAGGACTTGCTAGCCGCGGAGACATTGTCGAATAGAATAGTGCAAATTGTCGAATAGAATAGTGCAAATTGGCGTAGCACAATAGGCTCTCTATAGCTACTAATACATACATAATCGTAGTTGTAATTCGATAGCAACTAGTGCTGTCTGTTCATTTCTCGTGACGTATTGTAGCTTAGTCATACACTTACAGTTGTGTTGTTGATAGGGATGAAAACGCACGTTTACAGTGCCAAATGTTTCTGGAACTGTTTGTTTGTTCTGTGCTCTAGTCACCAGAATAAACACAAGAGACTTTTTACTAGAGATTTTAAGCAAATAGAATCATGGTTAGTTGATCGAACTGTTTATTGTAGAGATCACGTGCTTCAACGTAGGCAAAGATCGGGTCAGGTCAGACAGGCCACAAAGAAAGAGTAGTTGCCGTGTATTCCGGCTTATATATGTGAGTAACTTGAGAAAGTTTCTTCCTCCCGTTCTAGTCAGCTGTGAAGATCACACTAGACACTTTTTCATTTTTTCTTTTTCTATGCTAGTCGGGCTAAAAGTATCCTCATAAGCAGACATGAAGCCCGGTAGGAAAACGCCTTGTGCCAGCAGGGGGTCAAAACTTGAGAAAACAACTATAGAGAAGTCTTGTTTCCAGCCAAAGCTCATATCTACAGACATCTTCACCAGAGTGCTTTCTCCAGCCAACGTACGCTTTCTCTGGCCTTCTCGCTACCATCGTTGACGCCCGTATCGCAGATCCTGAACAACGCGTGTTAGTGAGGGGCTCATCAAGCAAGTGTGGCGTGGCCTGGGAACCCACCCCACAGGGATCTCTTCGCTGGCTTGTCGGTACAGATTGGGCGAGCTGAGACTTGACAGAAGACACTGGCCACCTATTGGCTCTTCTGAACGCCAGCCGCAGTGTATATCATCATACATCATAAGTAGTGCTAGCTATATGGCATGGGGATCTGTGAATGGGCCTTCGCAACGGGCTTTGCATGAGGTGCGTTAGTAAGTCTGCAGCTTTTTACCTCTGACACCCACATCAAGCCAAATAGCAGGGATTAAGCAGCCGGTGTCATCATGTCTGTGTTAATAGCCTCATCGGGCGGAGATCCCAAACAAACCATCCATCCGTCCGCTGTCTTCTTTGCTAGCCATAGCCCTCTGACAGGTCTACGCTGCTCTTCTCTATTGACATCTCATTACTGTCTTCAGAAAACACAACACTAGGTACTTTGATGCCAATAAAGACTCGATATGGAAAAAAGAGTTGAACCACCCAAGCAGCCCGTCCCACCCACAAGCAGAGTTCATGATGCTGTTTGTCGTTGTGACCCTGGCAGAGAAAATCCAACAAGGTTCATCATAGCCTAGTTCATTTGTTTGCACAGCCGGGCGTAGCTTCGGTACTCTCGCTCTAGGTACCTTTTCCGCAAGGACTGCAGACACATATACATAGTACTGGCGGACTGTGCTCCAGCCCAACCAAACCACAACTACAAGCGCTTTGCAATGCACGTACTAACTGTTCGCTTGCTCTGCCGCAGGCTTTTCCTTTATTCGGTATTTTACCGACTGCAAAGTACGCTGTTGTTGAGTTGGCACTCGTTAGTTCCGTGATGATGCCTTATAAATATACAAGAGGGGCTCCCACGGCCTGTACCAATCTGGCATTTTGGGCTTTTCTCTATTCTTGTTTTTGTTCTTGTTTTTCTCGTCATGCCTTGTGTTCTGTTGGTGTCCTTATAACACTCCGTCCTTGACCATAGATACTGAATCAATATCCATTCGTTGATTGATCAGCCATCCATCACTTATATCTACCCTATCTACAGTTGCCTGCTGATTCAATCAAGTCATTCGCTTGCCTGTCTCTCACATCCCCACCGCCTGTTCACCACATATACGCTTCTTCATACATAAACCTACTTCTGCTCAGACCATGGGCCATCACCGTGCGCAGGCTCAGTTTGAGCGTGCCAAATGGCGCCGCTCTATGCTTTACTGCACCTGGACCGTCCAATTCATCTGCATGGCCACCCTGCTCGGCTTGTTTGGATGGCGTCTCTTCGAGTCTCTTTCTGACGATGTAGCCACCAAAGCAGTTTACATTGTGTACGTGACGCCCTTTAGCAGCTATGATTTCATCTTCTGGACACATCTTCTGGTCCTCGTCTGTAGCCCTAAACACTAACACTTCCTTCTTTCGATATAGATGGGAGAGCACAAATATCGGATTGCCAGTGCTATCATTAGTATTGACAACATATGAGCTCTTCCGGTTCATACAAGAGACTCTAACGCCCTGGACAATGTTATTCACACACTCTCTCAAGTTGACCTGCTCGATCGGTGCCCTTGTCCTGGATATCTACGTCTTTTACCACTCGAGCACCCAAAGCTACGCTATTGCCGGACTAGTACTCGACTGCCTATTCATGTAAGCAAGCCTCCTCTTGTGTGATTCTACTAATATAGCGCTGGTTCCATGATTCGGTTACTAATATGGTCTCTAATATTAGCTTGTCTGTGCTGGTTCCTGCTACCTACTCCATCCACACTTACTTCCACTCGGTATCTTTTGATGAGCATCTCATTAGCTCCAACACGAAGCCCTACGGCATGCGTACCGTCAACACGGATCTAGAGGCATACGACGCCCGTCGCCTCAGTAGTGCTAGCGGCTCGACCATTCAAGACCCGGTCATTAGCCGGCCCGAGGTCCCTTCCAACTCGGTGTCTTCGCAAAAGTCCGTTGCTGCCTCGCTCATTAGCTTCACATCCCACCGCAACTCATTGAGTGGCAGCACCGCCTTAGGATCTTCTGCTAGTGACAGTGGAGATTTAGACACATCTTCGACAAGCGATGGCAGCTCTACCTCTCTACCATCGAGCAACGGAACATCGGCTTCTACATCCTCGTTTGGCACCTCCACCACCACACCATTCACGCTTCCGCCCATGCAGCCCTACAGTCACGAGCGTGATACCCAATTCGAGGCTTATAAGGCTCAACTCAGCTCGACCCAACAGGCACCGCCAAAGGTGCCGAGCAAACACCCTCGCCGTGCTTCCATCGGCGGGTCTCTCACTCCCTACAACCCTACCAACGGTATCGAGGAACAAGCCACCAAACAAGGCTCCGAGCAGCGCTACAGTCTCCCATCACTGGTCATCACAGCACCTCCCGCAACATGCTTGGTGTCCAGTGCGCGTCACTCTAGTGCCGTCCCTGCTATGTCACTGGGCGTTGTCGAGGAAGAGGCCGAAAGCATTATGGGCAAAGACGACGACGAAGAGCACGAGGTTGATGCTCAGGAAGGCCTTTTGACGGGTCGTATCGAAGATGAAAGCCCCCAGAAGAGATCGCGTAGAATGACGGTTGATACTGAAGAGTTGATGAACGAGATCGACTTGACGGAAGAATCGTGGAGAGAAGGACGTAAGCGCAGATGGAACGGCGCTTTGAAGCAGTAACGAGATCAATGAGTTGGATGAAAAGAAGAACAAGGGAGGAACACCTGGCCTACGGATCTACAGTACACTAGGCCTCGAAGATTGATCATCTCCGTGATTTTATTTGTTAGTGTCATTCACTTTTTGTTTTGTTTATTTATTCACCATAGAGAATCACTGCGTTCTTGTACAGTCCGAGGGCCAGACGCCCAAAAAGGCTGTTGCTTTTGTCTGTGCCTCACTTATCTACAAAGGATAGCATTACATAGTTTTCATCTTGTTTTCATATATATACTTTCATGTGTCTTGAATAATCATACAACATTTCATTCAAAGCTACCAATAGTGGCCTTAAACCTTCTTGATTGCTGTGACCCGTATACCCATCGTGCGTGCTGTCGTAGAGAGCCCGTAAAAGTCATGTAGATGGGGGAGACCTGGCCACACATGTAGCTCAACGGGAACCGCAGCGTCCCAGAGTTTCTTAGCGTACTCCAATGTTTCGCCCACAAACAGATCAAGTGATCCAATGTCGATATACGTGGATGGGAGGCCAGAAAGATCCTTGGCGCGCCCGGGGGCAGTGTAGATAGACACTGGAGCATCTTCAACGCCAGCGTTCTCTTTGCCGAGCACGGCTTCCCAGCACAGTTTGTTTTCGGCCGGATACCATGCCAGAAACTGCATGAGAGGTTCATTTTCGTCTAGAACAGTACGGTCGTCTAGCATGGGTTCGCAGAGCACTTGTTTCACTGGTGGAAAGTCGTACTTCTCATCACGAAGTTTCAAACACAAGCCCGCCGCAATTCCGGCACCGCTTGAGTCGCCCATGACGATGATTTTGCGTGGGTCAATATGGTAGTCTTGATGTTTCTCAACAAGATATTTATATGCGGTAGAAACATCGTTCTCACTGTACGGTGAAGGGAATTCGGGTGCCAGTCGGTAGTCTACGGCATAGAAGCTCATGTTAGACGAACGAGCGTATCGCGAGAGCAGAGGCAAGAAAAACGACGTCGTGCTACAACAGTGTCCACCGGGATGGACGTAGAAGACGATGGGCTGAAGAGAGCCTTCTTTGTTTGAGTCGGATGGGTGTACGACGTGAATATCGATCAAGCTATTGTCAAAGCTGTGTATGGGGAAACAGCTTCTCACAGTGGGGTCCGGAGTAGACGATTCATAGCTGAGGCTATGTGCTTCCATACACTGAGATGTGCCGATTTTGATTTCCTCCATGCAATTCCATTGTTTTCGTGGCATCAAGGCCCCGAAGGTTTTGAGGTATTCGGCGTCATACTGCAAGTTGGACATGATGGCACTATATGATGGATGAAGAAGAAAGAAATGAGCGAAAGATGAATTTGTTGGTTTGTTTTTGTTGAGTGTTGATATACGTGTGTGCTGACATGCTATTTATATGTTGCTGAATAACAAGTGAGACATTGAGGCTAGAGAATAGGGTTATCTCGAGTCAAGGGTTATATATACAACTTCACCGCTTACCTCGTTTTGACGGGCAGAAAATACCTACTTGCTTGCTCCACTCAAAAAAAAAATTCGACCGCCTCCAGGATAAGGAAAAGCGACAAGAGAAGGAAAAAAAGCCGAAACAATTAGAAGAAAATACTATGAAAAAAGCCTAGCAAAGTGGTACATCTACATCTTCGTACATTGTGATTCTTAATTGCATTATCAGCGCCTCTGTTTGTGATATTTTTTTTCCTTTCTTTTCTGTTTGTTTTCTTCTCGGCAGAAACCCCCGCGTTCGTTTTCGTCGTCGCCTGTCACTTTCGAGATCGTGATATCCATTCATTCTTACAGCCGGTCATCTATATCCAATCATATCTACACCTCAACTTTCCCTATACCCGATCACATCGCAATGGCGGAATCGCTTGAAGTATGAACTGCCGCCTCTTATAGTCTCGGCTCTACTGCGCCTACTGCCGGAATCTTTGCTAACAGTGGCGTCTTCGATCAACAGGACCGCATCCGCGGCCATGCGGCAGCCTTCAATGGTTTGCTGAGCCTTATCCCTTCAAAGCTCTACTATGGCGCTGATTCAGTGGCACTAGTACGTTTATTCCTACCTGCTGGCCCATATATATCCCGATGAATCAAGTCTCGCTGACACATATCCTCTCTTGAACTATAGGAAGATAGCCTCAGCTCAAACAACGTGAAAAAGAAGAAGACCAAGGCCGAGAAGAAGGCTGCGAAAAAAGCCAGACTCGACCCTGAAAACGATGCGAATCGCTCTGCCAAGGACGTCATGGACGAGGCCGGCCGCAAAAAGCGGAAAGCCCAGGAAATCGAGGACGAAGATGCTCAGGCCGAGGTGTATGAGGAAATCGATGGCATTGAGCCCGAGAAGCCCCGTGAGGGTCTGAAGGAGGTCAAGGAACGGACAAAGAAGCCTAAGATCAACGGCGATAAGCTCGAGGCCGAAGCAACCGACGATACCACGGCACCTACCGAGAAACCCGCTACTAATGAGGCTAAGGCGGCGAAGAAGTCTGAAAAGCTGGAGCGCAAGAAGCAGAAGTCAGAACAAAAGAAGACCCTCAGGTCTACCGCTACACCTTCTGCTGCTACTCCCAAGTCCGAATCGAAAAAGACTGCTACGCCGAAAAAGGCTGCTTCTGCTACAGAGAAGAAGAAGAAGAACGAAATTCCTTCTAAATCCACCCACAGCAAGACCAGCAAGGATGATGAAGAAAAGGCTTGGATTGATGACGAAAGCCCCGAATCCGACAAGGAGGATGTCCCCGCTAGTAGCACAACCACAGCCACTGAAGAGTCAAGTACGACATCACCTTCGTCCTCTTCCGCCCCAGAAAAGCCAAAATTGATCAAGGTGCCCGAAGACACAACCGCGTTCCGTGAGCGCTTTGCCGCCAAGATGGCTGCTCTGCGCGCCGCACGTTTCAAGGCCGACGATGCTGCCAATGGCAAGCCAGTGCGCACACGACAGGAACTCATCGAGTCGCGGAGAGAAAAGCAAGTAGCACGCAAGGCAAACAAGGCCGAGCAACGGCAAAAGAACAAGCGCGAGCAGGAGCTCAAGCGTGAGGAGGCCCTGGCCTCCGCCTCCCCGTCAGCCATGAGCCCCCGCCTAGACCTAGACGATACCATGGCTGCAGCCAACTTCAGCTACGGTCGCGTAGCCTTTGGTGACGGTACACAACTATCCCACGACCTGCAATACGAACTTAATCGTGAAAGCAAAAAGGGTCCTTCGGATCCTAAAACGGCGCTGCTCAAGCTGCAGGGTGCCAAGAAGCGTCTAGCAGCCATGGCCCCGGAGAAGCGTGCGGAGATCGAGGACAAGGAAGCCTGGTTGACGGCACGTCGGCGTGCAGAGGGCGAGAAGATCCGCGATGACGAGACGTCTTTGAAGAAGGCTGTCAAGCGCAAGGAGCGGGTCAAGCGCAAGAGCGAGCGTGAGTGGAAGGACCGGATCAAGGGTGTAGAGAAGTCCAAGTACGAGAAGCAGAAGAAACGTGATGATAATCTGCAGAAGCGCAAGGACGTCAAGTTGGAGCGCAAGCTGGAGAAGGTCATGGGCAAGAAACATAAGAAGTCAAGCGGTGGCGCCGGCGGTAAGAAGAAGGCGAGACCGGGCTTCGAAGGCAGTGGATTTGGCAAGAAGAAATAAGTCACAAATAATAGACACACCCAAAGAGAAGAAACGATAAAAAAAAGATGCCTTGGAGTATCGCAATATCTAAAGAGGCAAGTGTTATCAGATGACAATGGTTGGTATCCTCTTTTATTTCTTATTATATCTCTCACTATCATTTTGCTTTCTTTTCCCTATATACTATCCCCTTTTGTTTTTTCTCGGAGTTTTTTGGGTAAAAGTCACAAAGGCATCTACACAACTTATCGAAGCATTCAATACCAAAATCAAATGAAAATCAAATCTTTCACACGATCATGAATTTATTTATTTATTAATCGTTTTACGTCTTGATGTGGATCATGTTGACCCAACCCTAGTGGATCGTTATAGAAACCCTAGTGGTCCTAAGATCCTCCCACAATGAAAGGTCCAAGCTAAAAGAAAAACAGAAAAACACAGAACACAAGAATAAATTTCGGATGGAGAAGTAGTGGAGAAGACGAGCAGCGCTAGCCTGGCTAAACTTGTTTCTCTACTGGCTACCTAGTGCGAGGAAGGTACTCGGGCCCGCATTGGGCTCAATTCCCGATGCTCCAGCGCAACTGATCCACTGTGTACTTATACCAATTTTTTTGTTCTATTTTGTATATTTTTGTGGTGTTACCTTGTAATTTTAAGTATGTGCTGTTATTTTGTGGAAATTCGGTGGTATATTCCAGATCTCTATGTCATCTAATATATATTTTATATTCAAATATACTTATTAGAAGAATGCAAGAAAATTCTTCACGTTCCTATATCATATAGTCTTAGTGTGCCAAGTGGTGATTGTGTAACCTCATCTTCAAGGCACCTTCCCTACTTAGAGTGCTTGTCTACCAGCAAACGTGACACGAGCTAGTCATTATCTGATTTTCTAAGACGAGAATTACTGAAAGTAATGATTCATAACTACATTTAATAGTTATAGATATAAGGTTTTTATCCTTCATTCAAGCTTGAGAAGTCCTTTGTAGATAGTAAGAAAAAGGTAGCAAACAAAGCAAATACCAGTTGAATCTATAATTATTGTATCTCACCTCCCAAGTCTATATTTGTTACATTCTTTCGATTTCATATCACGGGTCTCTCCTTAAGTCTTTAATCATATTGTTTTTGCGTCCTCTTTAACTCCCCTACTAGAATATTATCCTTCAATATATACCTCTTTCTTGCACAAATTAATTCCTAATTCACCTCATTCTCCGGCTCCAATGCCGCATTTTTTCTCCCTGCAATTTCTAGATCTTATCGTCGCGTGGGCCCTGGATTAAGTATTTGGTAGAAGAGTTCCTATTCAGATCCATTTTACGGTTTCTATTGCCATTCTCGCCAAGAAGAAGTAGTGCAAAGTGTTATGACAATAAAACGACATTGCTGTTATAGAAAACCTAATCACAAGAAATATTTGATAGATTAGAAACATGATTAACTATGGGAAACAAAGCACGGATAACATAACGAATATTGAACGTGGGGAGAGGAAGTTCAAACAAAACTGAAAACTGGATAACTATCAAGGGGTGCAGATTATTCTTCCGTCGTGCCAGAGGCATCTAGACGCAAGATGCTTCCTGCCTCTAGGTCTAGTTGAATTAGTACAGATAACGGACCCATTAACGGTG
Source organism: Davidsoniella eucalypti (assembly GCA_004009845.1). Taxonomy (NCBI): domain Eukaryota; kingdom Fungi; phylum Ascomycota; class Sordariomycetes; order Microascales; family Ceratocystidaceae; genus Davidsoniella; species Davidsoniella eucalypti. Next base: position 52,170 of record RMBW01000001.1, on the reverse strand, counting down.
GTGGTTAGTCTCGACAACATCGCCAAGGGTCCACTGTATACGGGCTGCAAAGTCTCCTAGGCACGCAGGAACATATCAGTTCATATATTGACAATCGTCACGAGGGTCTCTACTCTCTGCTACTCCTTGATGGCCACGCTTCACAAGCTTTTTGAGTTTATCTTGAAATGCTAGCACTACAACATCATCATACAACCTATCTCCTTTAGACTCTTGATGTTAATGTCTTCTAGCCAGTGAAATTAGCATATTCCTAAGCTCTCCATGTCATAATTTTGGCTGACAATTGCAACATCAACAAATATACCCTTTTTAGATATCTACTTTTTTTAGTATGTTGTTCAATAATAGTGGCCCGTGAATCACATGCTATATGCATATTTCATTTTTTGGCCATTGCTAAAGATATCTCATGAAGAAGAATCGCGTTAGGAGGTCTGACGCGAAAATAGCGAACTTGCCAAGTAGTATGTTAATGTGAGTGTGGAGAAAATATGTAAAGGGTAATAGGAGTCTATGAAGTAAATTTTATGGAGTCGAGGTAAGTCACGTGATGTGCGAGGCTAGTACAAACAATCGGTACTTGACTGACTAAGCAACATACGATTTGATGAATAGGTAATTTCATCGCATTTCTGCCTAACTATCCTATTTCTCGCAAAGCACATTGTGTTCCAACACAATAGACTCACTTACTTCTTTAATATTTTCTCTACTTTTCTTAACTAAAAGCTGCCAAACATCATGGATATATCTAAATTATCCAAAGAAGAAATATTTCAGCTATTCGAGGTTAGTAATTACTCACATAAATATAGGCTCCTTTGCACAAAATTTAGATCTAACTCGTTTTCAATATCTTAGCAAAGGGATCGGGATGCAAAAGCTTTTGAACAGAGAGCTGAGCAGGAACGAGTCGACAAAGAAGCTTTTGAACAGAGAGCTGAGCAGGAACGAGTCGACAAAGAAGCCGCTATCAACAAGGCTCGAGAAGCTGAACAGAGAGCTAAGCAAGATCGAGTCGACAAAGAAGCCGCTGTCAACAAGGCTCGAGAAGCTGAACAGAGAGCTGAGAAAATCGACCGCCTAAACAGAAAAACAACATTTGCAACTAACCTTTATAACGGCTTTGCTCTCAACTTCCAAACCTACAAAATAGAGACGGTATTGTCTCGGCTCACAACAGGGGGACCTACTTCGGTCGCTAATCGATCATACCCACATCTTCTCAAATCCTGGTCAGACTTCCAAGGTATTCATGAGCAGAAGTTTTCAGAGTTTCAATCCGTCTTTAAACAGGAGGCTTTATTTGATGGTTTTAATGCAACTGCTGCTGCCCAGCGTGCTTTATGCAGTCAGTGGCTATCCAGTGAGAGCGACGTGGTCAAATTTTCCAAACCTGCCATTGAGGATCATGTCCAGGAAGTTATCAATATTTATCTACAACACGACCGATGTGACGCTACGGCCTATAATGGAGTCAAAGAAGTAATATTCAATTCGAACACACGATATGCCAACGAGATTCAACGACGGCAGCAGAGAGCACCAGAGCAGCAACAGTTCCAAGATTCAGTATATTCTCAACTCCACATTCTACTACCAGAGTCTCAGACCCAGGCCTCAATGGATCTGCCTAGATCTTCGGATGAGCCAGAAAACATCAATGTCGCTAGTCTCCGTCATAGAGAAAGCGCGAATACTCAGCTGGATCAACATCAATCTGGTAGGAAAAGGGCAGCTTCATCTAGTGCTCCTGGCGAGCGTCCTTCGAAGATAAATACACCTTCGACTTCTCGGGCCTTCTATTTCGACAATATCACTCTAGGCATCTCTCATGCTCCTCAAGACTCCCAGAACACTCCTAGAGCTGTCAAAATCGAAAAGCTACTCTTCATTGTGGAGTACAAGGCAGCTCATAAGCTCCCTCCTGCTCAGCTTCGAGCAGCCCTAGACCATCTTTCTACTTCGGACCCATCCTCCTTCTATACCAGTCTCAAAGGAAGCACAAAAAGATCTTTGAATCAATCTGATGAAGCGGAAAACAGTAGATATATGCTCCATTTTGTTGCTTGTGCTGTGACACAGGTATATCACTACATGATTAACTCTGGGCTTTTATATGGATACATCACGACTGGCGAGTCCTTCATTTTCTTGAGTATTGATATGGCAAACCCTAGCACTGTTCATTACTCCCTCTGTATTCCCAGAGAACAAATCTCTGATATTCTATTTCTTAATCGAGATAAAGGCCCTGTAGACCCTGAGATTATCGAGGAGCATATTGAAAGTATCAAGCAGACGCCAGTTGCTTATATCTTGACGCTGATGCTCCTATCACTTGAACAGCGAAAACTTAGTTTAAGCGATATTCAGGCATTAAGGTCTCAAATACGCTCTCTACCAAGTTCATATGAAGATGACACATCAGGCGAAGCAGGTCCACATCTAAGCCCAGAGGCCCATCCAGATACTCCCGGGCTAAGTGATGGTGATGATAGTAGCACCGAAAGAGGAGGGGGTCATGGTAGTTTGCCTTTTCGATCTCAAAAACATACTGCTTGCCTTTCTAGTTACTGTACACAACAGTGTCTATATGGCCTGGTCCATGGTTTTGAGTTTGACCAAGACTGTCCAAACTACCAATTTCACCGGAAAGCAAACACCGATACTCAAGATCAACGACATCAATTGAGTCCCTCCCAATTCTTGAACGCTATCAAGATCCAAATGGATACGAATCTCGATAATGGCTGCGAAGATCTGGATAAACATGGTGCTGTTGGGGCCTTGTTCAAGCTCACGGTGTATCCATATGGCTATACATTGGTTGGCAAAGGCTTTGAGAGTGAGGATACATGGCTACTTCAAAAGGAGCTCATTGTTTATTTAAAGCTCAGGAGTCTCCAAGGAACCGTAGTTCCTGTTTGTCTTGGGAGTATCACGTTGAAGATGGGGATTCCTTTGAGATTTCATGATTATAAGCATGTTCTTCTACTTGCTTATGCTGGCGAGTCTATCACAGAGTTGTCAAAGGGAAGTTATAGTGATCTTGAAGATATGGTTTCACAAATGGCAGAGTGCGGTATTGAACACGGCGATCTTGAAGAGAGAAATATTCTCCAAGACTCTCAAACAGGGAAGTTAATGATCATTGATTTTGATATGGCTAAAATTCTAGATCGGCCACCGTCGCGAAAGAGGTCATTGATTGATGCTGAAGTAGAACAGAACTCGAAGCGATTGTATCTTGAACAAGCTCTTGTGTAAATCTTTAGTTGTTTGGTAGTTGGTAGTTCTTCTAATATCATACATAGTTCTTATTTACTAATGCTGCTCTCATTTCTAATGTAATCTTCTATACACTAGTTCAACATTTTTCTCTACTGAGCTGGCCTACAAAGCTAGGTTTGATATGCTTATTCGCATTTGCTTGGGACGGAAAAAAACACGCCGTATCTGGTGATTCTATATGCCCAATGAAAGGTAAAAGAAAGGCCTCACAAAACGGTGCTTCGAAGATGACAAATGTCGAAAAAGAAAACGAGAATGAACAGCAGCATCGGGGTTATGCTGACCGCTCTTAAAACTTAAAACCCCACGACGAAGGGGAAAGATTCGTCTTTGGATAAAGGCACCGTGAACTCAAAAGTACCCCCCGAGGGTTGATGATGATTTTATTTATAGTCTGGAGATTTATCTAAGAGCTCCTTTTCGACTCCGGGCGAGGCCGTGTTTTCTGGCACCAATTTTCTATGTTCCTAGTATCCGGGACTGCTCTCAGTGGCTGTGCCTGTTTTTGTGCCTTTTTTGCCAGTGTTCTTCTACCTTTCATGGTCATGAGTAGTTTTTTGGTGAATACTCTGCACACCAATAATCATAGTATCAAATGGTGCAGTAAAGTTTCATTTAGAAGATTGTCCAAATTTGCAAGCAACCAATTAGTTAGTTGCCCTTCGAGTACATTTCACTCATAGTAATGTGATGGTTAGCCGAGGTGGAGGCCCACTGAGATTATACAACGCCTGATTATGTAGGGTTAGGGTTATTCGGAGTGGGGCAAGATTTCCTAATCAAAACCCGGCCCGGTTAGTTCAATCGGTAGAGCGTAAGAGTCTTTACTTTATTTTTTTTTCTTGTTTTCTTTTGATATTTCTACAGCTGTTTCAGGGGTTTTACTATTAGCTTTGCTTTACACTCTATCGCCACATTCCAACTTTTTTTTTTAAATTCATTTATCTTATGGAGCTATAGAGCTATGAAGATTCACATTCCAACTTAGTCTTTACACTTTGAAATTGCCAAACCAACTTTAATATACAAGCACAGCTCTTAATCTTAAGGCTCCGGGTTTGACCCCTCGAGAGGCGAGAAAACGGGTTTAAGGCCTCACAAAATGGTGCATTATGACAGTATAAATATATGTATTTATCAGCATCTCAGGGTTAACCATTAGGGTACCGCTATGCATATGCTGTGACACTTAAGAATTTGCCGGTTCTTAGCAAACGAAAAGTGCGACGTTGAGGAAAAACAGTGCTACGAACCGTTTTACCGCCACTTACAACTACAACCATATACATATGAACCTGCATTTGTAATCGAAGTACCCCTTATTGGAAACTCAGAAGATGGGGCCATTCTTAATAGTCCCGTACTATGCTATGTACATGATTTAGGATAGGGCTACTTCAAGATATCCTGTAGATTCACTGGTTGTACCCTGAAATTGTTGTACATATAGAGGCTGTGCTACAACTATATGAGCCTTCTATAATGGTGTGATGGTTTATTGGCACGTTGTTACCATGGCGCTGCTTGGGACATCGCTGCTGTCATGTAGGGGGATATCTTATGATGAGATGTACCATACTAGGAATCAGACTGTAGTAACCGGTATTCGATATCTTATTCTGCTAGGGCGCAGTTTCTATGGCGTAATAGATATACTACAGATACAACCAAGAGAGAATTCTCTTTACTGCATAATTTTTAAGATATTTGTAAGGGCTCTTTCCAAGGCCATCTGATAATGGTAAGCATGGTACTATAAGTTTGACTATATATCACCCTCCCTCCATTCTGGTAGCTTTGGTGGAAAATGCATATTTGTGACCTAGTTGTAGAGCCTGCAAAGAGTGGGATTTTTCATGATTATTTGAGCCGGCAAAAGTTCTGATATAGCCTGCCCCACGAAAGCTTCCTCCAAACCGGCGAGCGGAATACGGAGGACAGGGAAGACTTCTTTTAAGTTTTCTTCAAACAGGGAATAGCAAAAAAATGGAAGGGCGTTCGCCTGAACTTTTGGGCTCTCAACGAGCAGAGATTAGTACTAGACCATCTGTAACGAGTACTGCGCATTTAGAGTCATATATAGAGGCGTCTGGAGTAGTCCACGTTCTCATGCTTGCTATCTATGTTTTCTCAAAAGTAAAGATCTGATCAGCTCGAGACAACATTTTCCATCCTTTTTTTACTTTCTTAACTCCGCTCCGTTCCTGGAAAGGTGTATGAAACTTGGTAAGTCGCCTCATTGCTACACATTTGTCTAGACATCCTGGCGGTGGATGGCTCTTGCTTTCCTTTCAAACTTGCCTTCATTCAACCTCTATCTCCATTATATTTCCTACATACTTTGTACTGTGACTCGATCTACGGCGAGGTTCCTTCTTGCTTTTAGTCAAAGTCGACTTTTTTTGACGCTACCAGCAACAAAAAAAGTAGATTTATAAAAAATATTTTTTTACTAAAAGAATATAGGGTTAATAACCCCGGACATCATCAACTTGGCTAATTGCGGCATCGTCTTGGCCCTCTGACATCATAAACCTCGTTTGCAAATAAACGGATACGCTCTTTTTCATTCTTTTCATAGTATTGCCTATAGAGAAGAGCTGCATTGGAGTATCTCCACTATGGCTGCTTCCAAGAACCTTGAAAGCCGTCTTCAACGTGCAGAAGAGGTCAACGATGTAAGTTACTCTCTATCCTATATTAGTCTATCCATAATAACCTAGTATTCTTTCCGATATATAGCTTCTGGAAGCTGTTAAAGGGTTGGTGGTGCCGTTCGTAGCTGCTGCAGATTCTGCAGCCACTGATCGTGCCACAGGAGAAATACCTGCTGGTGCTGCCAATGTCCTTGTTGACTTGCTCAAACCCGAAGAGCTTGTCCAGAAGATTGCCCTACAACTCCCGGAAGATGGCACAGGCAAACAGGGTGTCCTGGACCTAGTTAGCAACGTTCTTAAGTACAGCGTCAACACATGGGATCAGGGGTTCCTGGACAAGTTGTATGCAAGTAACAACGCTGTCGGTGTCGTGGCCGACGTTGTACTATCTATTTTGAACACCAACGTAAGTTTATGAAACTGCGACTATCAAGAAATCTTATGGTGCTGACATGTATTGTAGCTGCATGTATACCAGGTTTCTCCCGCTCTTACCGTCATTGAGAAGACCACAGCCACCGCCCTCGCCCGGCTATTTGGATTTACCGGCCCGCGTGCTGGCGGTGTCACCTGCCAAGGTGGAAGTTCTTCCAACCTGTCCTCTCTGGTCATTGCGCGGAACACCCTATTCCCAGATGTCAAGACCGGCGGCAACGAAGCCCACCGCTTTGTTATATTCACTAGTGCTCACGGGCACTACTCGGTTGCAAAGGCAGCGCTGACATGTGGCATCGGCTCGGTAAATGTCTGGGCCGTTCCTGTGGATGTTGCGGGCCGTATGCGCCCTGATTCATTGCGCGAGCTTATTGCTAAGGCTAAGAATGAAGACTACACGCCGTTGTACATCAATGCCACGGCAGGTACTACAGTTATGGGCTCCTACGATCCCTTCGATGAACTTGCTGATCTTGCCGAAGAGTTCGGTATCTGGCTACACGTTGACGGATCATGGGGTGGCTCAGCCATCTTCAGCAGCAAGCACAAGAGCAAACTAGCAGGCGCTCACCGCGCCAACTCATTGACGGTCAACCCACATAAGATGCTTGGTGTACCAGTGACATGCAGTTTCCTGCTAACCCCCGACGTCAATGTCTTCCACCACGCAACCACCGTGCCAGCCGGTTATCTGTTCCACAGTGGTGCAGCTGGCGATGAGCTTGGCGATGTATGGGACCTGGCTGATTTGACACTACAGTGCGGTCGTCGTGGAGATGCCTTCAAGCTTGCGCTTGCGTGGGTTTATTATGGCAGCGCGGGTTTTGAAGCCAAGATCAACCACGCCTTCGAGGCAGCCGCAACACTCGCAAATGCGGTAGATAGCCATGTCGATTTCGTGCTGGTGTCCGAGAAGCCGCCGCCGTGTCTCCAGGTGTGTTTCTACTATGCGCCAGGCGGCAAGTTGGCGGAATCTAACGAAGAAAACACCCGGCGTACACGTGAGATGACGGCATTATTGATCCGGAGGGGATATATGGTCGACTATGCGCCAGGCGAACGCGGCAGTTTCTTCCGTGTCGTTGTCAATGTGCAGACGCTGATGACCACGCTGGACGGATTGTTGACGGCACTGGAAGCTGTGGGACAGCAGGTTGTTGGAACGGTTGTCACAGCCTAGAAAATCGGAGTCTTGGAAGAATGCCATGTCGTGTTTTTGGTCTATATTTCAGGTCAATGTCAGTATGTTTTGTCGTTGCCACATGTTATGATCTCAGAAGTGCTCAATTCCAGTAATGTCAGAAATATGGCTACCGGAGCCTATTGCGTGGGGCGCTAGCGTGCCATTGGCCAGCTCGGAGTCACAGTTAGGCACGAACCCGATTTGAACTGAAATCTTTGAGATATATTCATGAGCTTTTGTACTCCACAATCGAAACACCACGAAAACATGGAGATTCGCACGGAGTCATATGATAGCTCGGTTGACTGGACTTGGGTAACCAGCGCGCTTACAAAGCATTTGCCATATTCACTACCGATACTGCGGCGCATTCAATTTACCCAAAAGACTACATCACCCATTGAGACCGTTTATGTGATCCTGTCTGGCCCCGAAGAGCTTCATGGAAAGGGCGATATCCCAGTATCTTTGCCGTTCTCGGTCTTGCTAATAGACTTTAAAGCAGGCCGGGAAACTCAGATGCTGGTGTATTCCACGCTAGAAGATCGCGGTCCTCAGACAACAACTGAATTGAATGGCATGGTGCCCTGCGCGGCGGGCCATGAAGAATATGAAGAACAAACGGTAGTTAGCGCCTTGACGCACTTCAAAACGTTGGCTACTACATCGCCTATTGGAAAGACTGCTGAGTGTATCTGGGGGGGATATGTTCTTGGGACCCTGAACAATACTGTCCGTGATATACTGACTCGCAGACCGGAAGTCAACATCGAGCCGCGGCCGACAGGCTTCTATGATAAATGGCTGTTCAATATTGACTGTGTGACTGAACCTGACCCTTTGCCCGATGGGATGAACTGGGCTCAACCAGTCCTTAGTGATTGCGAACTGGTTGTGTCACGAACGCATATCCCTAGAGAAGCGTAGGTTGAAATCCTAGTGTCAATCAACTGCAGAAACTGACAACATCACTAGTCACACACTGTTTCAATGGCCTAATGTGTTTGTGAAACTTGACGATGGGACGCCAGTTGCCTGGGCATTCTTAGGCTCTGATGGCTCGATTTCTAGCTTACATTGCGAGGTAAGTTATCATCCCTGGCTAGTTCATCATCACCTACTAAGAATCTGATGACTAGGAACCGTATCGTCGTCGTGGAATTGCCCGGCGACTAGCTGCTAAGCTACTTTATGACCAAACACAATTCTTTGGGAGTGATGGCTGGGCGTCTGCAGACGTAAAGTCAGAGAACATTGCTAGTCAATCCGTTTGTAAATCTATTGGGGGTCGTCCGTCATGGATTGTTTCTTGGTACGTTAAGTCGGTTGAGTCCATGAATAGACTGGCAACATTGGTGAACTGCTAATAAAACAATGTCTACAGGGTGCTCGTCAAGGTTCATTAATTCGGTTAAAGGATCCTTCCTTACTGTACTTGCTTGGTGATACACGATTATTGCTTGGGAAACAAGACAACCGACACTCCAGCTAGAGCAAGAAAGCTCAAAGCCCCAGAACACCCTATTTCTTAGGCTAGAGCCCATATATGGTTAGTTATACTGAGGCTCAAAATTAAAGATCTAGTTCCAAGATCACTAGGTAGTTATCTGAGATAAAAACAAGGAGACAGAATCAGAACTTGCAAACTAGGGAGCTCTATAAAGTCTAAGGCAAAGAAAGTTCTTGTTACATACACCATTATGGCGGCAACTGACATCTACTGACCATGTGTTCGCGGAATAGTGGTGTGCCCTGAGCGAGAGCATCGACTGATGCTACTACCTGAGTAAATTCTAGACGGAATGGACCGTATCCCTCTATCTCTTGCCACCACCCCTCGTACCCGAGATACGGACGGATCTACTTCCATCTCCGTACTCCGGAAAGCCTAGAATTCTCCATATCTATCATCTAACATACCTACTAGGACCAGTGGTTCACGCTACGCCATATGTATAAATATTTGCCCGGCTTTGATTTGATTTGATTATATTTAACGTCTACCTAAATGAAATATTTGCCCGGCGCAAGATTTCGACCCCTATATAAATGATAAAAACACCACAAAATTATGTGAAAAACGGCTTAATAGTCTAGTTGGTTAGGACGTCGGATTCTGATTCCGTAAGCCCAGGTTCGAATCCTGGTTAGGCCTAAACGTTTCCTTTTTGTGTATTATATATATAACTAGTCAATCACCTTGTGTTAATTGGTGATTGATTCTTTTTTTTCATGATTATTGGTGTTAAGACTCGCTCATGAGTCGTGTTTTGTTAATCCCGGCTACTCATATCTTCTTATACCGAAACTTGTCCGTGCGTCTCAAACGGCAAACCCAAGCAAAATACTCCAGCCAGGCACCAAAGTGCGGCGCTAGCATAGATTGGAACGCTGGTGTAGCCAGCAAATGTAGATATCAAAGACGCCACAAGACCGCCCACTCTGAAGAGAGTAGCCGCAATTCCAGAGCCGGTGCCTCTGATAGGAGCTGGAAACGACTCTGGCGTATAGGCAAACATGACGGCATATTCTATTTTGGTACTAGTTAGTGTGGGTTAAATATCGATATTTCATCTTAGGGGCAGTACTTACCAAAATTTCCAAGTACGGCTGTAGCACACTGGAAACCAATATCGGATGCTTGGCTATTCACCGTTGTATAGGCAAACAAAAAGACACCGGTGAGCACAGATGAAATGGCCATCATCCACCGTCTTCCAAGGCGTGTCTCAACGCAGTAACTCGCAGCTAATGGGCCAATGATACCGACGGCAGAAACTATGCAATACACTTTGTACGTGTAGTTGAATGAGCCGTTCGCTTGGTAGTCTTTATGAGTTTCAAGATAGCTTGTGATGAACGCGAAGTATAACGGATATGCCACGCCAATAGTCATCCATACCATAAATGTGAAGATCGAGTGTTGAGCCATCTTGCTACCCGCAAACAAGTGACGATAATTTGCTCGAGCTTTTGTGGTTGCAAGGCGGAGCAAGTCTGAATAGCCTTGCGGAGCCGTCAAAGGCATCTCATCCGCTACAGTGTTGGTATCATCTAGAGATACACTCGTGCTGTGGCATAGCTTAACCTGACGGTCAATCTCAAGTAGCATATCGAGCGTCAGCGGTTCCGGCTTGCCATTGTAGCGAGCAATATAGTTCACTGCCTGGACAGCTTCGGCATCACGGCCCTGGGAAATTAGGAACCGTGGACTCTCGGGGATCTTGAATACCAGGATACGCAACAATCCAAACATCAGAGCCAAGCCACCTAGAGTGATCATGAGATACCGCCAGCCCATATTATCTTCACGAGGACACGGGGCGTCTTCATCGGCGCACGAGAAGCTAGCCAAGAATGCCCAGGCTAGCCCCGAAACTACGAGCTGGCCAAAGTTCCACCAGGCTGACAGTGTAACAAGCAACCACTGGGAATGACCCGGCACAAACTCAAGAAACACAATAGCATCCACGGGGACATTGCCTCCAGCTGCTGTACCAACCACGGCCCACAGACTACAAAAGGCCGCAAAATTGGTCGCGCCGGCAGATGCAGTGGCGAATATACCGCCGAGTAGTAGCGTGGCGTTGAAGGCCGGCCGGCGCCCAATCACGTCGGCGACGGGGCCCCAGAATGCGGCTCCAATAATCAAGCCGACATAGTAGGCCACGGAGCTATAGCTAAGCCGCGATATGTCGGTGAATTCATTGGCGACGGCGGGACGGATAGCAGAGATTCCTTGTGACCAAAAGTTGTCCACGGTCCATCCAAGACCGGCAACGATGAAAAGATACCACTGAAAACTGTAACACCGATATTTTAGTTGATGTGTTTCGTGAGTGTAAGAAAGATAGTTGATAGAATCACGTACCGGCCCATTCCAATCTCGACCAGCCTTTGCGCGACCAATTCGGACTTAAGACGGTAAGCATCGTCAACGGCAACACCATAGCGAGCCTTTGTCTCAGCATCTCCGAGGATTTGCTGTTGTGTTTCTAGGTCAGTCTTCGATAGCATCAAGATGCCAGTGGCTTCTTTGGGAGCAGAGTTTTCTTCGGACATTGTACTCGTTGTGAGGCGTACTACATATACCCGTTAATTTGAGGAAGGAAATATAGGTATCGATACTGTAGTCGAGGAAACTCGGTTTTGATTTTGGTATAAAAAGTGGTCGGTAGTCGTTCCCAGGAATGCAAGCTAAAAGACAGCGAGAAACAACGAAATCTCATTGCGCTTTGATTTGATTTGATTATATTTAACAATCTCATTGCGCTTAATATGTAAGCCCTACTTATTGCATTGAGAGATTACAAGGCAAAATACTACTCTAAAAAGCCCTCATCTTTGTAACTCTACACTGCTACCAAATCTTGCTATTTTGTCTAGATTTTCCTTGTTAAATACTACACTAGACAACCTAATCTTATCTAATAACTACGAAGAGCAGCTGCATCACATCATTTTAAGGCTATCGGCCAGGTAAACAAGGTGAAAAAACTGGTATGATCGCACTACATCATGTCTTTGAATTTTATATACGAAATAAAAACTGAGATAAGTAGGGTTAATTGAACATATACCTTTAGGGTTAGCCATAGTCACTTACATAGTAACATCATCTTGTTATAGTTTATTTTAGCAGTTTGTTTTCTACGACACACATTTTGTTTTATGATATATTTTCCGATGTTATTTTGTTTTTAAACAAATAAAAAACTGTTCATTATTTCCAAATTTCTATCAATGCTTATTGTATATAATAATAATAGTAGAAAGAGATTTTTTCTTTTCATGTCAGATTCTTTAAAAGTAGCAATAAAATAAACAAAAACTATAACAACGTAATGAAATAACACAAGTGAAAAAACAGTGCAAAGAAACACATGCGGCCCTAAAGACAAAAGTTGAAATGTAAAATCAAAAGTAGTTTTACATTTAGTATATGTGAAACGAAATATATCAGCCAAAAACACCCACTTCCTTTTCCCAGTCCTTCTTTCTAGAAATATGTATAGCTAATTATCTCATCATGCTCTATATCTTCATCTTCAGTAGGATATGTCTCAGTTCAAAGGTGGCTACCCCTAGTGGTCGGATAGCACTGTACATGAAAGTTTATACATTTATATAATTCAAACGATAGATAGACATATGTAAAAACCCTTCCCTAACCTTAACATACAAAGAAATAATGAAAATCCGAAAGTCTACTCCGATTATTCAAGACTTATTGATGACGGGGCCTCTTGTTTTGAACCTCCTCATTGCTGATGTCGTCCTGGCCGCTTCTCTTGGGATGATTTTCTGGTTCTAGCGGATATAAACGGGAACGATCAAAGTCGATGATCATAAGTCGTTTGTACTGTTCGTGGTATAAAACGTTCGGCTCTCTAATATCACCGTGGTCAACTCCTAGCTCACGAATTTTGGATTCCAAGAAATCAACATTAGTCTCCTCTAGACTGGCCACTGGTCGACCTGAGTATGACATTAGAAGAATATGTCTGTTTATTTGAAAATTTATACAGAGATTCTTTTCCAGTGAAATGTAGCCTAAACATACTGGCACAATGGAGCCCTGCAAGCTGTACAGCCGATCATACACTTGCATCTCATGCTTGATAATAGGGAGACATACATCTACAACAGCTTTGCCTACAAATGTATACCCATAAGGGTGTGCAGTGAGTTTGACGATGGACCCAATGAACCCCTGTGCTGAGGTCACTTGGCAATATGAGCCCAGGTCAGTGTCCAGCTGGCTTTTAATAACCACACACAACTCTGCCATGGTTATAGGGTGGAAATACACTCCCGCAAAGCTTGACTTGACAGCGGCCTGGTGTAACTCCCAATTGGGACATTGAACATCCAATGGAGTGCCCCTCTGGAGACCCAGGAGGCATTCTTGAGTGCAGAATTTATCATGGGGCTTTGGCTTTGTTGCGCTAGGGCCAGTGCTTAACAGAGTAGAAGGCTTACATTTGTCAGTTGGTGCTCTTTTGACTGCTTTCTTTACAGGTTGGCGAATGATGTTGTCTTTGGTGCGGCTGGTAAGAAGAGACTTGGAAAAGTCCGGCAATGGCGAGTTTTTCAATGATGGTAATGCTGTCTGGGGAGCATCACGAACATCATCTTCCCCGGTAGGGTACAAGTTGGGCCAAGTAACAAGTTGCAGTTGTCGATTTGCCAACTGATCTTCGTTTAGTATAGGCTGTCGAAGGCTAAGTAGTGCTAGAGTAGAAACGAGGGCTAAAGGAGTTTGTTTGATGGAATTGCAAATGTCTTCGGTAGGGCTTATCTCTGGAACTAGAGCCTTGGCATGCTGAAAGGGAATATCGGGGGTGCTTTGGTCATATGAAAAGACACGGTAATGCAATAGTCCCGGGTCTTCCTTGTCAATATGCAAAAGAAGTATGACTTGACCAGTTGCTAAATATCCATACAACATGCCCCCAGTTGTCATATAATGGTATACTTGGCAAATAGCTTGCACAAAGAATCTTGAAACGACCTTAGAAATGCCGACTTGTGGCTCACCCGAGTCAGCATCCGTCTGCAACTGTGAGGATGTTATCACATCACTAAAAATGGAACTGTCTTGATTAGACCTAAGAATCTGGTCCACTTGTTCTGGTGAGGCTTTGTGGGCTGCCTTGAACTCTACGACGAACAGGTTTCTCTCATGCGTCTTAACTCGTTTCTCGGAACATGTTCTATCTGGAAAAGCAGGTGGTGATTGTGTCCTTTGCTTTTGGGGGTTGAGTGCACGTGAATGTAAGCGAAAGTCATCAGACAGACTGTTGGATGGTTCATGAGCATTTGATGACATTGTAGCAAACTGTATTAGTGGATCGTGTGGTGGGTCTGCATCCAAAGCAGAAGCAGAATCATCTATACCAAGTTGCCTATACATAGTGTCCAAATATACAGCAAAATCATCTATCAAACGGGGGTTGCTGATGAAGACAATATTGTCCAGAGCGGCCAGATCGTTTGGGTCGTTTGAGTCGTTTGAGTCGTTTGAGTCAGTAGCGGCACCAGCCTCATTATTGGAGGCAACACTAGGTTGGGCTTTTAGATAGGCGTTAATGATTTCTGTGACTGGAATTTGGATTGTATCTCTGTGGAAGTAAACAACATCCATCTCACATCCTAGTTGGAGGTCTCTCAGCGTAAATTGCCTGCTACCAATATCCAAGATGCTAGAGAATAAACCTTCATCCTTGAAGGTCGACTCGAGTAAGGAAAATGAAGATTCATGAATAGCTTCAAAGTCAGTCCAGGGGCGAAGCTCACGGGGATAGAACCTGTGGTGAACTGAGGTAGGGCTACCGGTTGTGAGCAACTTTGAATTTGCCGGATACAATCGTAGTGTTCGATAGTTCATTGCAAAATTGAAATAAACAAATTTGTGGAATGTTAAAGGAGCCTGTGCCGCTAATCGTTTTTTTGATTCTTCTTCGCGGAGTCGTGATTCTTCTTCACGGAGTCGTGATTCTTCGTCGCGGCGTCGTGATTCTTCTCCGCGGCGTCGTGATTCTTCTCTTTCGTGTTTCAACTTGCGTTTAGTTTCAGCTTCACGATTTCGTGATTCTTCTCTTTCGTGTTCCAACTTGCGTTTGTTTTCGGCTTCACGATTTCGTGATTCTTCTTTGAGGCGTCGAATTACTTCGCCTTGGAGTCGTGATTCTTCGTCGCGGAGTCTTAATTCTTCTCTAAGGCGTTGAATCTCCTCTTGTTGATCATTGTCTGCTGTCGAAAATGGAGCTACTAGATCTGCATTGGATTTTGCATCCACTGTAGCCTTGGTTGTTGTAGCTTCAACAACCTATCGTTGATAATTGTTAGTTATATATCATTGTATAACTTTGACTTGCCATTTTACCTTTTGCTTTCCCTCTTCCATGACAAACTGCGATATTCAAATCAAGTGTTGTGTTTAGTTGGTTATAGAAGATGAAGCGAGAAATCTCAGGAAAATAAATGCATATTCGGAGCGCGTAAGACTGAATGTTGTCCGATGTTTTTCTATTATAGTTGACTTGACAGAAGATTGATGCAAATTGTAGATGTGCCAGCAGAAAACAAAAACAACCTTTTAATATAAGTTTGTAGCTGGTTATCTTCCAATCAGCAAATCATAAAATGTTGTGGTTTTATTTAGCTATAGCTACTGCTTAAGCAATCAGCTTACTTACTTCTTTACTACAGAACACTGCCCACTAAATTGCTTTCATACAGTTAGTTAGTTGGACTAATATATCAACTTCTTAGGCGTTAGTTAGGCACCAGTCAGGCACCAGTTAGGCACCAGTCAGGCACCACTTGCTAAAAGCTTAGGGAGACACACTCGATAGGGGTTTGTTGCTGCGTTTCTACACCCCGACTCGATTACATCATATTTTTATGGGTGGTAAAAGAATCGTTCGAAAAGACCTGCAATTTTTGCCAGAAAAAAAGTGTCTATATTCTTGCGGAAGTTTCAATTATTTCACTATAACCAGGTCATATCTCAAATATGGATTCCAACAGGTCCCCCAGGCTGATTTGATTATATTTAACGTCTACCTAAATCACTAAGATCATAAGACACCTCGACGAAGGAAAGACTCGTCATTGGACGGCCCTGAGGGTTGTAGGAAGTGATATGAATCCTTAGCACCATCGAAGCTTCTAGCTTCGGAGCTTGGATCAGGTCCGGGGTTCGATTCTCCGTGTCTCGGAGTTCCTTGAAAAACGCTACTCCAGGCCGGGATGGCATTTCCGGTACCATTTTGAAAGCTCTGGGATGACCTGGAGCCATTCGTAACTCTGCTCTTTAATTTGTGCGTAACGTGGGGACACCACCCAGCGGTCTTCAAAGTCGTCGAAATAGTGGTCATCCCCAAACCCGACAAAGACCCGTCTCTCCCCGCTCTTGGCGACCCATTGCCTGTCTTGGCAAAGGGCTGGAACGACTTATTGCTAGAAAGATCGCCCATTCCGCTATCGCTATCGCTATCGCTATCGAGAACTCTGTCCTTCACCTACAACAGTTTGGAGCCCTCCCGAACCGGAGTGCGTCAGACCTTGTCGACTGTGTGATACATGATATAGAGAAGAACTGGAGCGAGCGAAAGGTCTACACTCTGGTGACTATGGATGTTAAAGGAGCTTTTGACGCCATTCTCCCCGGCAGGCTCCAATGCCGCCTCCGTGAACAAGGCTGGCCCCCAAACTTGATAAAATGGGTAGGCTCCTTCGTAAAAACAAGGACACTACACCTCGCCCACAAGCTGGAATATATGCTCCGGGTGGCCCTGAGAGCAATCCTACCCGTCTGGAAAACCACACCCGCCTCCGCCCTCCACCATGAAGCTGAAATGTCCCCTGCTCTTCTCCTTCTGGAGAACAAACGAAGACTCCTGGCTGCAACATGGACTAGCCTGGACCACAATCACCCTCTGGTAGCCCGGTCCTCCGCTAGCCCGATGACACGGCTGGAGACCATAAGAGCCCACTAAACGCACTCAATGGCTTCTGTATATTCAAAAGAAGAAAAAAAGAAGAAAAATAGCTATCGCACGGTCGATCGAAAAGGGAGCATTGAGCTAAACTTTCTTTATAGCCGTCCCATCCCAACAACTCCTCAGGTAGCCCCCCACTCCGAGACGACGACACGACAGCTACCTCCCCTCTGTAAAAGATGGTCCTCCTGGCAAACCATCTCCTCAACCGTGGAGACCTTTCTAAGGATTTGGACCCGTCCTCTTTCCACACATCACCTTTGCGCAACATTGAGCTAGATCTCTGCCTCAACCCCGGAGAGCAGTCCGTTTATATTTTTAGAATGTAAATAGCTTCTTTGAAGTTTCCGGATATTCAAACCGCGGTGTCAGGATCCCGTCGTTGTGCTTTTATCACCGCAAGTGACTAGATAGCGCCATTGTATTAGTTTTATTTTTATTTTTAACTCTATATCTACAGATATGTGCCCTGAATGGCCACCAGATGAAGCTCTGGTTCGGGGCTTGATATCTATATCAAATTCTCCTATTTAAGATTATTCAGCCTAGAGCTTCCTTAAGACAATTAATGTAGAATATTGCCTTCAAGACCTTGGCTAAAACGACCAAGGGCAAATATATATTCATGAATGACTCTGATGAATGCACTTTCTTCAAGTCGACCCCATCCTACACCTACATTATGGGGCCGTGAAGTCTCTACCTTGAACAATTCTTATAAGTCCCTTAGCTTGGTTATGAGTGGGCTCATTTCATATTTGAGTATCTATGATTTTGTGTAATTGCAAAGCTGTGATATGCACGACTGATATTGCAATAATAGCTATATACACTTGTCTTTGTTAGCATAATAATGTACATTAATACTCGATTAATGAAATGAAAGTCATCAAGAAGAAGCTCATCGATAAATGGATATAGCTGCTGGCAATAGAAGGAAATATAATAGCTTATCGTTTCTTGGCTAAAATTCACCAATATCTACGCACTCTGCCAATATACAAAACTGGCACTTCTACCGCCCGGTCTCATAGCATAAGTCTTTCAAGTCAGTCAATCCGAGACTGACGCCGTATTTATTTTGGCTTTTTTCAGCCTTGAGCCTCTTTCTTGAAAGGATATGTATCACGCGTAAACTTTCACAAAGTCTATGGTGAATCACACTAGCATATTATACGATAATGTACCGTATATACTTGCTTAAAATAGCTATACACACCTATATCGCCGAATTATACCTGTTATCTGCGTAGAGCTGAATCACGAACACACAGCCACAGCCTCTGTTCAGCTACGTACGACAAAGATATCATAGGCTGTAGAGAGTCGACGAGGAAATAGACTAAATGAAAATATGGATCAGAAACTCTAGCTTTTAATCAGCGAAGGGCGAGACATCATCGTTCGAATGACCACAAAAAATCTGCACAAAAATGCTCACTTGGCAGGGCGGGAATATATTACTGTGTCATAAAGTCTTGGACGCGTTCATGAACTACATAATTTGAAGAATTGCTTGGCTAGAGGCACAATATACTTCTGGAATTTAAACTCACCTCCATTGTTAGGGTTGGAGCATTGAAATATTCTGTACTGCCAGAAGCAGGATATAAACAACCCATATTGGCTGGCACACTGCATTTTTTGCTGGATATTACTCAAATGAGATAGAGCCGTTTGTCTCATAGATGACTTATTCTGTGTTTCTAGTTTGAGCTGAGCTACAATGAGATTTCTAGGTTGAATGTCGCCAACCGTTTTTGTAGCTCAGGAGCAATAGACAAGCATATGCATCATACGAAAGCGGATGGGAAGGCATATATATGCCATCTATACTATATGTCCCTATCACCAACCTACAATGATGAAAGGGTATCAGCACTTCCAAGGGACTTTATTAGCTTGCAACTGCAATGTATGTATCAAGCCGCGTTTCTATGCAACAGGGCTCGCAAATGGGCCAATCGAAGAAAGACTTCAGTTAAGCACAATTCCGTGTACTCCACTACATGACATCCAGGTATGAATCAGCTATGCGATATTTGATAACTCTCTTGGCTCATAGTGACACAGCCCTTGTAAGTAAAGGCCCCCCTCTGCATTCGAAAACAGACTTACAGTACGGAATGTAGAGGGGGATGTACGCAGATATCAAGCACGATGGTGGTAAGAATCAGATAAGAAGTCACACCGTGTATGGCCAACTATTGACGTGTCAAGCCACTGCCCCTTCCAGCTCATCGGGAATCATATCCTACAGCTCAAGAAGAAAGAGAAAACTTCGTGCCTTCTCACAGTTTATCTCGGCTACCGAAAAAAAAGTAACTGACGAAGACGCAAAAGTACTAGTCCTCACGGCAACTAACTGACGGATTATGTGCCACAGGTTTAATGCTTGGGGCTAGCCGTTTTTTCGATGCTAATAGACACGCATAATTTGGAGAGGTGCTTCTGTATATCATAGAAGAATTGAAATAAGGGAAAGCAAGAGGTGCGGCATTGCCTCTGATGACTTTGTGTATGGAGCAACAGTGAAAATTCCTCCTCGTGTTTTCCGGATGTCGTGAAACGAGAAGACAACCAAGGATGATGTCCACAGACAGATTCTAGCTACCGTAGATACGAGAGTAGAAAATAAAAGAAGCGGCCGAATCATAAGCGTGGAGGTAAAGGGGCGTATAGATGCGAGGTTACACACATAATATGCGGCACTTTTAAGTCGCCATAAAGGGCCGTGAGGCGGCCTGAGGGTTACGTTGTACACTCAAGACTTTGATCGAAATGCATTTCCGTTAGTTTCTTCATTTGCCTGAAGTCGACCATTATGCTGTATCACGATTTAGGAAGAAAGTATGAAGTAGTTCGGCTTGGTTGCATAATACAGATCACTACTGCTTAGACGTGTATTGAGAAAATGATATTTATAGCTATTTCATACGAGCCTAGCTTTGACTCTTTGCGTTAGTTAGCGAGACACATATCAGAATATGTAGCATGTGTCTCTACTCCCAATGATTGCTGCGATATTTCTATGCTAGTATCAAGCTTCATATGAAGCCTCTAGTCCTCCTATTTGTTGTATCGCCCGCCACCGTCTGCACTTATGTTTTTCTTTTCGTTTCTTAAAGAAACCCCAATTCCTGAGTGTTTTCATTACGTTGAAGAGTGTCTTGAAAATCTCGTTTGCGTCTTTCATCAATTAGAAAGTGTCTTGTTTGAGCTACAAACGAGCGGTGCATATTTTGATCACCCGTTTGTGCAAACACTTCGTTTTGCTCCGTTCTCCCGCTATTCGCTTGACTACGAAGACTCCAAGCGTGTCTCTTTGTCCTATTCACGTTCCCTTTCCATTCTGGTTCTCTTTTGTTGTCTCGAGCCTAGTAAAGATCACGACTTTTCCACATCAACTTTCTAAGCTTTGCTTATCTTGATTCATTACATGCCCATTTTTGATAGGAATACATCTACGAACATCTGTATCAAGGGCTAATCCAAGTCACAATGGCTTGCACACGTCGTTGGGGTGAGCTGGCCACCGATGTCACTAATGCGTATGCTTGTATCTCGGACTGTCGAACGCGTTTCCAGCAAAAGATCGCTGCCACAGATGATATCAGCATCGTCTGTGCTGCTCTAAGTAACAACTATGGCAGCAGTGTATTGTCGGATTTCTACTGTTGCGACTCGATACTATGTGGCGTATCGAACAATGCGAAAGGCCAAGATCGTAAGTATTGAGTTTCACTGTATGTATTTGACTTATGTAGTTACTAACACGATGATAGCAAATGTTGCTTGGATACTGGCATCCTGTCAGAGGTAATAGGTCATATGGACAATCGCGTCTACCATCTATCTATAGGGCAATATCTAACGTATGAGTAGTCTCGGATATACAAACCTTAACGATCCCGGACCACCTGCTGCCGATTGCCCTGCCGACATGATATACGCTCTTAGTGATTCTCTTTGCTATCCAGATTCAGCGTCAACACCAACCTCGACATTACAAACAACTTCCTCATCAACAGTCTTCGCCGCCAATATTAAACCAACCTCATTAACTATCGCCAGCAATGACAACATTTCTTCGTCCAGCACGGCCCAGGATAGTTCGGTCGCACAGATAACCCACCCGTCTTCTTCATCATCCTACTTTCGGACTATAACAACATCGTCTCTGGACACGTTTTCAGGTACTTTCATTATGGGTTCCGATGTCTCAGTCATATCTAGTGCCACAGACAGTTCTGGCTCTGTAGTGACTGGAAGTGCGGCAAAAGATAGCAACGGCAACACTTACAGCCAAGTCGGCAATGAAGACGATGGAATACCTGTCAGCATCCGTGCAGTGATTGGGGTATGCTCTACATTGGCTGTTTTGATCATTGGAGCCTTCATCTTCTTTCTTTGCCGTCGGAAACGGAATCAGGCAAAGGAGCTTGGTTCCAATAAGCCGTCAATCTATCCCCACCACCAGCGTACCATCTCAAGCCCTCCCGGTTCGCCGACACGACTGATATCTCCTCCCCGGCCCATCTCTAACTCGGCTACAGTCCCATCTATGCCTCTTACGCCACCGCTTCCTTTAAAAGACCGTCAACTATTGCTCCCAACGCCTCCCCGGTCTATGGAAAACGGGCCTGGTGGACAAGGAACCTTTAGTGCGCAACCGATAACGGGGTTCCCTACCTCACCTATATGCGCCCCAACTATCAACAAGCTAGTTCCTCGGGCTGAGAAGATGTATCTCCACGAGAGCAGTTCTACGGGAACTCTGGATCATCGCCAGAATCTACGCAGTGCAATGAAGCCACCGGGTGTGTTCGCTGTAGCTGCAGCCAAGGTCGTGGCCAAAGTAGCAAAACGCGATAGTGTGACGAGCGTCAGTGGAAGCCCAGCAGCAAGTATTGCTAGCAGAACAAGTATGGTGGGTTCGGTGGTGCCCCCTGGAACGCAATCACAGGGAACTTTCTCGCCTGCTCGCCCACCAAGACGGGACGGGCTATTGGAGATTCCGGGATTGGTCAGGCCTTCCCCTGGATCGATCAAGTTACATCCGCGTAGTGCATCTTCGCCTATAGTTCCGCGTCCTCCTCCAGTGCCGCCAATGCATCCAGGGCGAGCTCTTCCATCAGCATCTTCCAATTCAAAGCAGCAACAGGCGGCGACAGATGCTGTCTCTGGTGGAGAACGGGAGCTAGTAGAGGAGACACAAGATAATTCGACAAGATTGGAGATATTGAAGCTTACCGGAGAGCCAGGCATTCCAGTAACGACGACAGGTCATGGGGAATTGCATGATGGGTCGGTGATGAGCGAGGAAGACCTTGAACGATTAGGAGGTAGATACCGCCAGATATAATGTATAGGGTTATAGAACCCTATGACAACCATTTATAATAGCAACTTCTCTATCTAGTAATAGACACTTCATTTTAAGTAACGAGGGTAATAGTATGAAATCTGCTGTTTACTTGAACTTTAACCTCGTTTTTCCAGTTTATCACAACATTGATCAAGCCCATCATCACCGCCACTACAAGTATCATCATTTAACCGTGCTTTCAATTGACATCAGCTCATCCTTATCGCTAACATATTCTATTTTATTATTCTCAATAACCCCGTATAATTATCCTACGGCTTTTCACCATGTATCCTATGATACTTCCGGCTACGCCACCGCAATCACCTAAGCCTGTGCTTCCTGAGTTCATATTCGATGAAGATACACCTCTGAGTGAGCTTTTTGGATGCCACGAGCACAATTCTTCTAGAATGGACTCCGAATATAGCCGATCCCGCCCAGTTTCTTCGCGGGCTGGAACTCCGTTGTGGAAGTCCCAATCGAACCAACACTCAATGTCTAATTGCAATGTTGCCTCTTCCCTTAGAAGCAGTGCAAACGCTCCAACTTCTACAACTTCTTTCCATCCAACCAGACAACCAACTCCGTTCGCCCCCACCGAGGCAGGCGTATACGCAGACGGTAGTACTCTTAGACGATGTGGCACCGGTGTCACTCAATTTTCCGGATCAACTTTTGATTCCATAAAAGGCTTGCATTTCGTAGCCAAAAGTGGAGAGAACTTGGCTGTTGGCAAGAAAGCACTCATACTTATTCCAAAGTCCGGTGGCAATGCCGTTGGTTAGTGAACCTTCATATATATCGGCACTCCCTCCTCTTAGTACCTAACATTTATGAAATAGACGTTGCAACTTGCTGGTCTAAGTTACGAGAAACTGGCATTTCTGTTTCATTCGCAACTCGCGATGGAAGCCAGCCAGAATGTGACCTGAAGTACCTGGCCCCATGGAAACTTTATCTTGCGGCAAGTACACATCCGACTTGCACTCGACATTAAGATATTGGCTGCTAACTCTATAGTAACCCGTGATCAGAGACTACCACAGTACCTCCTCAGTGCGTACAGCCAGATGGTGGGTGATACCAATTGGGCTGTACCTGAGTCTTAGGACTGCCCAGAGTTCTCCCTTTTGTCCTACGACATAGTATTTATACCTGGTTGCAATGGCCCCGGGTTTTGCGAAATGCGCGACAACCCGTACATTCAGAAGGCTCTCGAAGCCTTCTTCCCGCTGACCCGGAGATCAATTAAGGCTAATAACCACAAAATACTTGCCGCCATTGGCCAAGGCGTTCTAGTTGTCAACGCGGCTACCGCGCCTCTTGGAAAGGTTGCCACTCTTCATCTATGGTAGGATATGCTGAAGAGAGGCCTAGCCTCCCAAAAGGATTTACAGGTCGAAGTACCAATCTTGTATCATACACAAGCAGCTGCTGTTCCTCGTGGAGCTGATTATATTGGTCGTATCATACGGGCTATCAAATCCTGCAATTATAACAGCTGCCATCTAGACTACCGATGGGATCATAGTGCCAAGCGTGCGGTAAGTGGATGTGACGAAAACATGAATGAGTGGCAATATTGACATATAAATGATAGTTACGATCTCACCAACACGCCTCATTTTCAGATGCCGACAACGCGCTATTCATGCCATGGAGGTTAGTTTCTTTGATGAATTTTGTAGACAGACACTAACTCATAACATGACTAGACATTGCCGCGAGGATAATGTCTTCGCTTTCATCAGTGGACGATTCATGTTAGACACAGCATCTGTTGTTAGTGCTATGGTGAAGAATGTGCTCAAAATTGCATGCCGTGAATCTGCTTACGCGGCATACAACATCGGGAACCAGTCTTCAGACTCACCATACTTTGGATCCGTGAAAGAGTTGTCATTGAAGGAGAAGATTGGCTTTCGACCACCCAGTTCCACAATGCACAGTCATACCAAGTAGAGAAGGACAACGTCTTAACGCCCTGTTTTGTAGGCGAGGTAAACCGAATCAGTATCTTATCTAATTTTGTCTTAGCGACATGGGCATATAATGTCGGCAAATACGACGCCGGCAGAATCCCATTGTATTTTCTAAAAAATCAGAATGGCATTGTTTTCACATAATCTACGTTGTGGAGTTTCTATATCACATATGTACATATGTACCCGAAGCTTACCACACCTCAAGTTTAGCGAGCGAGGGACTGATAATGCCGATTGTACCATGGATGATATCCATAAGGAAAAGGCAAACGAGCCTACTAGTAAGCGCGTTACAGTTTAGATAGACGTTGAAGATAACAGTATGCTATTGTCTAACTATGTATTTCTATAAGGTGTACCTCGTGCCCATCACGGCTTTGCCCACAATTTATCTTATGATGAGCTGTGATTTTTTTGAAGAATCTTGATGTGCTAAAATAGATATCAACTCTCATGTTTGTGTCGCTATATCATCATGAGCTCAATTGAGCTCCATAGCTCCATAAGATGAATGAATTAAAATATATACATGTATATATAAAAACTGCCCAACTGCGTCACATGACCAGCCCAAAATAGTTGCAGCAGTTGTATTCAAGCGTGGTCGCACAAACCTGGAAGAGCCTAAGGTAAAACTTTAGCAAACTCTAGAGGCAAAAGGCATAGAGTACCCCCAGGACAACGATTAAAAATCAGTGGAATAAGAGGTATAGTAATGAATTAAATTTTAAAAAGGTATAGTAGGCTACAGCTATGCTAATATCTATGATTCCTGCCTTGATACCAAAAAATCTTGAAAGTTTTCTTTTCTTTTCTTTTTAATTCATTTATCTTATAGAGCTATGAAGATTTTTTTTTTCTTTACTCGCTATAACTCGTCAACTTGTGATAAATCTTGCTCACTTATGAATTAGACGGAAGAGAGAGATGACTAAAGAGTTAAAATTCAACTTGATTTACGCTTCTCTATCTATTTTCAAGGCGGTGAAACTGGAGTATCAGATACATTTACTTCTGTGAGAAACGTCAAGAATAATGAAAATAAGGATAGACAACATGAAGACATAGCTACACTGGGACGAAATACTCGAAACCAAGTGTTGAAAAGAAGCTAAATCTATTTGTCTCTATCCGCAGGACAGTGCACAATCTTTCGAAAGACTTCCGAGACCAAGAGCCAATAAGAGAAAGATCATCAACTCACAACACTCACCTTTCTCGAAAGCCTGTTACTCTCTTCTACTGAATATCGGACCTTACAATCGACTTCGAAAATGACAATATAAAAAGTACAAGTGTGTCATTCCTAGCTTAGTCTTAATTCCATAAATCGGTATACGCATATAATCATATAATATCTAAGCCAATTGTTGGTGGTGAGGAAGATGGTAACCTTTAGGTTATCTGCCACGTGTCTTTTCCTTCCATCCGCCCTTCTCAAACAGCCAGATAGCCTCTGTAGCGTAAGCATGACTTCCTCTATGCCCCGATTTCTTGATCGCCGCCTCCATCAATGAATCTAGGCATCGGCCTTCTTTGATAGAGTGCCAAATACCCATAGCGATCGGGTCATCGATTCCTGTGCCCCAATCTCCGTGGCCCAATCTATACAGAATTCGACCTAGTGTCTGGAACGCAATACAGCGCTGTGATGGCACTGCGCTTCTAGCATATATGGCCAGTTCCTCAATAGTATAGCCCGCCGCCTCCGGGGCTAGGCCGTGATGGTGCAGACCCTTAGAGACTGGAATATTTCGGCTGAGTGTAGGTGGAAGAAGCTTTCCGCGGAAATCGAAGCGCAGGGCAGAGGTCGATATGGTCGATTGGTCCGGGTGATATGGCGATTCCCTATCTGCGGTACTGCCCTGAGACGGTAGAGGTGCCATCCAGGCCAGCTTAGACGGATCTGCGGGTGTCTCAGGGAAGTATTTCTCGCGCAAGGTCTCGAGGAAGTTCGGATCGTTGGGGTCGAGATCGGGGACCTGGTGAACTGGGAAATGCGGCTTGACGGGGATGTCTGACATGGCCATGAGATCATCAGGCGGATTCTCTGGTGCCATATCCTCGTCAAACGGAGTGTCGGGGTCCAGATTCTTGGCAAGCGGCTTCTTGAACTCAGGATTCACGGCCTTGCTAGTCGACTGAACCACGGGTTTAACCGTAGGCCGCTCGACATCCTCGATTTTGATCTGGGGCACTGCCTCTGGCTTCTGATTGATCGGTCGGTCTTGTGTTATTGGCAGATCAAACGGAGACGGGCCATTGGGTTCATCTAGGTTGGCACGCATCATGAGTTTATGCAGCAGATCCGGGTTCAACCCCTCCATGAGTTCTCGCCGCGCAGCCTCGATTTCTGCAGGCGACATGTTGGCAATGCGCTGGCTGTTTTCTCGATTGATACGTTCGCGCTCTGACGATTCAAAGGGATTTGGTGGCTTTTCTGGGCCAAAGGAAACCTTCTTCTTGTTCTGTTGTTGTTGTGAGTTCGTATCGGATGATAGACTGTCGGCAGCACTTGAAAAGGAGGCTTCCTGCGACTCGGGGACGATGCCTCCATTTGCTCTAGCCAGCTGTTGATTCTGCTTGAACTTCGAGACTCGCATACGGCGTTTGTGGGCGGGAAAGCCGGTCGAAGGCGTATCGAAAGCCTCGTCGGCCGTCGGCATTGGAGCCGGTTTGGCAGCTTTGCGTTCGACAACGTCGCTTATGTGCAATGAATTCATGGCGGAAGTTCGATAAACTATGGCCTGCTATTCGAGCTACAATTTTTTCGCGGGGTTGAAATCTATTTGTAAAGATCAAGAAACGCCCCACGTCATATGAAATAAGAAAATTGTGAAGCTTTGTGCTAATGACGTCATTTTGTGATGCTCAAAATCTTGGAGCCCGACTATAAAGTTAGGGTTACATGAAAGTTGAGCTACTGTACTAATTCTAGAGCCATGACAATGATGTAAGGTCGGCTTATTGGCATAATTCTACATTAAAAAGTGTACAGAATCAAGAAAACATGCAAAGACGGCTATCGATGGAGTTGATGAGCAAGAAGCCCTCATATTAGAATGTCGAGAAGACATAGCCGTTCTAGAAGTCTGTTGATTCATATCTACACCCTTAATCAAAACTTTGGCAATTTCAGTATGACCTTCTCGGCAAGCGAAAGTAAAAGCGGCGGACGACCTTCTAAGTACAGGGCTATCCGACCACTAGGGGTAGCCACCTTTGAACTGAGTCATATCCTACTGAAGATGCCAAGATATAGAGCATGATAAACTACTTTTGATTTTACATTTCAACTTTTGTCCTGAGGGCCGCATGTGTTTCTTTACTGTTCTTTCGCTTGTGTTATTTCGTTACGTTGTTGCTATAGTTTCCGCTTGCTTTATTGCTACTTTTAGAGAATCTGACATGAAAAGATACGGCGTCAGTCTCAGATTGACTGACTTGAAAGGCTTATGCTATAAAACCGGGCTGTAGAAGTGCCAGTTTTGTATATTGGCAGAGTGCGTTGGTGAATTTTAGCCAAGAAACGATAAGCTATTATATTTATTCCTATTGCCAGCAGCTATATCTATTTATCGATGAGCTTCTTCTTGATGACTGTCATTTCACAAATCGAGTATTGATGTACATTATTATGCTAACAAAGACAAAAGCAAGTGTATATTAGTTATCATCGCAATATCAGTCGTGCATATCACAGCTTTGCAATTACACAAAATTATAGATACTCAAATATGAAATGAGCCCACTCATAGCCAAGCTAAGGGACTTATAAGAATTGTTCAAGGTAGAGACTTCACGGCCCCATAATCTAGGTGTAGGATGGGGTCGACTTGAAGAAAGTGCATTCATCAGAGTCATTCATGAATATATATTTGCCCTTGGTCGTTTTAGCCAAGGTCTTGAAGGCAATATTCTACATTAATTGTCTTAAGGAAGCTCTAGGCTGAATAGTCTTAAATAGGAGAATTTGATATAGATATCAAGCCCCGAACCACAGCTTCATCTGGTGGCCATTCAGGGCGAGGTTTTGTGTGTACATATCTGTAGATATAGAGTTAAAAATAAAAATAAAACTAATACAATGGCGCTACCTAGTCACTTGCGGTGATAAAAGCACAACGACGGGATCCTGACACCGCGGTTTGAGTATCCGGAAACTTCAAAGAAGCTATTTACATTCTAAAAATATAAACGGACTGCTCTCCGGGGTTGAGGCAGAGATCTAGCTCAATGTTGCGCAAAGGTGATGTGTGGAAAGAGGACGGGTCCAAGTCCTTAGAAAGGTCTCCACGGTTGAGGAGATGGTTTGCCAGGAGGACCATCTTTTACAGAGGGGAGGTAGCTGTCGTGTCGTCGTCTCGGAGTGGGGGGCTACCTGAGGAGTTGTTGGGATGGGACGGCTATAAAGAAAGTTTAGCTCAATGCTCCCTTTTCGATCGACCGTGCCATAGCTTTTTTTCTTCTTTTTTTCTTCTTTTGAATATACAGAAGCCATTGAGTGCGTTTAGTGGGCTCTTATGGTCTCCAGCCGTGTCATCGGGCTAGCGGAGGACCGGGCTACCAGAGGGTGATTGTGGTCCAGGCTAGTCCATGTTGCAGCCAGGAGTCTTCGTTTGTTCTCCAGAAGGAGAAGAGCAGGGGACATTTCAGCTTCATGGTGGAGGGCGGAGGCGGGTGTGGTTTTCCAGACGGGTAGGATTGCTCTCAGGGCCACCCGGAGCATATATTCCAGCTTGTGGGCGAGGTGTAGTGTCCTTGTTTTTACGAAGGAGCCTACCCATTTTATCAAGTTTGGGGGCCAGCCTTGTTCACGGAGGCGGCATTGGAGCCTGCCGGGGAGAATGGCGTCAAAAGCTCCTTTAACATCCATAGTCACCAGAGTGTAGACCTTTCGCTCGCTCCAGTTCTTCTCTATATCATGTATCACACAGGCCACAAGGTCTGACGCACTCCGTTTCGGGAGGGCTCCAAACTGTTGTAGGTGAAGGACAGAGTTCTCGATAGCGATAGCGGAATGGGCGATCTTTCTAGCAATAAGTCGTTCCAGCCCTTTGCCAAGACAGGCAATGGGTCGCCAAGAGCGGGGAGAGACGGGTCTTTGTCGGGTTTGGGGATGACCACTATTTCGACGACTTTGAAGACCGCTGGGTGGTGTCCCCACATTACGCACAAATTAAAGAGCAGAGTTACGAATGGCTCCAGGTCATCCCAGAGCTTTCAAAATGGTACCGGAAATGCCATCCCGGCCTGGAGTAGCGTTTTTCAAGGAACTCCGAGACACGGAGAATCGAACCCCGGACCTGATCCAAGCTCCGAAGCTAGAAGCTTCGATGGTGCTAAGGATTCATATCACTTCCTACAACCCTCAGGGCCGTCCAATGACGAGTCTTTCCTTCGTCGAGGTGTCTTATGA
Source organism: Davidsoniella eucalypti (assembly GCA_004009845.1). Classification (NCBI taxonomy): domain Eukaryota; kingdom Fungi; phylum Ascomycota; class Sordariomycetes; order Microascales; family Ceratocystidaceae; genus Davidsoniella; species Davidsoniella eucalypti. Next base: position 22,314 of record RMBW01000001.1, on the reverse strand, counting down.
TCTTAGTGATTTAGGTAGACGTTAAATATAATCAAATCAGCCTGGGGGACCTGTTGGAATCCATATTTGAGATATGACCCGGTTATAGTGAAATAATTGAAACTTCTGCAAGAATATAGACACTTTTTTTCTGGCAAAAATTTCAGGTCTTTTCGAACGATTCTTTTACCGCCCATAAAAATATGATGTAATCGAGTCGGGGTGTAGAAACGCAGCAACAAGAGACAAGATTCCCAACCCCTATCGAGTGTGTCTCCCTAAGCTTTTAACAAGTGGTGCCTGACTGGTGCCTAACTGGTGCCTGACTGGTGCCTAACCGGTGCCTAACTAACGCCTAAGAAGTTGATATATTATTCCAACTAACTAACTGTATAAAAGCAATTTAGTGGGCAGTGTTCTGTAGTAAAGAAGTAAGTAAGCTGATTGCTTAAGCAGTAGCTATAGCTAAATAAAACCACAACATTTTATGATTTGCTGATTGGAAGATAACCAGCTACAAACTTATATTAAAAGGCTGTTTTTGTTTTCTGCTGGCACATCTACAACTTGCATCAATCATCTTCTGTCAAGTCAACTATAATAGAAGAACATCACAACATTCAGTCTTACGCGCTCCGAATATACATTTATTTTCCTGAGATTTCTCGCTTCATCTTCTATAACCAACTAAACACGACACTTGATTTGAATATTGCAGTTTGTCATGGAAGAGGGAAAGCAAAAGGTAAAATGGCAAGTCAAAGTTATTCAATGATATATAACTAACAATTATCAACGATAGGTTGTTGGAGCTACAACAACCAAGACTACAGTGGATGCAAAATCCAATGCAGATCTAGTAGCTCCATATTCGACAGCAGACAATGATCAACAAGAGGAGAATAAACGCCTCAGAGAAGAAATTCGACGCCTCAAAGAAGAATCACGAAATCGTGAAGCCGAAAACAAACGCAAGTTGGAACACGAAAGAGGAGAATCACGAAATCGTGAAGCTGAAACTAAACGCAAGTTGGAACACGAAAGAGAAGAATCACGAAATCGTGAAGCTGAAACTAAACGCAAGTTGAAACACGAAAGAGAAGAATCACGACGCCGCGACGAAGAATCACGACTCCGTGATGAAAAATCACGACTCCGCGAAGAAGAATCACGACTCCGCGAAGAAGAATCAAAAAAACGATTAGCGGCACAGGCTCCTTTAACATTCCACAAATTTGTTTATTTCAATTTTGCAATAAACTATCGAACACTACGATTGTATCCGGCAAATTCAAAGTTGCTCACAACCGGTAGCCCTACCTCAGTTCACCACAGGTTCTATCCCCGTGAGCTTCGCCCCTGGACTGACTTTGAAGCTATTCATGAATCTTCATTTTCCTTACTCGAGTCGACCTTCAAGGATGAAGGTTTATTCTCTAGCATCTTGGATATTGGTAGCAGGCAATTTACGCTGAGAGACCTCCAACTAGGATGTGAGATGGATGTTGTTTACTTCCACAGAGATACAATCCAAATTCCAGTCACAGAAATCATTAACGCCTATCTAAAAGCCCAACCTAGTGTTGCCTCCAATAATGAGGCTGGTGCCGCTACTGACTCAAACGACTCAAACGACTCAAACGACCCAAACGATCTGGCCGCTCTGGACAATATTGTCTTCACCAGCAACCCCCGCTTTACAGATGATTTTATGGCATATTTGCAGAATATGTCAAGGCAACTTGGCATAGATGCTCCTGCTTCTGCTTTGGATGCAGACCCACCACGCGATCCACTGATACAGTTTGCTGCAATTTCACCGACTGCCCAAGAACCACCGAACAGTCTATCTGATGACTTTCGCTCAGGACGTTTACCTGAACTCAACCCCCAAAAGCGAAGGGCACAATCACCACCTGCTGGCAGCGAACAACGCCCGTCAAAATCCATTTCACCTACTCGACCATCTTTTCCAGATACAACATGTTTCAAGAGACGGTTCGAGACACATGAGAGAAAGCTGTTTGTCATAGAGTTCAAGGCAGCCCACAAAGCCTCACCAGAACAAGTGGACCAGATTCTTAGGTCTAATCAAGACAGTTCCATTTTTAGTGATGTGATAACATCCTCACAGTTGCAGACGGATGCTGACTCGGGTGAGCCACAAGTCGGCATTTCTAAGGTCGTTTCAAGATTCTTTGTGCAAGCTATTTGCCAAGTATACCATTACATGACAACTGGGGGCATGTTGTATGGATATTTAGCAACTGGTCAAGTCATACTTCTTTTGCATATTGACAAGGAAGACCCGGGACTATTGCATTACCGTGTCTTTTCATATGACCAAAGCACCCCCGATATTCCCTTTCAGCATGCCAAGGCTCTAGTTCCAGAGATAAGCCCTACCGAAGACATTCGCAATTCCATCAAACAAACTCCTTTAGCCCTCGTTTCTACTCTAGCACTACTTAGCCTTCAACAGCCTATACTAAACGAAGATCAGTTGGCAAATCGACAACTGCAACTTGTTACTTGGCCCAACTTGTACCCTACCGGGGAAGATGATGTTCGTGATGCTCCCCAGACAGCATTACCATCATTGAAAAACTCGCCATTGCCGGACTTTTCCAAATCTCTTCTTACCAGCCGCACCAAAGACAACATCATTCGCCAACCTGTAAAGAAAGCAGTCAAAAGAGCACCAACTGACAAATGTAAGCCTTCTACTCTGTTAAGCACTGGCCCTAGCGCAACAAAGCCAAAGCCCCATGATAAATTCTGCACTCAAGAATGCCTCCTGGGTCTCCAGAGGGGCACTCCATTGGATGTTCAATGTCCCAATTGGGAGTTACACCAGGCCGCTGTCAAGTCAAGCTTTGCGGGAGTGTATTTCCACCCTATAACCATGGCAGAGTTGTGTGTGGTTATTAAAAGCCAGCTGGACACTGACCTGGGCTCATATTGCCAAGTGACCTCAGCACAGGGGTTCATTGGGTCCATCGTCAAACTCACTGCACACCCTTATGGGTATACATTTGTAGGCAAAGCTGTTGTAGATGTATGCCTCCCTATTATCAAGCATGAGATGCAAGTGTATGATCGGCTGTACAGCTTGCAGGGCTCCATTGTGCCAGTATGTTTAGGCTACATTTCACTGGAAAAGAATCTCTGTATAAATTTTCAAATAAACAGACATATTCTTCTAATGTCATACTCAGGTCGACCAGTGGCCAGTCTAGAGGAGACTAATGTTGATTTCTTGGAATCCAAAATTCGTGAGCTAGGAGTTGACCACGGTGATATTAGAGAGCCGAACGTTTTATACCACGAACAGTACAAACGACTTATGATCATCGACTTTGATCGTTCCCGTTTATATCCGCTAGAACTAGAGGATCATCCTAAGAGAAGCGGCCAGGACGACATCAGCAATGAGGAGGTTCAAAACAAGAGGCCCCGTCATCAATAAGCCTTGAATAATCAGAGTGACTTTCGGATTTTCATGATGTCTTTGTTTGTTTAAGGTTAGGGAAAGATTTTTACATGTCTGTCTATCTATCGTTTTGAATTTTATAAATGTATAAACTTTCATGTTTACAAAGCCAATTGTTGTTAACATACATGTCACACTAAATAACCATGAGGCAAAGGACTTAGTATAATCTATTATCTAGACCCTATAACTATCAGGTATCAATTTCTCACGGGATCTAGCCCCACATTTACAGACAAAGTATCACATCTTTGCAGGACTACAAAAATGGGAGCTTAGCAAGTCCTCGAGACAGGGCTCTCGACACAAAAATACACGAAAAGACATACAACACCGGGGATTCTCATGTGGTCACCCACCATAATACTAGACCGGCGCTTGGCAGGTTAACGAGGGGAGAGCCGTGCTTTCTACCAGCTATGGTCGTATGTTGAGAATCACGGGTTTCAGAGGCTTTATATAGAGAAAAGTCACGATAGTATACAAAAAGTGAACACCAAAAAGACATACAACACCCGGTATTCCCACGTGGTCACCCACCGTAGTACTGATCGGGCGCTTGATAGTTTAACGAGGGGAGAGCGGACGGGATCCCGTGCTTTCTATCAGCTGTGGTCGTATGTTGAGATATATGGAGTTAGGTGGCTTTATATACCATACCCGCTTTGGGCGGAGGTCGTTGAATGCATGCCCGGTAGCCAGTCCGTTAGACTCAGATAGATGTTAAATAGAATCAAAGTTCAAGCCAAAGCCCGGGGATTGTTCGGTAGATGACATCCGATGACTCTCGAAACATGCCATAGTATTGCTACGAAATAACAACCAAACAAGTGAGTGCCAAGGGGAGTTGGATGATCTTGTTCAGATCATGAAATCTTTATATCTCGTCTGATATATAAGTCTCTATCTACAGATGGTCTTTGACCGTTCTGTTGGATACATATATCTCTCGTTTTTAGTGCCGTATTTCCAAAGGCGTACGGGCCAACTTCTGGTCCATTGCGCCCACCACCAGCCGCTTATTCCGATTCTTACTGTGTAGATCTTCTATTTCTCCTTCTCGCTTATAGTAGTGCGACCCCAATATAGCAGCCTTTTTACTTAGCCTTGATCACTTGTTTAAGCCTAATTATAGAAGGTCATCAACTACCACTAAAAAAAGCCTAGCCCAGCAACCACAACCACCAGGAATGTAAGGATATCAATGCAGTCTGATCCGAGCTTTAGAAGTCGTAAGGCTTTTTGTCTATTCCGTCTTCTTTTCGTTCTTTTGGCCAAGTATTCCACCGGGTCTTTTGGATAGCAAATATAGCCGTGACGTGCGGGAATTTTTGGGGGGTTTAAGATCTATTTCTCAACAAGCTGATTGTCCTGCGGCAAAGCAGGACGACCTAGAATGAAAGGAAAGAACAAAAAGCAGAAACCATTACCAAGTCTGTGCCGCAAACATGTCAGACTAGTTGAGGAGGCCATTCGTATGCATTCGATGGACTTCCCTTTTGCGGCTTATCTCTAAGTAAACCTCTTCTAGAAGACAAGAAATCCTTGTGATACGCCCAATTACATAATGGTTCATGTTCGTTGGGTTTAGGCCTACTAACTAGGTTGCCTCTATAGAAGAGGTTTTTGAATATACATAACTTAAAATGATGGAATAACTAGTAGCTCATGCATCCAATATGATCTACATTGAATAAGTTCGGCATCCCGAATGTCACCACAAATCACACCCATCAATGGCCGTTTTTCTCGGTCTTCTCTTCAGAAGGCCGCATGATAAAGAACAACAAACAGTGTAGACCGCTTTCTGTAGCCGCTTTGTGAGATGGCCTTTGTAGATAAAATACAGTCAGTGGCGCTGTTTCAAAGACAACCTGTATCCTTCAATCTCATATACTTTAACCTAGAACAGAATGAAGAAGACGCAACGATTTGGCACAGGCAAAAAGGCGCTGAAGACACAACTTCAGGTACGACTTCTTTCCCCTTCTACAATCAGGATGAATTGACTCGGCCGTTCCAATCCTCTCAATATACAGGGCTCGATGAAAGGAAACACGGCCATCCAAAATCCAGATCAAACCAGCTGGACATCCGGAAAGGGGGACAAGAAAAGACCAACCTCGAAATCCTCCAGCTCAACCAAGCACCTCCTCAAACTAGACAACCGGAAACGTTCACTGTGCCTCTCGATGATTGGACGAACAACAAGAAAAGGAGACAAAACGTATGCAGCGAGGCAAATACCGCATTCTGTCCAACTTCTTGTCTCGACAGACACCAACACTAGCAAGAAGAAGCTCATACTGCAGAATGCATCTTGGCGATGTACGTCGGGCATTGGCGGTCGGGGGCTACGAGAGTCGGACGGCATCTCCAAAAGAGAAAGTAAGACAAGAGCTTCTCCTCACTGGGCTCTTGCTCTGTGACTATGACCAACAATAACGCGTATACGCCACTTCTTAGCAGCAGTAATAGGTACGTACCGACAGCCACTCAGTCCTTCCGCTCTTTCTCCCGGCCCCGTCTGATAGCGAGCGAGGCTGGGCGCTCGCTTTATAGAAGCTGTGATGCGATCATCGGTGACCTATGCACTGTATCCGTCATTATCGTCTCCTTTCCCGCAGTGAAGACGGAGCGCCTCGTGCTCCAAGAGAAGGCCATGTTTGATTTCAGCAATACGTTGTATTTTCAAGGCCATCTGCCATACAGCACAGGTGAGAGCAGATACTACAGTGTTAAATGAAGGGGCACAGCACTGGTTCGAGGCTGTAGTATTGTGTTGTTGCACCGTGACCCAGGCATCAATGGCACGACAGGTCTCGAGTGACTCTGTAGACTTCTGTTCTCTGGGTGAGGGTAGTCATGTCGGATAAAGTAGTATGCCGTAGACATGCGGTGTTTCTTCCCCGTTCATTGTCACATGGCTTGATGGAAGATATGACAAGAGCGATGTGGTTCCTAAGCACAGAGTTCCAGGATGCAGTCGACTGCAATGCCAATGTTCATACTCATCGTGTAGGCGACAGAAGAAACAAGATTCTTTGGAATTCCTTCTTTGCGTGCTGAGTATCACTATTCACTGCTACTTTACGAGACACAAGCTTCTGAGTCTTTCCTAGCCAGGCTTTATCCGAGACGCCCAATGCGCGTCTCTTTTCATATCCTTAATGGTTTCTCTACTCTGTTGAACGGGAAAGCAGACCATTGTTCCTGTCAATGTCATTTCTGTGCCGTACTGGTGCACAATCGCCTCTCCCGCCTCCATAGTTGACACTACTGCCCCATAGTACAACGTTGGTTCACTTCTCCATGGTTAAACGGAAACCCCCGTAAGATGTACCGGAAGTATTCCAAAAGAGAAGGGGAAAACGCTAACCTTTGTGAGGCTACGATCCCCCAAAGCTACCGGTACTCATAGTATTAGAGACAGTGATAGTAGGGCTCTGTGCAGCAATAGTGCCATGATTACAGCGTATAGCTAGAGTAACGGGTTTTTTGGTGCAGAGTATGTGTCAGTTGAGTCCCAGTCGGTCTGTGCCATCGCGACCAACCGATGAAAGGATTACAGCGTATCAGGCTACGCTCCTTTTCCCATCTCTCTCCCTTTCAGCTATCTATCCACTTGTTGGTGGTGGGCTCTACTGTCCTTTTCTGTAAATACTACCACGTCGCAAAGCACAATGGGGTCGTAGCACTGTTGCTACGCTTCCGGACTTGTATGCAACTCTAGGCCTGGATTTCAAAGCTAATGGGTAGTATCGATGCCACCAGCAGTAGCGCTTGCAGCATCTGTGTGGTCGCGTAAGATTTGAGATAACTGCATATGTAAGTACTGCGACATCTTCATAGCTCTATAGCTCCATAAGATTAATGAATTAAAAAAAAAAAAAAAAAAAAAAGTACTGCGACTAGTGCCATGATATTCATCTCAGCATCACATCCCTGAGCGTGAAAAGCAATACAGAATCACAAAATAGAGTGTTGCCGGTTAGTGGCGCTTTGGTCGCTGTTTCGCAGATAAGTTCCTGCTATGGTTTTATCCTGCACATCGATACTTGGCCGTTAATCACACTACGACAATCCCTTTATGCAAGAAGACGTGATAGAGGACATAGCATTTATCGTCTTGTTTTGTTCGTGGTGAATGGTGCATATCGCGACTTGTGAGAGTTTTTCCCTTCTATCTGTTATAATATCTGAGGAAATGAGAATATAAAAAACAAATTAGCAAAACATAAAAGAGAAAAGTAAGCAACACATGCTAAATCTCCCGGCCCTTCTCAAAACTTGGTATGGGTGGCGAGATGGCACTGGCCCGTCCCGATCGGACAACAAGCTCGAAATGTCAATGGCCAGAGACAGCCAACTACCAGCCAGACTCCGGTGCTTTGGGCACCCTCAGAACACATACGCTATATCTTACAGCAGCCTTCCCTATCCCAGACCACGCTACAGAGCATGTAGTCCTATTTCTCCTGCTCTGAAACAAAAGTAAGCCTGTCCTTTTCCATGTTTCTGTCGCTTTTCTTCATTTCAAGAACGCAAACTCTCGTGTCCATGGTCCCTCCTGGCCATGCTAAGTTAGATGAGTGGTTGCCGCAACAAGCAAACGCGTGCAGAAGACAACGGGCAGATTGCCACGGCAGTTCCATGCTACAATGTCTTCTCTGTACTATAGCAACAGAGACTATGGACATGCAATTAGAGAGAATCACTTGGTGCGCTCAGCAGCTATACATGTGCAGTATTCTCACTGGTAGCTTGTGTTTCACCTCGAACAGACTCTCGGGTTACAATGCAGCTTAGATGGCAAGTCAGTGTACATACGTAATTCTGAGTTGCTAGAGCAAAGGCCAGTGGGAAAGAGCGATCCTCAGTGACGCCAATCCAAGAGGTCACTTATACATCCATATGTCATAAGACGGCCATATGAATAGGAGGAAATCAATGTTTTTTTCCAAGTTGGAACACAGATGATGTCAGGGTGATTGCAATAAAGTCTATAGGGTTCGCGTGTTGGTTTAGCCGATACGGACTAGCAGCAGTTGTGGTTCGCTTCATTATCATATGTCATATTTATTTGACTGTTGGTTCGTGAATAGTTCATTTTCCCTGCTAAGTCACTATAAAATGGCTAATAGTGGCTTACCCACAACGATGTCATTCTTACAACTCCAATTTGATGCAAGTCCTTTCCTTTTGACACTGGCTAGTGAATGTGTCTAAATACACACAATGCATGTCGCACGTTGATTCCAATAGATCGACTAGTAAATTTGCCGCCGCTAATGCTTTTAGAAGATCTCTATTTTAGCAAGTCTATAGGGTTAGGGTGTACGCTAATTGACTGCATCTTATTTCCACCCTCCCGTATTCCTCGCTACGTAAAGCTACTTTTCCACCCTGCCAACAATGAAACACGCTAATTATGGGCTACCTTGCTCGTCTTTGAAGTCCTGGGTACCTGGCTTTTGTACGCTATTCTTGCCAGGTTTTGAAGTAGCAGGTACATTGTTGACTCGCTATACTGACATCCCTTGAACAACACGTCTGTTCTACTCTTCCCATGGAACACAGTGCATGTAACACGGTGCCATCTACATGTACTGGAAAGAAGGTTTGCTCAGCCACTTTTATTTTGCAACTCCAGCTTTCAAAAGAGAACGAAGAACAGAAAAGCTTCGACCTAGTAAGCAGACCCTTATGGACACAGCAGCGAGGACCAAAACCCGGACAATAGAACTTGGATTGTTGACTAATAGGGCGGCCCTTTCATACGGCTTTATGCGAGCCAATTTATACAGGAAACCAATGGCTGGGATATCTTGTAGCTGCCCCATTCATTGATTTGTACGTAGATTCATTAGCCTAAAAGGTTCCGTGTGTTGAGGCTTCCATAGGAAGAAAAGAAAAAAAGTAAGAAAGTCAGCTTTTCTTCATAGGGACGAGCACTTTGTTGATCTTCTCTTTTACAAGTATCTTTTGGGTTGAGGCGGTGATTAGCGAGTTCCATGAGCCCATACATGTAATGCCTACATTAAGCGGTTTCGCTCCCCTTTCGCGATAATGACAGCCGCCTTGAATCGCGGAACCTGTCAAACAAGAAAGAAAGTATCACATGTGAAGAGGAAAGAAGACCCTAGACATCCAAAGACAAGCACCAAAAAGGGATCCCGTAAATGGTCCAACTTGGCAATACGATGCTGGGTTACTACGACATGCGGATATTACATTTATAGAGAGTTAAAGTCACTAGCATCTTGGCATAATAATGTTACTGGTATGGATGACGAAGCTCTTTTCCTCTCTCTTTTTCTCCCCACCTTTGTTATACACATACTTGCCTTCTTTTGTAGAGTACTATTCTTTAGCACTAATCCCCTGCCCCAATATACGAAAAGATAAGTTATTATGCATTGTGTTTCCCCATGTCATCATTGCCCCAGTGTTCAGATATCACCCGAACTAGGAGGCTAGTAAGGCATGGACTGTGCCTTTTAAGAAGCTATTCTGTACCTGAACAATTGAGGACTAGTCCAGAAAGGTATGGAGGGTAGGTGATAGCATTATCGTGTAATATCATTATTCACATAATGATGCTACAAACTTAGTTGTACATGCATACAACATAAAACTTTCGAGATAGCGTGCCAGGGTCTGATATGGAGGGTACTATTGTCATGATATATAATAGGAGACAAAGATTCATATCAAGGATTGCCAAAGAAACTGTACAAAAAAGGCCTTCACCGACTTCAGATTAGGACACGAGGATACGATATTTCTCTGGTTTCAATCTATAACTAGGTAGTGTTCGTCCACATAAAGTGATATTTTGGTCTATACAGGCAAGCCCCCCCTCTTCCTCTGATACTGCCACAATCAACGGAAGATCAGTGATGAGACATTAGCAGTTTTGTAACTCGAAGATGCCATGTATGTAATATGAATACCTTCTCATAAGTGATCTTGCTAAAGCGTATGGTGAATATAAGGAGAGGTACAGATAGAGACACGGCGGCTTCAGTGATTGATGTTGATCCAGTGGAAGGAGAAACAAGGCGATACTTTTGTTTATAAGATAAATGGTAAGGAGGTTTTCCTTTTTTTTTTCTCCTTATTATTTTTCTTTTTTTATCATGGAATTCACAAGTTGATGTTGAATTACAATATAAAGGCGGGTTTAGGGTTATTCTAGTACTCGCTAATATATGACAAGTGATAGTCAATACACGCAGTAAAGATTTAGCGCCACTACGAATATTCCGTCGAGCACAAAGATTCATTTTTAGTGTTTTTTAATCGTAAGGAAGAGAGAAAAGAACATGTCAGACTTTTTTTTTTTTTTTTGGTCTTGTTGTCGCGTAATTAAAGTTGCAGTGGCAACAGGATGACAGCTTTTAAATGCACTAAAGGAAAATTAGGCTGTGTGAGCTTATACTAAAAACAGAATGATCCCTTTATAAAGTGATGAGAAAACATGTCAGTCAGTAACAACAGTCCCAAAATACTTTCTCATAAGTGATATACTCGATGGAAATGATGTCAGATATCACGAGTTGGCCTGATACCAACAAACGGCAGAAGTGTTTTATGTGTGATCTCTGCCCTATGAGATATGGCATATAGCCTAGAGAGTCTGCTATTGTCGGTTGTCACACTAGATCATATCTGATACTGCAGCTAATAAACCGTATATTTACCCAGTGTCCAACCGTGTTTGGGACGCTTCGTATTATCACGTCCCCTAGAAATAAGAAAAAAAGGCCACTAAAAGTCGATCACAGGCAAACGACATATTGGTGGTGCAGTGACCACTGTTAATATCGACCGTAGGCTTTGTTCTAGGCCTTTGCCCTAAGCTTTTTAGCTTTCTCGAGGGATTACTTCGGTGCAACAATTCGTTGGCTATCGGGAAGTTATTAGTAGCTATTGGCAAACAAAAATCCCCTCTGAAAATAGATACTTCTGCCGGCAGATTTCTCCGCCACATCGTTCGTATTACTTGACATCGTGTGAAAAAAGAAGAAAAAAAATAGATTGGGCCATTGGGGCTACTATACGAGCTAGTCACGGGTGGCTTTTTGTGGCACCTATAATGTATGCAAGTTGTTGGCTGTGAGAATGCTACTATTTAATGAGAGAGTATCACAGCATGATATGGTGATAAATCCATGCCAGGACAGGTTCCGGGTATATTGAATTCTGAACAGCAATGAGAAAAGAAAGGAAAAGAAAGTAAAACGCAAAAAAGTTGGATTTGTTGGATCGGCTGAGGGAAGGCGCTTGAGACCAGTCAATGCAAAGCGGCTAGGGTTATTAAGGGAGAGCCTAGTACACTCTGAGTATTAGATCTACGACGGGATTGATAGTGCTGTATCTGTCTAGTAGGACTGCAGGAACTACAGGACCTGGTGACAGAGAAACCTTGTATATCCATGGCAAACTGATGCTTGTAGTGTTTTTGTGATACCGCTCTTTCGGAGATCGTTGCTCAAGTGGCCAGAAACAAGTATCAGGGCCAAATTACAGCGTAGTAGAGACTAAGGAGATAGCAAGAAATGAGATTGCAGTCTGAACAGTACGAGGCCCTGTGAAGCCCTGAGTTGACAGAACAAGAATAGAGATATAGGACTGGGATATAGTTTGCAGGACTGAGAACAGGGGAAAAGGGACCCAAGGACCCGACAGAAACAGCGATAGGTGGCTTGATTCAAAAAAGACATGTTTTATTCATCTTTATGTCCCTTTTAGTGGTTATTTCAAGGTGTCGATCAGTCGGCGGACGGGCCAAGGTTATTCGGCTTCAATAATAGGACAGCAACAGGCGATTTGAGTGGATAGATCCCGCTTAAGTAATCACATATGCATACATAATGAAATAATCAAACGACGTGCAGATTGGTTGCCGGTTCCTTGCAGATAAATATGCAGGTTCAAAAAAAAAAAAGCAAAGAGTACAAGAAAAAAAAAAAGAGACAAGAAGACGTGTATCTGTAAGTCTGCCGTGTTAGTCAGTAGGCGAATAATCTGTAATAAGCTAGGCTAAGAGTAATATAATACAATGCTAGATCCCCTATTTTGGAGAAGTAGATATATAAAAAGAATAACTGGATACAAAAAAGATGAACAGTATCAAAATAATAGAGCTTTCCTGCGCTAACGGAGCATCTCCAGGCCACGGCAAAGTCACGCTATCTGCAGCGGTACCTGGATCGTGGCTGTAAGACGCACTATAAGCGAAGTACCTCAGTTCATTGGTTGTTGGGACTAGGATCACCTAGGAAGGAGGACCTAGTGCATTGTGAGACATGCCATATCTTCCAGGGTCCTGAATAGAATTGAACGGCTATTTGCTTTGCATTGGGAGCTAAATTGAGAAACCAATGGATGCAGGCAGATGGGGGAGGGAGAGGAAGAGGAAGAAGAGGGACGAGAAGCGTCACGGTGAAGAGCAGAAGATGCCGCAGAGGCATAAGAGGAGGTGATAGTGAGAAGTTAGGGTTATGATACTAAGATGTCCTCATCACAGCCGTCCCGAACTTGGTCAGACTTCGTCTTCATTTCACAGAAAACAGCGGCCTGGGACACTGGAGAGACTGAAGAAAACAACACAGTGCACAGTGCCCGAGCGTCTGCGTCGTCGATTAAGCACACCCCGGAGTGGAGTTTGCCGTGCCAGAGTTGCAGGGTTTCGGGCTTACATGATACACACAGGCGGTATCCAGAGTGGGAGGATCTGTACTACAGGGGGCCACGGTCGCTGTAAATGCAACGAGAGCCCTGGAGCAACAAGAACAAGCAGCAAAGAACGAACGAAGCTCTCAAGCCTCCCTCCTCCTCTCCTGCCAATCAACCAAACCCCATCCTCAGTCGCTCAGTCTGGCGTGCTTGTCTCTCTTCTTGGCCTAAGAGTTGCATTGGGTGCACTGTCCAGCATGCTGTCGTCTCTCTGTAAAGTTTTCTCGCGCCGTGCCATAGCCATAGCCACAGCCGCCTGCTGATCTCTTCGTCGCCCGCCCCGGCTTCTGGCGTTTACAGTTGTCTTTTCTACCTTTTCATGTTTTTTATTTTTGTTTTTTTTTCGTTCTTTCTTTTCCTCCATCGTGCCATTTCATTCTCGCCTTCTTCTTCCTCTTCTTTTCCTTTTCACTTACTTCTACCTTCATCCCCCCCCCACTCTCGTGTCGAGCGCGTCTTCTTTTTCTTTTTCTTTCCTCTTGTTCTTGCTTCAACTCCTCCGGGACGCCCTTTCTGTTGAGATCACCAGCCAAGCTAGCCCGTTAGCCTCCAGTCGACTCTTCACTGAGCCTGCTCTTTCCCGCCAATCTACATCGCAACCGACTATCTACCGCCTGCCATCTCGCATTCCGTTCATTATCTTGCATTTCAGCGCTTGTTCTTCATCGTCATCACTGTTCTGGTTCCATCATTTTCGACGATCGACTCGCCGACTCGCTCCTTCATTTCTACATCAATCTACCAATCGATCGATTACTTCGACATCGACATCGCCTACCAGGCTTTTAGTAATCCACCGAGTCGACCGCTGCCTCTTTATCGATTGCCAAGTTTCGCACCTCGCAATCATCTCTAATACAGCACGAGCTGTCGTCTTCTTAATCAAAGCCACTTTCTCTCCATCTGAGCATCCCTTGCCGATCTGTCACATCTGGCTCGACGCCTGCTTCGCTTCTTCTCATACTATTCTATATCCTATTGCACGTCCTCATGCGTATAAGAGATCCCTAGCATTTTGCTTCTAGATTCTCACGCCTGCTAAAACTGCACATAGCCCCGACAATCTACTTCTGACTGCTTAAGAAACTGTCCCTTTTGCTCCAAATCCTTTTAACACTCTCCTCCTGTTCGGCATTGCAACACTATGTCGTTCACGAGCGACAGTCCCGTCTCGCTGGATGGCGCCTGCATCGCCATCCACGACAATGCCATGTACGCCTACTCCTCCGCCGGCTTCGTCAAGTTGCCGCTGGAGAGTGACGCCGAGTGGGCTCAGCTCGACTCGGGCGAGTCCGTAACCGACGCCATCTGCATCGGCGCCGAGGCCACTGATTCCTCCAAGTCGGCCTTCTATGTCATGGGCGGCACCTCTTCTAACGCGTCGTACAACGGCCTGCAGCGATATGTCTACTCTTCCAGCGCGTGGGAGAGCATTTCTCCCACCGACACCGTGCTGAAGAACCGCAAGGGCATGTCTGCTGCTTACATTGCTGCTACTGATTCGTTCATCACCTACGGTGGACGCACTGACGGCACCTCTGGCGTTGCCTCCGAGACCTTTTCTATCATGGCTAGCTCGCCCTACACCGTAACCTCTGCTACTAACCCTTTCTCTTATACTCTTCAGACTCCCATTATGGCGAACTGGGATTCTGGCGAGGTCTTGATGGCTGGCGGTAGCACTTCCAACCTGGATGTCATTATCTACACTGCTGGTACCAACACCTGGCGCTCGTCTGGTGCGACTCTGGCCGACCCTGTAGCCAAGATCACCAACAAGGGTTACATACAGGCCGGTGACGACGGCAGCAAGAACCTGTACACCTTCGACTTGGCTCAGGATCCCGTGCGCATTACCCGCTCCGTCATCGTTGACGGCACCGGTGCCTACGTCACTAGCTCGTCTACCAACGTCTACACCCGTGCTCTTGATGCCAGCAGCTGGCCCTCGTATAACAGCACCAACGCTCCCTCTGGCTCTTCCAGTGACAGCTACTCCTCCGCATCTACCTCATCCGGCGAGGTTTATTTCCTGTCTAGCGGCACTGTCTCGTCCTTTGACGCCACTGAGAACTCGTGGGACGACACCCAAGCCGTTCTGGGCTCGTCTACCATGTCTGCTGAGAGCGCTAGCTCTTCCACCTCCAGCTCGTCCACTGTTACTTCCTCTGTCACCTCTAGTACTAGCAGCTCCGCTTCTCCTACCTCAACTAGCAGCTCCGCCTCTCTGGGCACCACCATCGCCGGTGCTGCTGCTGCTGCCACTGGTACCACATCTTCGGATGCTGCCGCTGCCACCAGCAACAGCGCTCTGGCCAAGACCCACAACGGTCTGTCTTCCACAGATGTGCTGGGCATTGTTCTGGGCTCCGTTCTGGGCTTCTTGGCCCTTGCCCTGGCCCTCGTGCTCTTCATAAAGACCATGCGCAACCGCAAGGGTTATACTGGCGAGAAGAACCGTCCTCACAACGAGTTCCCTGCCGATGAGAAGCAAGTTGGTATGACTAACGAGCAGTTCATTGATACCATGGGCGGCATGCCCAAGCCCCGCCGCCAGCCCACCGACTCTATGCAATCCACCTCGTCCATTGGCATCTTTGGTTACAAAACTACTGGCGCTGGTGCTGCTGGCCTTTCAGCGGCCGCCGTCGCCAACCGCAGTGATTCTCCTACCTTCAGCATCGACTCTTTCACTCCTAGACGCAAGCCTTCTCAGGACAATGACTTCGCCAAGGATTTCAAGAGTACTATCAGCAAGCCCATCATGAATGACGACTCTATCCTGCAGACCCCCAACTCCGAGCGCATCAGCATCAACACTCCCGGCCGTAGCCCTCCCCGTCCCCCAGGTAGCCACACTGTGCCTCCCCAGCCACCCGTCGACGATGCGCGCCGCAGTTCTGGATGGAACAAGTACTGGTCGCAGAATAGCGGTGCTCTAAACCCCATGGGTGAGGACTCCGCGAACGCTGCCGGTATCTACGATCCCCGGGACAACCGCCGCACACAGGACTCAGCTACTGTACCACCGCTAATCATGCCTCACGAGGGTCGCCCCGAGATCAACCGCGTCGCGTCTGGCAGCCCCACGGTCTCGCACTACACAAAGTATATCCCCGCGCAAGCACAGGTAGCGGCCATTGAACGGCCAATCTCGGACGCACCATCGGCGTACTCGTCCGGTGTGCCATTGTCAGTCCACGAAGCTTGGGAGCCGATTTCGCAGAACTTGGCTCGCGGTACGGATAGCGTGTACGGTGCCCATGGTGCGGCTACTTCGTCCCGCTTAAATGGTGGCCAGGCAGGTGCTACTACGTCGGATATGAGTTGGCTTAACTTGGGCGAGTACAAGCGGACAACCTAAAGCAAAGAAAAACTTAAACTATTATGCACTCTACTAGCCATACACAAACTTTTTATCACTTCCAATCTAACTTATATCTATCTCCCTTATTCTATTCTGCCTAACCCCACCTCTTCACTTATACCTCTTTTTCTTTCGTCATGTCTCCTTTGTTATCTTAAATTTCAATTCTCTTTTTTGTTTTTTTGGTTCTCTTGTTATATAAAGCGGGATCATATCATCTAAGACTTCCTACTTAGTGTGTAAATCATACTCTTTTCTCTTTTTTTGCGTCTTCTTCTTTGCACATATACATTGATAGTAGTTTTGTCTTCAACCCACTCTATTTTATTTCTTCTATGTCTTTGCAGTAGAAAACGAAATGTTGTGTTTTTTTTTATTTTTCTTTCTATCTTTTCTCTCTCCTTGCTTGAAGCCCTTTTTTCTCGTTCTTCCTCGTTGCCCCCCTTACCCTATTATTCTCGTCCTTTTCCATATCTTTTCAGCGCCTTCCTGTCTTCTGTTTTATCGTACTTCTTACCTGGTTGGTTTGTTGATATCCGGCTGTTTTGGTTGCGTTTCCGATGTTGGCGTGGTTCAATGAGCGTTTTTATTCCTTTCTATCGTGTAGGGGTTGTCCGGTTTTTTTTATTTGCTTCATTTATTTATTTTCGACGAAACCACAAACCACAGATATTTAGGAAAGAATAACTCTAAAATGAAGAATATTCATGCTCGATTGTACGTTATGCTATTTTGGTCTTGTGTGAGAAGATACCCACGTTTTCTGTCTTATCTTGCCCAATGTCCTGTCTCTCATTTCTGTCTATTTCTTTTTGTTTTTGGATATTTCTTGAAAATAGTATTTAATCCTAGTTACTACTAAAAAAACTTGTCTTTTGTAAGTGTCGATATGTGTAAATTTAAACTGTGAATGTTTCTCTGTATATAAGGCATATTTCATTCTCATTTCATTACTTGATTTGGCCTATTGTTAGTGGGTCGTTGACCTCAAAGTAGTAGCCAAATCAAAATGCACAAATCCATCATTGTATGATATCTATCAAATGGCGTACTCCCTTGAACGGTGGCTTATGAAGTTGTTCTCGAGTTCACAAGGTCTGCTTTGATATCATTGTTATGACATGTGGCAATGGTGTCTACTTGTATATATATATAGAAGCCGTGTGATGTTTCCATCCTAGCCACACTGTGGCTAGCTCACTGTTTGCCGGATTCTTGTGAGCCGCCCTGAATGTTGCCAGTAGGAAGAAGCAGAAGAAGGGGAGGGGCAATTTAGGGGGCTGCTACAGCCAATAAGCGAGTAAAACAAAATAGTTGTATTAGTATACATGTGTGTGTGTGTACATGAAGTAGCCGGCTGTGCCTGCAATTGATACATCTCGGAGATGAGGAGTCATAACTCTGGTTCGGCAAAACGAAGTAGAAGGAAGCATAAGACGAAGGCATGTTCAGCAAATGGATAGAGACATTGGCACGTCATTTCATTGTTTCTGATGATTCTGTAGAAGGCACATTGGGTATCAGCATAAGGTATATACACCAAAGTTAGGCTGGACTGGCTGCGTTGGGTTACATGCGGGTAAAGAATGGCGCCCTGTTAGTTGTGATCTTGGCATTATATTCGGCCTGCTTATTCTATCTAGCTACTATATATGTTAAAACCCCCCTCACCTATTATCGTATATCCACTGCTGATGGAAAGCTAGCAATAATTTAGATGTATTATTGTGACAAATTACGTGACCCATAAGACTAGATCACAGCTGGGGTCGCCATGTGTCTTCATGTTGTCTGGAGAAAGTCGTGACATGTATGTTGGATCGGGTAGCCGGTCAACAGGTGGATGCGGAGCTGTCAAGATACCGAGAGTGACTGTGGGTTATTGAGAGAGATACATATGCAAGTTGCGGTATTTTTGACATGTGAATACCACAGATATAACAATGTATTAGTCTTTGCTACTTGTACAAGACCCAACTGTATTGGCCTCCAGATTCTGGATATCACACGATGATGGTCTGTGTTCTGATTACATGACAGTTTGTGTGATATCACAATGCAGCAGCTACATGGCCAGAGGCTCCCGAGAGTCGATCTGAGCTTGCTAAGCTACATTAGGCAAGATTCAAAGAAACACGGACAGAGTTTGGTGATTGGCCAGATTCAGGAACCGAAACGCATCCCAAGTATCTCGAAGGAGGGGGGGGGCTATCTGCAATGTATTCGATATTTTGCATTTTTTTTTTCCCGAGTCTGAGATTTTACATGTCAAGATATATTGTGGACGACTCAAAATTTGTTCGACTTTCTGCATTGCCAACGCATCGAGCATTCCAAAGCCCTAGGGCTCCAACGTCTGTCCTCGTCTCTCTTGTTGATGAGTAAGCCTAGGTATGTTCGCAGTTTGAGTGTACTAAACAATAAAACGAAACAAAAGTTTAAGACAGCTAGTGACACAATTTGGAAACACAGCAAATGGAATGCAGTCTGGACGATCGTTAGGTCGAAATGTGTGTACATGTACATACAAAGACGCACTAGTAATAGCTTAGGCAATATGTATCGTGACCCCCCTTTTCCGTCCTTCGATAGGAAAAAAAAGCAGCAAAAAAGATATGCACGTGCCTGCGGTGGCGATTGAAGGAATACAGGAAAAGAGTCTGCTTTCGATCAAAACAAGGACAGCCAGGACGAAAAAGAGGCGCGAAAAATCAAGGGTCTTGTGGTTTTAGTGCTTTATAGACTGCGAAAAGCTAAGACAATAATAGAAGATAAGAAGAATATAGAAAAGGATAGAACTAAATGGACTAGTCAATAAGCAGCACTGCCAAAAGAAAGAGCCAGCGAAGCAAGAATCTTTGGCCTTGTGACAAGCCTGGACAATTGCAAAGATCAAAGGGAAAAATGAACTAGAAACACGGCAGGCACTGACCTCACTCCCCACTCTTTTTCTTGGTTGTTTCCCATTTTCCTATTTGTTTCTTTATTAGTTGTAAGCCAACCATACCAAAGAAAAAAAATTACACGCTAAACTACGCGCTCTTTTTATTACATCGATTTCTATTTTCTTCCCAGCTCCTGTATTCACAAAGACCTCGACAACATATCAACACACCATCGCCACCACATTTGTACCACTCTTTTTTTCTTCCCTATCTCTCATTTCTTCCATTTTTCACAGACTATTTTCTTGTTCTTCTCGCAACGCAAAAGACATATTCGTCCTTTCATTTATTCTCAGCCCTGCGCTAAAGCCCTTACAGACCAAGACCCTCTAAACAAACATCGTCACGAGATCACACCGTACGAGTAGGAACCAAACAAGACAAGCTCTTGCTCATCCGCTAGAAGCTACCCCTACCTCGTGAGCTTCCCATCGACAAAGCAGCTCAACCCGTCTTCCTTGACGCTTATCGGGCTCGAATCACGATCGCGTGCTTCTTCTATTCTATTGAGACGCACCACAACAACCAAAAAACCCACATCCTATCACATAACCAGCCGAGCATCATGTCTTCGCCGCTATCTGCCTCACTACAGGGCTTCGTCCCCGAAGACCTCCTCGCACTCGTGCACGCTCACATCCTCTCGCCCTCGTCGCCCGTGCAACACCTGCGCCGTCACGCCGTGCTCGTTGCGCAATCTGCCGGTACATATGCGAGCGCCTATGCCACGCCGCTTCTCGAATCTGCCACCTCCTCATCCTCGACAGACCCTTCATCGCTCGTCCCGCTACTTTCACTCGGCGCCATTCTCGCCGTCGCGTGCCTGGTGCTTGTCTGGATCTACCGCATGATCGCCTTCTGGACACGGTTGGCTATGCGCGCTGTCTTTTGGGGCGTTGTCTTTGCTATCGCCGCGTCTGTTTATCAGCGCGGTGTCGGTAACTGCGTTGCTGATGTCTTCGAGCTTGTCGGCAAGTTCGTTACTTGGGGCTCCTTGGTCAAGGATATCTGGTGGTCCGAGTATGAGCGCTGGGAGGCCCAGGCCGAGGCTACGCGTGCTGCGAGACGGTAGGGGATGTACTATCACTGTCTCTCCAGTTGTTGTGATGTCTTGATATGTGGCTCTTTCCATCATGTTTCGCATCTATTTACTCGAGCTCTTCTATCACCCTTGCTTATTGTTGCGATTTTACCGGAAACCCCCCCTCCCCAAAATATGCGATCTTCTTTCTTTTCTATTTATCGCGGAGTGCATCTGTTGATGCCTTTTGACTTCTTTCCTGTTCTTGATTTCTTCTTTGCTTTGCATACACCATTATCCTTCTTTGCTCGCGCGCCTTGGCCACGCATCTGGCCTTCTTTCTGACTTATCTTATACTTAAAACAGAACACAATATTCAATATCAGGCTTAACTTCTTCATGAGCCTGATATTTCTCTTCTCTTCAGAATGCATGACAAGGAAGCCATCAGAGCCTTATCTGAGCCGACTTGAATGATGCCACTGATCAAAAGAAACAAAGAAGAGCCTGTGTTAGCTTTGGCTACTCGATTCTTTGGATATGATACGACCCAGTTATGATTTATGTCACCTATTTTTTTCACCTTTGCCTTTGCTTTCTACCCCTTTTACTCGCGTACACGCATTTATTTCTATTAGTTTACTTACTTATCACTTGCTGAATTCCAAGCTGGCTGATTCTCTTCTCAATATTATGTACTGTTATATCTTGTACGTTGTTGTTTCTTATCACTTTTTTAAACTATCTTCCGTGTTATCTTAAACCTGTTCTTATGTTATTACTGTTATTAGCTATTATTTCTTGCTCTATCTGTCTTGTTGTTCACTTTATTGATATTACATGTGAGAGGATGATGGACCTCTTTTTTGGGATGGGTAATGTGGATGGAATTAGGAAATATCAAATACTAAAAATTGTTACTCGTGTTTCTTGACTCTTAAGCATCGTATTCTTCTTTAGACTGAATGTCCACAAACTATTAATGTTCCTAATGCTATATCTTGACTCACATCAGGAGTAAATGTTTCCTCTGTACGTTTGATAGCTAGCATGTCAACAATACTGAGGTGACAATGAATAATATTTGTTGAGTCATGATGTCCCGTAATGAATTCTATAATATATGAATAGACAGAGTTTTATAGATGTGTTTTGTTAAGATAGAAACAAATGCATATGAACGCCGCTTTCCCCTCTAACCAAACGCCTGGAAACAAAAGACATTGTCGACAAAATGTAATGAATAGATGAAAGTGATGTTTTATTGTGAAGCAAACCACAATAACTTTCTGTTTAATTCTACTCAGTTCACGAGTGACTCTAATCTTCAACATCATCAGCACCGTCAAACTCCTCGTCATGAGGGTCTTTCGGTTCCTGTGCCTCATGGTACTGAATAACATCGTCGATGAAGCTGAGAATAGCGTTGACGCTGTCTTCGCTAGTGACATCCAGCTTCAAGTAATTGATCATGCTGAAGCTTTCAATCATCTGAGCCACAGCACGATTCAAGCGGCGGAAACTGGCTCCACGCATCATCAAGTCTTTATTCAACGGGTTCGCCGCATCCTCTGGTTTCTGGCTCTTCTCCAACTCATGATCTGCAAGTTCCGCCTCACGCATAGCGGGGTCATCGTCGATCAACGACACGTCAGGTGTCAGGAACCGCTTCATGTCCGCCTTGCGTACCTGGTCTTTGACCAGGTCCATCTTGGATAGCACGTTAAGATGCGGAATTTCGAGCATCAACATGGCAGACATGGGA